>BSUD01000002.1:118943919-119084805 GCA_033239045.1 Fagopyrum esculentum
TTTTCATACGAACAAACATTCATAATAATCTTTTGATATAAGTTGATCTCATTTTAAGATATAAATATTTATACATGATCATAAGTTGGTCTCAAACTCTCAATAATAATAATCTTTTGTCATAAGTTACGTTGATCCTTTTTATATGAACAAAGATTCATAATAATATTTTGATATAAGTTGATCTCATTTTAAGATATAAGTTTATATAAATATGATTATAAGTGGCTCTTGATAATAATCTTTTATTATAAATTGATCTTTTTTATATGAACAAAAGTTCATAATAATCTTTAAATATATGTTGATTTCATTTTATGATATAAATTTTTATAAATATGATTGTAAGTTTGTCTCGATAATAACCTTTAATTATAAGTTGATCTCTTTCATATGAACAAACATTCATAATAATCTTTTGATATATGCTGTTCTCATTTTAAGATATAGGTTTTTATAAATATGATTATAAGTTGGTCTCAAACTCTCAATAATAATATAATAATCTTTTGTCATAAGTTACGTGGATCTCATTTAAACAAACAAATGTTCATAATAATCTTGTAATACAAGTTGATCTAATTTTAAGATATATATTTTTATAAAAATAAAAATTTATAAATGTTCATAATAAACTTGTAAGTTGATCTCATTTTAATATTTTAAGTTATATATACAAATATTCATCATAATAACCATTTAATATTAGTCGGGTCAGTCAGGTCAGTCGGGTTGGTCGGATCGCTGGGTTAGTCGGATCGGCCGGGTCATCGGATTTTCTCGGATAATGATCCGATAAATTGTTTTCGGATACCAATTTTTATAATTCGGATCAAACAAATCGGCCGGATATCCGCGGATAATTATCCGATCCGATCCGGCAAACACTCCCGGATATGCGATCGGATCTGGATCAAACTTTCAAAGAAAAGTTTTACCCGGATATCCGGCCATTCGGATCGGATCGGATCGATCCGATGCTCACCCCTACTAGGCGGTCAAGCAACTACAGGTCACTTCCGAGAGCAAGAACCCTAACTGTAACTTCAACAAGTCATAGTACAACCCAATCGAGAAAGGTAAGAATGGATACCATACCAGACAAAGTTGAAGAGGAGGAGAAAGAGGAAATTGCATCAAGAGAGTAGATAGCGGAGAAGATGTAGAAAGTAGAGAGAATTATGCCGATAATCACAGTGGTATGAGAAATTTCCGAGTTTCTTGATTCATCTTGTTGGCTCCATCTTGACAATTAGACACGCCTATGCTTTTGCACATGTTAGTCTGGACAACTATTATTGCCTCTCACCAAAGAACACTAGAGAACTCAGCAAGTATTTGCAGCCACCTCAATGAACTCAACAATTTATTTCATGTACTCATAGAACTCAATTATAGATGAAAATGACCATTATAAATCTCAACAAGTATTTGTAGCCTGAACACCTCAGAGCAAACACTAGAGAACTCAACAAGTATTTGCAGCCCGAACACCTCAAAGAAATCAACAAGTATTTGCAGCCTGAACACCTCAGAGAACTAAATAATTTGTTTTCCAGTACTCATAGAACTCAATTATAGATGAAAATGGTCATAATAAAAGTATTTGCAGCCTTAACACCTCAGAGAACTCAACAATTTGTTTCCTGTACTCAAAAAACTCAATTATAGATGAAAATGGTCATAATAGATCTCAACAAAAATTTAGCCACAGAGAACTCAATTTGTTTCCTATACTCTCATTATTCCCTTGCACTTCTAACATCTAAACATAAAACACAAGTTCACTTCTTAACACTAAGTTCACTTTTGAACATAAACACAAGTTCACTTCTAAACATAACCATAATATCCTGAACATAAACACAAGTTTCTTGTACATAAACACAAGTTCACAACTAACAACAAATATATTTGACATGCCTTACAATTGCTACAACGAACCGTGGTTGACATTTTTCCCTTTCGATTGTCATCATCTTCTCGTCTTTTGTTTCTCACTGGCCTACCTACTCCCCTTTTCATATTTGGAGCTTTGAGTTTAGGGTGGTCAGTTGGTGTCCATTGTCCTTTGTAACACCCCGAATTCTCAAAACTCGGGACATTACTGGTTAGGACCTCACAATGGGTCCCGACCTCAGTTTGACAACAATATCACTAGGATCTTGCAACAAGACACAAATAAGAAAAACCGAAATTCATGAAATAGTGTTTTTAAAGTAATGAATGCAACACGGTCTAGCAGCCTATAGTACTTAAACAAAGGGAAAAACGATCAACTGTCTTAACAAAAGAAAGAACGACAGACAACAACCCCAACCCCCACTCTAAGGAGTACGGAGACTCGGCTGACCACTACTTCCGGATCACTCAGCTGCTGATCTAACCTGCGGTAAATCTAAAAACACAACAAGAGAAACCATTAGCTAGCTATCTAAACATTAGAAGAATAATAATAGCACACACACATAGCAAAAGTAAACACTCATCATGCTTTCAAACAATCCATTTATTATCTTCATTTAAGTCATTCACTCTTGCTAATGATACTTATTTTGTGACACGAGGGATTCCCAAACCTCGCCTCCGCCCCCATGTACCCATCAGGAGTGGATCCGATGCCTCTCACCGTGTACCTGTATGGTCTGGGTATAGAGAACCTCCCAGTCTCCTGGCAGAGCTGGGCAATGATGTCACGGCCCGTTATACATACACTTGGGATTTAACACATAATAGCGACGGTCGTCCTAACAAGTTGTTAGTATAACACACATGGTACACACACCACTATTGTCACTCAACTAATATCCAGAAATCAGCTAACTAAGTCGCAAGGACTTATCTGAGTCCAATCACACTCTAACAAGTCTCAAATCGGTCCGTACTCGTGGTAACTCGAACGCTTGTCAAATAAGGCATGTGGATCAAAAACACATCCAGATGTCCAACCTCCTGCGAAGGGATTACGGAAAAAGCTCTCTTACGGTAAAAGACCATTTTAACCTTAGTGCCGAAAATCCGAAAAAGTCTATCATTTAGTTTACTATTTCCTTCTAGGACCTATGTCCTAAACCTAATTTTCATAGCAAGGTTTAGTAAGGTTTTAGAAGAGTTATCCAACATTCTTAATTTACACTATAGTCGTTAAAGCTTGATTTTGGGTTCATATACGCAGCTTGGATAAGGTTATAAAAATTCCGAAAAAAATCCTAGATCCTCTACGATATGCATACTAAACATAGGGGTAAATATCTCTCACAAAAACTTAAACATAACTCTCCCATAAAACTCCAAAGTTGGAATGAAAGCTGAAAAAAATTCCATACTTAGTCAATTTTTCCTTGCTGTAAAAACAGCCCAACTGTCCTACTTTGAGTCCTTATAAGTTCTAATCCGACCGTTAACTTTCTCCCAAATTTTAATACCGTAAACTTCATATTTCTATCTACAATATATTAAAAATTCAACGGTGGATTCTCGATCTAAGCTATAGAAATTAGATCCCAAAGTCAGCAGGTCGGAGCTGAGTTATTAAGTGTGCAGAAGGTCCTAACTTCGATTCTCCTTGACTGCATAAGTTTCTTTTAATTCTACCTACAAAACCCACAACACCCAACTATGCAAGACCTTATTGAATCATTTTATGTGGAATTTTCTCCCGTACTGAACTGCTTTAGTGTACTCTAATTCTATCCTATACCAACCTCTACATTGCTATCAACTTTAGCTCAACCCTACAACTCACTTTTCTAATTCAACAAGATAGTACACTTGAAAGATGTGGCTACTCACCACAGTAAGGGAGGCACAAAGCTGTTGGTACTGCGTGCAAATCAGAGGGAAAGCAGAGGGTAGAGTGGGCGGCGTTTCTGTTCGCCTGGCTGTCGACAGAGACGAGCGAGGGTCCGGTGTGCAGATATCTCGTGTATGCAGAAGGTCGAAGGTGATAAGCCGTTTAATCGCTATTCGGAGTCTACTGGGGGTTAACTTTCAGCGGTGTAGAAAATAGAGACAACTGGAGAGGGGCGAGACCTTACCGGCGTGGCGGTGGTCGACGACGGATTGTGCAGCCTGCCCAGCGGTCGAAGGAAGGGTGGTGGGGTCCGACTGCGAGGCTGGCACTGCTGTTGTGGTCGACAGAGCCGGCGGAAGGGTCCCGGTGGCTGCGGTGTTGCGGCTCAGGATGGACAGTGGCTTCGTCACCTTTGCGGCGATGATAGCGGACACAACAGGAGTCGCTTCCGGTGCTTCTGCGTTCGTTATTAGTTGCAGCGGGTGCCTGCGTGTTTCTCTTGGGTTCCCGGTGAAGGCGAGGTGTTGTCCCCAGCGATGTCTCCGACTCGGTAATGACGGCGGCTGAGCAGAAACGAGGTGGAAAATAGTATCGGTATCCAGAAAGCGTGAGGTAGTTGTCGCGGTAGAGAGGGAGGAGTTGACGAGTAATGTAGCGGCAATTAGGTCTAGTGAAATTAGGTTTAGATTCATTAATCAGGGATTAGGGTTAGGTTAGGTTAATTTTAAGTAGGTGGGCCGGCTGAAGACTTTTTGGGCCAGATTGGGCCTATTCCTCAAATGAAACAAATGGGTTGAAAGAATACCCGTTGTTCGCCCGGAACCGTTAACGTACGGAATTAATTACGGAATTATTTATGAAATTATTTACGGTTTACAAAGCTATCATTTTATGTGAATCAAGGTCACATAAAATGATAGAATTTAATATCGTATTCTTTTATTTACAAGAATTTAGGTTGGCGGATCGGAATCCGGTTTGATCCAGTATTAAACGAAGTTTAAATTTTTTTCGGGTATTACATCAGTGCCCCCTTAAAATAAGTTTCGTCCCGAAACTTAGAATAAAGTATCTAACAAAACGAATTTCTTTGTATAACCTGGTTTCATTAAGTCCCAATTATAACATGCAACTACTCAAACAACAAACTTAGGCACACATCACATAAAACACAATCATTCAATCCAAGGTAAAACATGAAAGTCAAACAACACAGCATCAGAGTGCTAACTCGTCGATACCGAAGTAGCGGCTAACTCCGTAAGGTACTCAGGGTAACCATTTCTAATGCTCTCCTCCGTTTCCGAAGTAGTCTCATCGATTCCTCGTCTACACCACTGGAACTCTACAAAAGCATGGACCGGCTAAATTTTCTGATCTTCATAGCTGATGACGTGTCTCGGATTCGGTAGGTACTCTCTCAACGGTTTGGTTTTCTATACTTACTTCCAACTCTTTTGATGACTCCACCATACCAAAAAAAAAACTTTTTTTTTCTTCTACTGGGCCCACTAGCTTTTTCCTTTCGAAAGTTCCCGACTATCGATTCTGAATTAATGATCTTATACTTTTGTCGGCACCTTACTAAGTGCCTAATGCTCTTTGTGATACAAACCGCTTGGCCCGGTTTCCTCAATGTGACCTAATCGGATCGTTCCTTAATTAATGGGTTTTCACTTACTTCTTGTCAAGCTTTCAAATTATATAACTCAAAACAAATCACACTCCCAAGTGGACCTTTTTCTATAGATCTCTACTTCCTTAACTTGAAAACATAGTTAACCTAACATTGATTTTCTTCAACTGTGGGTTATGGGCATACCACGCTTCTGGTGTAACACCCATTAGTCACAATGGCGTCTTTCTAAGGGTCAACATGATTTACCCAACTTCCGTCTATACTTCCCTTCTAATACTAGCAAGATCCTCTTCAAACAGACCCTTACTCTCTTACTCAACCGTAGTCTGTTCTTAACCAACCAACAAGCAACTTCTAACCCGGTTATCTCCATATCCTTAGATCACCCCCAAAAGGTTGTCGTTGCCTACTTGGGGAATCCTCCAAGGCATCGGTAAAGTTATCTCTTAACTTTGCAGTCACTAATATCTCTTCTTAACAGTACCTAACCGTCATTATCGACCAATACTTACACGTCTTTAATTGACGTCGGTCAGTCTATAATTGAATTATCTCAAAATCCCAGACTTACTCTTCTCATACCTATACTGACGTTAAATTCTTGGTGAGCATCATCTACTCTTTTAATCCTTTCATGCTTTGCTAATTCGTTATATCTTCTACATTTCTGTTTCCTTAGGCTAACTCTACTTCTCGAGCCCAACTGGGTCATTCATCCTGACATAAATAGTCATTCCAAGTCTTCAACGATGGCTGGTAAGTGTCTTTGTAGTTCTGGTGACTTTAATTATCATCCCCGCAGTTCCCCTTGCACGGATCGTCGGTATTAATGACTTAGGTCCCGTGATAATTGGGGTTACCTTGGACTTTCGAGTCCACCAAGGCCGTTCTCATATATACATTCCTTTGCTGATGTTACCGGCAATATTGCCTTCATGACACTCCGTTGTTTCCGCTACAAGGCTTCAACTCTTTGATACCGGCTTTGTGATTTCTTTCAAATTCCTATATCTTTGAGGAGGTCAAAACCTCTCCACACTTGTAAAGTCTACATTTTGCTTCTACACTCCACTATAGGTATCCCTTCCATGCACCTTAGACTCTCATATCCGGGTCGACATTTTATCTCTTTTGGTCTCTCAAGCTTGTCTCGTGAACTCTTCTACTAAGCGACTCGTCTTATAACAATTTCCTCCTCTAAATCGGTCTCAATTTTCAGTTGATCATTACTGCCCATTTCATGTTGGAACCTCAGTTACGTTGTACTCTTGCATAGATTCTACAAAGCATCCTCAACTCAATACTTTATTCCAATTTAGCAAGACCCGCCTTTTGATACATGACTTTCCTTCTTACTGGTTAAGTTATTCTTTTGGTTTACAATTTATCCATCCTCGCATTATCGGTCCGATATGTATGACTTTTTATTAAACACCTATCGGTACCATTTGCATAAGAAATCTCAGTTGTATATGATTTTCTCAACGATCAAGGTTCTCGACTCGCATTTATTATGTTGTCCTTATGCTCGTGTCGCTTTACCTTCTTTAAATCTTTCCCCCAGTAGGATAGTTACCCCTTTGAGTTTTCTCGTACTCGCTTTTCGAACCGCGTTGGTTGGTCCTATTACTTTCATCAACTCTTATGTCATCAGTATAGCTTGAATTTTTAATGGAGTGTCTCCATTTCTCATTAAACTTTTATATATACACCTTTCGGTAATCATCTTATTGGTGTAATACCGGATCCATATAAAAGTCTTTAGTCATTCAACATTACTCCTTCTCATGTCTGTTCTAGCCGACATGTAGATTCTATCTACAATCACCTCACAACTCAACCACACATTTCACCAAGGCTTTAAATCATACTCTCTATGGTTGTGCCGATATGAAATCCCAACTATGTTGTGTCACATCTTTAATCACAAGGGTTTCTCCTATCAATCTAGACAGTTTGACCCCACCTTTTCTCGGAGGAGCACCATCAGTCCTACCTGGTGGAATGCTAAGACATAGGACATGATCACAATCATCTACTTCTTCTTAGTCTTCTAGTTCTTCTTACAGGGATCCCTTCATACTAACTTTGATATGTATTTTTCCTTAGTCAGTAAGTAACTACTCACAACAATTTCCTTTACACCATTACTATCCTCAATGATCATTACCGACCGTCAAGAGCTTTTCTTTGATTTCTTTATTAGAGTCATCTTATTGGACTCATTCAATGTTACCATCAAGGTTACTAGTACTTGTATTGATTCAACTTCACCATTGTCATCGTTGATCTCTGGAAGAAATTCACCAAATGTCGGTAAAATTCCTTTATAACCATGTGGTTATTCTTCTTATCTGTCAACTAACCATCACTAGTTAGCCAGCACGTGTAAATTCTCTGTTGTTACCAATTAGTCTGTAGCTGACCTTCTATGATCGTAGACTTACCTTTTCTTCTATCTCCTTTGAGGTTTGATATACAAGGTGAAAATATATCTCTTCCATTTATACTCTTTTAGCTCCTTCTGCAAATTACACTCCTATAAGAGTACTATACTCTTACGAGTCTAGTTGTATCTTCGTCTCCCGTCAACGGACTTATCAATTCTTCTACGATGACTTGTAGGCATTTCTCCATGATTCTGTTTACCCGAGTTATTGTCCACTTGCGGTTCTCTGTTATGACCCGCTAGTGTTATTAATTTAAATCCCTTCGTGAGTGAGAAGTTATTAGAGACCCTCTTTTTCCCCAAGACTATTCTCCTACACCCTCCCTCCTTGGGGTGTTGCTTGTACTTCCGCCTTTATAGAAATCCGGTCTTTGTTGTATCCCGATCCTTGTTGTAATTCTTATGTGTTCTAGGAGGTCACACCACTTCCATGTTGGTGAAATCGGCCTTCCCCTTTCTAGCAACCTGTAAGCTTTCATTTTGCGGCTCTTAAATTCTTTGTATCAGGATGAACAATGTATCTTATCTTGACTCCTACGCTTATGATTGTCTCGGTTTCCCATCTTGATTGTGGCGGCAAGTAGCTTGTCAAGAGTGATCATATTCCACTCTGCTTCTAGCCTCAAACTTTCACCTTCTGGTCCGTCAGTAAGCTTAGATTCAATGCCTCTTGTCTGGATCGCTACTATATTTCACCTTGACGTTCATGCCATGTGTGTTTTTGGAGGTATCCGCTTTGTTTGTAGCGTTGCTTTATACCACACTTGAAAGAACCTATGGGTCGTCTCTTCCAATTTGTATATTTGTCGGTCATCAAACGCTTTTTCGGAACTACTCTCATGTATTTTCTTCATTTGGCCCTATTGAGTTGACTCAAAATTCCATTCTTGTCATTGTAGTTGGTGTTTCTTTTAGTCTTCACTTTTCCGTCTCGATGTTCCTTAACAAGTTCGAAGGGGTTGTCTGGACGTTCGCCTACCTTAATGCTCATAAGCTGAGCATAATTATCCTTGCGTTGACACCCTTCAAAATCGACTTAGGTGTGTCAAAGGGGTGAGAAACTCATTATGTTATCTCCGTTAAGGACATAACATAACTATAATTTCTACTAGTCTTCAACATATACTTATCTATATCACATATCTTTATAATCAAACTAATAAGTCCAACTAAAGTAAAACCTAAAGTCCATAATAAGCATACTGAGATCTGCGGTAGTAGTGGTGGTCAGCCGTACTTTTCTATCCCCAACCAGTCTATGCATGCATTTGAAAACCAAAATTCTTTTTAAAACTTAGATCCCTTTTCAGGTTCTGCTTAAGTACTTATTCGGTCTTTCAGAAGATTTCAAGTGCCATTGTTGCCAACCTAGAGCTCTGATACCATGTTGTAACACCCCGAATTCTCAAAACTCGGGACGTTACTGGTTAGGACCTCACAATGGGTCCCGACCTCAGTTTGACAGCAATATTACTAGGATCTTGCAACAAGACACAAATAAGAAAAACCGAAATTCATGAAATAGTGTTTTTAAAGTAATGAATGCAACACGGTCTAGCAACCTATAGTACTTAAACAAAGGGAAAAACGATCAACTGTCTTAACAAAAGAAAGAACGACAGACAACAACTCCAACCCCCACTCTAAGGAGTACGGAGACCCGGCTGACCACTACTTCCGGATCACTCAGCTGCTGATCTAACCTGTGGTAAATCTAAAAACACAACAAGAGAAACCATTAGCTAGCTATCTAAACATTAGAAGAATAATAATAGCACACACACATAGCAAAAGTAAACACTCATCATGCTTTCAAACAATCCATTTATTATCTTCATTTAAGTCATTCACTCTTGCTAATGATACTTATTTTGTGACACGAGGGATTCCCAAACCTCGCCTCCGCCCCGTGTATCCATTAGGAGTGGATCCGATGCCTCTCACCGTGTACCTGTATGGTCTGGGTATAGAGAACCTCCTAGTCTCCTAGCAGAGCTGGGCAGTGATGTGACGGCCCGTTATACATACACTTGGGCTTTAACACATAATAACGACGGTCGTCCTAACAAGTTGTTATTATAACACACATGGTACACACACCACTATTGTCACTCAACTAATATCCAAAAACCAGCTAAGTCGCAAGGACTTACCTGAGTCCAATCACACTCTAACAAGTCTCAAATCGGTCCGTACTCGTGGTAACTCAAACGCCTGTCAAATAAGGCATGTGAATCAAAAACACATCCAGATGTCCAACCTCCTGCGAAGGGATTACAGAAAAAGCTCTCTTACGGTAAAAGAACATTTTACCCTTAGTGCCGAAAATCCGAAAAAGTCTATCATTTAGTTTACTATTTCCTTCTAGGACCTATGTCCTAAACCTAATTTTCATAGCAAGGTTTAATAAGATTTTAGAAGAGTTATCCAACATTCTTAATTTACACTATAGTCATTAAAGCTTGATTTTGGGTTTATATACACAGCTTGGATAAGGTTATAAAAATCCGAAGTCAGCAGGTCGGAGCTGAGTTATTAAGTGTGCAGAAGGTCCTAACTTCGATTCTCCTTGACTGCATAAGTTTCTTTTAATTCTACCTAGAGGTCTCCGGTTCGAAACCCACAACACCCAACTATGCAAGACCTTATTGAATCATTTTATGTGGAATTTTCTCCCCTACTGAACTGCTTTAGTGTACTCTAATTCTATCCTATACCAACCTCTACATTGCTATCAACTTTAGCTCAACCCTATAACTCACTCTTCTAATTCAACAAGATAGTACACTTGAAAGATGTGTCTACTCACCACAGTAAGGGAGGCACAAAGTTGCTGGTACTGCGTGCAAATCAGAGGGAAAGCAGAGGGTAGAGTGGGCGGCGTTTCTGTTCGCCTGGCTGTCGACAGAGACGAGCGAGGGTCCGGTGTGCAGATTTCTTGTGTATGCAGAAGGTCGAAGGTGATAAGCCGTTTAATCGCTGTTCGGAGTCTACTGGGGGTTAACGTTCAACGGTGTAGAAAATAGAGACAACTGGAGAGGGGCGAGACCTTACCAGCGTGGCGGTGGTCGACGACGGATTGTGCAGCCTGCCTAGCGGTCGAAGGAAGGGTGGCGGGGTCCGACTGCGAGGCTGGCACTGCTGCTGTGTTCAACAGAGCCGGCGGAAGGGTCCCGGTGGCTGCGGTGTTGCGGCTCAAGATGGACAGTGGCTTCGTCACCTTTACGGCGATGATAGCGGACACAACAAGAGTCGCTTCCGGTGCTTCTGCGTTCGTTATTAGTTGCAGCGGGTGCCTGCGTGTTTCTCTTGGGTTCCCGGCGAAGGCGAGGTGTTGTCCTCAGCGATGTCTCCGACTCGGTGGTGACGGCAGCTGAGCAGAAACGAGGTGGAAGATAGTATCGGTATCCAGAAAGCGTGATGTAGTTGTCGCGGTAGAGAGGGAGGAGTTGACGAGTAATGTAGCGGCAATTAGGTCTAGGAAAATTAGGTTTAGATTCATTAATCAGGGATTAGGGTTAGGTTAGGTTAATTTTAAGTAGGTGGGCCGGCTGAAGACTTTTTGGGCCAGATTGGGCCTGTTCCTCAAATGAAACAAATGGGTTGAAAGAGTACCCGTTGTTCGCCCGGAACCGTTAACGTACGGAATTAATTACGGAATTATTTATGAAATTATTTACGGTTTAAAAAGCTATCATTTTATGTGAATCAAGGTCACATAAAATGATAGAATTTAATATCGTATTCTTTTATTTACAAGAATTTAGATTGGCGGATCAGAATCCGGTTTGATCCAGTATTAAAAAAAGTTTAAATTTTTTTCGGGTATTACATCCTTCATCAGGTACAAGATGAAAATTCACCGCATATGTCATCATATATTCTTCCACAGAAAACTAGGTAGAAACATAATTTTCTAACGCGACTTCAGGCCTTAACTGAAGAATCGCCCTAACTCCATGTTTGCAAGGGATTCCATTTATTTGACACCCACAAGCACAAGTATGTTGCTCCACATTCACTGGATAATATGATTGCCCTTCTTTGACCTCACACTCTCAAGTTGAAGCTTTAAAAAACTAGCAAAGTAATTGACATAAGCAGAAAAATAAAACAAGAAAATTAAAGCAATCAAAGCTTTTAAATAAAAAAAAATGGACACCAAATGATGCATCAAATATGGACATAAACATAAACTAGCCAAACTTAAACAAAATACCAAACTTAAACAAAATATGTGATTACACCTGAAACCCCCGAGAAGCTCGAATGTGTTTCTTCAATTTCTCTTTCACTTTTGTTGTTATGCCATTCATCAACCATTTTAATGCATCTTTTTGCCTCTTTACATATTTAACCATGTGTGTGCTTCTAATCCCTACATAAGAAAAAAAATGCAAAAAATAAGTATATGATAATCTAATCTTTTAAATAAAAAAAATTTCTATTTTGATGCATCTTCTTGCCTTCAAGGAGAGATAACACTAGGGTGCATCTGTTTGTCCCTACAGTTGAACTGGAATACTCCACAAAGTTGCTTGTATTTTCATCAAAACACAGTGTTGTATCAAACTTATGTCTAGCCCATTGCTCTTTTTCGCTCACCTCATGGAACCACTTGACAACACCAAATCTCGCAACGTTTTGTATTTTCTCTAATGTCTTACTGTATCAAACCTCAGAATACGCTTGACAACATTCCTAGAATATGTTATACATTGACCGTCCAAAATATTATTCCTTCAGATTAACACATAAATGCCTATAACAAATGTTCCTACGAACACTAGGCCAAATATCTTCCAAGACTGGCTCAATGCCCTATAAATTGAAAAATTGAGAAATTAACAAATAAATTATATAGAAAATAAAATGTAATTAAAATAGTTCATCAAACCTTTTGTCTGTCAGGATATGATGGTCAAACTATGCCTCACATTATTCTTCAAGATATCTTTTAAATGCCAAAAGAATTGTGACCCCGTGCTCTTACTTTCATTCTCATATACAACGTAGGCTAGGAAAAATTTTGTTGGTTAGCATCCAAAGTTATAGCTGATAAGAGAACTCCACCATATTTTCCTTTTTAAATGACAACCATCGACCCTTATGACACTTCTGCACCTTGCGAAACCCTCAATCATTGGCTTCAACTAGATAAAAATGCTCTTGAATTGAATGATTTTTTCTGAAAATTCTTCAAACACTTTCCAAGCATAATGAGCTTTGGAATCAAGAATGGTGCTCATCAAAATCTAGCAATAAGCTGAAAGTTTTGCAAACGAAGTCTCATGACAACCCTCAAGCTTTTTCAGAGCTAAACCTTGCATCATATGTTTTTGTTTTCCTTAATGTTATTCCATATCAACTTTGAAGTAGCTCGTTTATTGCCTTGCTTGAAATACCTGGTTGTGCTTTTACGTCATCCATGATCTTTTCAGCAACCCAATGCACAATGGCCATATGATTACACTTTGTCAGTCTATTGCAAGTATGTTCACCATCGATTTTCTTAATAGCCCAGGAGTATCCATCTTGTAATCTTGAAGCATGAGTTCTCCACTTACATTCTGCTGCGTGACAGACCGCTGTTATTCGTTTTTTTGTCAGATTTCTGAAAACTTAAGCACACCCCTTCTTGGATATAAAAATCCCTCAAAACACGAGACAAATGATCTTTGTCAAAGAAAATCATCCACTCCCTTATCTCAATCAGCCCAAAATGTTTTTCGGAATTAAACTCTCCATTCTCATATAGCCTGTCAAAGTAAGCTTCCTTATCAAGACCCATTTACTTGATTTTGAAGATCATATCCATCATCCACACAAGGCAAAAAAGTATGATCCTCCACACATTGATCATTTTCAAAGTCTTTTGAATCATCTGTAGAACTATCAAAAGGTTCATAATCTATATCAATCTCAAGATAATCAAGATTACCATCCGTGTTTTCAGTCAAAGGAATCACAATTTCCCGTGTTCTACTAAGAATACCGGGTGTTGGTGGAGTATCACTAGAAGTGCTCTTTTCACTCGGCATAATGCGATAGCCACCTTGTAGCAACCTTGTAATTGCTTGACCGCCCAGGCTGTGCTACAAAAGCGATAGCCACCCTGTAGCAACGTCGAGACTTGCTCTCGTAAGCCTTCCTCCTCTGTCTGTAGCAACGTCGAGAATTTCTTTTGTATCCTTCTTCCTCTGTCTGTAGCAACGGTCGAAAAGAAGTAACTAGTTTTGTTGTTTTGTATCGCTTTTCCTTTTTTTAATATGAATGTTAGTTTAGATAGAAATTAAGAAATAAGGTTACAGAACGGAAAAATCGAAACCTCAAGGGTACCAAACGGAAAAATCCAATATTCTAGTTATCATAAAATATATTTGCATTATCTATCTATTAAATTTAAATTTGAATATCATTTAAGTAAATCGAAAAAAAAATCACAAATATAGTTTTATTAATAAATTTTTATTTAGTTATTTTATAACTGCAATATATATTTTTAATATCTAATCATTAAATAAATTAGGTAAAAAAGCATAGAACTAGTTACTTACAATATAATGACACCCAATAAGTATAAACGTGAATGCAATGTTAATTTTGTAAAGGTTGTATCATGTTTTTAAATATAATTAATCGACGTCCGTATTTATACCAGAAAAAACAAAATTAAGTCCCATACTTGATAGATAAGAAAACAAAAAAAATGGTGTTTTGCATGTTATAATTACATACATGGTGGTACATAATTTAGCAGTAAAAAAAAGCAAACACTATGAAGTGCGTAGTTATTGTTGAGCAAACATGCCCATTCTCCAACGTGGATGAGGCGAGAGTACGTATAATGAATGAAGTGAATGTGGAAGTCCAAGAAGAAGAAGAAGAGCGTTATCCAATATTATCATCGAGCGGTCAAAAAGATTTCCCCTTTTCATAATAATGGCATTCATCCTAGATACGGCATGGCAATATGGCATGGCTACCTAGCTTAGGTCATATATAAACTCCTCTAGTTCCAATCACCTTACGTCATCTATCATCACCATACCTCCCCAAGCAACTTTGAACCCAACCACTACTCCTCTTCCACGATATTAATATTTATACACATGAAACAAATATAAACTATTTGTACCACTTATCAGACTACACTATCTATACAATTTATCACACTAGTTAATGTTGAGCTATAACAATAAGCTTATTTTGTTCAAAAAAAAATAAGTGAAAATGGCTACGACTACGCATGTTTGATACATAGTATGAGTACGACTACGAATATCCTAAGCATAATAGGGTAAAATATAAATAAAATAATTTTTTTTACTACGACTACGCATTGCGTAGTCTGACAAGGGGTATGAATAACATGCTTCATGTGGTACGGATAGAAATAACCCCTTCTCCACCCTTACGGGTGTAATACGAGCCAAACAAGGCGAGCATCGCGATGCTCAAGCTTGACTCGTTTAAAAACGAGCCGAGCCTAAAAATTATACGAGCTTTAAAATGTGCTCAAACTTGACTCGTTTAGAAAGTGAACAATCTCGAGCCGAGCTTTTGACGAGCCGAGCCCGAGTAGTTCGACTAAAATAATTCTCCTAATAATGTTATTTTAGGCGAACGAACCGGCCCGAGCCGAGCCTAAATTTTATACGAGCTTTAATATGTGTTTATATTCAGATCGTTTAGAATATGAACGACATTGACACGAACTTTTAACAAGTCAAGCCCGATCCGAGCCCTCGTAACTTATCTAGAGCTATTCACCATATCCAAACAAGCTTACTATTAAATTAAAATTATAATATTAAAAACAAGCACAGGGAACGTAGACCATGTGATGTAATTATTAGAGACCACAGGGAACGTAGAGTGGTGGTCATGGTGGCGAGATACCGGCGGCGGGAATAACAAGATTTATTTAAAGACATAAAAACTCGCCGGAGAATATTTACTCCTCTGGTCATCGGGGACCCAAATATTTTAGTCCTTGGTAAGATGAATCAAAGACCATCAAGCATCAATCTATTGATTTTAAAATAAATAAATAGAAAAAGGATTATGGGGAGACCCGTTGTTGTGTAGGGTTTCAAGGGTTCATCTCCTGCAACCATTGCCCTTTGTTTCCTTATTCCAGAATTATTTGATAATTGGGATCTACGATCAATATAGACCCCGGACCTTCAACTCTCTCCCCACTTCTTTTTCTTTATTAAAAAAATGTCAGTATTTTACATCAAAAGTGAAAATATTTGAATTTCAAAAATATATTATATAATCACTAGTTAAATATATTTATCTTACATATCTTATGTTAGAAAAAATATTACATTTGCATGAAAAAAGCTTTAACAAAATATAAATTTAGTTAACGTTTTACCATTATTTCTCAAGAGCATTCTTGTGCACTTTTTCTTGTTGATGCCTACTCGGTTGCTCGCCCCCTTCCTCCGCTACAACCTCTTTCCCTTCTAACCCCTTGTGCTTATTTCATATCGGTGTTGTCCGTTTCTTTAACTTCTCGTCTTTGATGTTTTTATTTATTTTGTTTTTTGTTTTTGTTTATTTTATTGATGATTTGTCCATCTTCCTATTTGTGCATTGGGCTTCACCATTCACTAGGCACCCATGTGAATCAACTTCATTTCTTTATAATAAAAAACTAGTATATGTCATACGCCTTACACCGGATTTCAAATATTTATGGTGGAAAATACCTTTAACATTTTTTTTATATAAAGAACGGATTTTAAAAACTTATGACGTCACTAGAATAGAGACTACAAAACGAGTCTCAATAGTTAGTTTAACAACAAATTCACTTATATAATCTTGCAATAAGAAGCATGATGAAAATCGTAAAAACAATCAACCTATTTATTTTAAAGTATTTACAAACCCATTTCTTATATGCAACAACAATATGATAATTTGAGTTGCATGTCTTTGGTGATTTGAGCATCGTTTGGGAAGGTGGGTCGAGTTTGTTCATTAGAGGGGTTGTGGATAGATAATCGAACTTTGAAGGCCCTTTGTGATTCTTCAACTAACACGTTCTTACTAATTTCCTTCGCTTTGGTTTCTTTCCTTTTCCCTGTTGTGTTTCCCATTGATCGGATCTTTGTGATTCATGTTTTTGTTTATAAGTGCTTTTTTGTGTGGTTGGCTTGTGTTTGCTTCTCTTGACAGTACGTCTGCCCATTTCTATGGTCATTCGATATATTAGGCATATCTAGTGTATTGCATCCATTTCCACTATTAGAAAAAAACAATATCATAGCACATAATTTACACTAGCAACAAATAACATGCAACATCAACAATGTAATATTTACACATGTGTAATATTTTCCATAATTACCATCTTATGGTTCACATACATTGTCTCGCTTGACCATAAACTTTAGGTAACATCCATGCAGTATACCTATTATTTAAATAACCTAAAAACAATTTGGTATAAAACCGTTAGATAAAGAGCATAATCTATCCACGAGAGATTTTGTTACCCAAAAGCATAGCATATTTTCATGATATGTTTTTAGACGTGTTTTTGTATGATTTACCTTTGGTTTGCATGGTTTGGGCATTCACATCTTGTCTAAAGCTTAAAATGTCAAAATAGCATCTACTCCTTTTGTTTCATGTCTTTATAGGTACTTTGCCTTCAAATGGAGCTTAATTGAATATATTCAATCACCCAACCATTATAAGGATCAATCACCAACTCATCATCAACCCCATGGAGAAAAGGAAGGAGGAAAGGTAAGCTTGGATGCATACATGAAGCCATGAAGCTAAAGAAACCCTAAGGTTGGAGCATCGAGTGAAACCAAACTCGAGCAAAGAGAAATGCTAAAACTCAAGAAAAGAAGCACTAGGAGTAAAGTTGTCAACTAAGCTCAATTTTACCTCATAACTCGAGCAACGAGGATAAAAAAACTCCAGCAAGGAAGACACTTTACTCGATCAATGAAGACAAAGTTGCAAAAGATTCAACATTGTCTTAATGGTACCTCAAGTGACATTTTACTCGAGCAAGGAAGGCACATCCACTCGAGAAAAGAAGCTAGAGCTCACATTTGTCAACGTCTCTTAAGTTTACATCATCATTCGAAAGACACATAAACTCGAGAGAAGAAGACAAGACACTCGAGCAAAGAGTGCACAAATAAGTCGGCGTAACAACTCGAAGCTTAGGAGAAACCCACTCAATCAAGGAAGACAAGGCACTCGAGGTAGCTTAACGTCGAGTTTCCACAACTTGTCTAACTAACTCTTGCAACTTTCTCCACTTACATCCAAATGGGACCACGATTTATAAGCCTATATAAGAGGCATTGGTTGATTATTATTGTACCAAGTCTTCATACACCTTTATAAATATTCTCTTAGTAGTAGTTTGGATCTAAAAATAATATTTGAAAGACTTTTGGCTGATTTTAAGAACCAATCAAAGAGATGCATTGGTGTTCTTCATTTTTGTTCTTGTTAGATCTTATTCTCAACTTGTTTTGCTCATAATTTTGGAGTGGTAAGTCCATATTCATCCATTCTTCTTCCTACATTTTTTTATTTCTTGAATGCTTTCCAACCACGGTATTTGTTTTTATCATGTCCACATTTTCAATGTGTGAGTAGTTCCCTTGCTAGGTTTTGGGGTGAAAATCTCCAAATCATCCTAGACAAGTATTGTTCTTGAGTTGTGTTTATGATTTGAAGGAAATCTAAGCATGTTAGTAGCATATAGGAGGGATCAAATCTACTTATTATTCATTCATGTTGGATTTATATAAATGTCGGACGTTAGACTGTTACTAGTTTAAATTGTTTCCTTAGAATATTGTATTCTTCCATGCATGAATGAATGATGTTTAGATTAATCATCCAAATTGAGAAGTATAAGTAATATGAGGATGATTGTTCAATATTGAGATGATTATCATGCTAGAGTAGGGAGATTTGGGCCGAAAGGATTATTAGCCTACTTGTGATGTTATTGTCGAAACTATGATTATATTAGATAATACAAGCAAATAGCAAACACCATGTGATGCTTATGTTATTTTGTATGGTCATAATTATTACCAAGCTTAATCAACTAGTATGCAAATAGCAAACACCATGTGATGCATATTAGTATATGATGTGACAAAGCTCACCTAAATACACATGATATATTCATATTTCCCTTCATTGATTGAATATGACTTGTTTGAGCATGCTACTAACCATTGTTTGGGAATAATAGTCTCAAACCTAGTGCTTTCTTCTTATTTGATAATTGATTATGATACTTGCTACTTGTTACTCAAAACCCTCAAAGATTTTATCCATTGATCACCCATTTTCCCTTTATTTTACACATTTATACCTTGCTCTTGACCTTGATACCTTCAAACTATATATCTCTCTCTTGAGATTTGACCTTGATGCTAACATCATATTCTTACATTGACAATGACCATAGACTTGTGGTGATATGCAATTTTGAGTAGTCCACCCAACTTACATTAAGACTCCTAGCAATTCATGCATCACACGATAAACTATTAGGTCATCATTGATTAACCAAGTCATTTTATGTATATCATTTTCCACTCATCACCATAATATCGCACGTTCCACATAAAGACAGTTACTTAGTCAATTAACATACAACATAGTTAATCATGATATTATCACCGATCATATGCACGCTATCATATTAACATTTGTTGATCGTGATATTATCACCAACCACATTCACATTTGTTGATCGTGATATCATTGATCCTTTTTACCGTAATCGATTATGATAGTTTTACTTTACCTTTTTACGACAACTGGTCGTGATATGTGTCATTGATCCTTTTCACAATACTCAGTGATGATTTTGTCACCAATACTTTTCACAACAAATGATCATGATACTATCACCGATCATGGAAATGATAATCCAATAATACACGACATACACTATTATTCAATTTCATTTCTCCTCTACCATAACAACCATACCACTTATCACCTTTTCACTTCATCACCATTGACGAGACATAAAAAACCCATTCCTATCACCAATATTATAGTTTACATCACTATCACAACTCATATTACCAGGCCGGTATGATATGCACCTTAACTATCATATTCAACTTTAGGGACATTTTCATCAAAAAATAGCAATCAAGCACATCATATACACCATCATTTAGTTATATATCATGCTAGAGCCGAATAGACAACATCACAAATAATCTCTCAATCACACGGGTTTTGCACATGCAAAATAGGTAATTTATAAGACATTCCCATTAATTTATTTTGGAAATTGAAACTAATATACAACATTGTTATGTTACGAAAGGAACTTATAAGTTTTGATGTTTTGATATCAATAAACAACTCTCTATAAAGGTTCTAACTAGACTTTCACAATTTTAATTTCAAGGAACTAACACAAAAAAGTGATCGTTGGTCATAACCCGAGTGTCGAACTGCAATCAATATATGTTGAAGTGAACAAGGGCGTTGAGATTCGTAAAACGCTAACCGCAGGAGCAGTGAGACAAGATGTTGCACAAAGTGAAAGCTGCCGCAATCATGAAAGTACAATATGTTATTATTGGAAACATATTTCATATGTATGGACAAGATTCATTGGAGGACCTTTATCTATCTTTGTAACAACCGAAAATTTCGTTCCGGTCATCATCCTTTGAGACTTCTTTCGAAACCACATTAGTTGTGCCAAAAGGGAGTCTCCGCACCTGCGACCCCAGGAGCCCACGAGCGCGGCAGAGTTTTGTCGTGGGTGCGGTGTTTCAATAGATCGCGTGTGATCTTTTCGTAACCATCGTCCGTTCTTTCCTTTTATGTTTTATTCTATGTTGGATCTCCTAGGGTTCTTTATAGACTTTTCTTTTCCCCATCCGTTCTTCTTTTTCCCTCTTACGTAAAACTCTTCTACTTCTCTTCTTCATTCCCTTCTTCTGCACGTGAATTAGAGACTGAGTTGCAATCTTCTGCACGTGAATTAGAAACTGAGAATGGTAAAAGTGTCATATAAAAGGAGTATCGAGGTATGATCGGTCCTTTGTTATATTTAACCGCTAGTCGACCTGACATTATGTTTAGTGTGTGCATGTGTGCAAGATTTCAAATTTGATCCTAAAGAGTCACACTTGATAATTGTGAAAAGGATATTTCGGTACCTCAATGGCACTAAGGACTTAGCGTTATGGTATCCTCGTCAAAACTCGTTTCACCTCGTTGGATATTCGGATGCTGACTTTGCAGCTTTAAGGTCGATAGAAAGAGCACTTCTAGATGTTTCCAATTCTTAGGGTCATCCCTAATCAGTTGACACTCTAAGAAGCGAAATTCCGTTGTCCTATCCACAACTGAAGCCGAATATATAGCTGTTGGAGCCTTTTGTGCACAAATTTTATGGATAGCTCAACAACTTCGTGATCTTGGTTTTGATCTCAAAGGTGTACCTATTAAATGTGACAATATTAGTGCTATTTCGATTACTAAAGATCTTGTGCAACATTCAAGAACAAAGCATATCGATGTGAGACATCACTGCATACGTGATCATGTTGAAAAAGGTGATGTTTCGATATCTTTTATTTCGACTAACTTGCAGCTTGCAGATATATTTACTAAGTGTCTACCTGAAGATCGATTCAATTTTACTAGATTGGAGCTTGACATGTTAAACAAGGAAGCATTATCTTAGAGGGAGTAAATCGTATATTTTCTCCTTATAATGCAGTCCATTTTTTTCCATTTCAAGGCCTTGAAATGCAATCCAAGTTCTTGAAACGGATTTCAAGGACTATAGTGATAATCACGGATCGGATTTATGGTTGTCATCTTTTTAGATGATTGATTATTAAATCATTTTAAAGAAATTTTTTAAAAATGATTTCAAAAACTTTCACCAAGATTTTGTTTTCAAAATGAAATTCTTTTTGAAAGTTGGTTGTGATTTGTTAGGATAGCATACAAATCAATTTCGGTTTTCAAGACCTTGATTCTCTCAAGATCTTGATCAGACATAAATTGATTTGACATATCCTCTTTAAATACAATCATCCCTTTCACCTTTATCTCTTTTCCTTCAATGTCTTTACAGGTACCCAAGTGATTTACTCTTTCAAAATTTTCAAAATCTCTCTCTTTCTCACAAACTCATCCATGTCACCCAAACGCTCCTCAACTAGTGATCCTTCATGCCCGGTCACAAATCGTTCCAAATAATCAATCCCTAGACCATCAACGGATGAGGTGGTTCATATCTCGTCAGATTCTGCTACACCATCTCCACCGGCGACCATCGAAATCTGTGCTCAGACAAGAATGCCAATAAGTTGGTTCCGGAATCACACATCAGTAGGCACCTGGCTTGATGGGTTCAACAACCGAACACTCTGCATGTGTGAGTTGGTTGATCAAGAGTTTCTTCTATCCCTCAGTCTTCCATGCATCATATGCTCAGAGGCTGCTCGATCAGGAAGCTCTTGAATTCAGGCGAGATCGGTTTCACAATGCTCACCCGGCTATTTTATGTGAATCTCACTGCAAGAAGAGAAAGGGGGAGCTAACCCTAGAATATGTCATCAAAGGTTAACCTATCACCCTTAACTCATTGGTTCTTGCTCAAATTTTAGGGCTTCCCACTTCAACTTCATATGACCACCCTCCCCTCCTAGAGCCAAATGTGTCTGGTTGACCAAGGAACAATTTCTTCTCCCCAACTCCTCAATTCAGCAGCCATCCCAAACGTCTCTCACCGTAGAAGAAAGAATAGTCTTTATTGTGCTTGTGAGATGCGTTTTGCCTAGATCGAAATGTAGGGATCTTCTTATACTTTTCAATCGATACTACGAATGAGGATACGTATGTGGCATCGGGAAAATTTGATGAGAATTGTTTTGAGGGTCTTGGAACTAAAAAGACTTTAACATGGGAATGGACACTGAATGATCGGGATGTTGGTTCATCGTCTACAACTCGGAGACTAGATACTATAGAATTTGGGTTGGAAACCTTGCGCATGGATATGGTAGATTTTTGGTCTAAAATCACTGATCGATTGGATGCATCTCATGACATTCTGGATATAATGCATAACAAGGTAAATAAGATGTTTCATCTGAATGCTTTAACCTACACAATTGTAGGGAACATCAAGCTATTGAATGATGAGGATGTTGAGAAAACGAGGAAACATGCCTCGGATGTGTTGCTCCAGTGCTACAAAACTGCCAAGAACCGTCCAATTCGTCAACCTATTTCTAAGGAGCCCGATATTCTGACCATTTAAGAGTTTATAGTGGTGAAGAAATACAAAAACGTGGTAGATAACCGAAGGGTAAATGAGTACAAGAAGATGATTACCTTGGACGAAGCCCATGCCATATGGTGGCAAAAATGCTACGATGATATCCGAGAGAAAGGGCATCGGAATCCTAAGTGGTACCAGGAGTAGTTTTCA
Organism: Fagopyrum esculentum; assembly: GCA_033239045.1. Classification (NCBI taxonomy): domain Eukaryota; kingdom Viridiplantae; phylum Streptophyta; class Magnoliopsida; order Caryophyllales; family Polygonaceae; genus Fagopyrum; species Fagopyrum esculentum. Next base: position 118,967,294 of record BSUD01000002.1, read on the forward strand.
AAGTCTTGAAAAGGATTTCAAGGCCTTGAAATGGATGTGAAGGCCTTAACATGGACTTTAAAGCTCCCTTGGTTTTGATTTCAAGGCCTTGAACGACGTTTGCGGGAGATGTTTTAAAACTCTGTTTTTTGTTTTTGAAAATACTTTTTGGGTCTGTAATGGTTTTCAACTCTCGTACTTAATTGCTTTTTTCCCTTGTTGAAAGATAAAGGAGGAAAAATTAAATGTGTTGATCCGACATTATTTCATTATGCATTTTTTCGATATTATCTCTGTAACACCAGGAATCTGTGGGACTCGGGGCGCTACGGGTTGGGACCTCACAATGGGTCCCGACCCTTAGCTTGACAACAATTTCACCGGATCTTGCAACAACACACAAATAAAGGCCAAAACCAAAATACATTTTTATGCAATGAAAGGAAACCCGAAAGAATACAAACACCAGACTTCAGCCGAAAACAACTCCAAAGACCATAAGCCATACACGCGGCCAACAAAAAAAACAACAACATACAAACTCCAAACATAAATCCACCCAAAAAACTTTCCTAAAATGTACGGAACCCCGGCTGCCCACTCTTCCGAAACTCTGGGCCGCATTCCTAACGTGCAAGGCAATCTACAATAATCGGTATAAAACCATTAGCTCATATTCGAAGCATTAGAATTAATGGGAAATGCACATACACAAGTAGAACACCGCAAGCACACAACATACTTAAAAGCACACCAATCCGGTTTACTATCTTTATTATTATTAAGTCGTATCCCGTTCTAATTCAACTTAGTTTGCGCCACGAGAGTCACCGAAACTCGCCTCGGTCCCTACTTACCTGTATGGAATGGTACTGATGCATCCGACCGTCTACCAGTATGGGATAGTCGTCGAGAACCTCCTAGCTCTTGCTGGAGCTAGGCAAGTTGTCACCGCCCGTTATCATACACTTGGGCCAAAATAATATAAAGGTCGGTAATCCTAATTCCGGTTTAGTTGTTATAAATAATAAACAATAAACACACACCACCAAACACACATCAACGCTAATACAAGGAATACGTGCTAAGTAAGTCCGGAGACTTACCTAATCATCACACTCAACTCACAACACTCTCGCTTCCTTAGGAAGGAAGCCTGTAACCTACTCACAAAAGGATAACTATATCAACAACAACCCACTCACAATAGAAGTATTAGACTTCTATACAAATAATCTACGCAAGACCATTTGACTCTCAATTCTAGGACCGCATCCTAGAATCCCTCATGCTCACATCACACTCAACACAAGCTAGAAGTCCCAAGACTTCTAAACCCTTGGATCTCGCAAGATCATAACTCACAACGCAACTAGGAAAAGCCAAACCTAAACTCCAAAATCCCACAAGATCATACAACCCCACCTAGAGGCTCTAAACGCTCACAAGATCAACCATATAACTTAAAGCCTTATAACAACCTCACAAGATAACCAACACCTCAAGCTTAGAATCAACACCAATCCATCAAACAATATCAAATCCTCGAGACTCACCTAAGGTTCAAAGCCACTACTTGGTATTAACTCTAAGTTATGCTAGATCCATTCTAGCATGATACTAAAACTTAACATAACTAGATCGAGTGGAAAGAATACTCACACGACGTCAAAAGACGGAAGTCGTTCAACGGATGTCGACTTGGACTCGTTAGGCCTTTATCGGGGCGCTTCCGAACGTAGCACCAAACTAAACAAATTTAGCTTATAAGCTAAATTTGAACGGAATAAAGAACATATATAATCTAAGGAAAACCCACTTTTAAAACCCAAGTTAAAACCGTGAATATATATTCCGGGCAAATTGTATAACATCATAAACCCAAGGTAAAACTCGTTTTCAAAGCCAACGTTAAAATCTCGTAATTTAATCTTTGCGTCATAATCCGAAATTAATCCAACATGAGCATAATATATATGGTATATATAAATAAGAATATAATTCAAGTAAATCCCAAATTTAAAACCTATAAATACATTTTCCGAAAATAAAACCTTGGGCCATAATATGTAATTAAATTCCTGTAGGGGCATAAATATCAAATTCCAAAAACTGTGGGTCCAAAAAACTAAGATTATATAGAATATGGGTCCATTCCGTAATAATACCAAATATTAGGGTAAAATCTGTAATTAACCACAATTAGAGGGGCCCGATTTGAATTAGTTTAAAGAGGGCTTCAGGCTTCCGCTTTTCTTCTTCGGCTGGGAAAGGAAGGAGCAGTGCTGGAGGCCCTCCTTGGCGGCGCTGCTAGTCTCCGGCGGGCGAGGTGATGGCAAAGGGGAGGTAGCGGCAAGGGCTCCTCCGGCGAAGGAAGGCGGCACAAATAATCAAATATACAGGGGCCCGATTTTAGTGTAAACAGGTTGCATCTTCAACCTCGCAACCACGCACAATACAGAGGAAAAAGAGGAGCAACCGGTGGCTGTGCAGGCGGAGGAAGGCGGGTTGCACTGGCGGCGGCCAGGACTCCAACAAGGGAGACGCATGGGCAGCTGGCAAGGCGGAGGAAGGGAGAGGCGGCATAGAGGCGGTCCAAGTTCCGCAAGGGCGGCCTCCCGGCGACGGAAGAGGACAGAGAAGAAGGGGAGGAATGGCGGCGGTGGGAAGCTCACGCAGGAGTGGCGTTTCGAGGATTTTGGTGGTGGTTCGAAGGTGGCCGGCTCGGCGGCTTGCAGGGGCTCTCCCGGCGATTCTTGGTGGCTATAGAGGATGGCTGCTGTTGAGAGTTACAAGGGTGTGGTAAGTGACAGAAGAGATGGGGGAACAACTCTTCTTGCTCGGGGAAAGAGTTGCAGTAGCTGGGGAGTCACAACTCATAGTCCGCCAAGCTTGAGCGTGTAAGGGAAGGGGCTTTGAGGACAGAGCATTGTGGAGAGGGAAAATAGATGAGTGAAGATTGAGGGAGAGATGCAGCTGTTGCAGGTGGAGTAACGAGGAGGTGAAAGCAGCTTATAGCTTGGGCGGGCATACGGCAGCAACAAGGGTGCATAGATGACGAGGAGTCAGATCACCTCTGGGTTTCCGAATACAAAAATAAAAGGGGAAAAGAAATAATAAAAAAATGAACCAGATACATGTTACTCGGAACGGGTTTTTCAGAACGAAAAAACTCCTAAACTTTTCCATAAAATAATCACGGAATATATATATATTTATAAATATAAAATATATAAACTCATAAAATTTAATTTACGACGTAAAAATACTCATAAAAATATTTAAGCTAATAAAGTATCGATCAAAGCCGGAAGGAATAAAAATCGCAAACGCGCCAAAATTTGGGGCGTTACATTAGATCCCCTAAAAACAAATTTCGTCCCGAAACTTGTCACACCCCGAACTTCTTGGTCCCATAAGGCCGAGGTGTAAACTCATAACTAGGAAGGCTTAGACCCTGAAATCTATATCCACAACTGTTCGACCATCATCACAATATGTATAACCGGTCATAAAACACATTCCCGCATGGGGCACAAAACAACATATAACATCACACATACACATAACTCAACTAAGGGAAGAAATAGGTCTAACTTGTTGATTCAATCACAACTACTACTCGGCGTAAAACTCAACCAAAGATACTATACTCCGTCTCCCTATTAGCCTCATCGGTTCTTCGTCTGCCACTAAATCACCATGACGGACAATCTGTCTCGAGTCGTGTATGTATTCTCTCGACTGATACACATGAACACTGGGTAAACACTCTCTACTCTTTGTGGCTACGCCAACCGGTAAATCACTTTCCCAACTCGCGCTAACATCTCACAAAGGTCCGATATATCGGAAACTCAACCTCCTTCTCGGATCTTTCTTAATGCAATATCTCCATTATTTTCCCTTTGATTTCTCTATCCAAGAAGATCGAACTTCCAATTTACACTATTGGCTTTGGTTCTTGTCAAACCAAACTTTGATTTTATGTTTCCTCAATTCTTGAACTAAGTCCCCAACGATGAAGGAAGTACTTTACTCCACACCGATTCACCAATGAGACACGTATGCTATTACTTTTACATCGTTCCTCAATACTCGATCAAGACCTTGTCTTGGAGAATCACTTGTACACGGAATAAAACGCGGAATATATATTTCTAAATATAAAATATATAAACTCATAAAATTTAATTTACGACGTAAAAATACTCATAAAAGTATTTAAGCAAATAAAGTATCGATCAAAGCCGGAAGGAATAAAAATCGCAAACACGCCACAATTTGGGGCGTTACAATCTTTGCATGCATATTGATGACATGATTTATGACGCTAGTTTAGGCACTCTTTTAGATAGTTTTCCCTTTCATTCATGCATGTTTCCGCACTAATTCGGGACGTTTACGCTCAATTCAATCATATTACCGGAATAGACGTCTACACAAGCTTTTGTCGGTTTTGTAGGTATTTTTGGGGACCTTTGAGACATTATTGATCATATCTGAGGTTCATGCCTCATGATGTTCCGGATTCAAGGTTCCAAAAGACTCATGCTTGGAGGAAAGAAGAAGGCAAGGACCCTAGTTGGTGCAATAACTAAACTAACTCTTGATCAAGTGGTGGTTAGTGTTGAACTTGATCAATCTCGGTCCATGGCTTATGTATCTTGGCCGAGATGGCCCCTGGAGCAACCGAGATCCTTCTCTGGACCACCCACGACTCTTGGCACAACTTCTCTATGTCCGACCCTTGTTTCCCTTGAGTACTTAAGTGATTTTTGCAGGCTATTTTGGGGTTCCCTTTTGGTTCTTTGGACTCTCCCATTGCAACTCTCTTCCAAAAACCCTTGTGGGTGTTCTTGGGAGAGGTTAGTGTAGATCTTTGTTTCATTGATTTCTAGAGTGAGTTTTGAGTGGTTTTAAGTGAGGTTCTTGTGTAGCCTGTAAGCTTGGATCTTGGAGCTGTCATTGGAGCCTTGTAAGACTGTTGTAATATCTATCTAGCTAAGTAACTTCTTCTTTGATCTTATCTTCATTTTCTAGCCATGAATTACAAGCATGCTTGTATGATGAAATTTGATCTAGATATTTATGTTATTGGCTGAGTAGATGTGATTCTAGGGTGAAGGAATGATGGTTATGCTTTGGATTATGATTGTATGTGATAACTCCACCTTGAATATAAGTTGTTTCGATATGAATGATGGAAGACATAACATTTGCATGCAGTTTTATAAACTAACAAATATCGATTGTCTTTCTAGATTGCATGGTTTGGTTTTGTGTTTAGTGTGCAGGCCTTGAAAAGCATTTCAAAGGATGAACCATGCCTTGAAAATCATTACAAGGGACAAGCACGGAGATCTTGAATAGCAGTTTATATGACAAACACGGAGGCCTTGGAAATCAGTTCAAGGGATAAACGCGAAGGCCTTGAAAAGCATTTCAAAGGAGGACTCGGCTGAAGGCTTTTCAAAATCAAGATTCAAAACTCAACAACCAAATCTACCAAAGATCACAAGAATATCTTCAAACAAGATTCTCAAGGAGAAGATCTCGGCCAACAAGAAGATCTTCGAAACGGTTATAAAGGAGAAGATCTCGGCCACAACATAAAGATCTCATAAAGATCTTAACCGAAGACGCAATCTTCCAAGCGGACTCCAAGTTAGAAGATCTCAGATTTTAAGAGAAGATCTTCAACGGCACATCTACAACAAGAAGTTCTCCAACGGAATCTAAGTTAGAAGATCTCGAATTTTAAGAAAAGGTCTTCAACGACACATCAACAACAAGAAGATCTCCAACGGAATCCAAGTTAGAAAATCTCAGATTTTAAAGAGAAGATCTTCAACGGCAAAATCCAAGAAAGAAGATCTAGGATCTTCAACAAACAAAGATCTTCAACGGCTTATTTCCAAAGAGAAGATCACGGTGATGAAGATCTTCAACGAGCATCAAAGAGAAGAAGTAGAAGAGAGAGGATACAAGATCTCATAACGGCTACTTCACCTCAATTAAGTAGCGTGTTATATGGAGAAAGAAGAACGTTACAAACGGCTATCTTACAACGGCTAAGAAGTTCTCCATAGAAGAGTATAAATGAAGATGGCGCCTGAAGAAGAAAACAAGAAGCTTACACGGAAACATCTAAGTCTTCAAGTGATCAAAAGCATCTTCATTCATTCCGAAAGTCTTTTTTCCTCTTAGTTTACAAAAGCTTATATCCTTAGAGAGAGAAAAACATGAGAGCCTCTTTGGAATATCTAGAGAGTGTTATACTCGAGTGTGTGTTACTCAACGAAGTAACTAGGCTATTATTGCTAGGTTAAGAGTTGAAACTAGATCGTACATTGGCGACAGTGAGAGAAGAAGGGGATTTCTTCTAGGTTGTATCTAGGACTCTTTGAAGTAGATAATAAATAGTAAGATCCTATGGGCAAAGAAATCCTAGGACGGAGACGTAGGCTGTTAGAGCTGAACTTCAAAAACATATCATCGTGTCAATCTTTTACTTCCGCACTGTATCTTGCTTAATTGTGAATAACATTGTTTTGTAGGTTTTCGGAATCAAGGCCTTGAAATCACTTTCAAAGCCCATGAAAACCTGTTGTGTCACAAAGAGCACAAATCGACATCAAGGCCTTGAAATCAATTTCAAAGCCTTGAGATAGGTTTTTGCGAAAACTTCCCATACTCTATTCAACCCCCTTCTAGAGTATTTATATCCTTTATATTCACCTATACGGTTCTTCAGTATGGACTTGCATGTTAGCTTAGGATGGCTTTGTGTTCTATTCGCTCCAAACGGTGTGTGCAAGCTTTAAATTTATATCCCAAGAAATATGCTTAAACAAGAATGCGAACCCGCAATGTACGGATCAATTATAGTAAAAGCAAGAATTCCGGGGTGTCGATCTCAGGGACTTCGGTGAAACAAAGCAAGTATAGGTAGTCAATATTGCAAATAACCACAAGCAATTAAAGCAATCAAAAAGATGATAATAAGGTCAATTAAGGGGAATATGCAAATTCTAGGGATTAAAGCGTCTAGTTGTGGTTCCAACTCAAGATCTCAAGATAAGCGGACAAAGCTGAGGTTTTGCAAAGGGAAGGTGTTTCTAAAGTGGAATAGATCACCGGGTAAGTCTCACTACTCACTAATTCCAAACCAAAAGCTCCTATTACCGGGTAAGTCTCAAGGTACTAAGGAAAGGAATTATATTCTCAAACCAACACACCAACTTAGGAAATAGAATCAACCTTTACCGGGTAAGTCTCAGGCTAACTCACAAAGATGGAATGAAAGCACACTCAAACCCCAATAAAGGATAAACCTTTATTACCTATACTTATGATCATGGGTAAACAAACTAAGGAATTACCGGGTAAAGTCTCATCCTAAGCTTGCATTGAACCAGGAAAGGTGTAATAAGAATAGGATTTGACAAACTCTAACACTTAACTCTCAGTTATGGATCAGATAAGGTCACCTCGGTCAGTCAAGTTCCACCCCGGCCGAGATGTTCATCGATTGAACGAGATGTTCTAGGGTTAAGGATAAAGACTCGAGCTTTCAGGGTCCTACTGGGATTAAGATTATTCTATCATCGTTTTTCCAACAACTTTCAGCCTATCACCCTAGAATCGCACAAGGAAATTAGCCACTCATCATCATGAAAACGATAATCAAATATATGAGAAGGGAATGAATATTTGAACACAAAAACCTTAAGAACAAGGTTTCAATAACTGAATCAAATATCAAACAAATCAGCGTTCCTCAATCGGAAATCACACAAAAACAACAAACCAAAGGGAATCTTAGAAATTCTTACAAATCTCCTTAAAAGCTATCACAAAGCTATGAACTTCCTTCCTTCAATCTTCAAACTTCCCTCAAACTTCCTTCCTAATCGTAGCTGGGAGAATATGGTGTAGAGGATAAAAATCCAGAGGTGAAAAGATGGCTGAATTGTGGAAAATCCAACTCTTTATATAGGAGAATTATCTTCCAAATATAATAATATTTTAAAAAGATATTTTCCTAATAAAATATATCTTATCTCCAAAATAGATCTCCTAAATATATGATCTTCATTCCAGAAATCCAACCCAAAAATATAAGATCTCTCCTTCCTAAAATAAAAGATCTCAGCCAAATAAAATATATCTCGCCGCGTCAGGGTATTCGCCTCGGTCGGGGCGCTCCTCTAGATCACCTCGGTCGAGGTGACACTGTAGCTGACCGAGGTGAATCTCAGCGGAATGTGAAATCTCTCAAATCTAATCCAAAGTAAATCTTCTTTGTTAATTCCTTGCTCCCTGAGTTCTCCTTTAAGGTCCTGAATGTAGCTCCAATGACTCCTTCGCTCCATTTCGGTCCAAAATGTGCCATTTTACCTACAATTACAACGAAACTAGGTGTATACCTCGATTCCCGTAGAGGTAGATGAAACGACAATATAATCACATAATATACATTCAAAAATGCAGATTATTCAAGATAAAACTTCTAAACAAGTCCCAAAATATAGACTATAATACATGCTATCATGTTCGAAAACCTAAAAATGATCTCGGCCTTTTTTCATCCCATTTCGGCCGAGATGTGTATGAACCACCCGAGATGTATGTGTTGTTGTTCTATTGTTGATGAATCTGGATGTTAGGATGTAGATGTGTTTAAATCCTAGTGTTTGTTGAGCCTAATCTAGCCTAGAGTGACCTTTACAAGCAACCTAATTGAGGAATGAGACTTACCCGGTGATTTATGCTCTTAGATATATAAGATGATGAACTCTAGGGTATTAGTGAGCCAAAAAAGCCGCTATTGGATTGAGTGTTCTAGGATCGTTGCCTAAGACTTACCTTTTCCGAGACTTACCCGGTAAGGAGGGGTTTGATCCTTCGGTAGTGGCCGGTTTGTGTAGAATTCTCGACCTTAGCTCCTTGAGACTTACCCGGTAATAGGACTTAGGTTTGAGACTAGTGGAACATGAGACTTACCCGGTAATTGTTTCCATTAGAGAAACACCCATCTCCAAACAAGCGCACCCTATCCTTTGATGTTTTGATTACATGAGCCCATTGTCATAACTAGAATTCCGAATCTCTAGAATCTGCATTTCTTACCTCTTATCACCTATCTTTGTGTTTTTGTGTTAATTGTTTGCTTGTTTGCAAATCTTGTGATCCTTGTTTGATCACCACAAACCCAACCAAGAAAATATTGTGTTTTTATTTCCTTATTCCTTGTCTCGTCTTAGTCCAGATTTACACTATGTTTGATCATTGAATGACTCAATTTCACCTCAGTCCTTGTGTTCGACCTCGGAATACTTTCCTTTCTACAAAATGACCCATACAATGTGGGTTCGCTAGGTAGTTTAGGAGATTAGACCGAGTTTATAAATGTAAATATTTTTGTGCTACTATCTAATGCGAACAAGTTTTTGGTGCCGTTGCTGGGGACTAGGTCCAGATTAAGTCATTTGTTTTTTATTGTTTATAGTGTAGATCTTTCTTGTTACTTTTGATCTTGTTTTGTTTTTGTCTTTTTCTTTTTCACGTTTTCCATGGATGGATTGTACTTTCAAGATGACCTTGACGACATGGAGTATGAGGGATGGATGACAAGCCAAGATCGAGGACCTCTCCACGATGAGTTTGATTATTGGGAGGCGTTTAATGACTATCATGAGTCCCATGATCAAGCTCACGTGACCACTTTGCCTCATGTGGAACCTCCCCAACGAAGATCGATTAGAGACAATGTTTGAGCAAGTAATGAGGAAGTTGGAGGACTTAGAGAACAATGCCGCTTCCATTTCGAGGGCCCAAGTGGAGCTTGAAGCGGAAGTGTACCAACAAGTGGAGGTACACGATGAGGAGATCCAAGAATTTCCTAAATCTACCATAATCATTAGAGAACTTCAAGAAGAGTTGAATGATGCTTGGGAGCAAGTGAGGCTTAGAGATTTAGCCCTAGAGGATTGAAAAAGATTGACTTTCGAGAGAGAAGAACAAACAAGGAGGGAGATTGAGGAGATTAGGTTTTCTTTTTTACAAGGTATGCCTACCCTCCTTCAAGACTCTTCTCCACCTCCTTCACCTTTGGAGGAGTACAATGAAGGACTCTCAACCTTGGACATCCTTGCCACCAGTCCCAGAACCACACTTGAAGAGCTCTTGGTAGAAGAAGAAGGAAACAACACACATCTCGGTCCAACCAACCTTATCTCGGCCTAGATGCTATATAACCCATCCGAAATGGTCACTGCAGGGGCTCACCTCGACCCACATCTCGGGCTGATCAACCGAGGTGCCCTTCCGAGATCTTGTGATGAGAATCCTAAGCTCACCTCAACTCCTTTCGATCCTTTCTCGCTTGCCCGGAGTGCACTCGAAGGTTGGAGGTCCTTTCCTAAGGAACCTCCTATGTTTGACTTAAGACTCATCCCGGTTAGAGAAGATGGATCCATGATGGTTGTGGAGCACCTCAACCGAGCTATCTTTCCACGAGTCGACTTTCTTCGGATCATGTTGAATGAGGAAGGCAAGCATTTCACCGGTGAGACCGCAGATGTTCGCCCCAAATGGTGTGTGTGCAAGCTTTAAATTTATAACTCAAGAAGTATGCTTAAAACAAGGATGTAAACCCGCAGTGTACGGGTCAATTGTAATAAAAGCAAGAATTCCAGGGGTTGATCACAAGGACTTAGGTGAAACAAAGCAAGTATAGGTTGTTAATATTGCAAATAACCATAAAAGCGATTAAAACAATCAAAGATGATAATAACATCAAATAAGGGGAATACACAAATTCTAGGGATTAAAGCATCTAGTTGTGGTTCCAACTCAAGATCTTAAGACAAGCGGACAAAGCTTAGGTTTTGCAAAGGGAAGGTGTTACTAAAGTGGAATAGATCACCGGGTAAGTCTCACTACTCACAATCCCAAACCAAAGAACCTATCACCGGGTAAGTCTCAATGTACTAAGGAAAGGAATTATAACCTCAAACCAACACACCAACTAAGGGAATAGGATCAACCTTTACCGGGTAAGTCTCAGGCTAACTCACAAAGATGGGATGAAGGCACACTCAAACCCCAATAAAGGATAAACCTTTATTATCTACACTTATGATCTTGGGTAAACAAACTAAGGAATTACCGGGTAAGTCTCATCCTAAGCTTGCATTGAACTAGAAAAGGTGTAATAAGAATAGGATTTGGCAAACTCTAACACTTAACTCTCAGTTACGGATAAGATAAGTCACCTCGGTTAGTCAAATTCCACCCCGGCCGAGATGTTCATCGACTGAACGAGATGTTATAAGGTTAAGGATAAAGACTCGAGCCTTCAGGGTCCTACTAGGATTTAAGATTATTCTATCATCGTTTTTCCCACAACTTTCAGCCAATCACCCTAGAATTGCACAAAGAAATTAGCCACTCATCATCATGAAAGCAATAATCAAATATATGGGAAGAGAATGAATATTTGAACACAAAAACCTTAACAACAAGGCTTCAATAACTGAATCAAATATCAAACAAATCAGCGTTCCACAATAACAAATCACACAAAGACAACAAACTAAGGGAATCTAAGAAAGTCTTACAAATCCCCTTAAAAAGCTATAACAAAGCTATGAACTTCCTTCTTTCAATCTTCAAATCTTCCTTCAACTTCCAAAATTCCTTCCTAATTGCAGCTGGGAAAATATGGTGTAGAGGAGAAAAATCCAGAGGTGAACAGATGGCTGAATTGTGGAAAATCCAACCCTTTATATAGGAGAATTATCTTCCAAAGATAATAATATCTTAAAAAGATAATTTCCTACAAAAAATATATTCATATCTCTAAACTAGATCCCCCAAATATATGATCTTCCTTCCAGAAATCCAGCCCAAAAATATAAGATCTCTCCTTCCAAAAATAAAAAATCTCAGCCAAATAAAATATATCTCGCGCGTCAGGGTGTTCGCCTCGGTCGGGGCGCTCCTCTGGATCACCTCGGTCGAGGTGACACTGTAGTTGACCGAGGTGAATCTCAGCTAAATGTGAAATCTCTCAAATCTGGTCCAAAGTAAATCTTCTTTGTTAAGTCCTTGATTCCTGAGCTCCTCTTTAAGCTCCTGAATGTAGCTCCAATGGCTCCCTTGCTCCTTAGCTCCATTTCGACCCAAAACGTTCCATTTTACCTACGATTACAATGAAACTTGGTGTAGACCTCGATTCCCGTAAAGGTAGATGAAATGACAATATAATCACATAATATACATTCAAACATGCAAATTATTGAAGATAAAACGTCTAAACAAGTCCCAAAATATAGACTATAATACATGCTATCAAAATACCATATACTTGTCCCTTGCTTGTCCCCAAGCAAGTTCTAAATCCTATGTACAAGATAGAATGGATTATAAGTCATAAAGATCAATGAAAAGTATTTCAAAACATTTTAATGGTGGTGTGCTCCACTCATAGATCACTCTAAGAGAATGCTTCATGGAATTTAAAATCAAAATATGATCAAAACATTTTATAAATATAAGAAAGTTGTTCATCTTTGCATAAAATCGTAGAATGCATAATAAATCATAATTATCGAAATTAATCATGTATAATCCAGTTTAAACCACCAATTCAATCAACAAGCTCGAGGTCTCAAGGTCTTTCCAAAGAGAAAGGTCAAGAAACGTGTAGGTTAGGGACTTATATAAGGAATGTGGTGCTAGAATCCGGAAAAAGGATCTTACTTCACTTCACTTGAATTTCAACACCCTCCATCAATAAGCATTGCTTATTTCACACTTTTCCTTTTTTTTACTTTAATTTTTGGGATGCATGGACAGAGGTGCACAATAACCGAAGCCTAGGAGATTAGCAATCATCAATTTCTTGAGATGCATCAAACCCTTGATGCACATACCATGACCCGTTAGGAATATTGTTCAATCTGACTTTGGCAAGAAACAAACACCCGGCTATGTGAATGGTGCCGAGTTACTCATCATCATGATTAACTTCCCCAAACCTATTTGTTTCTCTCTAACTTCCAGCCAACATCTCAACTTTTCTTTCACTTGCTTTTCACTTGCTTGCTTCCAAATTCCCGGATAGATAAAGGGAGGCAAATATGTATATGAGGGGCTAAGCATGATCAAGAAGAAGAAGAGAAGAGAATGAATTGCCTTAATCATCCCAGGAAGAAAGTGATAGAACTCATCATGTGGTGTCAACCTTCAAATTCCACATAATTTGGATAAAAACAAAGTATTAAACATGCCACCAATTTCAAGCAAAGCACTTAGCAACTTAAACTTATCATAAAACCTTTCAAACATATTAAAGATTTCAAAACCAGTCTGCAAACAAAATCTTTACTGAGGTCATATCTAGATAAGAAGCACAAAATCGTTTCGAAAACTGTTCAAGTTAAACCACCTCGGTCGAGATGTTCTAAGTTAACCGAGGTGCTGCACCATGATTGGTCAGAATCACTTCGGCCGAGACATGAATTTTTTTTTTAACCAGTTTTTGACGTTTTTCTCAATCAAATAACATGTATGCATGCATGTAGTCTCAAATAAACACATAGAGCAAGATACAACAATAATATCCGGTAGAGTCATCCAAGCATACACATAAGTCACATAAATACATCCAAATACCCCATACTTGGGACACATTGTCCCAATGGGTCAAAATAAGTTTGAAAAATAGAGTACTCACCGGACATAAGCTGAGCTGCATAATAAATAAATAAAAGAAATCCCTGCAAGCTCTAGTCCTGATCTGCTGGTGGTGGTGGTAGTGGATATGGCACGTACGGATGCTGGGATGGGTCAAAAGGATATCCCATCATGTGCTGAAACTGAATCTCCATCATCCGGCGCTGGTAGTGCTGGCTCTCCAGCATCTGATGTGTCCGACTCTCCATCTCTCGGCGCTGGTCATCAAGACGCTCACTGATATCAACTGTCAGGGCGGTGTAGGAGTCGATCATCAGATCCGTCAGCTCGTCAATCCGTCTGTGAGCTACAGGATCCCTCTATCTCCGGGCTCTGCGCCTAACAAGACGTGATGGTGCTGCAACTGCCTCCTCCTCTGTCTCCTCGTCGTCCAAATCGACGACTAGCACACTGGGACCGGCTGTATCTGTCCTAGTCTCCATGGCAACACCGCCATCATCATCCTCATCCGCATCCTCCTGCACCTGAGCTGCTGCATCTCTAGCATCCTCAATGTAAGGTATCCATGCAGTGGACCAGTACTGAGGGTCGTAGATTGAGAACTGGGACGACCATCTAATACCCTGAGGGGCAGTCTGCTCCCAAGGCATCGCTACATATGGCGTAGTAAGTCCACAAGGAACTAGAATCGTCTTGGTGATCATCTCCTGTAGACCTAGCGGCTTGGCAGCCGCCACCAACGTACAAGCACTCAGATCCAACTCCATCACAGTAGCTATGTGAGTCACTAAGCCGCCACAACAAATGTCTCCCTTCCCCTTAGCCTTGATCCTGTGCAGATCCTCAGCTAGCATAGCCCCGAAATCAGGAACTCCCCCAGTCACCATACAAAACAGACTCAGAAGCTCCCCCTGTTTAATCTTCTAGGGAGTCTCAGTACGCGCCAGAAGTGTCTCGCTGAAGATCCGGTGGGCTAATCTGAAAACAAGGTGGAAGATGATCCGCTCCATGGAGTCTTGATAGCATGTATTATAGTCTATATTTTGGGACTTGTTTAGACGTTTTATATTCAATAATCTGCATGTTTGAATGTATATTATGTGATTATATTGTCGTTTCATCTACCTTTACAGGAATCGATGTTTACACCAAGTTTCGTTGTAATCGTAGGTAAAATGGCACGTTTTGCATCAAAGTGGAGCTAAGAAGCAAGGGACTCATTGGAGCTACATTCAGGAGCTTAGAATGGAGCTCATGAAGCAAAGAATTAACAAAGAAGATTTACTTTGGACCAGATTTAAGAGATTTCACCTTCAGCTGAGATTAACCTCGGTTGACCACTAATTCACCTTGACCGAGGTGATCTAGAGGAGCGTCTCGAACGAGACGAATACCCTGACGCGTCGAGATATATTTTATTTAGCTGAGATCTTTTATTTTTGGAAGGAGAGATCTTATATTTTTGGGCTGGATTTCTGGAAGGAAGATCATGTATTCTGGAGATCTATTTTGAGATATGGATATATTTTATTAGGTTATCTTTTTAAGATATTATTATCTTTGGAAGATAATTCTCCTATAAAAAAGGGTTGGATTTTCCACAATTCAACAATCTCGCACCTCTGGATTTTTATCCTTTACACCATATTCTCCCAGCTGCAATTAGGAAGGAAGATTGGAGGAAGGAATATTGAAGATCAATCTAGGAAGGATTGATAGCTTTGAGATAGCTTTTAAGGGGATTTGTAAGACTTTCTTAGATTCCCTTTTTGTTTGATTGTCTTGTTGGATTTTGTAATCCAAGGAACGCTGATTTGTTTAATATTTGATTCAGTTATTGAAGCCTTATTGTTAAGGTTTTTGTGTTCAAATATTCATTCTCTTCCCATATATTTGATTATTGCTTTCACGATGATGAGTGGCTAATTTCTTTGTGCGATTCTAGGGTGATTGATTGAAGGTTGTGGGAAAAACAATGATAGAATAATCTTAAATCCCAGTAGGACCCTGAAAGCTCGAGTCTTTATCCTTAACCTTAGAACATCTCGTTCAGTCGATGAACATCTCGGCCGGGGTGGAACTTGACTGACCGAGGTGACCTTATTTGATCCCTAACTGAGAGTTAAGTGTTAGAGTTTGCCAAATCCTATTCATATTACACCTTTCCCGGTTCAATGCAAGCTTAGGATGAGACTTACCCTGTGATTCCTTTGTTTGCTTACCCATGATCATAAGTGTAGGTAATAAAGGTTTATCCTTTATTGGGGTTTGAGTGTGCCTTCATTCCATCTTTGTGAGTTAGCTTGAGACTTACCCGGTAAAGGTTGATTCTATTCCCTTAGTTGGTGTGTTGGTTTGAGACCATAATTCCTTTCCTTAGTACCTTGAGACTTACCCGGTGATAGGTTCTTTGGCTTGGGATTGTGAGTAGTGAGACTTACCCGGTGATCTATTCCACTTTAGTAACACCTTCCCTTTGCAAAATCTCAACTTTGTCCGCCTTCTTTGAGATCTTGAGTTGGAACCACAACTGGATGCTTTAATCCCTAGAATTTGCATATATCCTTTAATTGACTTTATTATCATCTTTGATTGTTTTAATCGCTTTTGTGGTTAATTGCAATATTGACAACCTATACTTGCTTTGTTTCACCTAAGTCCCTGTGATCTCCCCCTGGAATTCTTGCTTTTATTACAATTGACCCGTACACTGCGGGTTCGCATCCTTGTTTTAAGCATACTTCTTGGGTTATAAATTTAAAGGTTACACACACCATTTGGAGTGAACAAGTTTTTGGCGCCGTTGCCGGGGACTTGGTCTAGACCGAGCCGGTTACGGTTGTCTTTCGGGGCTATTGCCCCTGTTGCTACTAACCACTCTACTTGAGTGACTTTCGTAGGTTCTTCTCTTTAGGTTTATGCGAAGAACCCGTGCTGGGAAGGAAATCGTTCCTTACGATCCCGAACCGGAAAAGACATATAAGAGACGCTTGAAAGAAGAGAAAATGGCCAATCGAGACGATCGCGATCTTGAGGCCGAGTTGAATGAGGTAATGGAACAGCTGCGCCTCAATAGGGGGGAATTGCAACACGAAAGGGAGGAAAATCGCACCAGAGCTGTAGAGATTGCAACTGACATGGTTGAGTTACGAGCTCAGATATTGCCTCGACCAGACTCTCGACCGAGGCAAGATCCCGCTCCAGCTGCCCCGGCCGAGATACTTCCACCTCGGATGCCAGTCTGAGATGTTCTTTTTTGTAGATATTCCATAGACCCTAGGGCAGAGGATGGATCCAAACCAGCAAGTGAGGCGTCCAGGAGTCAACCTAGGAGATCCAGCGGAGCATGATTATGAACTTCGACCGCAAGTTCTTTCCATGATCCGCCAATGCCAGTTTGGAGGTTTAGAGAGGGAATCTCCACATCAACATTTGTAGAACTATGAGATTTTGATGGAGACCTTGAAACCTTCAAGGGTGGAAAATAATAGTTACAAGTTAAGGCCTTTTTACTTTTCTTTGAAAGACAGGGCGCTTACTTGGTACTAGTCTCTTCCTCCCAGAAAGATCAACACTTGGAAGGAGATGACGACGGAGTTCTTGACAAAATTCTTTCCCCCCTCCAAAACTGCTGAAATGAAAGGGAAGATCAATGCATTTATCATTAAGGACAAGGAGAGTTTGTCCAAGTCATGGAAAAGATTTAAAGATGTTCTTTTGGATTGCCCACATCATGGGATTCCAAAGATAGAGTTGTTGGAGATTTACTTCAAGGGATTGGACGGAGCAACCCAATTCAGCCTTCAACTACTATCCGTCGGCACATTCATGGACATGCCGATTGATGAAGCTTGAGAATTCATTGAAAAACAAGCTTTGCACATGGAGAAGTACTCGCACCAAGGAGCTGAGAATGGAGTCAAGAGAGTTAATTTCTAGGAAGCTCCATCAAATGACAATCAACTCATTTCCCTCAAGAATGATGTGAAGCAATTGAAGGATCTTTTGGTTGCTCACACTAAGAAGGAAGAGGAAGGATATCAAGGCTCAAGGAACAACAATGGTTCCTAGAACAACAACAATGGTTCCCGGAACAACAACTACAATAATAATAGAGGCTCCAACAACAACAATTGGAGGCCCAACAATCAAAATCAAAATCCGGGTAACCCTTACTCTAACTCCAATTCAAATAATTCTTCTAATCCTTTCCTCTCTTCTTCTTCTTCTACTCCATTGAAGAGCTAGGAGCCTGGATCAAGCTCATCCCAGCCAGAGAAGAAAGATGTAGTGATGGAGGCTATCTTGATCAAGCTCAATGCTATGGAGACGTCCATGACTTCATTTTCGAAGGCACAAAAAGCCTTAGAACAACAATTTTTTAATTAAGGCGAATGAAGCGCCAAGAGACCTAGGGAAGCTCCTAGCAAGGACAGAGAGCAACCCCAAGGGACAGATCATGGAAATAACGATGAGAAGTGGATTGAAAACTGAAAATTCAGTGCGTCGGTCGATGCCAGTGAAGAACACCTCAGTCCAGGTACAAACGAAGAACACTTCGGTCGAGGTACCATCCGAGGTGAAGTCTCAGAAAGCGTCGGACAAAACTGAAGTTTATGTCCCACCTCCTGCATATAAACCACCACTTCCATTCCCCCAGTCAAGGGCCAGAGCACATCTAGACAAGCACTTTGGTGAGTTCCTTGAGTTAATGAATAAATTACATATTAACATCCCTTTCCTTGATGCTATTCCAGGGATGCCCACCTATGGGAAGTTCTTAAAAGAGATTCTATCAAGGAAGAGAAAGCTAGAAGATTTTGGTGAAGTAAGGATGACATCTAAATCCTCGAAGCTCATTCAAATCATGAAGGAGAAGATGCCACCCAAGTTAAGAGATCCCGGCTCATTTTGCATTCCCATTCAAGTTGGGAATGTCACTTGTGAGGCATTGTGTGATCTAGGAGCCAACGTGAGCATCATCCCGCTGGAGCTATGTGTGAAGATCGGACTTGGAGAGCCCAAGCCGGTGAAGATAAGGTTATACATGGCGGACCGCTCCATTACCCATCCCGTGGGCATTTTGGAAGACGTTCCGGTTAAGTTAGGTAACTTCTATTTACCTATAGACTTTGTTGTTCTTGATATTCTCGCAGATTATCCCGTTCCTATCATTCTCGGGAGATCATTTCTAGCAACTTTGGGTTGCAATGTGGATTGTAAGAACGCCAAGTTGCAATTCAACATTGGCGGTGATCAAGTGGAGTTTGCATTGCTTGCTGCAATGAAAGGAGAGCCATTGGAGGATGATATCTTCAACATCTATGATGAAGAAGAATCAAGAGAATTGGTGAGCTCTATCCTTATTTAATGATCCACTTGAAAGAGTTATTAGTTTTAGCTTAATGGAGGAAGGTATAGATGCTTCTTGTGATGCAGATATACGGAGCTTAAATGCACTGGAAGAAGATCCAGGAGCTAAGATTGAGAAGCTAATCCAGGAGAAGAGAATCTCTAGTTTCGGTCCCAGTTGTTGTACTTCGACCGAGGCACCTTCTGGACCAAGCGAGGTGTTCTTGATTGAAGAACATCTCGGTCAACCACTCTGGACCTCGACCGAGGTCGAAAGCGAGATACCGTAAACTAAGAATAACAAACTTCTTACTCCCTTTTCTTAAACTCATCCACAGTTGATGGAACACTTTCTCCACCAAACTTCTAATAATACAGAACCTTGGTATGCTGACATTGTTAATTATCTTGTTTGCCAGGAAATACCACCGGGATTGACGTACGCTCAAAGGAAGAAATTCTATAAAGATGTACGCCACTACTATTGGGATGAACCTCTATTGTTTAAGAGAGGTCCAGACGGGATGCTTCGAAGATGCATTCCGGAAGATGAAGTTACTAGTGGCATACGGCATTGCCACTCACTTCCTTGTTGAGGACATGCTAGCGCTCACAAAACCGGCGCTAAGGTATTGCGTTCCGGTTTCTTTTGGCCTACATTATTTAAGGATGTGCAAACGTTTTTTGTTTCTTGTAATGCATGCCAAATAACAGGGAACTTATATAGGAGGAACGAGATGCCACTAAATAACATCCAGAAAGTCGAAATTTTTTATGTATGGGGGGTTGATTTCATGGGACCTTTCCCATCATCCGGAGGAAACCTCTACATTCTCATAGCTGTCGACTACGTCTCTAGATGGGTGGAAGCCATTGCCTCTCCTACTAATGACGCCATGGTGGTTGTGAAGTTCTTTAATAGGACTATCTTTCCATGTTTTGGGGCTCCACGCATCATCATCAGCGATGGAGGAACACATTTCATCAACCGGAAGTTTAAAACACTTCTATCAAAGTATGGGGTAACCCAAAAGGTAGCAACCCCTTATCACCCTCAAACTAGTGGACAGGTCGAGATCTCGAATAGAGAAATCAAGGCAATCTTGGAAAAGACCGTCTCTAGGACAAGGAATGATTGGTCCATGAAGTTGGACGACGCTCTTTGGGCTTACAGGACCGCATTCAAGACTCCCATTGGTACCACCCATTATAATTTAGTATATGGTAAGTCTTGCCATTTGCCCGTTGAGCTAGAACACAAGGCGTATTGGACGATCAAATGGTTGAACTTTAATATCAAGGAAGCCGGTGAGAAGCAGCTATTGGACATCAATGAGCTGGAAGAGCTGCATTTGAACGCTTATGAGAATGTCAAGATCTACAAGAAAAGGACAAAGAAATGGCATGACAAGCGTATCATTCCTAAGGAGTTCAAAGAAGGAGATTTAGTTCTACTCTTCAACTCCCGCCTTCGCCTCTTTCCAGGTAAGTTGAAATCTAGATGGACAGGACCTTACGTTGTGAAACATGTTTTCCCTTATGGTGCTGTTGAGATATGGGGAGAAACAAGTGGAAGCTTCAAGGTCAATGATCATAGACTTAAGAAATACCAACCGGAAGTCCAGTTGAGGAGATTGCACTACTATACCTTGTTTAAAAACGCCGTACGGTCCATCTAGCGACCTTAAACCAAGCGCTTCTTGGGAGGCAAACCAAGGTATTGCTTTCTTTTCCCTTTTCTAGTATATCTTTAGATAGTTTGATTTTGCTTTGCCTTGTTTTGTTTTTGGCGTCCTATACAGAAACCAGCTACTTTCTAAGGAAGGAATACAACCCAGGAGCAACACTGGAAGGACAAAAACTCGAGAAATTGAGAAGACGTAGTTTGACTGAGACACATCTCGGTTGCAGTCACAGCACATCGACCGAGATGATTCTTGAGCAACTGAGGCGACTAGGGCTGACAACAATCCACCTCGGTCCACACACCTCGGTCCAGTCGGGACCACCTCGACCGAGGTGACAGCAGAATCGGCGAGGGGTATAAAAGGGGAACAATTTTTCCTCTTTCCCTCCCAACTTCTCCCTCGACCGCGGAGCATCCCAACCTCATTTTCTTCGTTTCTCGATCGTTTTCGACGATTCTTACTTCCATTCTACAAGGAAAGGGTAGAGGATCAATTTGCAAACGAGAATCTGCAACAAGAATGCCTCAATTCGACTGAATCTCGGGTAAACATTCGAAAGCCCTAATTTCTCTATTCTCGCAGATTTCGGAATTTAGTGGCTTAGGTTGCCATATATCTCTGTTGAAAAAGGCTTAAGTACCCCTTAGGAACAATCTGTAGTGAAATCGGGGGAAAAGAACTGGAAATCTGAGAATTGAAATCGAACAGCGATCTACCTCGGTCCAGTCGACCTACGCCTCGGGCGAGGTGATTCTTGAGTTCTGACAAGCAACCGAGGTGATCTCTCAGACAGAAAAAAAGAAAATGAGTTCTAGGTCTGATTGCCAAATAGTCCTAATAGATAGATCATCCCCTTCCTCTTCTTCTTCTCGACCTTCCATACCGGTGATACATGAGCGTCACCAGGCTGATTACGACCGCATCTGTACGCGCCTTGTGATTGCGTCACGGTTTTTAGATATTGCAGCATTTGACTGCCTATATGTTGTTGATAATCTGAGACGGATGGTCTCGATGGTAGGGCTGGAGAAGTTCATGGAGATTAGAGCTCTAGCCTACCTCGAGCCTACATTGGAGTTTGTGAGTTCTGTGACTCACCTGCCTAAGGAGAGGGCCATCAAGTAGCGGTTGCTGAACCGGAATTATTTAGTTCCTATGGATCAGTGGAGAGACATCTTCGGCTTCCCGACCCCCACAATTCCCGACTTCCCTTCTCGAGCCGTAGCTCGAGAGTTTTGGGGATAGATAGCTCATGTAGCTGAGCATGCTGACAGGTGGAGACCTGAAGACTCCAGGGAGCGGATCATCTTCCACCTTGCTTTTACTCGCCCATCGTATATTCAGCGAGACACTTCTGGCGCGTACTGAGACGCCCCAGAAGGTTAGACAGGGGGAGCTTCTGAGTTTATTTTGTATGGTGACTAGGGGTGTGCCCGATTTTGGGGCGATGCTAGCTGAGGATCTGCATAGGATAAAGGCTAAGGCGAAGGGAGACATTTGTTGTGGCGGCTTAGTGACTCACATAGCTACTGTGATGGAGCTTGATTTGAGTGCCTGTACACTGGTGGAGGCTGCCAAGCCGTTAGGTCTGCAGGAGATGATTACCATGAGGATTCTAGTTCCTCGTGGACTTACTACGCCATATGTGGCGATGCCATGGCAGCAGGCAGCCCCTCAGGGTATTAGGTGGTCGTCCCAGTTCTCAGTCTACGACCCTCAGTACTGGTCCACTACATGGATACCATACATTGAGGATGCTAGAGATGCATCAGCTCAGGTGCAAGAGGATGCAAATGAGGATGATGATGGCGGTGCTGCCATGGAGACTGGGACAAATAAAGCCGGACCCAGTGTGCCAGTCGTCGATCTGGACGACGAGGAGACAGAGGAGGAGGCAGCTGCAACACCATCACGTCCTGCTAGGCACAGAGTCCGTAGACAACGGGATCCCGTAGCTCACTAACGGATAGACGAGCTGACGGATCAGATGATCGACTCTTACGCCGCCCTATCCTTGGACATGATGGAGATGAGGGAGAGCCAGCACTACCAGCGCCGGATGTTAGAGATACAGTTCCAGCACACTATGGGCTACCCTTTTGATCCTTCCCAGCATCCGTACGTACCATATCCACCACCACCACCACCAGCAGATCAGGACTAGAGCTTGCAGGGATTTCTTTTATTTATTTATTATGCTGCTCAGCTTATGTTCGGTGAGTACTCTATTTACAAACCTATTTTGACCCATTGGGACAATGTGTCCCAAGTAGACCTGTTCATATCCGGGCTCGGGCCGGACTCGGGCTGGGCATTTTCAAACAAAAATCCCGTTTTGGCGGACCCGGGCCGGGCTGAGCCCGGTTCACGTGCCTGCCAGGGCTGCCGTACCCGCCCGGCGGGTACCCGTTTTTTTGTTTTTTTTTTTAACTGTGACTTTATTTGTAATTCTAATTCAGTACTTCAGTAGTATATACTAGTATAATTTGTAGTGTGCTTGTAAAACTCGAAAAATATCATACAAACATAATTAAAAGGTTCAATTAGAAGTTTAGAACTTTAGGGTTATACGAAAGTAACGAAATGTATATATATATATATATATATATATATATATATATATATTTTTTTTTTTATTTATTTTTTTTGCTGGGCTCCGGGCCGGGCCTAGCGGCCCGGTCGGGCCTTTGTCGATGTTCATACCCGCCCGTTTTCGCAGGCGGGCGGTCCGGGCCGGGCGGGCTGGCCCGGACTTGAACCGGTCTAGTCCCAAGTATGGGGTATTTGGATGTATTTATTTGACTTTATGTGTATGCTTTGATGACTCTACTGGATATTATTGTTTTATCTTACTCTATGTGTTTATCTGAGACTACATGCATGCATACAGGTTATTTGATTGAGAAAAACGTCAAAAACTGGTTAAGAAAAATTTTTTTTATGACCTCGACCGAAGTGACTCTAACCAATCGAGGTGTAGTACCTCGTTTGACTTAGAACATCTCGACCGAGGTAGTTTAACTGAGACAGTTTTCGAAACGATTTTTTTGCTTCTTATCTAGATATGATCTCAGTGAAGATTTTGTTTGCAGACTGGTTTTGAAATCTTTATATATTTGAAAGGTTTTATGATATGTTTAAGTTGCTAAGTACTTTGTTTGTAATTTGTGGCATGCTTAATACTTTGTCTTTATCCAAATTATGTTGAATTTGAAGGTTGACACCACATGATGAGTTCTATCACTTTCTTCCTCGGATGATTAATGCAATTCATTCTCTTCTCTTCTTCTTCTTAATCATGCTTTAGCCCCTCATATACATATTTGCCTCCCTTTACCTATCCGGCAATTTGGAAGCAAGCAAGTGAAAGGCAAGTGAAAGAAAAGTTGAGATGTTGGCTGGAAGTTAGAGAGAAATAAATAGGTTTGGGGAAGTCAATCATGATGATGAGTAACTCGGCACCATTCACATAGCCGGGTGTTTGTGTCTTGCCAAAGTCGGATTGAGCGATATTTCCTAACGGGTCATGGTATGTGCATCAAGGGTTTGATGCATCTCAAGAAATTGATGGTTGCTAATCTCCCAAGCTTCGGTTATTGTGCACCTCTGTCCATGCATCCCAAAAATTAAAGTGAAAAGAAAAGGAAAAGTGTGAAATAAGCAAAGCTTATTGGTGGAAGATGTTGAAGTTCAAAAGGAAGTGAAGTAAAAGATCCTTTTTCCCGGATTCTAGCACCACATTCCCTATATACATCCTACCCTACACGTTTCTTGACCTTTCTCTTTGGAAAGACCTTGAGACCTCGAGCTTGTTGATTGACTTGGTGGTTTAAACAGGATTATACATGATTAATTTCGATAATTATGATTTATTAAGCATTCTATGATTTTATGCAAAGATGAACAACTTTCTTATATTTATAAGATGTTTTGATCATACTTTGATTTTAAACACCATGAAGCATTCTCTTAGAGTGATCTATGAGCGAGCACATCATTAAAATGTTTTGAAATACTTTTCATTGTCTTTATGACTTATAATCCATTCTATCTTGTACTTAAGATATGGAACTTGCTTGGGGACAAGCAAGGGACAAGTATGGGGTATTTTGATAGCATGTATTATAGTCTATATTTTGGGACTTGTTTAGACATTTTATCTTCAATAATATGCATGTTTGAATGCATATTATGTGATTATATTGTCGTTTCATCTACCTTTACGGGAATCGAGGTCTACACCAAGTTTCGTTGTAATCGTAGGTAAAATGACACGTTTTGCATCAAAATGGAACTAAGGAGCAAGGGAGTCATTGGAGCTACATTCAGGAGCTTAGAATGGAGCTCAGGAAGCAAAGAATTAACAAAGAAGATTTACTTTAGACCAGATTTAAGAGATTTCACGTTCAGATGAGATTAACCTCGGTTGACCACAGATTCACCTCGACCGAGGTGATTTAGATGAGCGTCTCGACCGAGGCGAATACCCTGATGTGGCGAGATATATTTTATTTGGCTGAGATCTTTTATTTTTGGAAGGAGAGATCTTATATTTTTGGGCTGGATTTCTGGAAGGAAGATCATATATTCTGGAGATCTATTTTGAGATATGGATATATTTTATTAAGAAATTATCTTTTTAAGATATTATTATCTTTGGAAGATAATTCTCCTATAAAAAGGGTTGGATTTTCCACAATTCAACAATCTCGCACCTCAAGATTTTTATCCTTTACACCATATTCTCCCAGCTGCAATTAGGAAGGAAGATTGAAGGAAGGAAGATTGAAGATCAATCAAGGTAGGATTGATAGCTTTGAGATAGCTTTTAAGGGGATTTGTAAGACTTTCTTAGATTCCTTTTTGTTTGATTGTCTTGTTGGATTTTGTAATCCAAGGAACGCTTATTTGTTTGATATTTGATTCAGTTATTGAAGCCTTGTTCTTAAGGTTTTTGTGTTCAAATATTCATTTTCTTCCCATATATTTGATTATTGCTTTCATGATGATGAGTGACTAATTTCTTTGTGCGATTCTAGGGTGATTGGCTTAAGGTTGTGGGAAAAACAATGATAGAATAATCTTAAATCCCAGTAGGACCTTGAAAGCTCGAGTCTTTATCCTTAACCTTAGAACATCTCGTTCAGTCGATGAACATCTTGGCCGGGGTGGAACTTATCTAACCGAGGTGACCTTATCTGATCCGTAAATGAGAGTTAAGTGTTAGAGTTTGCCAAATCCTATTCATATTACACCTTTCCTGGTTCAATGTAAGCTTAGGATGAGACTTACCCGGTGATTCCTTTGTTTGTTTACCCATGATCATAAGTATAGGTAATAAAGGTTTATCCTTTATTGGGGTTTGAGTGTGCCTTCATTCCATCTTTGTGAGTTAGCTTGAGACTTACCCGGTAAAGGTTGATTCTATTCCCTTAGTTGGTGTGTTGGTTTGAGACTATAATTCCTTTCCTTAGTACCTTGAGACTTACCAGGTGATAGGTTCTTTGGCTTGGGATTGTGAGTAGTGAGACTTACCCGGTGATCTATTCCACTTTAGTAACACCTTCCCTTTGCAAAATCTCAGCTTTGTCCGCCTTCTTTGAGATCTTGAGTTGGAACCACAACTGGATGCTTTAATCCCTAGAATTTGCATATTTCCTTTAATTGACTTTATTATCATCTTTGATTGTTTTAATCGCTTTTGTGGTTATTTGCAATATTGACAACCTATACTTGCTTTGTTTCACCTAAGTCCCTGTGATCTCCCCCTGGAATTCTTGCTTTTATTACAATTGACCCGTACACTGCGGGTTTGCATCCTTGTTTTAAGCATACTTCTTGGGTTATAAATTTAAAGTTTTCACACACCATTTGGAGCGAACAAGTCTCCAAGTCTCCAAGTTTCCACCTATCAGCATGCTCCACAACATGAGCAATCTGACCCCAAAACTGTCGAGTCACGGCTCGAGAAGGGAAATCAGGAACTGTGGGGGTCGGGAAGCTGAAGGTGTCTCTCCACAGATCCATGGAACTAAATAATTTTGGTTCAGCAACCGGTACTTGATGGCTTTCTCCTCGGGCAAGTGAGTCACTGAGCTCAAAAACTCCAATGTAGGCTCGAGGTAGGCTGGAGCTCTAATCTCCATGAACTGCTCCAGCCCCGCCATCGAGACCATCCGCCTCAGATCATCCGCAACATAAAGACAATCAAAAGCAGCAATATCTAAAAACCGCGGCGCGATCACAGGGCGCGTGCAGATGCGGTCATAATCAACCTGGTGACGCTCGTGTATCACCGGAATGGAAGGTCGGGAAGAAGAAGAAGAAGGGGAGGATCTATCCCTCAAAACTAACTGGCGATCGGACCTAG
Organism: Fagopyrum esculentum; assembly: GCA_033239045.1. Taxonomy (NCBI): domain Eukaryota; kingdom Viridiplantae; phylum Streptophyta; class Magnoliopsida; order Caryophyllales; family Polygonaceae; genus Fagopyrum; species Fagopyrum esculentum. Next base: position 118,994,390 of record BSUD01000002.1, read on the forward strand.
AACTCATTTTCTCTTTTCTGACAGATCACCTCGGTTGCTCTGACAGACCTCAAGAACACCTCGGCCGAGGCACAGGTCGACTGGACCGAGGCGATTAACTGTTCGATCTTAACTCTCATATTTCTAGTTCTTTTCCCCCAATATCACTACAGATTGTTCCTAAGGGGTACTTAAGCTTGTTTCAACAAAGATCAATGGCAACCAAAGCCAATTTCTTCCAAAAACAGTAAAGAGAAGAAGGAGTTAGGGTTTCGACTTTTTACCCCAGATTCGGTCGATTCGAGGCGTTTTTGTTGCAGATTCTTGCTTGCAATCGGTTCCTCTAGCCTTTCCTCGTAAAATCGAAGCAGAAATCGTCGAAGACGAGTGAAAATCGGAGAAACGAGGTGATGGTCCGCCGCGGTCGAGAGAGAAGTGGGAGGGAAAGAGAGAGAAAATATTCCCCTTTTATACCCCTCGCCGATTCTGCTGTCACCTCGGTCGAGATGATCCTGACTCGACCGAGGTGTTTGGACCGAGGTGGATTGTTGTCAGCCCTAGTCGCCTCGGTTGCTCAAGAATCATCTCGGTCGAGGTGCTGTGACTGCAACCGAGATGTGTCTCAGTCAAACTCCCTCTTCTCAATTTCTCGAACTTCTGTCCTTCCAGTTTTACTCCTGGGTTGTATTCCTTCCTTAGAAAGTACCTGGTTTCTGTCTAGGATACCAAAAACAAAGCAAAGCAAAAGCAAAAACTATCTAAAGCTAGACTAGGAAAGGTAAAACAAAGGAATACCTTGGGTTGCCTCCCAAGAAGTGCTTGGTTTAAGGTCGCTAGTTGGACCGTACGACATCCCTAAACATGCTGGAAGATGTCCTCACCCCATACTTTGCCTTCATCATGAGGTGAGATAAAGAAGTCTATCAAACGTTCCAGCAAATGCAAGTGCTCATCGGGGAATGAATCATCTATGGGTGGTTCGTCCTTCTCGCGTGAAGACGGAGGTAGCCGGATGAGGTGATCCGCAACAAGATTTTCGGATCCCTTCTTATTGCGGATCTCTAGGTCAAACTCTTGAACCAAGAGAATCCATCGAATAAGACGTGGCTTAGCATCCTTCTTAGCAAGCAAGTAACGAATAGTTGCATGATCAGTGTAAACAATAACTTTCGCTCCTACTAAGTAAGAATGAAATTTCTCAAAAGCATAAACAACAGCCAATAGCTCCTTTTTGGTGGTGGCGTAGTTCAGTTGGGCTTCATCTAGCGTCTTGCTAGCATAGTAAATGGCGTTGGTCCGGCCATCCTTCTTTTGTCCAAGTTCAACTCCTACCGCCACATCACTCGCATCACACATGATCTCGAAGGGCAAGGTCTAATCCGGAGGTTGGATAATGGGAGCGGAGATCAATGCTTCCTTAATCCTATAAAATGCATCAAGACATTCCTGCGATAACTCAAAAACAACATTCTTATTCAAGAGTTTAGTTAGTGGTTCAGAAATCTTCGAGAAATCCTTGATGAACCTCCTATAGAAATGTGCATGCCCGAGAAAACTCCGCACATCCTTAACAGATAAGGGGGAGGAAGTTTCTCAATGGTCTCGATCTTAGCTCGATTGACCTCAATACCTCGGTTGGAAACGAGGTGTCCTAGCACGATGCCTTCATTAACCATAAATTGACACTTCTCCCAATTCAAAACTAGATTAGTGTCTTCGCATCTTTGTAGCACTAGAGAAAGGTTAGATAGGCAGTCATCAAAAGAGGAACCATACACTGAAAAGTCATCCATAAATACCTCCATGATCTCCTCTATGTACTCGGAAAAGATAGCCATCATGCATCGTTGGAAGGTAGCGGGTGCATTACACAATCCAAATGGCATCCTCCTATAAGCGAATGTCCCCATGGACAAGTGAAAGTGGTCTTTTCTTGATCATCCGGATGGATAGGAATCTGAAAGAAGCCACTATAACCATGTAAATAGCAAAAATATGAATGCTGCGCTAACAGTTCGAGCATTTGATCAATGAAGGGAAGTGGAAAATGGTCTTTCCGAGTGGCCATGTTCAGCTTCCTATAATCGATGCACACCCTCCAGCTCGTAACAGTCCTAGTTGGGATTAACTCGTTGTTCTTATTTGTCACAACGATCATCCCTCCTTTCTTCCGAACTACATGTACTGGGCTCACCCACTAGCTATCCGAGATAGGAAATATGATACATGCATCCAACAACTTAAGAATTTCTTTCTTCACAACCTCTTTCATGATCGTATTTAACCGTATTTGAGGTTCCCGTGAAGTCTTATGATCATCCTCCATTATAATTCTATGTATGCAGAAAGAAGGCTTAATGCCAATAAGATCATCAATAGTATAACCCAAAGCCTTTCGATGCTTTCTCAGGACATGCATCAGTTTAGATAATTCAGTTTCGGAAAGGGAAGCACTAACGATGACGGGATAAGTAGAATCCGGTCCAAGGAAAACATACCTTAAGTGACTTGGAAGCGGTTTAAGCTCCACAACTGGGGGTGCTTTCTGAGGGGGATCCTTGCTTCCTCCTTCCAGTGGAGTAGACTTAGATCAAAGAATTGGACTTTCAGAAGTCTCAGTTGACATCATCTTGCTTTCGACCTCGGTCGAGGTCCATAATGGGTGACCGAGATGTTCTTCAGATAAGAACACCTCGCTTGGTCCAGAAGGTGCCTCGGTCGAGGTACTGCAACTGGGACCGAAACTGGAGATTCTCTTGTTCTGGATGAGTTTTTCAATCTTAGCTCCTGGATCTTCTTCTAGTGCCTTTAAGCTCCGTATATCTGCATCACAAGAAGCATCTATACCTTCCTCCATTAAGCTAAAACTAATAACTCTCTCAAGTGGATCATTAATAAGGATGGAGCTCACCAATTCTCTTGATTCTTCTTCATCATAGATGTTGAAGATATCATCCTCCAGCGGCTCTCCTTTCGTTGCAGCAAGCAATGCAAACTCCACTTGATCACCGCCAATGTTGAATTGCAACTTGGCGTTCTTACAATCCACATTGCAACCCAAAGTTGCTAGAAATGGTCTCCCGAGAATGATAGGAACGGGATAACTTGCGGGAATATCAAGCATAACAAAGTCTATAGGTAAGTAGAAGTTACCTAACTTAACCGGAACGTCTTCCAAAATGCCCACGGGATGGATAATGGAGCAATCCGCCATGTACAATCTTATCTTCAACGGCTTGGGCTGTCCAAGTCCGATCTTCACACATAGCTCCAGCGGGATGATGCTCACGCTGGATCCTAGATCACACAACGCCTCACAAGTAACATCCCCAACTTGAATGGGAATGCAAAATGAGCCGGAATCTCTCAACTTGGGTGACATCTTCTCCTTCATGATTTGAATGAACTCCGAGGATTTAGATGTCATCCTTACTTCACCAAAATCTTCCAGCCTCCTCTTCCTTGATAGAATCTCTTTTAAGAACTTCCCATAGGCGGGCATTCATAGAATAGCATCAAGGAAAGGGATGTTAATATGTAATTTATTCATCAAGTCAAGGAACTTACCGAAGTGCTTGTCTAGATGTGCTCTAGCCCTTGACTGGGGGAATGGAAGTGGTGGTTTATATGCAGAAGGTGGGACATAAACTTCAGTTTTGTCCGATGCTTTCTGAGACTCCACCTCGGGTGGCACCTCGACCGAAGTGTTCCTCGTTTGTACCTGGACCGAGGTGTTCTTCGTCTGCACTGGCATCGACCGAGGCACTGAATTTGTAGTTTTCAATCCACTTCTCGTCGTTATTGCCATGATCTATCCTTTAGGGTTGCTCTCTGATAGGTGATGGAATCACTATCAATTAGGGTAGATTTTAGAGTCTTTTTATTGCAATAGTGTCGGTTTATGCTACTAACTCCTTGGTCCAGAAGAAGAAGATCAAAAGAAGCTAAGGAAGGAGTTATAAGCACTTGGGAGTAAAGATCGATCAAGAAGCAAAGTTGTTGTTGCTCCACCGCCCCCGCGGGCCCTTGCAGCCGCCTCAACGGGTGACACTTCCCACTAAAGCGCTCCCAGCACCTTCACCAGCGCCGGCCAAGATGCAGATCACCGCCCCTGCGCCACCCATCGGCGCCCCTGCGGTGACTTGCCCGAACAAGATGAAGGCCAGCTCCCTTGCGCCTCCCACTGCGCCCTACCTGCGCCTCGCCTTGGGAGCTGGAAGGCGAAGAGTCTGTGTCACCTCCCCTGCGTTGGCCCTGAGGCGCCCCTGCGCCTTGACATCAGAAACGTCAAGAAGGCGAAAGGTCAGACGTTGAAGTGCATTAAAGATCCGCCCCAGAGGAGCTGTGTAGCCGCCCCAGCGGTTATGAAGAAGATCAACCGATTCTGCCTAAACCGCCCCTGCGGGTCCTGAAGGCCGCCCCTGCGGCTTAACGCCAGAAGCTTTACTCCGGCTGTTTACACCACCTTTATGGCATTAAAGGTGGCTGTTTTAGGCCGGCTATTTACTCTTAATTAAGTGTCTTTTGTAGTATAAATAGTCCATGGCTGATTGCTAGAATGATCCATGCTTTTCCCCACAAAATCCATTTTTAGACTTGAGTTTTCCATTGTAATGAGTTGCTAACTCCCTTGCTACATTGGGTTGGTTTGAAGCTGCTTTGTTGCTTTGGTTGTAAGTTCTTTTAATATTAGTTTTTATTCAGTAATGCTTTATGTTTCCTTGATCTTCATGGTTTAATTGCATGTTAACTATTACTTGAGATTGATCACCTTAGGTTCTAAAGTGCATGTAAACAACTAGGATTAATAGGTTCTGGGTTCGGGTCTTTAATCTAGTAGCAACTTTAAGTAATAACGGGTTGTAATTACTTAAAGAAAAGGAACACAAATATAAAGATAAGTTTAACGGTTTTAATCTTCTCTTTATATTCCTTTGTCTTTGTTTGAATGCTAACTTATTATTTGTTCTTGTAGGTTTACGGAACTTTAATAGGTTAAGTTGTGTTGATGCCGGTTGGCTCAACACATATGTATGATCGAGACGGGAGATTACTTAAAAACTTGTAAAAGGAATACACCAAAGTAGCAATTGCATGCTTAGGATCAACCTAGTGTAGATTCACCCATTATTGTCTTACTTGTCGTATTCATCGTTTTCATAAGTTTTTGTGCATCAATTTAACCAAAACCCCCCCTTGTGTCACTTGTCATTATAATCAATAATTGCATCTAAAACACCTCAACTCTCTTGGGTTCAACCCTTACTTACTCACTATACTTGTTCTTAGTGCTAAGTCAGGATTTACTTTTGATTGGGTATAAACGACCATAGAAATACCTTCGGTCAAATTTTGGCGCCGTTGCGGGGAGTTTTTGTGTTTTATTGTTATTATTTATTTTTGGTTTGAACCATTTTATGTTTTAAACCCGTGCTACTAATTCCGGCTTTACTTCTTTTGATTCAGAATTTGAGAGGACGCACATCCGGCAACGAAGACAACAACAACTACAACAAGAGATGGTTGACCGTACTCTCCGTCAACTTACGCATCCCACTTTGGCTCAAAACCCTCTTGCGGTCGCTATACCGGCACTAGGGGAAGGAGTCAACTTTGAACTCAAACCGGGCCTTATTCACTTACTTCCATCCTTCCATGGGCTAAGTGGTGAAGACCCCATCAAGCACCTTGGGAAGTTCCACACCGTTTGTATGAGCATGAAGCCGGCCAACATTACCGAAGAACAAATCAAGATGAGGGCATTCGGCTTCACACTCAAGGATTCGGCGGATGATTGGTATTACCACCTTCCATCCAGGAGCATTGACACTTGGGAAAACCTTCACAAAGCGTTTTTGGAGAAATACTTTACAGCTAAAAAGGCCAATAGCTTGAAGAAAGCTATAAGCAACATCGAGCAAGAGGCAACCGAAACTCTCTATGAATACTTCGAAAGGTTTGCACGCCTCCGATCCAGCTGTCCTTTCCATGGATATTCAACTCAAGATCTATTCTTGTACTTGTACAATGGCTTGCTAGATAATGAAAGGAGGATCGTCGATGCGGCTTGCGGAGGTAATATTCTTAACTCTACTCCTGACCTTGCTTCGGAAAAGATACAGGAACTAGCGGAAGGAACTCGGAACTTTGGAAGGACCCCGACTAAGAAAGGAGTTCATGCCATGAGTTCCGGGAAGAATGAGATTTCCACCGAGCTAGCGGAACTGAAGGAAATGTTGAAGAGGCTAACACTTATGAGAACACCGCAACAGCTAAAAGCTTGTGGAGTTTGTGCTGACCCATATCATCCAACGGACATGTGTCCACAAGTTCAAGATGACGATGCTGAAGTAAACACAATGGGTTATGGACAACCACAACAACAAAGACCTAGGAACGGTCCTTATGCACAGAATTTCATGCCAAATTGGCGTGACCAACAGAATTTTCGTTGGAGGGATTAACAAAACCAACAACAGCAGCCCCGCCAAGGTAAGTATCACTCAATTGAAGATATGTTGCAGGTTTTGACTAAACACTTTGCTACTCATGTCCAAACAACAGAATCAAGCATCAAGAACCTTGAGAAGCAAGTTGGTCAAATGGCGGAAGCTGTTTCAAGAACCTAATCAAGGCTTTCCGGGGGATTGCCTTCCCAGATGTTTATAAACCCCAAGGAGAATGTTAGTGCCCTAACATTAAGGAGTGGGAAGCAAATTCGACAAGAACCAACGAAAGAGCCACAAAGCGAACCCTCTGTCGTTATTTCTGCACCCACAACCGCCCCTGCGGCTGTAGCTGCGCCAAGCCCCGAAGGAAGGACACCCTTGCGGCTGGCTGCCTCCGCCCCTGCGGTGACAGCCCCTGAGCCGCCCCTGCGCCTTCAAGCTGACGCCCCTGCGGAAAACACAACAGAAGGTCCTGCTGAAAAGGATACTTACGTCCGGCCTAACTTTTCGCCGCTGTACTCTGAAAAGCCACCAGCCCCTTTTCCTGAAGCATTAAAGGAGCGAAGAATCATAGAGGACAAGGACCATTTTGAGACTTTCTCTAAATGCGAGGTAAAAAGTATTCCTAAGTATGCTCGTTTTTTGAAGGAACTTTGCACTATCAAGAGAAATCAAAAGCTAAAGGGGAAACAGAAAGTGCAAGTGAGTGAGCATGTGTCGGCAGTTTTCCAAAGGAGAATGCCCAAGAAATGCAGCGATCCGGGCATGGTAAGCATTCCTTGTGTTATAGGGGAAACCCGCTTTGACAAAGCAATGCTTGATCTCGGTGCTTCTATTAATGTCTTGCCATATTCAATTTACAAATCACTTGGCCTTGGGCCACTAATGGAAACTAGGATTGTAGTACAACTTGCTGATAGATCTAATGTGTACCCGAAAGGGATAATTGAAGATGTATTAGTGATGGTAGACAACCTAATTTTTCCTGCTGATTTCTTTGTAATGGATATGGAAAATGACTCGCATGCTGCACCCATTCTGTTAGGAAGGCCATTTCTAAAAACGGCTAGGACAAAAACTGATTATGTTAGTGGTAAATTGACCATGGAGTTTGATGGAGAAGTAGTGGAATTTGACATTTATGATGCAATGAAATTTCCTAGCGATGATCATTCTCTATGTGCTATTGACGTTGTTGAACCTTTTGTGCAAGATGTTTTTGATAACTCTGATGTGGATGAATTAAGGAATGTGATTGAGCATGACATTGATGGTTTCAAATCAGATTATGTGTTAACATCTAGCATGAAAGAGGTCCTAGCCCAATTAGATGGGCATAAAAGGCTACCTATCTCCAATTTGGCCATTGGGCCCACTTTACTAACCCCAAGCAAAAAGCTTGTTCCGTCCATAGTGCAGGCACCGGAAATAGAATTGAAGGATCTTCCTTTACACCTCAAGTATGTTTTCCTTGGAGCACACAATACCTTTCCGGTGATCATCTCCAATAAGTTGACCACGGGACAAGAAGATAAGTTGGTGAACGTACTAAAGGAGCACAAGACGGCCCTCGGATGGACTATTGCGGACATCAAGGGGATAATTCCTTCCACCTGCTTGCATTGGATTTTGCTTGAGGACGAAGTCAATCCCTCTAGGCAACCTCAAAGGATGTTGAACCCACCAATGATGGATGTGGTCAAAAAGGAAGTGTTGAAACTCCTCCAAACGGACATGATCTTTCCTATCTCGGATAGCACTTGGGTAAGTCCAATCCAAGTAGTTCCAAAGAAGGGAGGCATCACCTTGGTGGAAAATCAACATGGAGAGATGGTCCCGAGCAAAACACAAACTGGATGGAGAGTTTGCATTGACTACCGGAAGCTCAATATGGTAACACGAAAAGACCATTTTCCATTACCTTTTATTGATCAAATGTCGGAACGTCTTGCAGGTCATAAATACTACTGTTTCATGGATGGATATTCGGGTTATTTCCAAATAGCCATCGCACCAGAAGATCAAGAGAAAACGACGTTCACTTGCCCATTTGGCATTTTTGCATATCGCAGAATGCCCTTTGGAATTTGCAACGCGTCGGGCACTTTCCTACGGTGCATGATAAGTATTTTCTCCGAATACATAGAAAATTTCATTGAAGTCTTCATGGATGATTTTTACCGTCCATGGAGACAGTTTTGACGCATGTTTAGGGCATTTAAAACTTGTTCTTGAAAAATGTGTTGAAACCAACTATGTTCTTAATTAGGAAAAATGTCATTTCATGGTTGAACAATGAATTGTGCTAGGACATGTAATTTCCTCAAAAGGGATAGAGGTAGATAAGGCAAAGGTTGATGTTATTCAAAATTTACCTTATCCTACTAATGTTCGGGAAATCCGATCTTTTCTTGGTCATGCAGGTTTCTACCGACGATTCATCAAAGACTTCTCAAATATCTCAGCTCCCCTGTGTGAATTGCTCAAGAAAGATGTAACCTTCATAGTAGACGAGGATTGCAAGAAGTCTTTCGACACTCTGAAATTGTGTCTCACCACCACTCCGATCATCCGTTCTCCGGATTGGGAGAAACCTTCCGAAATCATGTGTGACGCCAGTGACTACGCCGTCGGAGCTGTCTTAGGACAAAAAGACGGAAGGGCCTCTCATGTGATCCATTATGCGTCTATGACACTAAATGGAGCACAAAGGAATTACTCCACCACCGAGAAAGAGATGTTGGCATTAGTTTTTGCCCTTGAGAAGTTCAGGCAATACTTACTTGGGGTAAAGGTAATTATTTTCACTGACCATGCAGCCCTTAGGTACCTCATGGCAAAGAAGGAGGCGAAACCACGATTAATCCGTTGGGTGCTCCTTCTAAGAGAATTTAACCTAGAAATAAGGGACAAAAAGGGGGCTGAGAACCTGGTAGCAGATCATTTGAGCAAACTAGTGCAAGAGGAGGAAGAACCAGGAAAAGAAAGAGAGATAGTTGGAAGCTTTCCAGACGATACATTTTACACAACTCTCTATTGTGTAACCGCCCACGCACCTCACACCAGCCGCCCCTGCGGCCAGGCGCCCCTGCGGCTCTGTCTAGGCGCCCCTGCGGAATTGTCGACAGAGGTTTGTCTTAAGCTTCAATCTTTTAAGCCTTGGTTTGCTGACATTGTGAACTTCATTGTCAGGAAAGAGTATCCTCCAGACTTCACCAAGGCACAACGAGAGAAAGTCAAAGCTGAGGCTCGACACCACGTTTGGGACGATCCCTACCTTTGGAAATATTGTAGTGATCAAGTGATCCGGCGTTGCATTCCGGAAAATGAGGTACAATTCGTCCTAACTTTCTGTCATTCTGAAGCATGTGGGGGGTACTTTGGAGCAAACAAAACCGCAAGAAAAGTTTTGGATGCCGGTTTCTTTTGGCCACATATTTTTCGAGACGCTTTTGCGTTTTGTAAAGTGTGTGATAGATGCCAAAGGGTGGGAAATCTTTCAAGGAGACATGAAATGCCCCAAACCTCTCTTATATTTTGTGAAATATTTGACGTTTGGGGAATTGATTTCATGGGGCCATTTCCTACGTCATTCGGGAACACATATATTTTGCTCGCGGTGGACTATGTTTCCAAGTGGGTGGAAGCAAAGGCCACCAAAACTGATGATTCAAAAGTAGTTGCAGCATTTCTTAAGGAAAATATCTTTGCTAGATTTGGAATTCCGAAAGTCTTAATCAATGATAGGGGTACCCATTTCTGCAACAAGACGATCACGTCTCTCCTTAAGAAGTACCATGTTCACCAACGAGTATCAACAGCCTATCATCCTCAAACAAATGGCCAAGCGGAGGTATCCAACCGGGAAATAAAGACCATCCTTGAAAAGACGGTTTCTCCCGGGCGGAAGGATTCGAGTGCAAGGCTAAATGACGCCCTATGGGCATATCGGACAGCCTACAAAACTCCCATCGGAATGTCTCCTTTTAGGCTCTTGTTTGGGAAAGCTTGCCACCTACCGGTGGAGTTAGAACACAAGGCTTGGTGGGCAGTAAAGAAATGCAACATGAACATTGAAGAAGTAGGAGAATTCCGGAAACTACAATTGCAAGAGTTGGAGGAACTAAGGCTAGATGCATATGACCATGCTACCACATACAAAGAAAAGACCAAAGCATGGCATGACCGGAACATCCTCCGGAAGGACTTCAAGGTAGGTAATAAGGTACTTCTCTTCCAATCCCGTTTGAAACTCTTTGCAAGTAAGCTACGTTCAAGATGGACAGGGCCGTTCATAGTAGCCGAAGTATACCCTCACGGGGCCGTGGATCTCTATGACTCGTAGACGCACAAGGTGTTTAAGGTGAACGGCCAAAGGCTAAAGCTTTACCTTGAAGGAGTCAAGGACAATCCGATTGATGAGATGGTACTAGAGGAGGCACAATCAGAGAAGTAGAGACCTTACGTCGAGCCAATGACGTAAAACAAAGGCGCTTCTCGGGAGGCAACCCGAAAGAATAAGAAGAGGAGCTTCTGTCAAGAAACCCGCCCCTACGGTTTGATACACCGCCCCTGCGGTGACACTCAGGCCAGCACCGCCCCCGTCGCTAGGCCTGCGTGCTCCTCTCCCTTGTCGCCGCCCTTGCGGTATCCAACCCCCGCCCCTGCAGGTTTACCCAGAAAAGAAAAAAATAGGATCTCGAAAAAACACCTATACCTACCACGCACCCCCACCAACCCTCCTCACCAAACACAACCACAACTCCTCGCACCCTGTCTCTCAAAGCTACGAACGTCCCTGCGCCCTCAGATCAACCACCCAACCACCCTCTCCGACGCCCATGCGCCACCAACACCAAGGACGCACACCCCCAACGCCTTTGCGCCACCAGCCTCATGCCAAAAGCTACCTCCCTTTGATTGCAGCTATTCTCCACTCCTGCACCACCTTCAAAGTCGCCTGCACCGACGAACCAAACACCGGAGCCACTCCAAGGCGCCACCACCTTCGAAGCACTCGCAAAATCGCCTTCTGCAGTTCTCCCGCCCCTGCGCCTGCAAGCAGCCGCCCCTGCGCCTCACCGCCCATGTGCCTGCACAGCCGCCCCTACGGAAAACCCAACAGAAGGTCGACTTCTTTCTCTGTTTTTGGAAATTACTAATCTTTTACCCTACATCACACTAGGAAAATGAAATCCAAGATGTCTAAGACAGAGAAGGAGCGTTATAGGATTGTACAGGATCGAGTTGTGTATACAACTCGATTTCTACATGCTCCTACCTTGGAGAAACTCGGCATACTAGAGAGCATGCAATCCTTTTTGGCGAACGCTGGGCTCGGATAATTTCTACACCGGAATGCCCCGACATATCCAGAGCTCAACAGGCAGTCCATCTCCACATTCACAATGGAGAAGGAGGATCATGTGTGTACCGGCCTAACCTTCAAGTTCAACAAGGTGAAATACACACTAGATTACTTCCAGCTTCAGGAGGCCTTTGGGGTGACTTTAAACCCTTCTGAGAGCTGGTGGGAGACTGTTCCTACCCCAGATCTATGTGAGTTTTGGCAGACGGCTACAGGGTTAGAATTCCATGCTGGGGGTGAGTTCTCTAACAAGCTCACTCACCCCTCCTTGAGGCTCCTCTCCAAGATCCTGATGAGTGTCTTCTGTGGACACAAAGAGAAGAACAAGGTCGCCCTTAAGGACCTCCCTCTACTCTACTCCTGCCTTCCTCAGAGTGAGAAGGTGATGGATTGGCCGTACCTCTTTCTTGCCGCTTTGAAGCGGATTAGGAGGAACGAGCCGAGGGACATCATCGGAGGTGGGGTGATCTCCTTGATCGCTTCACAGGTCATGGACCTGTCCGACCTAGAGGATGGGTTGGAGGCTCCCCTTTACACAAAGGGGATGCTTAGGAGGTGCAAGCTCCTCCGACGGGACGGAGAGAACCTGTTATGGATCTCCCTTGCTGATGGGAGCCACCTGACGTACCTCCCCTGGCCTTTACCATTAGGAGAGGAGTTCTCCGATCTTTACATTCCGGTAGATCCCTTCGTGCCGAGACGGCCACTAGTGGCCTTTGTGGAGAGGCATGCTGCCAGCTCCAGCCGGGCCCATCATGAGGAGCACCTGCCCGTCCCAGATGACGTGGAGATGCCCACAGCGGCACCAGAGGAGGACCCGGCCCTTGCGAGCCTTCAGGCTCATATGGCGGCCATGACGACCCAACACCGGGCTTGGTATTCCGACTACCAACGGACTATGTTGGAGCAGTAGCAGAGTTGGCAGGACACCTTTGCCACCTCCATGACCTCACACTTCGACCAGAGGTAGGAGGCATGGAAGGCAGCCTAGCAGCAGCAGCTAGAGGCTCAGCAGCTGGCTTGGCAGGCCAATTTTGAGACCTCTTTTGGTCGCCGGATGACTGCCCAGCAGGACCGCATCGATGATATCTACCAGCGGCAGGAGCATTTCTTCCGCCACTTCCCTTACCCGCCGGAGGAGGGTCCTGGTGGTCCATCTGGACCACCCCAATGAGGGGTACATTTCTTTCCCTTCTCCCACATTTATCTTTGACTCATTTTCACTTTGAGGACAAAGTGCACTTCAAGTATGGGGGAGGGATATATATTATTGCTTGTACAGTTGTTAGTTGTTTTTGAGCATTATTGAAATCAGTTTGAAAAAAAAAAAGAAAAAAGCCAAAGAAGTGAAAAAAGGCATGAAAATCCTTGGATAAACCGAAAACCCGAAAGGGCGGTTTAGGTAAAAAGAAGGTAGTCCGACCAACCTTAGGTTGGTGCAAAAATGGACTGGAGGGATGTGAGCTTAAGAGAGAAAAGAAGAAGAGTGGCAAGGTGAAAACCCGAAAGGGCGCCTTGGCAAGATGAGCGACACCGAGTGTACGTTTCCCTTCCGGCGTTTTGGCGACATGAGAAGGGGAGTCATAAGGAGGTTGTCCGGGTAGGCCACTCTTGGAGCAATAAGGATGGTAGTATCTTCTTTTTCTTACATTTCCTCTCTTTTCCTTTCTTTCTTTCTTGGTTTTTCTCTTGTTTTCCATTATTTCTCTTTCTTTCCCTTGCTTCCTGAGACCTTGAGTCTAATTGCTGTCATTTGTTTTACTCGGGACGAGTAAAGGGTCTAAGTATGGGGGAGTTTGATAGGTGATGGAATCACTATCATTTAGGGTAGTTTTTAGAGTCTTTTTATTGTATTAGTGTCGGTTTATGCTACTAACTCCTTGGTCTAGAAGAAGAAGATCAAAAGAAGCTAAGGAAGGAGTTATAAGCACTTAGGAGTAAAGATCGATCAAGAAGCAAAGTTTTTGTTGCTCCACCGCCCTCGCGGCCCCTTGCAGCCGCCCCAGCGGGTGACACTTCCCACTGAAGCGCTCCCAGCACCTTCACCAGCGCCGGCCAAGATGCAGATCACCGCCCCTACGCCACCCATCGGCGCCCCTGCGGTGACTTGCCTGGACAAGACGAAGGCCAGCTCCCCTGCGCCTCCCACTGCGCCCTGCCTGCGCCTCGCCTTGGGAGCTGGAAGTTGAAGAGTCTGTGTCACCTCCCCTGCGTTGGCCCTGAGGCGCCCCTGCGCCTTGACATCAAAAACGTCAAGAAGGCGAAAGGTCAGACGTTGAAGTGCATTAAAGATCCGCCGCAGAGGAGCTGTGTAGCCGCCCCAGCGGTTATGAAGAATATGAACCGATTCTGCCTAAACCGCCTCTGCGGGTCCTGAAGGCCGCCCCTGCGGCTTAACGCCAGAAGCTTTAATCCGGCTGTTTACACCACCTTTATGGCATTAAAGGTGGTTGTTTTAGGCCGGCTATTTACTCCTAATTAAGTGTCTTTTGTAGTATAAATAGTCCATGGCTGATTGCTAGAATGATCCATGCTTTTCCCCACAAAATCCATTTTTAGACTTGAGTTTTCCATTGTAATGAGTTGCTAACTCCCTTGCTACATTGGGTTGGTTTGAACCTGCTTTGTTGCTTTGGTTGTAAGTTCTTTTAATATAAGTTTTTATTCAGTAATGCTTTGTGTTTCCTTGATCTTCATGGTTTAATTGCATGTTAACTATTACTTGAGATTGATCACCTTAGGTTCTAAAGTGCATGTAAACAACTAGGATTAATAGGTTCCGGGTTCGGGTCTTTAATCTAGTAGCAACTTTAAGTAATAACGGGTTGTAATTACTTAAAAAACATGAACACAAATATAAAGATAAGTTTAACGGTTTTAATCTTCTCTTTATATCCCTTTGTCTTTGTTTGAATGCTAACTTATTATTTGTTCTTGTAGGTTTACGGAACTTTAATTGGTTAAGTTGTGTTGATGCCGGTTGGCTCAACACATATGTATGATCGAGACGGGAGATTACTTAAAAACTTGTAAAAGGAATACACCAAAGTAGCAATTGCATGCTTAGGATCAACCTAGTGTAGATTCACCTATTATTGTCTTACTTGTCGTATTCATCGTTTTCATAAGTTTTTGTGCATCAATTCAACCAACCCCCCCCCCCCCTTGTGTCACTTGTTATTATAATCAATAATTGCATCTAAAACACCTCAACTCTCTTGGGTTCGACCCTTACTTACTCAATATACTTGTTCTTAGTGCTAAGTCGGGATTTACTTTTGATTGGGTATAAACGACCATAGAAATACCTTCGGTCACTCTCTGTCCTTGTTGGGAGCTTCCCTGGATCTCTTGGCGCTTCATTTGCCTTATTAAAGAATTGTTGTTCTAAGGCTTTTTGTGCCTTCGAAAATGAAGTCATGGACGTCTCCATAGCATTGAGCTTGATCAAGATAGCCTCTAGCACTGCATCTTTCTTCTCTGGCTGGGACGAGCTTGATCCAAACTCCTGGCTCTTCAATGGAGTAGAAGAAGAAGAAGAGAGGAAAGGATTAGAAGAATTATTTGAATTGGAGTTAGAGTAAGGGTTACGCGGATTTTGATTGTTGGGCCTCCAATTGTTGCTGTTGGAGCCTTTATTATTGTTGTAGTTGTTGTTCCGGGAACCATTGTTGTTGTTCCTTGGGCCTTGATATCCTCCTTCCTCCTTTTTGGTGTGTGCAACCAAAAGATCCTTCAATTGCTTCACATCATTCTTGAGGGAAGTGAGTTGATTATTATTTGATGGAGGTTCCTGGAAATTAACTCTCTTAACGTCATTTGCAGCTCCTTGGTGGGAGTATTTCTCCATGTGCAAAGCTTGTTTTTCAATGAACTCCCAAGCTTCATCAATCGGCATGTCCATGAATGTGCCGGCGAATAGTAGTTAAAGGCTGAATTCGGTAGCTCTATCCAATCCCTTGAAATAAATTTCCATCAACTCTATCTTTGGAATCCCATGACGTGGGCAATCCAAAAGAACATCTTTAAATCTCTCCCATGACTTGGACAAACTCTCCTTGTCCTTCATGATAAATGCATTGATCCTCCCTCTCATTTCAGCAATTTTGGAGGGGGGAAAATTTTGTCAAGAACTCCGTCGTCATCTCCTCCTAAGTGTTGATCTTTCCGGGAGGAAGAGACTGGTACCAAGTAAGCGCCCTGTCTTTCAAAGAAAAGTAAAAAGGCCTTAACTTATAATTATTATTTTCCACCTTTGAAGGTCTCAAGGTCTCCATCAAAATCTCATAGTTTTACAAATGTTGATGTTGAGACTCCCTCTGTAAACCTCCAAACTGGCATTGGCGGATCATCGAAAGAACTTGCGGTCGAAGTTAATAATCATGCTCCGCTGGATCTCCTAGGTTGACTCCTGGACCCTCACTTGCTGGTTTGGGTCCGTCCTCTGCCCTAGGGTCTGTGGAATACCTGCAAAAAGAACATCTCGGACTGGCATCCGAGGTGGAAGTATCTCGGCCGGGGCAGTTGGAGCGGGATCCTGCCTCGGTCGAGGGTCTGGTCGAGGCAAAATCTGAGCTCGTAACTCAGCCATATCTGCTGCAATCTGTGCAAATCTGGTGCAATTTTCCTCCCTTTTGCGCCGCAGTTCTTCCCTATTGAGGCGCAGCTGTTCCATTGCCTCATTCAACTTGGCCTCAAGATCGCGATCGTCTCAATTGGCCAATTTCGCTTCTTTCAAGCGTCTCTTATATGTCTTTTGTGATTCGTGATCGTAAGGAACGATTTCCTTCCTAGCACGGTTTCTTCGCATAAAACTAAATAGAAGAACCTGCGAAAGTCATTCAAGTAGAGTGGTTAGTAGCAACAGGGGCAATAGCCCCGAAAGACAACCACAACCGGCTCGGTCTAGACCAAGTCCCCGACAACGGCGCCAAAAACTTGTTCGCTCCAAATGGTGTGTGTGCAAGCTTTAAATTTATAACCCAAGAAGTATGCTTAAAACAAGGATGTGAACCCGCAGTGTACGGGTCAATTGTAATAAAAGCAAGAATTCCAGGGGTCGATCACAAGGACTTAGGTGAAACAAAGCAAGTATAGATTGCCAATATTGCAAATAACCACAAAAGCGATTAAAACAATCAAAGATGATAATAAGATCAAATAAGGGGAATACGCAAATTCTAGGGATTAAAGCATCTAGTTGTGGTTCCAACTCAAGATCTCAAGACAAGCGGACAAAGCTGAGGTATTGCAAAGGGAAGGTGTTATTAAAGTGGAATAGATCACCGGGTAAGTCTCAAGGTACTAAGGAAAGGAATTATAACCTCAAACCAACACACCAACTAAGGGAATAGGATCAACCTTTACCGGGTAAGTCTCAGGCTAACTCACAAAGATGGGATGAAGGCACACTCAAACCCCAATAAAGGATAAACCTTTGTTACCTACACTTATGATCTTGGGTAAACAAACTAAGGAATTACCGGGTAAGTCTCATCCTAAGCTTGTATTGAACCAGGAAAGGTGTAATAAGAATAGGATTTGGCAAACTCTAACACTTAACTCTCAGTTACGGATCAGATAAGTCACCTCGGTCAGTCAAATTCCACCCCGGCCGAGATGTTCATCGACTGAACGAGATGTTCAAAGGTTAAGGATAAAGACTGGAGCCTTCAGGGTCCTACTGGGATTTAAGATTATTCTATCATCGTCTTTCCCAAAACTTTCAGCCAATCACCCTAGAATTGCATAAAGAAATTAGCAATCATCATCATGAAAGCAATAATCAAATATATGGGAAGAGAATGAATATTTGAACACAAAAACCTTAAGAACAAGGCTTCAATAACTGAATCAAATATCAAACAAATCAGCGCTCCACAATCACAAATCACACAAAGACAACAAACTAAGGGAATCTAAGAAAGTCTTACAAATCCCCTTAAAAAGCTATAACAAAGCTATGAACTTCCTTCCTTCAATCTTCAAAGCTTCCTTCAACTTCCAAAATTCCTTCCTAATTGCAGCTGGGAAAATATGGTGTAGAGGATAAAAATCTAGAGGTGAAAAGATGACTGAATTGTGGAAAATCCAACCCTTTATATAGGAGAATTATCTTCCAAAGATAATAATATCTTAAACAAATAATTTCCTAATAAAATATATTCATATCTCTAAAATAGATTTCCCAAATATATGATCTTCCTTCCAGAAATCTAGCCCAAAAATATAAGATCTCTCCTTCCAAAAATAAAAGATCTCAGCCAAATAAAATATATCTCGTGCGTCAGGGTTTTCGCCTCGGTCGGGGTGCTCATCTGGATCACCTCGGTCGAGGTGACATTATAGCTGACCGAGGTGAATCTCAGCTAAAGGTGAAATCTCTCAAATCTGGTCCAAAGTAAATCTTCTTTGTTAAGTCCTTGCTTCCTGAGCTCCTCTTTAAGCTCTTGAATGTAGCTCCAATGGCTCCCTTGCTCCTTAGCTCCATTTCGACCTAAAACGTGCCATTTAACCTACGATTACAATGAAACTTGGTGTAGACCTCGATTCCCATAAAGGTAGATGAAATGACAATATTATCATATAATATACATTCAAACATGCAGATTATTGAAGCTAAAACGTCTAAACAAGTCCCAAAATATAGACTATAATACATGCTATCAGCAGAGTAACATTTGTCTAAGTATGGGGTGGCCCATATGGTTGAAACTCCATACTATCATCAAGGAAGCGGTCATGAAGGAATCTACCACTTACCGGTGAAGCGAGAACTTAAAGTCTATTTGGGCATCAAATGACCCATGCTTCTCATCATGGATGCCGGAAAGAGATGGTTGCTTGGACTCCTCAAACAAACCATGGTATTTAAGGTGGATTGAGGCATCATGGAGTTTGGTCAAGCTAATAACCTAAAAGAAGCGCTTCTTGGGAGGTAACCCAAGGGTAAACATCTTTCATTTTTCTTTTTCGTTTTTGCTTTTGTTTTGTTTTTGTGTGTTTTGTGTTTGTTTTCTAGAGTCTAGGTAATAAAGAAGCTTTACAAGCAAGATGATAATGATGATCCCGTTTTCAACCGTGGGTGAAGCGGACGTGAGACATGGACGGCTTAAGGTGCCTTTGAGGAGTGGAAGAGCTTTTATCTCGCATTCACCTTAGCGCAGGTCCTGATGCCAGAATGACCATATTGAGCTCTCTACGATGTTTGATCGATCATCCGCACCACTCCACATGAGTTACGAAAATACCGAAGCACCGCATTTTACATTGTGAGGACTTTCTTTCACTTCTTTATTTAATTTGCACATTGGGGACAATGTGATTTTAAGTATGGGGTGGGGTATTCATGATTCTTTGCATGATCGCATCTAGGATAGTTCCAATTTATTGTCACACGTTTCTTTTTCTTGTTTTGCATTGTATATACTTATCTTAAAAATTCCAAAATAATTGAAAATTTTTAAAATTTTTGTGTTCTAGGTTTGGATATGAACCTTATGATGATTGTTGTTTTGTTGATTGACTATGGATGGCCTTGTAAATCTATGCATATATGGACTTGAATACTTCTCTTGAATCCCATATATGAATTGTGATGAAGATATTTGTCTAGATTGGATTGAGAATTTATGGTCAAAATTGCATGCTAGTTCTTACATATCATCTAGGAATGATTAAGGCAATCTCTCTTCTTCTCATCTTGATCATGTTGTTTGAGTACCTCACTTGAAATAAAAATTTACCTCTTTTGACTCATCCGGGAATTAGGAGCATGTTAGTGTGTTGAGCGTGTGAAAAGCAAGTGTGGGGTGCTGAAGTTAAGGAATTAATGTTGTGAATGAAGAAGTTGAATGTGTTGTGAAAGTGTAGAAAAAATATAGGTTTGAGGACTTTGGTTTTGATAACGAGTAACTCAACACCATTCACATAATCGGGTGTTTGTGTCTTGCCAAAGTCGGATAAACCAATTGTCCTAACAAGCCTTGATATATGTGCCCAGTGTGAGGCACCTCGGAAAAACCCCGAGGACCGCTAATCACCAAGGTTTCGGCTTTTGTACACCAATCCCATTGTCTCAAGTGAATAAAAATAAAAGAAAATAAAGGAAAAGAAAAAGAAGGAGAAAATACACTTTGGTGGATGTGAACAAATATGAAGTTGTGGTTTTTTGTTCCTTTCCCGGATTTGCAGCACATGACCTTGAAATTTCCCACCTATTGACATGTGTCTTGGCCTCTTCTTTCCTAAGTCCATGAGAACTATTTGCATATGTGTTATGACTCAGTGATCTAGATTTGACATTCTCATCGTCATCTTGACTATATCGATTTGCTTTGCATATATGCTTTCGAGTTAAGTATGATCGTCTTTTCCTTCCTTTATTCATTTGATACATGATTGCTCACCCATGACCATGAAACATAACTATGAAGGTGATCTAAAACTTGAAGCACAATTCCAAAAAGATTTTATGTTTTTCCGCATTCACAAATCATGCCATTTTGTAGCCTATATTTGAACCTTGCCCGGGGATGAGCAAGTGGCAAGTATGGGATATTTTGATGACATGATTTATGATGTTAGTTTAGGCACTCTTTTAGATAGTTTTCCCTTTCATTCATGCATGTTTCCTCACTAGTTCGGGTTGTTTACGCTTAATTCAATTATATTGTCGGAATAGACGTCTACACGAGCTTTTGTCGGTTTTGTAGGTATTTTGGGGACCTTTGAGACATTATTAATCATATTCGAGCTTCATGCCTCATGATGGTCCGGATTCGAGGTTCCAAAAGACTCATGCTTGGAAGAAAGAAGAAGGCAAGGACCCTAGTTGGTGCAAGGATTGGACTAACTCTTGATCAAGTGGTGGTTAGTGCTGAATTTGACCAATCTCGGTCCGTGGCTAATGTATCTCGGCCGAGATGGGCCCCCTGGAGCAACCGAGATGCTTCTCTGGGCCATCCATGACACTTGGCACAACTTCTCTATGTAGGACCCTTGTTTCCCTTGAGTACTTAAGTGATTTTTGCAGGCTATTTTGGGGTTCCCTTTTGGTTCCTTGGACTCCCCCATTGTAGCTCTCTTCCAAGCACCCTTGTGGGTGTTCGTGGGAGAGGTTAGTGTAGATCTTTGTTTCATTGATTTCTGATAGCATGTATTATAGTTTATATTTTGGGATTGGTTAGGACGTTTTATCTTCATAAATCTGCATGTATGAATGTATATTCTTAGATCATTATGTTGTTTTGTTTATATTTACGAGAATCGAGGTCTACACCTAGTTTCGTTGTAATTGTAGGAAAATGGCACGTTTTGGAACGAATTGGAGCTAAGGAAGCTAAAGAGTCGTTGAAGCTGCATTCTGGAGTATTGGGGAGCTATAAGAAAGTCTCAAGAACCATGGAAATTGGACAGAGTTGACTTTGGACCAAATTAGAGAGACTTACACGTAGCTGAGATTCACCTAGGTTGGCTACAGGATCACCTAGACCGAGGTGATCTTCAGTACCACCTTGACTGAGGTGATCTTCGGGAGCGTCTGGACCGAGGCGAAGTGATGACGGGACACGAGATCTTTATCTTTGGGTGAGATCTTCTATTTTTGGAAAGTATATATCAAAAATTTTTGGATGGATTTCTGGAAGGAAGCATATCTTGTTGGCTGATATATTTTGGAAGCAAGGAAGATTGCAAGATATTTTAGAGAAGGAAATTATCTTTTTAAGATATTTTATCTTTGGAAGATAATTCTCCTATATAAAGAGGTTGATTTTCTGGAATTCAACTATCTTGGAAATTCCGGATCAGAGAAGCAGTAGTTCTCCAGAGTTAAAAGAAGTTTGGAAGGAAGTTTGAAGATCAAGGAAGGAAGGAAGCTAGTTTGAAGTTGGCTTTGAACGAAGTTTCTAAAATTCTCTTTGTTGGTTTGGTTTTGTTGTCTTTTCTGATTTGTGATTGATGAATGCTGATTGATTGTTTGTTTATTTGATTCAGTTATTGTGACCTTTGTGTTAAGGTTTTCTTGTTTGAATATTGATTCCTTTCTCACATATTTGATTATTGTTATCATGATGATTGTTGGCTAAGTTCTTTATGTGATTCTAGGGTGATTGGCTGAAAGTTGTGGGAAAGACGATGATAGAATGATTCTTTATTCCAGTGGACCCTGAAAGCTCAAGCCTTTACCTTAACCGACAAACACCTTGGTCAGTCATAGAACATCTCGGCCGAGATGGGATAAAACTGAGCGAGGTGAGCCCTTTCCTGATCCTTGTCTGAGTTGAGGTTTCAGTTTGCCAAATCCTATTCATGCTATACCTTTCATGGTTCAACGCAAGCCTAGGATGAGACTTACCCGGCAATTCCTTTGCTTGTATACCCAAGATCATGAGTGTAGGTAATAAAGGTTTATCCTTTATTGGGGTTTGAGTGTGTCTTCATCCCGTCTTTGAGTGTTAGCCTGAGACTTACCCGGTAAAGGTTGATTCTATTCCTTTGGGTGGTGTGTTGGTTTGAGATTATAGTTCCTTTCCTTAGTACCTTGATACTTACCCGGTGAGAGGATCTTTGCTTTGGGATAGTGAGTAGTGAGACTTACCGGGTGATCTATTCTCACCTTAGAAACACCTACCCTTTGCAAACCTCAGCTTTGTCCACGTTATCCTTTGAGATCTTGAGTCGGAACCACAACTGGATGCTTTAATCTCTAGCATCCGTATTTTCTTTATCTGGATATTATATCATCTTTGATAGCTTTGCTTTGTTGCTTGTGTTTTATTGACAACCTGAAACCGATCTTTGTTTCACCATAGTCCTTGTGTTCGACCCTGGAAACCGATCTTTGACAGCTTTCCTTGTCTTGTCTTAGTCTAGATTTACACTATCTTTGATCATTGAATGACTCAATTTCACCTCAGTCCTTGTGTTCAACCTCGGAATACTTTCCTTTCTATAAAACAACCCATACACTATGGGTTTGCTAGGTAGTTATGAGATTAGATCGAGTTTATAAATGTAAAGCTTTTTGTGCTACTATCTAGTGCGAACACATATATCTAACATTGAATGTAGGTACGGTATTTGTTTTGTCTTCCATCAAGGGGGAGATTGATAACTCCACCTTGATTATGAATTATTTATGTGAATGATGGAACACTTAACATTTATATGCGGTTTTATAAACTAACAAATATCGATTATATTTCTAGGCTGCATGTTTTGGTTTGTATTTGTTCAAATATGTGCAGGCCTTGAAAAACATTTCAAAGGAAGAACTCAGGCCTTGAAAAGCATTACAAAGGACGAACGCGTAGGCCTCTTCGCCACTTAGCGTGCGTACAAATAAGTCTTAAATTTATAAAACTAGAATCAAGCAAGTGAACCCGCAGTGTACGGATCGGCGTAGTAAAGCAAGAATTCCAGAGTATCGAACACATGGATTTGGGGGGAACAAATTCAGTTGTAAAGTTGTCAAGCAAGTAAAAGGTAAAGCTTTGCAAATATATTAGGAAAACAACAACCCTAAAGATCCAGGTATCTAATTGTGGCAATCGATTCAAGATATACTAAAGAACTAAGGATAGAGTTAGAGTTGCAAAGGTATACTAAGGTAAGGTAATGTACGGTGAAGTTCCAAAACCCTATATGACTTATCTAAAGACACTCTCTATAAAGGTTGT
Organism: Fagopyrum esculentum; assembly: GCA_033239045.1. Lineage (NCBI taxonomy): Eukaryota > Viridiplantae > Streptophyta > Magnoliopsida > Caryophyllales > Polygonaceae > Fagopyrum > Fagopyrum esculentum. The sequence continues at coordinate 119,017,867 of BSUD01000002.1, forward strand.
TGAGGCTTCAGTATAGAAAGGATCTAAAGACAATAATTAATCTCAAATACCCGAACTTGTAACCAAAGGATCAAGACTAACTAAACCGATTAAGGTTATGACACTCGAAATCGAAGTAGAGGTTGTTGAGGCTTCACTACTAACTAGAAAAGGGTAAAACTAGACTAGATTAAAGTTAATCTTTAACCTTGGATCAAAGTAAAAGCAAAGTTCGTAAACTGATATAAATTACGGGCGGATCTTGAATTCTACGGCCGTGGAACCTTAAGAACAAACCGCGATTTTGGTTCGTCGGCGAAATCTCTCTAAAAATCTCAAGGTCCAATCTATTTACGATCGATCTATCATCTTCTAAGCCACAACTATTTACCCTTCACCTTAAAATTGCTAAAGGGTTTTAGCCAATAACTGTCATTATAATATCAAAATCAAGTTTAAGAAGAATGAAAGATGAAAACCTTCGGAAACCTTCAATAAGACTCAAATCAATCTCAAATCCACACACAAAAGGAATAATGTATATCGGATTCGGAAACAAACACAAACTAATAAAAATCCTTAATAAGAACGAAGAACGGGATGTCAATCCGTCTTCTAATCAAACCTAAGGACAAAAGGCGTAACTTCCGCCTCAAGCAACTCCCAAATCTTCAAACCCTCGCGAATCCCTTTTACAACATGCAAAATCTCTGGACGTCCAATGCAACCCTAAGCATGTGTTCCAAATTCTCTCCTCTCCAGCCTTTTTATAAGGAAAGATAAAATAACCGTCCGGCCCATGTGCGTAAATGATGTGGCAATAATTTATTCGACAAAAGATCGCCTAAATCATGGTCTTATGGAGTTCCACGACCGTGGTTTAGAGCGTGGAAGTGGATTACGGTTCCATATGATTTCCACGACCGTACTTTCTACCGTGTAACTCTCTGGAATACTCCACGTTCATGTTGTCAAGATTCACGGCCGTGGTTTTGGGCGTGGACTTCTCTACGACCGTATTTTAGAGCGTGGAAGTGTAAATTGCTTGTTGTTTCCTTTGTGTCGTGTCATTCCTCATCCTAGCATCTCCTTTGACTTCTTTGATGTGTCCTTAATCATTGGATGTGCTCAAATCTTCTCTATCTCTCTCAATTGGTTCGGTTTTAGCTCTTATTCACCTATAATCAACACAAAGCTAATGTAGACCTCCATATCGACAATATAGATAAACTAGCTAACAAATGCTGCAATGCCTCATCAATGAACACTATAATGGATGAAAAACAACTAGAAAAAGTGCCTAGAATATCGCAATATTTCATGCTAACAAGGCCTTGAAAAGCAATACAAAGAAGGATTCGGCTAAAGGCTTCACTACAAGATTTGAATATCTCAACAACCAAAACAAGAAGATCTCAAACGAAGGAGTAACAAGAAAGATAAGAGAAGATCTCGGCATAACAAAAAGATCTCACAAAGATCTCAACCGAAGGCACAAGAAGATTATGGAAGATCTCGGTATCAACAACAAGAGATCTCCAAATGGATTCCACGCAAGAAGATCTCAAATCTAAGGGAAGATCTTCAACGGCATATCTAAGGGAGAAGATCTAGGATCTTCAACAAACAAAGATCTTCAACGGCTCATTTCCAAGAGTGAGAAGATCACGATGATGAAGATTTTCAACGAGCGTCAAATAGAAGAAGTAGAGGAGAAAAGATAGAAGATCTTACAACGTCTATTTCACCTCAACCAAGCACCGTATTCCATAGAGAAAGAAGAAAGTTACAATGGCTAATAAGTTCTCCATAGAAGAGTATAAATGAAGATGGTGATTAAAGTGAAGAACAACAAGCATACACAGATAAGAAACCAAGTCTTCAAGAGATCAAACATCTTCATTCATTCCAAAAGTTTTTCTTCCTCTTAGCTTACAAACATTTATATCCTTAGAGTGAGCAAAACACTAGAGCTCCATTGGCATACCTAGAGAGTGTTATACTCAAGAGTGTGTTACTCTGCGAAGTAACTAGGCTATTATTGCTAGAATAGAGTTGACTAGATAGTAGCATTGAGGCTACATTGAGAGAAGAAGGAAATTTCTTCTAGGTTGTATCTAGAACTCTTTGAGTAGATAATAAATAGTTAGATCCTAGGGTCGAGAAATCCAAGGACGGAGAGTAGGTTATTAGAGCCAAACTTCGTAAATATATCGTCGCGTCGATCTTTTCATTCCACATTTTATATCGCTTAAATTGTGACTAATGTTGTTTTGGAGGTTTCAAAGTCAAGACCTTGAAATTCCTTTCAAAGCCTTGAAAACTAGTTTTGTCACTAAGCGCACAAATCGACTTCAAGGCCTTGAGATTATTTTCAAAGCCTTGATATACGATATTGGAAAAGTTCTCATACTTTATTCAACCCCCTTCTAGAGTATTCATATCCTTATTATTCACCTATACGGTTCTTCATATATATATATATATATATATATATATATATATATATATATATATTGAGTTGATTTGGCAACATGGTTGATAAATTAAGGAGCATTTATAAGCTTTCAATTCATTCAAGGAAGATTTAGGTTTATTACAAATTTCATTAATTTATTTATAGATTATTTAAATAAACTTCAATTATTTTAATAATAAAATGTTCTTCTTGATATATATTTGAATCTAATTATAGGTGTCATTCTAAGAAAAACCCTAATACCCAATAAAGAACACGCCTACACGCGCGGAGGGATAGCAACTACATCCCGATAAACACCCAAAACCCTAGGTTCCCTCAATACCAACCGTCTCCCTAAAACCAAAATCAACCTTCTTCTTGACTGGAATAACCTAGATCTAGACCAAAAAGAATCGTCCGGTATCATGGATTCGATAGTCAACGAAGATGTAAAGCAGTTTGTTGCAGCCAGGCCACAAATCAAGAAGAACACGGTCTGGCGATTGTTGAACCAAAAGAAGATCAGATGGCGTGATAAAGGAAGCCATCTCGGTCGATTTCACACTAGAAGACTCAAAAAAGGTGCTTCGATGAATGAACGGGTTCCCCGAAGACCTAAAAACCGTTACCCTCTCAAGGTCGCGAATGTGAAGGGAAATGGCATAGTGAAGGAGACGAGGATGTCGAAGAACCATAAAATGGGGATGGAGTTAGTACGCCGTGGAAAGGAGGACTGCAACCACTTTCCTTTGTGAAGCTGAGCGGCAGACCAATTTGGAGGATGAAGAAGCTCCACTCTTTCGACAAAACAGGTTGCAACCTATACTTCCTGAGATTTTTTAGACCCTCAATAGATTACCTAGAACTGAACAGTTTAGACCAAACGATAGAAAACTAATCTATGCTAGAATTGATGTTGATCCAACTAGATGCTGAATATGCTGAAAGTGCTCCGCTTGGATGTCTAAGTCTCTGCCTTTTTAATAACCTTATAAACCCACAAAGTAATTCGTAAATTACTCAAGCTAAAATCTCTTTTCATTATTTTCTCCACAATTTTTCTTCCAACACAAAACACATTATGAGTGAACAAAAGAAGACTTTCAAAGAAGTTGTATACCAACACAACAACTCCGAACAACATACATACAACAAAATAGAATTTGTTGAACAACAAAAGCAAGCTACGAACAACGATAGTGAACCCATGAACAAATCTACTAATGTATTTCCCTCAACTTGTAGCATGGAGTTAGAAGTGCCTAGGGAAAATTACGTCTCTATTGGAACGCCAATCTTATCCTCGAGTGAAACTGTACTCATCTTCACTTGTTTCGCGTCTTCAATTTATCAGCGTGACACTTTGAAGAACCTTTTGTTCGTTGTCTCTTATTGTTTTATTGATGATCCATCCTTGCTTATTCAGAACCACTCTCATATCTTCATGTCGCCTCCTTAATTGTGTAGTTTCCAACTCGATTTCGCTTAAGTTGACTTGGGTTCCTCTCTATTTGTTTGTCCTTTGGTTAAGTTTTCTCTAGTCTTCTGCTTCGACGTCCTCATAACAGATCCGAGAAATCATCGGTGTGCTCGCAAAACTTGATGTTCAACTCGATAACTTGAGCATACTCATCGTCGTATGTACACTAGCCTAAGCCATACGGCGTTTGTCCAAGGGCAATGATAGCTTCCTATCATCTAACTACAAAGTATGCAACTCTAATATGATACTAGTGTACCATACGTATAAATATAAATAAATAAATAAATATATATATATATATATATATATATATATATATATAACTCTATAGAATTCATGCCCACTACTATAATCATAACAAGTCCAGGAACAACTTACAATCCAACATACAACTTTAAATCTAGTCAACTAGGCTGCCGAGATCTGCGGAGGTAGTGGTGGTCCCGTACATTCTATCCCACCCCGACTATGCTCATGGTTTGAAAACAAAATTTGTTTTGAAAACTTCGTACCCTTGTGGGTTCTGTTTATTTGTCTATTTGGCCTTTTAGAAGATTGCGAGTGTCGTTGTTGCCAACCTAGGGCTCTGATACCATATTGTAACACCCCAAATCCTGAAGGACTCGGAATGCTACGAGTTGGGACCTCACATTGGGTCGCGGCCCATAGCCTGACAACAACTTCATAGGACCTTACAACACGGCACAAATAAAAGGCAAAACAACATAGTTTTATTTCATGAGCGAAAACATAAGTACAATCTCAAAACAAACTAGCCAAGTCTCAAAGCCAAAATAAAACAACATCAGTCTCAAAGACATGAAATAAGATAAACAGTCCCGTCCTATAATGCACGGAACCCCGGCTGCCCACTACCGCCGGATCACTCGACCGCCTCTCTAATCTACAAGACAACTACAAGGCGGTATAATACTGCTAGCTAACATTCTAAGCATAAGTATAAAGGTAGAAGCACATACACACACAAAACATACAATAAACATGCAACTCTCATGTCCGTTTATTATCTTTAGTTAGGTGATATGCCATTACTAATGATACTTATTTTGTGACACGAGGGATTCCCAAACCTCGCCCCTGTCCCCGTTTACCAACGAGGAATGGTACTAATGCATCTGACCATCTACCTGCCTGGGCTGGTCGCAGGGAACCTCCTAGCTCTCGCAAGAGCTATGCAGTGATGTCAAGACCCGTTATCATAAACTTGGGTCAATTACGTATTATAATAAAATCGGCCTAATCCGGTTTAGTTGTTATCCTAACTAACAAACACCACTCGCACACATTACACTCATACAAGAAGCCAGCTAAGTAAGTCCGTGGACTTACCAGTCTCCAAGCGCAACCGATCACCACACTGTCAAGTTCCCCGGGGAAAACACGCAACGCCTGTTCAAGACAAGGCACACGAATCAAACAACACTATAGTCAACTAGAAGTCCTTAGACTCCTAGGCTCAACATTCTCACAAGAACAAAGTTACTCTAGTCAACTAGAAGTCCTTAGACTTCTAGGCTCAACATCCTCACAAGAATCACAACCCAAGATAGATCAACCCTCTAGCCAACTAGAAGTCCTTATACTTCTAGTGCTCACAATCCTCACCACTCATTAAACACACAAGATACATGATACTCTCAGTCCATTGCCTTAAAGGCTTCCAGCATAACAACTCAGTCCCAAACCAATAATCTCACAATCCTAAGAGTTCATGCCATAATATCACCACCAACAAACCCTCAACTCTCACAAGATAAACCTAAGGGTCAAGCCACTACTTGGCATTCCATATCACCTATGTTAAGACATCCTAACATGCTACTAAGATGGTTCAAGATCAAGGAAACGGAAAGGAAATAAAGGAACAAGAGATCGGAGGCTTACTGGTGCAGAAACCGCCCCTACGGTGTCAAGACGCCGCCCCTGCGGTGTGCAGGACCTAGAGTCCGCCCTTGTGGCTTGCAGAGGTCGTCCCTGCAGTATACAGTATCCGCCCCCGCGGCTCACAAGATTCGCCCCCGCGGCTGCAGTCCAGAAACGTTGACTCTTCGGTTCTTCAATGTACAACAACCTTCCTATTGCCTCATTTGATGCTGTGAATGTCTCTTAGCTTACACCATAAGATCATAGCCTTCCTCCATGGTCTAAGCATGCAAGGACATAAGATGGAACAAGAGAAGACTCTCTTGAGTGAATCCAAGGATCTCACTCTTTAAAGGTGCAAGAAGGAGAAAGGAAGAAGAAGAGAAGAAGGTGAAGGAAAGAACTTACTCTGGATCACGTCTCTGTTGTCCAACCTTTGTGTGACAACATCAAGAGGAGAGAAATTCTAAGGTGGAGGATGAAGGTGAAGGAGATGAGGGAGAAGGAATGAGAGAAAGGAGAAGAAGGGAAAGGAGAAGAATGAACGTAAATTGATAATAGGGAGAGAATATGGCTGCATCAATGGAAGGAGATCAAGGGTCAAGCAGCCCAAGGATCACCACATAATAATGTGGTCGGCATAAATGAAATGGGAGATGAAAGGTCGGAAGAACAATGGACTTGACTCCCGCTCGGTCGTGTCGCCGCTCCCGCGGGATGCCCAAGCCACGGCCGCCGTTGCGGGCCTTCTAAGCCGCAAGGGCGTTAACCCTTACTCAAGGCTTCTAACGCCTCTCGTAACGGAATCAAAAATTCTGGGCGTTACATCAGATCCCCCTCAAAATAAGTTCCGTCCCAAAACTTAAACAAACGCCAATCCCCTCGGTCTCAACGGAGAAATGCTCTCAGAACATGAAGGCATAAACCTTCTATCGACACACACGATCCACTCAAACTAACACATAAAGATCAGACAGATCAAACACATAATCCCGCACAGGCACAAACTACACATAACATCACACATGCACATAAGTCTAACTCATCGATCATATTGATGTTACTAGCTCAGCGTAACTTCACCAAAAATACTATCATCTGTCTTGCAAATAGCCTCATCGGCTCCTCGTCTATGCCACTAGATTGTCATGACTGAAAATTTATCTCGAGTCGTGTACATACTCCCTTGGTTGATACACATGAAATTCCGATGAACACATTCTACTTCTTGGTGGCAACGCCAACTTGTAACCCTATTTTCCAACTCGCGCACAGATCTCAAAACATCCGATGTAACTGAACTCAACTCCCTTTTTTTTGCCAAAACGTCTAACGCTTCACGTTGATGAAACTCTCATATAGACCTACTCCATATCTGAACTCTCGAAGCATGCGCTTCTTATCTGTACACGCCTTCTAGCCACTCGGCGCGGCTAGCATCCGCTCTAGGATTATCGTGACTCGAGCGATATGATCACATATCTACTTCAGGTCATCCTACCATTACTATTAGGCAAATCCCTACACAACGGTGTATGACACATCCGCTCATATAAAGTCTCATAAAGTCCATCCCAAACGACGCATGAAAACTATGATACAAAAACTTAAACACAGGGAAGTGTTTTGATCACTTTTGTCCCCAATCTGGCACACAGGCTTTCAATCCGAGACGATGGTACTCGGTATCCCCACAAAATTTCACTATAGACTTAGTGAATTCATCCACTAGCCGACTCATTGACCATGTTTTCCAAATAGTTATAAAACGTGCGATCTTGTCAGTTGCTCAACGATAATCCTAATTGCGTTACAACTTTTACTCGGTCTAAAACTGGTAATAACATTTATGGAGATATCCTCCCACTTCCACTGCGTAACTGGCAGTTGATGAAATCATCATCCCTTCATATATAGTGCTAACACTTGACCTGATGACAAGTCGCACATTGACTTCGTACATAGTCGCATCGGGCCTAGGCTCACATCATCACTACAACATATGATGTCCCGGTTCATCTTACATTTTGTTTAACATATAAGGTAGCCTCTCCCAAATCAGACAAGGGTTTGTCCTTATCCGGAAACCGGATATCCTTCTCCATCCTTACTAAATCCCTCTGCATTTGAAGTTGGATCGTCAGTCGAGCTATCGCCTCCTCTCGAGGCATCCACATGCTAAGGGTGTCGGTGACCACATTCACCTTTCCCGGATGATACAAAACCATCTGATCGAATTCCTTAATCAACTCTATCTATCGCTTCTATCCGGTATTCAACTCTTGGTGAGTGAATATATATATATATATATATATATATATATATATATATATATATATATATATATATATATATATATATATATATATATATATATATATATTGTTAGCATGAAATATTGTGATATTTTAGGCACGTTTTCTAAACGTATTTGATTCATATTGATAGTCTTTGATTGAACTTTGTGCATATGTGAGCTAGTATTACCTATATTGTCGATATGGATGTCTACACTAGTTCTATGTTGATTATAGGTAATTTAGAGCTATTTCCGAACGGAATCGAGCAAAAGAGAAGTTGATTGAGTGAGTCCATAGATTGAGGACATTCTTAGGAAGCAATTTGGAGACTTAGCTTGAGGAATGCACGAGGCTAGGGAAGAATCACGTTCTTGCCCTAAATTACGCCCTAAAATACGGCCGGAATCCAAACCACGTTCAGAATTACGGCCGTGGATTCAGAGTCAGAAATTGATGTTCATTCCAGAGGATATTACGGCCGTGGAACATATGGTGCAAACCGTATTTTGTTTCCACGCCCTAAAATTACGGTCGTGGAACACTTCCACAACCGTGATCTTGGCGAATCTTTTCGCCACACTTTGAAGCCACGATCTTTTGAAGATTGGGCCGGGCCGACACTCTGCCCTACGTTATAAAAAGACGGGAAAAAGGAGATTCCGTCACAACCGCATACCTGCTTACAATCGTCATACATCTTCGCTTAGCAAGATCGCTTACCCTCGTTGAGGAGCATTTGGAGATCTCGTTGGAGATCAAGGTTCGTGCTTGGAATTGCCCTAATCTCGCACTTGGTGGAGATTATTGCTGGGATTCCCTTATTTTCCGGATTGGCGGAAGATCGAAGCTTTTGGGAAGATTTTGCAAGGAGATCTCTCTTCTTGTTTAGGTTTGATTTGGGAAACGGATTGACATCCCGTTTTTCCCTTCTTTCCTAAAGTTGTGATTGTTCACTTTAGTTTGAATCTTTTGATAATACCTGTTCTTGATTGTGACTTTGAGATTGGTTTGAAGGTTATCGAAAGTTCTTGAAAGTTTCTATTTTTCTATCTTTTAATTCTTGAATTGATATCAACATGACTATTATTGGCTAAAAACCCTTAACAATTCTAAGGTGAAGGGTTGATAGTTGTGGCTTAGATGATGATAGATCGATCGCAAACAGATTAGACCCTGAGAGTTAGAGAGAATCGCCGACAACCTTAAATTACGGCCTGTTCTTGAGTCCACGGCCGTGGAACCTCAAGAACCAACCGTGATTTCCTTTGAATCTACGAACTTGCTTTTACTTTAATCTAAAGTTAAAGATTTGCTTTAACTTAGTTTAGACTTGTCTTTTCTAGGTGGTAGTGAGCCTCAACAACCTCTACCTCGATTGTGAGCCTCAACAACCTCAATCGGTTAAGCTAGTCTTGATCTTTAGGTTATAAGTTTGGGTATTTGACATTAATTCTCATCTTTAGAATCTTTCTATATTGAGCCTCAATAACCTGTATAGAGAGTGCCTTGTAGATGAGTTATATAAGGTTTTTGGAACTTCACCGTACGATTGCCTTACATTAGTATACCTTTGCATATCTCGACTCTGTCTTTACATCATTTAGTATATCTTGAATCGATAGCCACAGCTGGATACTTGGATCTTTAGGATTGTTGTTTTCCCAATATTTGCAAATCTCTCATATTTATTCGCTTGATAACCTACTATCGAATTTGTTCCCACCCAAATCCCTGTGTTCGATACTCTGGAATTCTTGCTTAACTACGTCGATCCGTACACTGCGGGTTCGCTGCTTGATTCTAGTTTTATAAATTTAAAGCTTATTTGCACACACCTTTAGGGGCGAACAAGTTTTTGGCGCCGTTGCCGGGGATTTGGTTTCGGCCGAATTCGGTAACCGGTTGTCAAGCTTGGGAGCTTGCTCTCGTCATTTGATATTTTCTTAAGTGCATGCGCAGGTCTAGGAACACCGAGGATCTCTTACCTCTTCATCAAGAGCTAGAGAAAACCTTAAGGCAAAAGTGCAAGGAAAAGAAGATGGCTGAAGAACACGAACGTGATCTTCAAGCGGAATTAGCGGAGAAGGAAGCTCAACTCCATTGGAATGAGAACCTCCGCCGGGATGAGATGGATCGCCATCAATCCCAAGTAAACAGTCTACAGGATCAGATGTTCCAGCTGAGATTAGAAATAAGCGACCTTATGAGTAAAGAAATCAAGAAACCCTCAAGAAGGACATCAAGATCTAGAAGAAGGAGAGGTCATTCATCCGCTGATGATAGTGACTCTTCCATGCCACCATTGGAGGAGATTGATCCTACGGTCAATATGAATCCTTTCCATCCACAAGGAGCTACTAACCGCCGCATTCCACCTAGGAATGTGAGGGTCGAACGTGTGGATAATGAGCCAAGAACTCTTGGCCAACGGATGGATCCAACACAACAACCACGCCGCTTGGGCGTGAATTTTGATGCTGAAGATGTGCAAGGGTTCAGTTTTAACCCTCAAGTTATTACTCTTGTTCGCCAAAACCAATTTGGCGGTACAAGCGCTGAATCTCCACACCAACACTTGCAAAACTTCGAGTGCATGATGGAGACGATGAGACCGAAGAGCGCTACCACCAACAGTTACAAGCTTAAGCCCTTCTTCTTCTCCTTGAAGGGGAAGGCGTTGTCATGGTATCAAGCTCTTCCTAGTGGGAAACTAGACACGTGGGAAGACCTTTCCGCGGAATTTCTCACCAAATTCTTTCCGCCTTCCAAAACGGCGGAACTTAGAGGTAAGATTAATGCTTTTTCTATGAGACCTAACGAAAGTTTGTTTCAATCATGGGAAAGGTTTCAGGATTTGCTCTTGGATTGCCCTCATCATGGCATATCCAAACTTGCCTTGCTGGAGATTTACTACAAGGGGCTGGATACGGGTACGCAGTTCAACCTCCAATCCCTCTCATGTGGAACGTTCATGGACATGAGAGAAGATGACGCTTGGGATTTCATTGAGAAGCAAGCAAGAGTCATAGAGAAATATTCCCACCGGAAAGTGGAAGGAAATCGTGTGGAGCAAGGAGCAAAGCTCACACATGAAGCTCAAAATCAGATTTTCTCCCTCAACAATGAGATCAAAGAGTTGAAGGAGGCTATCAAGACCAACTTCCCAAAGCAACAAGGGAAGGATGTTGGTTATTTGGGCAACAATAATGGCGGGAACAACAATAACCGGGGTAACAACCGGAATAACAACTGGAATGGAAACAACAACAACCGGAACAATGATTGGAACAACAATAGGGGTTCAAACAACAACAATTGGCGCCCCAATCAACAAAATTCCGGTAACTCTTATCCTTCCAATTGTAATTCACTAACTCCACCTTCCTCTTCCTCTACTCCTTTGAAAAGTCAGGGGCAATCATCTAATGGAGGAAACACTTCGGGGAAGGAGAAGCCCGATCCCATATTGGAAACGATCATGGGAAAGCTTCAAGGGTTGGAGAACCGCCTCATCAAGGTCGATGATCAAGTCTCTAAGGTTGATAAAGCTCAAAAGGTTTTAGAAAACCAAATGTTCAACCACGCGGAGGAAGTTCCTAGAAATCAAGGGAAGCTTCCAGGAAAGACGGAGGACAACCCTAAAGGAAGGGTGATGGCGATTACAACTAGGAGCGGAGTGACTACTATCGATCCGCAGCCTACGTTCGTTGAAGTCCCCGTAGAGAAGGACAAAGGAAAGGGGAAGGAGAAGGAAGATATCTATGTTCCTCCTCCAGCTTACAAACCTCCCCTACCATTCCCTCAATCTAGAGCGCGAGCGTGCCTAGACAAACAATTCGGTAAGTTCATAGAACTCATGAGTAAGCTGCATATTAATATACCTTTCATTGATGCTATTGTAGGTATGCCAGCTTATGGCAAGTTCTTGAAGGAGCTCCTCTCCAACAAGAGGAAGCTAGAAGATTTCGGAGAGGTCAAGATGAGTTCGGATTCTTCGGACCTCATCAAGACTATGAAAGAGAAAATGCCCCCAAAGTTGAAGGATCCAGGGTCATTTTGCATTCCCATTGGAGTGGGAGATGTCACATATGACGCTTTATGTGACTTAGGAGCAAGTGTGAGCATCTTACCACTTGCGTTGTGCAGGAAGATCGGTTTAGGCGAACCTAAACCGGTAAAGATGACGTTATACATGGCGGATCGATCCATCACTCGCCCCGTCGGTATTGTAGAAGACGTCCCGGTCAAGCTCGGTAAATTCTTTGTTCCCATCGATTTTGTCGTGCTTGACATTCCTGCAGATAGTCCAGTCCCGATCATACTCGGAAGACCGTTTCTTGCAACTTCCGGCTGCATGGTCGATTGCAAGAATGGTAGACTCGCTTTTGATATTGGAGAAGAGAAAGTAGAGTTCGTTCTCTCCACTCTAGTGAAGGAACCAATATTTGATGAGGATATTTACGATATCCAAGACGAAGAAGGTTTGTCTAGGGAGGAGGTAAGTGCAATTCTCTTTAACGATCCTTTACAAAAGGCTATCACTATGAGTCTAACCGATGTAGGGGAAGAAGAAGAGTGCAAAGAGGAAATTGAAGCCTTAGAAGCACAAGAAGAGATCCAAGAAGAGGAGTTTGAGAAACTCCACGATGAGGCTGAGAATGTAAGAATCCACGGTCATACCATGTATTCCACGACCGTGGATTTCACAACCAAAATCGACCTCCATTCCAGGGGATTACACGGCCGTGGAACACATGGGGAGGCCGTAATTCTGACCGTGGAAGAGGGTAACCGGCAAACTTCTTCAACTTCTTCTAATTCTTCTCCAAACCACTCAACATCCTTAGAAACTTCTAAGGAAACATCGGATGCTCCTCAAGGATCATTGGAAGCTCCGAAAGTGATGGAACTCAAACCACTTCCTACTCATCTAAGGTACGCTTTTCTTGGATCTAATTCTACCTTTCCGGTTATCGTTAGCTCCGAATTAAGCATAGATGAACATGAACAGCTCATGATTGTCCTTAGGAAACATAGAAAAGCCATAGGCTACACTATCGAGGACTTAGTAGGAATTAAACCCTCCCTATGTATGCATAAAATACTAATGGAGGAGGATTTTAGAACTTCAAGACAACCTCAAAGGCGGTTAAATCCGACCATGAAAGAGGTTGTCAAGAAGGAAATCCTTAAACTTCTTGATGCAGGTATCATCTACCCTATCTCCGATAGCAAGTGGGTGAGTCCGGTTCAAGTAGTTCCGAAGAAGGGAGGAATGACGGTCATCACCAACAAGAACAACGAACTCATTCCTACCCGAACTGTAACTGGATGGCGGATGTGCATAGACTACCGCAAGCTCAACAACGCAACGCGGAAGGATCACTTTCCATTGCCATTCATCGATCAAATGCTTCAAAGGTTAGCACAACATTCACTTTTTTGCTACCTTGACGGTTATAGTGGCTTCTTTCAGATCCCGATACATCCGGATGATCAAGAGAAGACCACATTCACGTGCCCTTGGGGTACGTTCGCCTATAGGACAATGCCGTTCGGGCTTTGCAACGCCCCAGACACCTTTCAACGGTGCATGATGGCCATCTTCTCCGAATATGTAGAGGAAATCATGGAAGTCTTCATGGACGACTTCTCCGTTTACGGTTCCTCTTTTAACGATTGTCTTTCTAACCTTTCTCTTGTTTTGCAAAGATGTGAAGACACTAACCTAGTTCTTAATTGGGAGAAGTGTCAATTCATGGTTAAGGAAGGAATCGTATTGGGTCACTTAGTCTCTAGTAGAGGGATAGAGGTAGACAAGGCTAAGATAGAGACCATAGAGAAACTTCCTCCCCCAATCTCAGTGAAAGGGATAAGAAGTTTCCTAGGACATCCTGGATTTTATAGACGTTTCATTAAGGACTTTTCTAAGATATCAAAACCTCTCACTAATCTATTGATGAAGGATGCGGTTTTTGAGTTTTCACAGGAATGTTTGGATGCGTTTAACACCATTCGGCAAGCTCTAATTTCAGCACCTATTATCCAACCTCCAGATTGGACTCTCCCCTTCGAGATTATGTGCGATGCTAGTGACGTAGCTATTGGAGCTGTTCTTGGACAACGAAAGGAAGGACGAACCCATGCCATATACTACGCTAGCAAGACGCTAGACGAAGCGCAGCTCAACTACGCCACTACAGAGAAAGAATTTTTAGCCATTGTCTACGCTATTGACAAGTTTCGCTCTTATCTTGTAGGTGCAAAGGTGATTGTCTACACGGATCATGCTGCGATCCGGTACCTCCTTGCAAAGAAGGATGCGAAACCAAGGCTGATTAGATGGATTCTTCTCCTACAAGAATTCGATCTTGAGATCCGCGACAAGAAAGGCTCAGAAAATTCTGTTGCGGATCATTTGAGTCGTCTAACACATCTAGAGGACGACCATCTACCCATTGATGACTCCTTTCCGGACGAACACCCACACATCATAGAGGAGTGCATCAACGTGATCTCCGAAGGTAACGAACCATGGTTTGTTGATTTTGTTAACTATTTGGTTTGCCAGGAGATACCGCCCGGACTATCCTACGCACAAAGGAAGAAGTTCTTTAAGGACGTCCGGGAATACTATTGGAACGAGCCTCTCCTCTTTAAGAGAGGTCCGGATGGCATCATTCGGCGATGTGTGCCGGAAGATGAGATGCAAAGTGTCATCCGTCATTGTCATTCACTACCTTGTGGAGGACACGCTAGTTCGAACAAGACTAGCGCAAAGGTATTGCAATCTGGATTCTATTGGCCTACCTTATTTAAAGATGTGCAATCCTTTGTTTCTTGCTGCGATGCTTGTCAAAGAACAGGCAATATCTCTAGAAGGAACGAGATGCCCCTCAACAACATCCAAGAGGTGGAGATTTTCGACGTTTGGGGAGTTGATTTCATGGGACCATTCCCATCTTCTTGTGGAAATCAATACATACTATTGGCGGTAGATTACATTTCTAGATGGGTGGAAGCAATTGCCTCTCCCACAAATGATGCCATGGTGGTGGTTAAGTTCTTCAACAAGACCATTTTTCCGCGATTCGGGACACCAAGGACGATCATTAGTGATGGAGGTTCTCACTTCATAGCCCGTCGCTTTGAAGCTCTTCTAGCTAAGTATGGGGTTACTCACAAGATTGCTACCCCTTACCATCCACAAACGAGTGGACAAGTTGAGATCTCAAATAGGGAGATCAAAGGAATTCTAGAGAAGACGGTTTCAAGAACTAGGAAGGATTGGTCCTTGAAGCTAGATGATGCTTTATGGGCGTACCGGACTGCGTACAAAACTCCCATAGGAACCACACCATACAACCTTGTGTATGGGAAGTCTTGTCACTTGCCGGTAGAGCTGGAGCACAAAGCGTTTTGGGCTGTCAAGTGGCTGAATTTCAGCATGAAGGAAGCAGGAGAGAAGCGTCTCCTAGACATCAACAAGCTGGATGAACTCCGTTTGAACGTCTACAAAAACGCTAAGATCTACAAAGAAAGGGCAAAGCGTTGGCATGATAAGCATATCATTCCAAAGGACTTCAAAGAAGGAGATCAAGTTCTCCTCTTCAATTCAAGACTTCGCCTCTTTCCAGGTAAGCTTAAATCTCGTTGGAATGGACCTTTTCTAATTAAGCGTATTTTCCCCCATGGTGCAGTTGAAGTATGGGGTGAAGCTAGCGGAAGTTTTAAGGTGAACGGCCAACGACTCAAGAAGTATACGCCGGAACTCCAAGCTGAGGAGTTTGCACCTACCGCACTAGAATAAGCGCGAGACTGGTCTAGCTACGGACCTTAAACAAAGCGCTTCTTGGGAGGCAACCCAAGGTATTGCATTTTCGTTTTTATTTTTGATTCATAGATTAGTTTAGAATAGACGTTTTCGCTTTGTTTTGCCTCGATTTCTTCCGGTATGTTCGTGTTTTTGGTTGTAGGATCGATGGAAAAGGAGAAAGGGAAGATAATGTCGAAGAAGAGTGACGAAATTTGGACTTTGAAGCTTTACATGAGGTTCCACGGTCTAAATTACGGTCGTCATAGCTACAGTGGCCGTAATTCTGAAAAGCCTTTGAAAAATCACCAAAACCACGGTTCCGTACACTTCCACGGCCGTGGAACACCCCGACAGATCGTGATTTTCAAAATTTTGCCTGCGACTATATAAGCCACATTGTTCACAAAATTTCCCAAAAACTTACCCCTTTCCACGACCTAAACGCCGAAATCCCACGACCCCCTCCAAATCTTCGTTTTCTAATCGTTTTCAACGATTCTTCATCCTAAACTGCAGCAAATCCAACCACGAACAAGATCCAAGCGACAAACCGAGCGGAAATTCATCAACAGACGCGCATTTTGGATTTTTCAATCCGAAAAAGAGGTTATTTTTTCTTCTTGAATTTCGCGGATTCGGTTCGTTTTTGCTATAGATTTTTAGGAAGAACTGACAAAGACTGGAAGGAATTAGATTAGGACTGCTTATTGTGGTGATTGTTGGTGAATTTGCTGAGATTCACGAGATTCTGAGACGAATCACGATCTCTGGGTAAACCACGGCCGTGGAACCTGAAGAACAAACCGTAATTTTTTAGAATAAATGGATTTTGTAAGGAGAGTGTCGGGAAGGATAAAGGAGAAGAAAGGAGAGCAGAATAAGAAAAGGAAAGGCAATCCCTCCACCTCTAGGGCACCACCACCCTCATCTCCTTCACCCCCATCTTCACCTTCACCTCCATCTTCACCCCCTCACCCTAGCATTCCGACCATACACGAGAACCACCTTGCTGCATTTGAGAAGATACAGAAGAGGACAGTGATAGGCCCTAGGTATTTGTTGTTGGAGGATCTACATCCTCTCAACATAGTAGATGATCTTACATGGCTCTTGGATAGGGCCGGATTACTTGTCTTCACGAACATTCGTGAAGACGCCTATGAGGAGATTACCCGAGAGGTTGTGACATCTTTCGAGCACAGCCACGTCGATAGGACCGTCTCTTTCCGTCTCATGGAACGAGACTACCATCTGAGTATTGTTGAGTTTGGGACCATTTTTGGGTTCCATGAGACCTACAATGGTCGATTTCCGAGTGGTATCTACCCTAAGGACTTTTGGGCGGAAGTTGCGATGATTTACGCCGACGAGGACCGTTGGCAGCCCGCCGATACCAAGGCTAAATTGATGTACCATTTAGCCTTGAAGATAGCTCACCGCGTTCTTTCGGAGTGTCTCTTTCCTAGGACGGAGACGCCCCAAAAGATCAAGACGGATGAGCTATTCTTGCTCTACTGTATGCTGTATGGACGCCGTGCAGATTGTGCTACTCTCTTGGCTGCTACGATGAGCAAGCTCAATAACAAGTCGAAGGGGAACATCGGATATGGTGGGATAGTTACCCACATTGCTAGGAGTTTTGGTGTAGATTTTTCTGCTTGCACCCGCATACCGGCCGTACCTTTAGGATTACATGCATTCATGGTTAGGGGACTCATTTTCCCCACACATAGAGGTCCGCCTTATGCGGGCATGCCTTGGGAGAGCAGGACAGGCAGGGGTATTGAGTGGCTGCCGGAGTATTCCATTGTGGCGGGACACCACAATTGGAAGGAGACGTTCGCTGCGATGCATGCGAACAGGCTAGTAGCTCCCCCTTACGTCCCACCACCGGTTGTGGAGGAGGAGGAGATGGGAGATCAGTACGAGAGTGGTGGAGGAGCGGAGCAGGAGTTTGGCACGTTTCCGGACCAGCCGGAGGCGGCCCCACACGTACCTAGACGCTCTCCACGCCCAGCTAGAGCCTCAGGCTCGTCATCTCGCCGCGCTAGCGTGAGTGAGAGGCCCACGTGGATGACTACACCTCCCACTTGGTATGACACCCCCCTCCTTGGTCCACGCAGCAGCCAGCAGCACCACCACCAGCACCAGCGCCATATGATCGCGTCCCAGGATGGTACGAGCAGATGCTGGATTGGGCTACCGGACTTTCAGAGAGAGTTGGAGCGTTGGAGATCCGGACCGACGACCTTGACCACATGATGAGGGACGTCTACCGCCAGCAGTTTGGGCGGCCATACGACTCCAGCTTCTCCCCATTCCCACCTCCGCCGGTGCCGCAGTGATTCGTGCATGACCGTTCGTTTAGACATTCCCGCCACCATCTTGTGAGTTTCTTTTTCTTTTCTTTCTTTTGTTCTTTCTTTTGAACATTAGGGACAATGTTCGTCCTAAGTATGGGGTGAGATGTACTAAAAAGTTTGTAACAACTCTACTCTCTATGTTTGCTTCATTTGAGACTATCGTTGCATGTTCATTATGTGTCACACGTTTCCTTATTGCATTGCATGAAAAAGAACTTTAAAAACCCATAAAAATTGAAAATTTTGAAAAGATGATTTCCATGATAATACTACTTGTGAATTGAGTTTGATGACAATTGCATGCTTAAAAGGATTGTGAATTAAAAAGAATTTGAATGAGTGAATTTTACCTCTTTTGCAAGTTTTATAATGTGAAAATGTTACCTAAATCATGTTGAGAAATCGAAGTTGAAATCACGCTATAAGTTCCTATACTTCTTATTGAAATGATTAAGGCAATTCGATACTTTCTTTCTCCTTTCTTTGATCATCTAGCTCCTCATTGAAATATTAGCCTCCTTTACCTATCCGGAAACTTTGGAGAAGTGAATGAAAAAGGCATGCTTGATGTGGGAGGGCCATGAGAGCAATTATTTGCAATCAAGTGAATAGAAAGAAGTTGTAGGTTTGGGGAAGTCAATCATGACGATAAGTAACTCGGCACCATTCACATAGCCGGGTGTTTGTGTCTTGCCAAAATCGGATTGAGCGATATTCCTAGCGGATTATGGTATGTGCGCTAAGGGTTTGAGGCATCTCTTGCAAATTTGAGAAACGCCGATCTCCTAGGCTTCGGTTTTTGTGCACCTCTGTCCATAACTCCAAAAGTAAAGTCGAAAAATGAAAAGAAGAGAGCGAAGCTCTAAGTTGAAGTGTTGCGGGAACTGCATAAGAAGAAGAAGGTAGTTGTCCATTTTCCCGGATTTATGCACCACTTTCCCTTAAAGTTTTCCCCTTCCCTTCCATATTCTAGACCTTTTCTTTGAAAGTCCTTAAGATTAAAAGAATGTTATATGACTTGGTGATCTAAATTGAAGTTTCTTGTGATTGATTTTGATAATGTTTGAAGGTTAAAATGCTTGTTTGGAAGTTAAATTGATTCATGAGTTTTCTTTGCCTTTTACTCTCTAATTAAGTGTGTAAAAGTTTGATGAACGATTGAAGCAAGGTTTGAGAATGATCTATTCTTTAGAAGTCACATTCATCCAAAAGAAGTACACATATTTCATCCTAACTCTTGTTTAAAGCTTTTTAAAAGACCTTGCTTAGGGACAAGCAAGTGTTAACTATGGGGTTATTTGTTAGCATGAAATATTGTGATATTTTAGGCACGTTTTCTAAACGTATTTGATTCATATTGATAGTCTTTGATTGAACTTTGTGCATATGTGAGCTAGTATTACCTATATTATCGATATGGATGTCTACACTAGTTCTATGTTGATTATAGGTAATTTAGAGCTATTTCCGAACGGAATCGAGCAAAAGAGAAGTTGATTGAGTGAGTCCATAGATTGAGGACATTCTTAGGAAGCAATTTGGAGACTTAGCTTGAGGAATGCACGAGGCTAGGGAAGAATCACGTTCTTGCCCTAAATTACGCCCTAAAATACGGCCGGAATCCAAACCACGTTCAGAATTACGGCCGTGGATTCAGAGTCAGAAATTGATGTTCATTCTAGAGGATATTACGGCCGTGGAACATATGGTGCAAACCGTATTTTGTTTCCACGCCCTAAAATTACGGTCGTGGAACACTTCCACGACCGTGATCTTGGCGAATCTTTTCGCCACACTTTGAAGCCACGATCTTTTGAAGATTGGGCTGGGCCGACACTCTGCCCTACGTTATAAAAAGACGGGAAAAAGGAGATTCCGTCACAACCGCATACCTGCTTACAATCGTCATACATCTTCGCTTAACAAGATCGCTTACCCTCGTTGAGGAGCATTTGGAGATCTCGTTGGAGATCAAGGTTCGTGCTTGGAATTGCCCTAATCTCGCACTTGGTGGAGATTATTGCTGGGATTCCCTTATTTTCCGGATTGGCGGAAGATCGAAGCTTTTGGGAAGATTTTGCAAGGAGATCTCTCTTCTTGTTTAGGTTTGATTTGGGAAACGGATTGACATCCCGTTTTTCCCTTCTTTCCTAAAGTTGTGATTGTTCACTTTAGTTTGAATCTTTTGATAATACCTGTTCTTGATTGTGACTTTGAGATTGGTTTGAAGGTTATCGAAAGTTCTTGAAAGTTTTATTTTTCTATCTTTTAATTCTTGAATTGATATCAACATGACTATTATTGGCTAAAAACCCTTAACAATTCTAAGGTGAAGGGTTGATAGTTGTGGCTTAGATGATGATAGATCGATCGCAAACAGATTAGACCCTGAGAGTTAGAGAGAATCGCCGACAACCTTAAATTACGGCCTGTTCTTGAGTCCACGGCCGTGGAACCTCAAGAACCAACCGTGATTTCCTTTGAATCTACGAACTTGCTTTTACTTTAATCCAAAGTTAAAGATTTGCTTTAACTTAGTTTAGACTTGTCTTTTCTAGGTGGTAGTGAGCCTCAACAACCTCTACCTCGATTGTGAGCCTCAACAACCTCAATCGGTTAAGCTAGTCTTGATCTTTAGGTTATAAGTTTGGGTATTTGACATTAATTCTCATCTTTAGAATCTTTCTATATTGAGCCTCAATAACCTGTATAGAGAGTGCCTTGTAGATGAGTTATATAAGGTTTTTGGAACTTCACCGTACGATTGCCTTACATTAGTATACCTTTGCATATCTCGACTCTGTCTTTACATCATTTAGTATATCTTGAATCGATAGCCACAGCTGGATACTTGGATCTTCATCTCACTGCCCCAGCGGAACCTCACTGCTGGATACTTGGATCTTCACCTCACTGCCCCAGCGGAACCTTGCCACCGCCTCTGCGGGTGACGCCTTACACCGGAGCGCTCCCTGCGCCTTCACCAGCGCCGGCCATGAAGTGTGTCACCGCCCCTGTGCCACTCCTTGGCGCCCCTGCGGTGAACTGCCCTGAAGAGACGAAGACCAGCTCCCCGGCGCCTCCCACTGCGCCCCTGCCTGCGCCTCAACCGGGGAGCTGGAAGACGAAGAGGTTGTGTCACCGCCCCTGCGTTGACATAAGGACGCCCCGGCGGCTTGGCATCAGAAACGTCAGGAAGTCGAAGGGTCGGACGTTTGAAGAGCATAAAAGATCTGCCCCAGCGGAATTACCTAGCCGCCCCTGCGGCCATGAAGAAGATCAAGCGTTTTTGCCTTCACCACCCCTGCGGAGCTGAAGGCCGCCCCTGTGGCTTAACGTCAGAAGCTTTACTCCGGCTGTTTACACCACCTCTATGGCTTTAAAGGTGGTTGTTTTGGGCCAGCCATTTACTCCTATTTAGTGTCTTTTGTAGTTTAAATAGTCCTTGGTTGATTGCTAGATTGATCCACCTTATCCATCTTGTTAGCCAACAAATTATCCACTTAGATTGTCTTGCTACCTTGCTACATTGGGTTGGTTTGAAATTGCATTGTTACTTTGGTTGTAAGTTCTTTATAATATAAGTTTCCATTCAGTCATACTTTGTGTTTCCTTGATCTCCATTGTCTAATTGCATGTTTACTATTTCTTGAGATTGATCACCTTAGGTTCTAAAGTGCATGCAAACAACTAGGATTAATAGGTTTCGGGTTCGGGCTTTAATCTAGTAGCAACTTTAAGTAATAACGGGTTGTAATTACTTAAAGAAAAGGAACACAAATATAAAGATAAGTTTAACGGTTTTAATCTTCTTTTTATATCCCTTAGTCTTTGTTTGAAAGCTAACTTGTTATTTGTTCTTGTAGGTTTACGGAACACTAACCTGTTAAGTTGTGTTGATGCCGGTTGGCTCAACACATATATATGATCGAGATGGGAGATTACTTGAAAACTTGTAAAAGGAACTCACCAAAGTAGCAATTGCATTTTTAGAATCAATCTAGTGTAGATTCATCCATCATTGTCTTACTTGTCGCATTAATCGTTTTCTTAAGTTTTTGTGTGTATCAATTCAACCAACCACCCCCCCCCCTTTCTTACTTGTCACTATAATCGATAATCGCATCTAAAACACCTTAACTCTCTTGGCTTCAAACCTTACTTAATCACTATACTTGTTCTTAGTGCTAAGTCGGGATTTACTTTTGATTGGGTATAGACGACCATAGAAATACCGTCGGTCAAATTTTGGCGCCGTTTCCGGGGAGTTTTAGTGTTTTAGTGTTTTGTTGTTATTATTGATTATTGGTTTGAACCATTTTTATGGTTCAAACCCGTGCTACTAACCCCGATCTTGCTACTTTTGATCCAGAAATTGAGAGGATGCACATCCGGCAACGAAGACAACAACAACTTTAACAAGAGATGGCTGACCGTACTCTTCGTCAACTTACGCAGCCCACCTTGGCTCAGAACCCTCTTGCGGTCACTATACCGGCATTAGGGGAAGGAGTCAACTTTGAGCTCAAGCCGGGCCTCATTCACTTGCTCCCATCCTTCCATGGGCTAAGTGGTGAAGACCCCATCAAGCACCTTGGGAAGTTCCATACCGTGTGTATGAGCATGAAGCCGGCTAACATTACCGAAGAACAAATCAAGATGAGGGCATTCGGTTTCACACTCAAAGATTCTGCGGATGATTGGTATTACCACCTTCCATCCGGGAGTATTGACACTTGGGAGAACCTTCACAAGGCGTTTTTAGAGAAATACTTTCCAGTTAAGAAGGCCAATATCTTGAAGAAAGCTATAAGCAACATCGAGCAAGAGGCGAATAAAACTCTCTACGAGTACTTCGAGAGGTTTGCACGCCTCCGATCCAGCTGTCCTTTTCACGGATATTCAACTCAAGATCTAGTCTTGTACTTGTACAATGGCTTGCTAGACAATGAAAGGAGGATCGTCGATGCAGCTTGCGGAGGTAATATTCTTAACTCTACTTCTGACCTTGCTTTGGAAAAGATACAGGAACTAGCGGAAGGTACTCGAAACTTTGGAAGGACCCCGGCTAAGAAAGGAGTTCATGATGTGAGTTCCGGGAAGAGCGAGATTTCGACCGAGCTCGAGGAGTTGAAGGAAATGGTGAAGAGACTAACACTCATGGGAACGCCACAGCAGCTCAAGGCTTGTGGAGTTTGTGTTGACCTGTATCATCAAACGGACATGTGTCCACAAGTCCAGGATGACGATGCTAAGGTAAACGCAATGAGTTATGGACAACCACAACAGCAAAGACCTAGGAACGATCCCTATGCACAGAATTTCATGCCAAACTAGCGTGACCAACAAAATTTTCGTTGGAGGGATCCACAAAACCAACAACAACCCCGTCAAGGTAAGTATCAATCAACTGAAGATATGTTACAGGTTTTGACTAAACACTTTGCTATTCATGTCAAAACAACAGAATTTAGCATCAAGAACCTTGAAAAACAGGTTGGTCAAATGGCGGAAGCCATTTCGAGGACCAAATCAAGACTTTCCGGAGGATTGCCTTCCCAGACGTTTATAAACCCCAAGGAGAATGTTAGTTCCCTAACATTAAGGAGTGGGAAGCAAATCCAACAAAAACCAACAAAAGAATCACAAAGCAAACCTTCTGTCAATTTTTCCGTACCCACAGCCGCCCCTGCGGCTGCAACTGCGCCTAGCACAGAGCAGACGACGCCCCTACGGCTGGATGTCCCTGCCCCTGCGGTGACAACCCCTGAGCCGCCCCTGCGCTTTCAAGCTGACGCCCCTGCGCTTTCAAGCTGACGCCCCTGCGGAAATCACACTAGAAGGTTCTGCTGAAAGGGATACTTACGTCCGGCCTAACTTCCCGCCATTATACTCTGAGAAACCACCAGCTCCGTTTCCTGAGGCTTTGAATGAGAGAAGAATCATTGAGGATAAGGACCTCTTTGATACCTTCTCCAAATGCGAGGTAAACATTCCCCTCCTTAAGTTGGTGAAAAGTATTCCTAAGTATGCTCGTTTTTTAAAGAAACTTTGCACTATCAAGAGGAATCAGAAGCTAAAGCGGAAACAGAAAGTGCAAGTGAGTGAGCATGTGTTGGCAGTTTTCCAACGAAGAATGCCCAAGAAGTGCAGCGATCCGGGCATGGTAAGCATTCCTTGTGTTATAGGGGAAACCCGCTTTGACAAAGCAATGCTTGATCTCGGTGCTTCTATCAATGTTTTACCATATTCGATTTACAAATCACTTGGCCTTGGGCCATTAATGGAAACTAGGATTCTAGTACAACTTGTTGATAGATCTAATGTGTACCCGAAAGGGATAATTGAAGATGTATTAGTAATGGTAGACAACCTAATTTCCCTGTTGATTTCTTTATAATGGATATGGAAAATGATTCAAATGTTGCACCCATTCTGTTAGGTAGGCCATTTCTGAAAACGGCTAGGACTAAAATTGATTAGGTTAGTGGTAAATTGACCATGGAGTTTGATGGAGAAGTAGGGAATTTGACATCAGTGATGCAATGAGATTTCCTAGTGATGATCATTCTTTGTGTGCTATTGACATCGTTGAACCTTTTGTGCAAGATGTTTTTGATAACTCTGACGATGAATTGAGAAATGTGATTGAGCATGACATTGATGGTTTCAAATCAGATTATGTATTAACATCTAGCATGAAAGAGGTCCTAGCCAAATTAGATGGCATAAAAGGCTAACTATCTCCAATTTGGCCATTGGGCCCACTTTACTAACCTCAAGCGAGAAGCTTGTTCCGTCCATAGTGCAGGCACCTGAAATAGAATTGAAGGACCTTCCGTCACACCTCAAGTACGTTTTCCTTGGAGAACACAATACCTTGCCGGTGACCATCTCCAACAAGTTGACTACCGGACAAGAAGACAAGTTGGTGAAGGTACTAAAAGAGCACAAGACGGCCCTTGGATGGACTATTGTGGACATCAAAGGTATAAGCCATTCCACTTGCATGCATAGGATTCTACTTGAGGACTAAGCCAAGCCCTCTAGGCAACCTCAAAGGAGGTTGAGCCCGCCAATGATGGATGTGGTCAAAAAGGAAGTGTTGAAGCTCCTCCAAGCGGATATGATCTTTCCTATCTCGGATAGCACTTGGGTTAGCCCAACCCAAGTAGTGCTAAAGAAGGGAGACATTACTATGGTGGAAAATCAACATGGAGAGATGGTCCCAAGCAAAACACAAACCGGATGGAGAGTTTGCATTGACTACCGCAAGCTCAATAAGGTAACACGAAAAGACCATTTCCCATTACCTTTTATTGATCAAATGTTGTAACGTCTTGCAGGTCATCAGTACTACTGTTTCCTGGATGGATATTCGGGCTATTTCCAAATAGACATCGCACTAGAGGATCAAGAGAAGACGACGTTCACTTGCCCATTTGGCACTTTTGCATATCGCAGAATGCCATTTGGACTTTGCAACGCACCAGGCACTTTCCAACGGTGCATGATAAGTATTTTCTCCGAATACATAGAAAATTTCATTGAAGTCTTCATGGATGATTTTACCGTCCATGGAGATAGTTTTGACGCATGTTTAGAGCATTTGAAACTTGTTCTTGAAAAATGTGTTGAAACCAATTTAGTTCTTAATTCGGAAAAATGTCATTTCATGGTCGAACAAGGAATTGTGCTAGGACATGTAATATCCTCAAAAGGGATAGAGATAGATAAGGCAAAGGTTGATATTATTCAAAATTTACCTTATCCTACTAATGTTCGGGAAATCCGATCTTTTCTTGGTCATGCAGGTTTCTACCGACGTTTCATCAAAGATTTTTCAAAGATCTCGGTACCCCTATGTGAATTGCTCAAGAAAGATGTCACCTTCATAGTGGATGAGGATTGCAAGAAAGCTTTCGACACTTTGAAGGCATGTCTCACCACTGCACCAATCATCCGTTCCCCGGAGAAACCTTTTGAAATCATGTGTGACGCCAGTGACTACGCCGTCGGAACTGTCTTAGGACAAAAAGACGGACGGGCCTCCCATGTAATCCATTATGCGTCTATGACACTCAATGGAGCGCAAAGGAATTACTCTACCACCAAGAAGGAAATGTTGGCGGTGGTTTTTGCCCTTGAGAAATTCCGGCAGTACCTACTTGGGGTAAAGGTAATTATCTTCAGTGACCATGCAGCTCTTAGGTACCTCATGGCAAAGAATGAGGCAAAGCCACGATTGATCCGATGGGTGCTTCTTCTAAGTGAGTTTAACCTAGAGAGAAGGGACAAGAAGGGGGCTGAGAACCTAGTGGCCGGTCATTTGAGCAGACTAGTGCAAGAGGAGGAAGATCCAGGAAAAGGAAGGGAGATAGTTGGAAGTTTTTCAGACGATACATTTTACACAACCCTCTGTTGTGTAACCGCCCCCGCGCCTCACACCAGCCGCCCCTGCGGCCAGCCGCCCCTGCGGCTCAGTCTAGGCGCCCCTGCGGAATCGTCGTCAGAGGTTTGTCTTAAGCTTTAATCTTTTAAGCCTTGGTTTGCTGACATTGTGAACTTCATTGTCAGGAAGGAGTATCCTCCAAACTTCACCAAGGCACAACGAGAGAAGGTAAAGGTTGAAGCTCGACACTACGTTTGGGACGATCCTTACCTTTGGAAGCATTATAGTGACCAAGTGATCCGACGTTGCATTCCGGACAATGAGGTACAATCCGTCCTAACTTTCTTTTATTCTGAAGCATATGGGGGGCACTTTGGGGCAAACAAAACTGCAAGAAAGGTTTTGGATGCCGGTTTCTTTTGGCCACACATCTTTCGAGATGCTTTTGCGTTTTGCAAAGTGTGTGATAAATGCCGAAGAGTGGGAAATCTTTCAAGGAGACATGAAATGCCCCAATATTATCTTCTATTTTGTGAAATATATGACGTTTGGGGAATTGATTTCATGGGGCCGTTTCCTACTTCATTCGGGAACATATATATTCTGCTTGCGGTGGACTATGTTTCCAAGTAAGTGGAAGCAAAGGCCACCAAAACTGATGATTCAAAAGTAGTTGCAGCTTTTCTTAAGGAAAATATCTTTGCAAGATTTGGAATCCCAAAAGCCTTAATCAGTGATAGGGGTACCCATTTTTGCAACAAGACGATCACGGCTCTCCTTAAGAAGTACCACGCTCACCAAAGAGTATCAACAGC
Source organism: Fagopyrum esculentum (assembly GCA_033239045.1). Classification (NCBI taxonomy): domain Eukaryota; kingdom Viridiplantae; phylum Streptophyta; class Magnoliopsida; order Caryophyllales; family Polygonaceae; genus Fagopyrum; species Fagopyrum esculentum. The sequence continues at coordinate 119,045,360 of BSUD01000002.1, forward strand.
TTATCATCCACAAACAAACGGCAAGTTGAGGTGTCCAACTGGAAAATAAAGACCATCCTTGAAAAGAAGGTCACTCCCGGGCGGAAGGATTGGAGTGCAAGGCTAAATGACGCCCTATGGGCATATCGGACAGCCTACAAAACTCCTATCGGGATGTCCCCTTTTAGACTCGTGTTTGGGAAAGCTTGCCACCTACCGGTGGAGTTAGAGCACAAGGCTTGGTTGACGGTAAAGAAGTGCAACATGAACATAGAGGAAGTGGGAGAATTCCGGAAGCTCCAATTGCAAGAGTTGGAAGAACTGAGGCTAGATGCATATGACCATGCTACCACATACAAAGAGAAGACCAAAGCATGGCATGACCGGAACATTCTCCAGAAGGACTTCAAGGTAGGTAATAAGATACTTCTCTTTCAATCACATTTGAAACTCTTTGCAGGTAAGCTGCGTTCGAGATGGACAAGGCCGTTCTTAGTAGCCGAAGTATACCCTCACGGAGAGGTGGATCTCTATGATCCCCAAACCCAAAAGGTGTTTAAGGTAAACGGGCAAAGGCTAAAGCTTTACCTTGAAGGAGTCAAGAACGATCTAATTGACGAGATGGTGCTGGAGGAAGCACAGTCAGAGAAGTAGAGACCTTACGTCGAGCCAACGACGTAAAACAAAGACGCTTCTCGGGAGGCAACCCGAAGGAATAAGAAGAGGAGCCTCTGTCAAGAAACCGCCTCTGCGGCTTTTGTCCCCGCCCCGGCGGTGACACTCATACCCAGTGCCGCCCCCGGCACTGGGCCTACGCCTGAGACATGCTTGTCACCGCCCCCGCGGTGACACCCCTACGCCCCTGCGGCGGCCATTCTTGACACGCATCCTCTGCGCCACCCCCGGCGTTGAGACTGCGTTACCCTCTCCCTTGTCACCGCCCCCGCGGAGTCATTCTTCCGCCCCTGCGGGTTTATCCAGAAAAGAAAAAAAGTGGATCTCGAAAATGCCTACACCTACCACGCACCACCCACCAACCTTTTTTCACCAAACACACAAACCCTCCAAAACCTCTCTCCCTCAAAACACTCTCACGCCCCTGCACCCTTTGCCCACCAACACCCTCGCCGACGCCCCTGCGCCACCCTCTCCCACTGCCCCCTTACTCTCACACATTCCTACAACCTTCATCCTCACCCACTTCACACATTCAACTCCAGCTACACCGCCGGCGACGACTAAACCACCAAGGACGTCACCGGAGCAGCCTCAGCAACACCACTTCCATTGCTCCCCAGAAATCGCCTCTGTACTTCTCCCGCCCCTGTGGCTGCAAGCACCCGCACCTGCGCCTTACCGCCCCTGCGCCTACACAGCTGCCCCTGCGGAAATCATACTAGAAAGGTCGTTTTCTTATCCTTGTTTCGACATTTACTAATCTTTTGCTTCAATAACCTTCAAGAATGGAAGCACCAAGGAAATACAAGATGACCGAAGACGAGAAGGAGCGTTACAGGATTGTGCAAGATCGAGTTGTGTATGCAACTCGATTTTTGCATATTCCCACTTTGGAGAAACTAGGCATGCTGGAGAGCATGCAAGCTTTTTTGGCGAATGCCGGGCTCAGAGACTTCCTCCAAAAGAGTGCTCCAACATATCCCGAGTTCAGCAGACAGTTTATCTCCACTTTCACAATGGAGAAGGATGATCACGTGTGTATCGGCCTCACCTTCAAGTTCAACAAGGTGAAATACACACTAGACTACGCCAATCTACAGGAGGCCTTTGGGGTGACTCTAAACCCCTCTGCAAACTGGTGGGATCCAGTCCCGACCCCGGACTTGTGTGAGTTTTGGCAGGCAGCTACCGGGTCAGAATTCCATGCTGGGGGTGAGTACTCCAACAAACTCACTCACCCCAACTTGAGGCTCATCTCAAAGATCCTCAAGAGTGTCTTTTGTGGACACAAAGAGGAAAACAAGGTCGCCCTCAAGGACCTCCCACTACTCTACTCCTTCTTTCCACAAAGCGAGAAGGTGATGGATTGACCCTCTCTCTTCCTTGCCGCTTTGAAGCGGATCAGGAGGGACGAGCCGAGGGATATTGTCGGCGGTGGGGTGATCTCCCTAATCGCCTCACAGGTGATGGACCTGTCCGAGTTAGAGGACGGGATGGCGGATCCTCTCTACACTGAGGGGATGCTTAGGAGGTGCAAGCTCATCCGGCGGGACGGGGAGAACCTATTTTAGATCTCCCTTGCAGATGGGAGCCACCTCACCTACCTCTCCCGGCCTTTACCATTAGGAGGTGAGCTCTCCGAGCTCTACATTCCGGCAGATCCTTTCGTGACGAGGAGGCCACTAGTGACCATTGTGGAGAGGCATGCTGCCACCTCCAGCCGGGCTCATCAGGTGGAGCACCAGCCCATTCCTGACGACGACGAGGAGATGCCCACTGCGGCACCAGAGGAGGACCCGGCCCTTGTGAGCCTTCAGGCTCAGATGGCGGCTATGACCACCCAACACCGGAGCTGGCAGTCTGACTACCAGAAGACTATGTTGGAGCAGCAACAGAGCTAGCAGACGAGCTTTGCCGTCTCCATGACCTCCCACTTCGACCAGAGGCAAGAGGCCTGGCAGGCAGCCCAGCAGCAGCAGCTGGAGGCTCAGCAGTTGGCTTGGCAAGCCAGTTTTTAGACCTTTTTTATCCGCCGGATGACAGTCCAGCAGGACCGCATAGATGACATCTACTGCCGGCAGGAGCACTTCTTCCACCACTTCTCTTACCCGCCGGAGGAGGGTCCTGGTGGTCCATCCGGACCACCCCACTGAGGGGTACATTTCTTTTCCCTTCTCCAACATTTATATTTGCCTCATTTCCACTTTGAGGACAAAGTGTACTTCAAGTATGGGGGAGGGACATATCATTGCTTGTACAGTTCATTTGAGTTGTTGATTTGTTTTGTTTTGCATTCAGATTGAAATTCACAAAAAAAAAGAGAAAAAGCCAAAGAAATTGAAAAAAAGGCATGAAAATCCTTGGATGAACCGAAAACCCGAAAGGGTTGTTTAGTCAAAAAGAAGGTAGTCCGACCAACATTAGGTTGGTGCAAAGTTGGACTTGAGTGATGGGAGTTCAAGTGAGAAAAGAAGAAGAGTGGCAAGGTGAAAACCCGAAAGGGCGCCTTGGTAAAATGAGCGACACCGAGTGTAGGTTTCCCTTCCGGAGTTTGGCGACATAAGAAGGGGAGTCATAAGGAGGTTGTCCGGGTAGGCCACTCTTGGAGCAATAAGGATGGTAGTTTCTCCCTTTTTCTCACATTTCCTCTCTTTTCCTTATTTCTTTCTTGGCTTTTCTCTTGGTTTCATTGTCTTTCTTGCTTACCCATGCTTCTTGAGGTCTTTGAGTCTAGTTGCTGTCATTTGTTTTACTCGGGACGAGTAAAAGGTCTAAGTATGGGGGAGTTTGATAGGTTATGGAATCACTATCGTTTAGGGTAGTTTTTAGAGTCTTTTTATAACATTTGTGTCGGTTTATGCTACTAACTCCTTGGTCCAAAAGAAGAAGACTAAAAGAAGCTAAAGAAGAAGTTATAAGCACTTAGGAGTTAAGATCGATCACGAAGCAAAGGTTCTGCTACCTCACCGCCCAACGGAACCTTGCCACCGCCCCTGCGGGTGACGCCTTACACCGGAGCGCTCCCTGCGCCTTCACCAGCACCGGCCATGAAGTGTGTCACCGCCCCTGCGCCACTCCTTGGCGCCCCTGCGGTGACCTGCCCTGACGAGACGAAGACCAGCTCCCCTACGCCTCCCACTGTGCCCCTACCCCTGCGCCTCAACCGGGGAGCTGGAAGACGAAGAGGCTGTGTCACCGCCCCTGCGTCGACATAAGGACGCCCCGGCGGCTTGGCATCAGAAACGTCAGGAAGTCGAAGGGTCAGACGTTTGAAGAGCATTAAAGATCCGCCCCAGCGGAATTACCTAACTGCCCCTGCGGCCATGAAGAAGATCAAGCGTTTTTGCCTTCACCGCCCCTGCGGACCTGCAAGCTGCCCCTGCGGTTTAACACCATCAACTTTACTCCAGCTGTTTACACCACCTTTATGGCATTAAAGGTGGTTGTTTTAGGCCGGTCATTTACTCCTATTTAGTGTTTTTTGTAGTATAAATAGTCTTGGATTGATTGCTAGAATCATCCAACTTATCATCTTGCTAGCCAACAAATTATCCACTTCGATTGTCTTGCTACCTTTGTAATGAGTTGCTAACTCCCTTGCTACATTGGGTTGGTTTGAAGCTGCATTGTTACTTTGGTTATAAGTTCTTTATAATATAAGTTTTCATTCAGTAATACTTTGTGTTTCCTTGATCTCCATTGTCTAATTGCATGTTTACTATTGCTTGAGATTGATCACCTTAGGTTCTAAAGTGCATGCAAACAACTAGGATTAATAGGTTCCGGGTCCGGGTCTTTAATCTAGTAGCAACTTTAAGTAATAACGGGTTGTAATTACTTAAATAAAAGGAACACAAATATAAAGATAAGTTTAACGGTTTTAATCTTCTCTTTATATCCCTTAGTCTTTGTTTGAAAGCTAACTTGTTATTTGTTCTTGTAGGTTTACGAACACTAACCTGTTAAGTTGTGTTGATGTCGGTTGGCTCAACACATATATATGATCGATACGGGAGATTACTTGAAAACTTGTAAAAGGAACTCACCAAAGTAGCAATTGCATGCTTAGAATCAATCTAGTGTTGATTCATCCATCATTGTCTTACTTGTCGCATTAATTGTTTTCTTAAGTTTTTGTGTGCATCAATTCAACCAAACCCCCCCCCCCCTTTTGTTACTTGTCACTATAATCGATAATCGCATCTAAAACACCTTAACTCTCTTGGGTTCGACCCTTACTTAATCACTATACTTGATCTTAGTGCTAAGTCGGGATTTACTTTTGATTGGGAATAGACGACCATAGAAATACCGTCGGTCAATAACACATACAAAAAATTGGATAGAGTGATGACCTCTTTGGAAATCATTCAAGAATACCTTGGCTTGCACACCAGGAATCATTCCTTCACAAACTCTGATCACTGCATGATCTCCTTTCATTTTCAAAATAACCACACCGGCGTGAAGAATAAACCATTTAGATTCGAAACAATGTGGCTAAGGCAAGACCGTGAAAACGTTGTGAAACAAGTATGGAGGACTCAATACCAAGGTAAAAATATGTTTAACCTAGTAAAAATGACAAGCCTTCTCAAACAAAAACTAAAACAATGGAGTAGAGAAAATTTCGGTAACATAAACAAACAATTACTAAAAGTGGATGAAGAATTAGAAAGACTCCAAAAAATTAGTTTTTCATGTTTTCACCAGATAACAATGACAAAATCCATAGACTGAGTGAGAAAAGAGAGTGTTTAGTAGAATACCAACATAAGTATTGGATGCAGCGAGCTAAGACGAGAAATCTACAATTTGGAGATAAGAACACCAAGTTTCATCACGGGAAAGCAACGGGACAAAGAAATAAAAAGAAAATCATGACGATTACTAAGAATGATGGTGAGGTATTGGCAAAAGATAATGACATCAATGAAAAATTTGTAAATGAGTACAAGACTCGATTCAAAGCTACATCAATTGAGATGAAACAATTACATAACCAATTACAGATTATCTTCCCAGAAATATCCAATACTTATAATATGAATTTGGAAAGACCTTTTTCCACAAATGAATCAAGGAAGCACTTTTTAATATAGGCTCAGATAAATCACTAAGCCCAGATGGGATGCCGGCGGGTTTTTATCAGAAATACTGGCATATTGTCGGCCCAACAATAAATAGAGTAGTCAAGAGTTTTTACAGAACCGGGAAAATACTAAGACAACTCAATCATACTTTCATAGCACTCCTCCCAAAGATCGATAACCCAACAACAACATCACATTACAAACCTATTAGTTTAGTTTCTACGGTCTATAAAATTATCTCGAAGATCTTAGCAAAACGACTAAGTTTAGTCCATCCTCAACTAATTCACCCGTTACAAAGCGCATTCGTAAAAAATAGAGCAATCCATGCTAACGTACTCATTGCACACGAAATTTTTCATGGATTCAAATCAAAAAAAATTAAAGGAAGGCTACATGGCCATTAAATTGGACATGGAGAAATCCTATGATAAAGTTGAATGGGAATTCTTTAAAGTAGTGTTAGTTAAATTCGGATTTGAGGATAAATTCCGAAATTGGATACAAGAATGTATTTCAACAGTTTCTTATTCTATTCTAATCAATGACTCTCCTACTAATATGTTTTGTCCGCAACGTGGTCTCAAGCAAGGTGACCCACTTTTCCCCCTTCTCTTTAATTAATCTGTGTTCGGAAGTTTTAGCTAGAAACCTACAAAAAAACATCTGATGTTAACCCCAAATTTATTGGTTTCCTATTTCGAAAAATGGGACTAGAATTCCTTTTCTAGCATTTGCAAATGATATTATAATCTTCACCAAAACATCAGCACAAGCAAGTGATAAGGTTCTTTTGGTACTAAAAGATTATTGTGATATATCTGGCTAGTTCATTAATTACCATAAATCCATGTTTCAAACTACCGCTAATATTGATCAAAGTAGTAGGAGAAAAATTCAGAGTCATCTTGGAATCAATATTTCTACCAATCTAGAACAATACTTAGGTTGTCCCATATTCAATGGACGTGTTAACAAAGATATTTTTAATTCCGTTATCATTAAAACTAAACAACAACTTACTAGATGGAAAACGTCCTCCTTGTCTCAAGAAGGAAGAATAACGTTAATAAAAGCTAACCATAACGCAAAACCTAGTTATTTAATGCAGGCTTTCATGCTGCTAGTGAGCATGCACAATGAACTGGATAAACTTAATAGAATTTTCTTTTGGAATAAGGGACCTAATTATCACCCTCTGATTAGGTGGGATAAGATTTGTAAACCTCGATCCTTAGGAGGAACGGGGATAAGGAAAGCGGAAGACATGAATAAAGCATTACAAATGAAACTTTTGTGAAAAATAATGGCAGAGTCGGAAAATATATGGGTCAATATTGTAGAAGAAAAATACCTAAAAGGATCATGTCTTTGGAACTACCAATGTGGGAAGAATGTTTCTTGGACATGGAAGAACTTGATTAAATTATGCAAAGACTTTGACAAAGGTCTTTCCTGGAAGGTAGGTGATGGAAAAACGGTAAGATTCTAGAAAGACATATGGTTATTGGACAAACCACTTCAAGATGTCATAACAAATTCAACGCTAGTGAATCTGACGGAGCTGACTTTCTCGTTTATTACTAACAATGAATGAGATCACTAGAAAATAAATTAAATACAATACTACCCAGTACCATAATAGATAAAATTAAGAATTATAACTTCCCCAACAGTGACATTCACGATCGACTCTACTGGTCAGAAAACGAAGAAGGGTGGTGTTCGACTAAATCATCGTTGGAGATGATTTAAAAGCGGAGAGTTGGAGTTACCAGTGGTAAAACTTGGATTTGGAAAATGGACATCATGCCAAAAAAATATAAATTTTGTATGGAAATTAGTTGTGGATGGTCTTCCTACAAAGCAAAATCTTGAGAGACAAAGGATCCCGGTCGTTATGACTGCGAGTACTGCAATCACCACATTGAAAGTGTCAAACACCTTTTTTTTTCAGTGTCCGTTTATGGTCAAAACTGTCGATAAACAGAATATTACAACCATCCTACAAAATTACGACCTTGATAACCGAGGAATCGATGAGGCTCTTTTTGACCTCAACGGTGTAATTTCAACTAAGGAAATGAAACTCGTAGTGGTAATTTGGTGGAATATATGGATGAATAGAAATCAATTCGTATCTAACAAAACAAAATTTCCACAAAATATAAAAGCTACAACAATTAACCAAATTGAAAATTGGGACCAAGCAAATTCGAGTCAAAACAAGAACACCTTAACAACAATTAGACAAAGAAGGAAAATGAAAATTTTAAAATGGACACGACCTGAGGAAGGATTTTATAAACTTAATTTTGATGCTTCACATAATTCAACAAATAAATGTCCTTATGGTTTTATCATCCGAAACCAACGTGCAATTCCTATTGCTATAGGAAGCGACAGTTGTAATGCTAAATCAGTGTTGGAAGCAGAAGCTCTTGCTTTGCGGTTTGGCCTTCAAAAGGCTAAGGAGATTGAAATCAAATCTATCGAGATTGAAGGGGATAACCTAACGCTTATCAATTCGATTAATCGAATTTGGAAGCCACCGTGGGAACTCGATATGATTATCAACGACATTTCAACTACTATTTATGGTTTTCAAAACTCCACTGCACGACTTAATTTTAGGGAGATTAATACGGTTGCGGACAAGATTGCTTTGCACGGGCACAATGAAGAGCTGAATGTAGATGCAATCTCACAAGACGTTCAAGACCTCATTCGAAAGGATGTTTTAGACCGATTGGTTTCTATAAACTGATCCTCCTAAGTTTTTTTTTTACCTTAAGTATAAAAAAAAAGGTGTCCTTCCCAATATCTTATTAAAATTGAAATAATAAACTATGATTGTGTTAATGATTGAGTGTTTTTCTTGTGTATTATTTTGTTGTACCTAACTACATTTATAATTTCACTATTTTTTTTTTTTACCTTTTTTATATATAAAACCAAGGTTTTCTTATTGAGTATGAATATGTAAAGGCACTAAAGTAGTTTTTTTTATATTTGACTTGTAGGTAACACAAATCTGTATATATATGGAGCAACCAATTCATGATGGTAAATACAAGTTTAGATTACATATATATGTTATATTTTGACTGTACGCTAAAATTTCATGACGGGTTGATCATAGCTTCTAACTCATGAAACGAGCAATTGTATATAGCTACGTGCACCATCATACTTATATGATACTCTACTAATGAGATTAGCAATATATTTATCAATAGTTTATATTGAAAATTGTAGAGTAAAAAAAAGAACCGTGAAATTCTCTTGCTTAATTTAGAAGCAAGAGAATAGTAATTTCGGGTTTTTTAATCAAATTGTCGGGTGAACAACGGGTCGGTTGGTAGGTTTGGCGATGGTTTTTAATATATTCATCCTAAACCACAACCGGACTATCACCCGATCAACCATCAACATCATTTTATTGGAGTTTTAACTGTCCGTATGATTCGGTTTATCGGATGACCACCGATTGCCGTTGAGATTTTCACCCATGAATGTCATATATACATATATATATATATATATATATATATATATATATATATATATATATAGGGTACGGTTCTCATGAGAACAGGCTTATCGTGTAATCATGAGAACAATCTTAGACCTTCGGATGGTGAGTATTAAGAGTCGAGATTTAGAGTAGATATCATAATTAATAATAACTACGAATAATAATAATTAGGAATAATCCATTCAACCAACAATAACTACGAATAATCCACTCAACCAACAATAACTACGAATAATACATTAAACGATATGACACCTTCGTAACAACGGGTCGAGATTTAGGGTAGATATCGTTTAATGTATTATTCGTAGTTATTGTTGGTTGAATGAATTATTCGTAGTTACTATTGGTTGAATGGATTATTCACAGATATTATTATTCGTAATTATTATTAATTATGATATCTACCCTAAATCTCGACCCTTAATACTCACCATTCGACGGCTTAAGATTGTTCTCATGATACACAATAAGGTTTTTTTTATGGGTACCGCACCCTCTATATATATATATATATATATATATATATATATATATATATATATATATATATATATATATATATATATATATATATATATATTATATCGAATAATGTATAAATCTACAAAAAAAAAAATTTTTAAAATGGGTACGATGAGGATTGTTTGAAAACTCGAGGATATCAAGAAAAATTTTAAAAAGTTGTTAAGACAATACTTTGAGGGTACGAAGATGAAATACTCAAAAATTAATTATGAAACTTTACCTTTAAAACTTTATTTGGGTTTATTTTAAAATATTGGTTTTTATATAATTCTGTGAGGTGTATTCATATAATTTATTTAACAATATTCATATATTCTTAACTATAATTAAAGATGATTAATTACAATTTTATATCTCAAAAAATATCACTGTCTTATTTGGTCAAATACTAAACATAAATTTTTACAAGATGCGACACTAAACTTGGGAGTTTATACATTTTTTCATATTATATTATAATAATGATTAATATGTAAGTTTAAAATAATATATAAACGCATATACTGATCGGTGGTTACCTAGGCCTACTACGTTCAAGCCAATCTGCGTGCCGGAGGGGGCAACATGTGCTGCTAGAGTTATTGATTTCATTGACTGGACTACCATGACGTGGCGTTCAGATAAGTTACGACTTGGTTTCCACCCTATTGATGTCTCGACTATTCAGGAGATTCATTTAGTGCATCCCACAGCTCGGGATGTTGTTGTCTGGCATCCTACTCCAACTGGTATGTTTACTGTACGATCATGCTATACTCGACTACGGGAGAGGCGACATGTAACATCTTCTTCTGCTATGCCGGAGTCATCTGAAAATCATTGGCGAAATTTATGGAAGTCTTGTTGCATTCCTAGGGTTACGGATTTTATGTGGAGGTTAGTTCGGGGCATACTTCCTACGAAGAGTCGTTTGGTGACGCGACATTGTGCACTCGATAAGTGTTGTCATGCATGTGGAAGAGAGGAGACTGCGGAGCATGTTCTCTTCTGTTGTGCTTTTGCAAAGGAGTTATGGCAGCTTGTTGATGGTAGGCTACGGTTTAAGACACCTCTCTGTAACTTTATGTCTTGGTTTCAAGCTTTATTAGACAAGCATTCGGCACGGGATATAGAGCGCCACTGTGTTATTCTTTATGCCATTTGGTTGGAGCGGAACCGTAGAGTTTTTCAGGGTGAGGCTCGTCCAGCTAAGGTGGTGTGGGAAGATGGTATGATGTTGTTGGAAGAATGGTCATCTCAGGTATATTTCAGGTTGCGTAATGATACCCCCATGAAGTATAAGCGGCGTTGGTGTGTTCCACCGATGGGGTTTGTTAAGGTTAATGTCGATGCGTCGGTCATGTCAGAGGGGGTTTCTGGAATCGGGTTTGTGATACGTGACTCGGATGGGATTGCACTTAGTGTGGGGAGTAAGCGTATTCAGGACCGAACGTTGGTGCTTGTTGCGGAGGCAGAAGCAATTCTCTGGGGTATGCAGGAGGCAATGAATCTCCATTATAGGGCTGTCATTATTGAATCAGACTGTCAAGCTGTTGTTAATGCTCTTGCTGGTGGTATACATGGTGGACTTCTGAGTTGCTTGATGGAGAGAATCAATCTTTTAGCAACTTCCTTCCATACTTGTCGCTGGATTTTTGCACACAGACAGTGCAATGCAGCTGCACATTTTATGGCTGGGCTTCATCCTGATGTTGAACTTTGCACATCTACTGGCTTACATTGTCCACCTGGACTTTCTTGTATTCTATTGAATGATTTACTCCATACATAATATATATTGCTAGTTTACTATCAAAAAAAAAAAAAAAATAACATAAATTATTAAAAGACGTAGATAAACCTATATTATTAAATCAAGTCAATTAACTATTGAAACCATTTCATATTCAGCACCCAAGCATAACCCCTGGTTGAACCATTCCCAAATTTTTAAACCAAGTGATAAAGACTTTTTTATTTGGTAATAATCCCTCCGATCGTAAATTAATGTCGTTTAATATTGAAAATTTGATCACAATTATTTGTCGTTTTAAAATTTTGATATCACTAAATAAGTAGTAAATATGAGAATTGTTCTTAAAATTTGTTTTTATCAATTACTTTTAGGTAAAAAAAAATTCTTTCTTGATTAAAAGAGTGTTAAACATAAAATACGTGATAAAATTTTTAAAAAATTATAAAATTTATGTTATTTAATATTTTTTTAAAATTGTGTTGATAAGCCTTATAATTATAAATTATCCAGAATTATGTAACTGAAATGATACGCATACCCGCAACCAAACCATATTCCATTTCGCGCTATCCCTCGGCGGCCAATAGACTTGTTACTGATCTTTCTTTGTGCCTTCCGAACCCCCTTTTTCCGATCTTCAAGTTCACAAGCCCTCGATTCTTCCGCTCTTTTGACAATCAATCAGTGGTTTCTGCACTTCATTTGTCAATCTGTGTGCCTATCCACTAAGTTGTTGCCATCTGATTTGGAATTCAGGGGGCGACTGGAAGCGAATTTGGATTTGAAAATAGACTATAACATATAGTTATTATCAATCGTTTCAGGGGACATCAAGAAGATAAAAATGTTGAATCTGTTGTATGTTAGGGCGGATCCGTCGGCAGATTTGAACAAGAATACCGAGTGGTTTACCTATCCTGGTGTTTGGACGACCTACATTATCCTTGTGTTCTTCTCATGGCTCCTTGTTCTGTCTTTACTTGGTTGCTCTCCTGGAATGGCGTGGACTATCGTCCATCTAATTCACTTCTTCGTAAGAACGCCTTCTACTTTCACTTTTCTTTTCTTTTTTTAAATCTGAATGCCCTTCTCAATTTGCTTAGCCAACTGTTCTTGGATATGCGACGAATCATAAGAGGGACTCTCGACATCTGTTTGATCTGTATCTTTTATGTTTCCGGATCTGCAGTTCGGTTAGAGTTGGAGTTTGCTTTTTCCATATTTCACCTGGTAGATTCAATCCCTTTGTGGTGAATCACTTTTTACGTTGAGAAAGGTGAAATTGTCGTGTCGGTGAAATTAGCTGTAGAATGATGAACTGAGTGGACTTTGTTTTTTTATCTGAATGAGTGGACTGAAGATTTATACACCTGGGACTCCTTTTGCTACTTTAAGTGGGCATTCAGGTAGTAGAAATCAATATTGAACAAATTAGGATTCTAGGAATTGATTTCTGTCACAATGGGCATGAGAAAAGCTGTTTGTAGTGCCTTTAGATGGAACGTGATCACGGGGCATCATGGGACTTGTAGGGTTGTCCACACTTCTCCAACCAAGAGCCAATTACTCACAACCTTCTGAAAGCGAGTTTCTGATTTTCTTACCCAACCCAAAGGTTTATCGTGTTAAATTCCTGTAACAAGTAAGTGTTCATCAGAGTTAGGAATATGCTGGTATGCAATAGGCTTGATGTTTGATGTCCTTCACTAGGCAAATTAGAATTGGAAATATCTTACTTGACATTCATTGAATTACCATCCACGTGATTCTTCATGGTGAATCCAGCTAATTACTGAAGCTAGAATCTCTAGGAAGAATATGTGCTAGAGCTATGAATATATGAGTGAGGTTTGCAGGAGGACCTAGATTTATCAACCTGTTCAGAACATGGTCCTTCACTATTATAAAGTTGCAGAAGGTTTGCTGGTGTAGTACATTCCACTTTCCATGTGATGACAACACTTCTTGTTCGAAATTATAATTGTGCAATTGGCTTAATGTTGCATCAGCCTGCCCTAAAATTGTTAAATAATATTTGAACTTCTCCTATAATAAATTATCTTTCAAAAACATATAGAATTGGACAAGTATAGTTGTATGGTCTTAACTCTTAGTACCCGTTTGTTTGGAGCGGTGGAATTGAAATGGAATGGAAACGGAATGAAATCGGATAAGGGTAAGGAAAGGAAATGATGTGATTACTTTCATGTGTTAAAAGACCTCCAAACAAACATAGTTTTTTTATTGATTCGTAATCATTCCGTTACCGTGAAGTATTTTTAGTGCTTCCAAACGAGCCCTTGGTTTTAACCTCTTTAAAATTTTAAATGTCTATTTGCATCTTCAAAATATGATTATTTTGAAAACTTTCTTATCCCGAGTATCATGCAAACTGTATTTATTTTGGATAATTGCTTTTTATTGTATAGAATGCTAAATAAGCTCGTCTTTACTCATAATTAACCTCATAAAAGCATGTTCTGCCATTAGTATAAAGTAGCTGAAGGTTATTCTGGTGAAATAAATTCCAATATTCATGTGATGGCAACACTTTATCAGGATTTTGAAAATATATATTTTGTAATACGCTTAAGTTTGTATCAGCATTCTCTGAAATTGGTTACAAATATCATCTGATGCCTATATTTGAACTAATAATCAAAAATATAATTTGTCAAGTCTTGACTGTTTTAAATGTACTTTACTAATATCATTGTAGAAGCGGCATTATTTCAGAAAATTTCCATTCTTATGCAAACTGCATTTACATTGGATATGTTCACATGAAGCTTGCTGGGGCAATCTGCGTTTGTGCAGGTTACATTCCACTTCTTTCACTGGAAGAAAGGTACACCTTTTGCTGAGGACCAGGGAATATACAATGGGCTGACCTGGTGGGAACAGATAGACAATGGCAACCAGCTCACTCGCAATAGAAAGTTTCTGACTGTAGTTCCAGTGGTGTTGTAAGTATATGAACTCTTTACTCTTAATTCAATCGCGAAGAATCATCAGAATAAGCTATTCATGCTTAATACTGTTGGGATTTCAAATACAAACATTATCATGTTAGTAGGAACTCCATCTGGTACATTTCAGTGAGTGTATGCTCTTCATTTTAGTGGAACGCGGTTGATTTCTGGGTGGATTAATAGGCCATGGCTTGAATCCTTAATTCAACTTTGTTCTGAAATCGACTACTAACCTTTCTTCGGTTTGTACAATGTTTTTATGTATTGTTGGGTTGCTTCACCAATGATTTCTGTGAAATTTTGGGTGTAGTAGGACAAAACTTGAGCTCTTGATGGTAACATTATATTCTACAGGTACTTGATAGCTTCCCACACAACAGACTATCAAAACCCGATGCTGTTCTTGAACACACTGGCTGTGTTTATAATGGTAGTTGCTAAGTTCCCCCAGATGCACAAGGTTCGAATATTTGGAATCAATGGAGAATATTAGCCACAAGGGAACAAATTCATCTTTGATCCTGGAAAAGTCAAGGGTATATACAATCCACATGACAGAGAGAATACTGTGTAGTGTCGAAGCTCTTCAAATTGGTTCCTGTGTTTGTCTTGACACATTCCTTTTACATCAGCTGAACTTGAAGAGAACTACATCATTCTATTTGCCATTGTTTTACCTGTCTACCTTTCTGGATAAATGAATGTTCGTTCTTGTCGAGCTTTTGAGCATTGGTGAATTTTTATTTATTTTTCCTGTTTCTAGAAAGCTTAGCGTTTTGCACGTATTTTTACTGTAAGAAGCAGTAGAAGTTTAAAGATGGTTTTACTCTTTTGTATACAAAGCACTGAAAGACTACAAGTCGGAATGTTGCAACCCAAAACTATGAACTGTGGTCCAATTAGAAAGATTAATTCTCTTTACCTAAAAAAAAGAAAGATTAATTCTGGCGTATTTACAATTTAGTATTCCTTCCCATCCAACCCAGCTTCAACGCAGCACTTGACAACGATAAGTAAAATAAAGCAATTCAATTATCTTCAACTACTCGGTTTATATATTGTATATAAACAGAAAAACTGATATTGGATCGGACCTGAATTTCCTGTTCAGGTCCCGACCAGTCCTGGACTACTTGGATCAATATATATATTGTTTTGGGCTTTTTGGTCTAAAGTTCGACTCTTTACAAAATGGACAAATCAGTCCGGACCTAAACTAAACTAGATCTATACTAGGGGTGTGCATTTTCGGATATCCGATCCGACAAACTTTATAAAAAGTTTGAACCGAATCTGATTCGAGAACACCCGAATATCTGACAGTTTTATCCGGACGGATATCCGATCCGATCCGACCCGACTCTTTCCTCTAAACCCCGATCTGTATCCGATCCGATGATCCAAAAAATATGCCCGGATCGGATCAGACTCGAATCACCAATTACCGGATATCTTCGAATTTGGATTTTTTGAATCGAATCTTCGAATTAACGGATCGAATTAGTCGGATCGGATATTTTTGCTCGCCCCTAATCTACACATGACGTGAAGGTCGGTTTTAATAATAGTTTTTTGGTCCAGATTCGATCCAAAATTTCCATCTGGGCTGGAATGTGAACAGTCCTATATATAATAAACCGTCATGGTTGACTAAAAAAAGGACATAAAATACGGTCAGAATTGTGATTGCTTTACAACTATAATGTCCGTTGGTTGATTATCGCACATGAAAAAGAAAGGTAAGGAATATAGAAAAATAAAGTTAAATAAAGCATTCCTTCTTCTAATCCAAAATAATATAATATAAAAATAAATCTTAAATATAAAAATATAATTATGTTAACAATTACATTGTTCGTTTTAATTTTGGCTGAAGCACCTTTCAACCCATAATGTCTAAGATGAAGAGAATCGAAAAAAAAATAGTTACCGGCTCGTTGTATTTATAAAATAAATAAATAAAAATATAGTAAATTCTCTTTATTTTTAGAATTAAAAAAATATTATACCTAAAGTATTGTAACTTTTATCTAATTTAGAAGATTTTTTATTTAAAAAATATAATATATGACCGTTAATTACTTTATCATTACGTCATATTGTCTAGTGATCAAGCTAACTTTTGATTTTCTCTAAAAAAATATATATATAATTTCGATCTTTGACTAACCGACGAACTTTCAGTTGAATTTTTTTTAAAGGAAAATTAAATCTATAAAGGATAAATATTAATATAATCTGAACATCGAATCCTATGATCTACATGCACAAGAAATAAAAACAATACATAATTCAAAGATGATATTTATTGATGTGTGAATCAGATATATTCGGAGTGGAACAAAAGATAAAGAAAACCCCCAATGTGTCCACATGAGCCTTACTTCAAGATCCCCTTTGCTTTCGATTACTAGGATGAAGATCGAAACGGAAATAGTTGAATTGCTTCGAATGATTATGGTAATTGACTGTCACGTTAAAAACCTTCGGTTTTTCACTTTTGAGAGCAAATGAGAGCTTTCGAGGAGCTTATAGTGATTGGAAAGCTTAGACAAGAATGTTTAGAAATTATTAATATATAACATTTATTTTTCTGGTCAGAAGGAGAGTTAGCGGTTTTCGCGCATCTAGTCGCCCTTATTTTATATGAAAAAGGGCTAAGTAGTCATTACACGGGGATAACCTCACCCCTAGCATCAACAAAAATAAAGCGTAAAACACCCTCCAACGGGTCATATAATACATGAAAACCTGGTTGAAAATAAAAGATAAACTAGCCAGATAATCCGCAATATAATTATCTTCACTATAAATGTTTCAAACTTGGATATCTCAAGCTCTTTTGCAAGAAGTCTTAACACACATGTACAAGCTAGAGAGGGAATAACAACGTTGAAGATGCTTCCCTGAGAGAATAGTCATCAATTGGGAATCCGTTTCTAGAATAAGCAAGATTGAGATCCCGTA
Organism: Fagopyrum esculentum; assembly: GCA_033239045.1. Taxonomy (NCBI): domain Eukaryota; kingdom Viridiplantae; phylum Streptophyta; class Magnoliopsida; order Caryophyllales; family Polygonaceae; genus Fagopyrum; species Fagopyrum esculentum. Next base: position 119,062,850 of record BSUD01000002.1, read on the forward strand.
CAACTCTTCATAGCTCAAGAACAAGGACTGTATAGGTCCCAATATTATGCACTCCCCCTTGTTGGTATCCTCCCTCAAGGTTCCTAATCATGTACCATGCCACTACAACTCCATTGCTCATGATTGCACCATCATTATTGACCTTAACACATCCCTTCTCCGGTGATTGGCAAGCAATTGATGAAACCTCGTTAGTTCGGTGGTCAGGTCTTACAATCGTTTGGATCCAAGCAAGGTAGTTGATGCGGGGTTGAAAGTCCACGAACAGTATCAAGAGACAAATCTCAGTAAAGAGTCTCAGGCGAGATTCTGGGTACGGGCCGAGATTTATGAAAACTTGAACAAAAGAACGTGAGTTTGATGGAATAATAATGGATAGATAAGAGGATGATAATATGGATTGAAATTTATGGAAAAACAAGAAGAAACAAACCAAAGTATTCCTACAAAGAACCTTGACCAACTATGTGTCAAAACCCCTTAACGAAGAAGTTACCTTAACCCTCCCTTCTTTAACAATACACAAGCCTTCTAAATAAGACTAGCAAAAGGAGAGACTAGAATTGACCAAGAGCACTAACCTTTAATAAGATTAACACACACAAGCACAACCTAGCAAAGACTCACAATGATTTAATCAAAGACTCTCTCTTTTGATTGAATAAGAATGAACAAAATACAAACTTTTTTTCCACAAAAAAAAACAAAACACAAACTTCGTAAGTAAAGTAGCGAGTATCTCCCAATATTGTGGAAATAATAATTAAATCATTCTACCTATGAATCTCACCTTCTAAGGCTATTTATAGGGGAGATTCTCCTAAAAAGATAAAATATATATAACAAAAAATAATCTTAAAAGACATGATCAAAAACCAACAAACACCTTTAGAATGTTTCAGAGCCTTACAGGTAGTAAAATAGTAAAAATTATCTATAACTAATAAGATCACAGCTGGATCTTATAACTCTTAATAGGAGCCAAATCTCGGTCTACCTATAGAAATCTCGGGCGAGATTTTGGTCCACAAGGCCGAGGTTTCTTCTTTGGAACTATTTCCTCGTCCTAACCACCTTCTATGCTTGCTTGATCATCTTGGTCCTTCTATAGTCCTTCCACAATAGCCAAGAATGTCACTAAAGAAATCCTAGGTATGAGTGAGGTCTCTTTAAGTGCACATGTTGCTAACAAGCTAGCAACTTTCTCATGAATGGCCTTTGATCTTGTTCTAGTGATAGCTCCTTCCATGGTAGGACTCAAAGATGATGTGGTTGTGTAATCTTTTAATACCTTGGCTCTTGATCTTATGATTGGTCCTTGAGGTGGTGTTATGGATGGTCCCTCATCATACTCCCCTTCTTGAAAAGGATTCGTCCTAGAATTACCAACATGCTCACCATCAGACTCAAAAGGACTCAAGTCTCCTCTATTGAAGGTCTTGTTCAATCCATAATCAGTTGAGAGCTCCAAAACATAAGTGTTATTTCCAACCTTACGCTTCACACAAAATGGTCCATCTCCTCTTGGAGACAACTTAGACTTCCTCTTCTCTGAAAATTGCTCTTTCCTTAGATGCAACCAAACTAGATCTCTTGGTTTGAATAGCATTTCCTTGTGATTCCGATTCATTTTGGATGCCACGCTTTTCCCTTTGTTTTTCAGCCTTATGCGAGTCTTTTCATGAAACTCCTTCATGAACTCAACCTCTTTCCCTGCAATAAAATCTACTCGCTCCTCTACAGGCAACGGTATAAGATTAAAAGAGGTCAAAGGATTTAATTCATAGACACACTCAAAAGGCATTAAATTAGTAGATGAATGCAAGGTACAATTATAAGCAAACCCACATGTGTTAAGACATCCTCCCAAGCATTCAAATTGTCCTTCAAAACAGCCCTCAAAAGAGTAGTTAAAGTCCTATTAGTGACTTCCGTTTGACCATCAGTTTGATGATGACTAGAGGTTGAAAATAACAGCCTTGTTTCTAACTTTTCTCAAAGAGTCTTCCAAAATAAACTAAGGAACTTGACATCCCTATTGCTTCCAATAGTCCTAGGTACTCCATACAACCTAACAACTTCCTTAAAGAAAAAGTTAGCCACATTATACGAATCATCGGTCTTATGACAAGCAATAAAGTGAGTCATTTTAGAAAAACGATCAACAACCACAAAAATAGAATCTCTCGCCTTCTTAGTCCTAGGTAATCCTACAACAAAATCCATACTAATGTCAAGCTATGGTGAAGTAGTTGTAGGTAAGGAAGTATACAAACCATGTGGTTTCAATTTAGACTAAACTTTCAAACACACAGTGCATCTCTTAAGCATGTTCTTAACATCTTTAAGCATATGGGGCCAATAAAAGTGTGAATGCAACATAAGATAAGTCTTATCTTTAACATAATGTCCCATTAAACCTCCCATATGAGCTTATTCAAGAAGTAATAGTCTGAGTGAACATCTAGGGATACACACTTTATCCTCATGAAACAGAAAACCTTCGAAAATATAGTATTTATCACGCAACAATGACCAATCTCGGGCGAGATTTATGGAATATGGCTGAGATTTACAATGCGTGTAAATATAAAAAAAATCAATGTCATCCACGTATAAATTCTTAATATAATAGAAACCTAAGACCTTGAATCCATAGTAGTGATCAATGAATGTCTCCTAGAAAGGGCATTAACAACAACATTATCGTTTTCTTTCTTATACTTGATGATAAATGGAAAAGTTTATATAAACTCCATCCATCTACCCTGCCTCCTATCCAACTTATCTTGACTCCTAAAATGCTTTAGAGACTCATGATCAATTCTAAGGATGATTTCATTAGGCAAAAGATAATGCTGCTATGTCTTGAAAACTCAAAATAAAGCGTATAATTTATTATCATAGGTCGAATAATTCAAGCATGCTCCTTTCAATTTTTTACTAAAGTAGGCAAGTGACTTACCTTCTTGCGTGAGCAGTCCTCCTATGCCAATTCCTAATGCGTCACACTCAACATCAATTGGTTTAGTGAAATCTAGAAGGGCTAGAAGGGGTGCATGTGATAGTTGCCACTTTAATTCCTTAAACGCCTTCTCTTGCGCTTCTCCTCACTCGAAATGTACTTGCTTCTTCGTGAGAGACGTGATGGGGCTGCAATGGTACTGAAATCCATTGCAAAACGTCTATAAAACGTTGCTAATCCATGGAAAGATCGGACATGGCCAATTGTGGTAGATGTAGGCCAATCTTGGATGGCCTTAATATTCTCTTCATCCACCTCTAGATCTCTTGTACTCACTACAAATTCAAGGAAAACAACTTGATTAGTACTAAACTCATATTTCTTAAAATTAGCATATAAAGATTCCGTTCTAAGAGTTCCTAGTACTTACCTCAAATGTTCTTCATACTCCTCAAGTGATTTGCTGTAAATGAGGATATCATCGAAGTAGACACCACAAACTTTACAATGAAATGGCGCAAGACATGATACATCAATCTTATAAAAGTGTTAGGAGCGTTAGTCAAACCAAAAGACATAACCAACAACTTATAAAGACCCAACTTAGTCTTAAACGCGGTCTTCCATTCATCTCCTTCCTACATCCGGATTTGATGATAGCCACTCTTGAGATCAATTTTGGAGAACAAGGTAGCTCCACTAAGCTCATCTAGCAAATCATCTAATATGGGGATGGGATTAAGATACTTGATAGTAATGTTATTGATTGCTCTACAATCAACACACATTCTCCAAGTATTATCCTTCTTAGTTACCAAAAGAAGTGGAACCGCACATGGACTCAAGATTTCTCCAACATAGCCTTTATTCAAATGCTCTTGCACTTGATCTTGAATTCCCGGCTTTCCTGAGGGCTCATCTTATATGTTGGATGATTAGGAAGTGTTGAACCCGGAATATAATCAATTCGATGCTCAATTCCTCAATAAGGTGGAATACCTGTAGGAATCTCATCCGGAAATACATCATAAAACTCATCCAAAGTCCTTCAAATGTTTTGAGGTAAGGTATCCTTGACTTCATTACTCATAGTCATAAGGTTTTACATAATCTCAGCAAAACAGTATCCAAAGGAACAAAATCATCAAGAAACTCCCGTTTTGGATGCTAAAAGGACTCGATTAGTCTCAGTAGAAGGAATCTTGGGTGATAAATCTCGGGTGAGATTTGTGATTCGGGGCCGAGATTCTGTTAAACTGGACTGAGGTCTTGAACTCTCTGAACTGGGGCGAGATTCTTCAAATCTCGGGTGAGATTTTGTAGTTTTACTCGAGATTTCTTCTTTGGAAGGTTTTTCTCCCTCCTTTAATTTCCTTGTGTTTCTCCTTCTTCTTGTCATAATGCTATGCAGCCTAAAAAGAGTCATAGGCTTAAGAGTAATTGTTTGTCCATTGAACTCAGATGAATGTTTATTAGTAAAACCATCATTTTTGACTCTTCTAGCAAACTACCATGAACACCCTAATAAGATATGACATGCTTGCATGGACGCAACATCACATATAACACTATCCTCATACTTTTATAAGGTGAAAGCAATCTTAGCTTGTCTATTAACGTTTAATACACCACAATCATTTATCTCATACAACTTTTAAGGTAGAGGATGATAGTTAGTAGTGGTTTACAACTTAGTGATCAATTTATCACTAGCAATGTTGCAATAACTATCACCATGAATAATCATATTGCACACCTTTCCTTGAACAAGACGTCTAGTACAAAAAGGTTTTCCCGTTGATTATCCTCACATGGGGCTATCTTAGCATGCAAAGTTCCTCTAGCAATTAAGGATTCTTCACGCTCATATTCACAACCTTTATCACTTTCCCTAGTGCTATCATGTTCATACAATGCATTAAGATGGGTATGATCATTTTTATGCTCTTCCTCATTTTCATATTGTCCTTGTTGATTTGAAAATAACACTCTTTTATTAGGAAAATCTCTCATGTAGTAACCTCTACCTTGACATTTAAAACATACAATATCTTTAGAACGTAAATTAGAGTTAGAAGTGCTCCCTTTATTATCCTTTGAAGGCTCATTCAAAGGGCAAGACTGCGTAGAAGATTTTTGGGCTGCTGGATCGGAATCTCGACTCTTGCTCTCGTCAATCTCTTAATCTTGGGCATAATCTCGGCTGAGATTATCTTGGTTTGGCCGGGATTTCCTCTCTTGTTTCCATGAACTCGATCTTTGGTTTCGTCCTTTGATTTTTTTCTCCGCCTATATAGCCAATTTGTAGTAAGTTAGTAATTGCAGCATATGGATATAAATCAATTTCATAAGCTAATAAAGGATGCAAATTTCATAAAAATCGAGCCATATTAGATTCCTAATCCTCTTGAACATTAGTCTTCACCATCGCCATTTGCATGGTGGTGTATACTTCATCCACAGTCATGGAACCTTGCTTGAGATTCTCCAATCATTGCCTCACTTTTGTAGCATAGTATTGAAGCACAAATCTAGCTTTCATTAAGGCCTTCATTTGCTAAGTGTTGATATCCGTATCTAGCGTTCTTTTCCTTTCTTTGACAAGGTGATCCCACGAAACTAAAGCATATCCTTGGAACTCCAATGCATCAAGTTTGATCTTCCTTTTCTCAATAAAGTTATGACAAGACCAAATTTGTTCCATTTTAATCTCCCATTCCATGTAAACGTCTGAATTGCATTTGCCTTCAAGAGTTGGGATTTTGACCTTAACCTTCCCAATTCCATCCTTATGTGGGGGAGGTCTATAAGACTCATAGTCAAGACCTCTCCTCGGATTATGATGACGTCTAGGGTAGTCACTCCACATGCCCTCTTCATCCTCTTCTCCTAATTCCTGAAAATCACCACTAAAGTGCGGAATATTATACACATTGAAAGGGGGATTGAGAAGATTTATATCTGACCCTTGGGGGGCGTTTGGAGGTGGCGCGGGGGTTGGTGGTATATAGGTGGATGGTGCGAGCTTCCACCAACTTCATATACCGATATCGAGTCAAATCTCGAGTGAGATTTTGGCCGAGATTCTTCACTGGGACTGGATTCCAACTTCTCCATCCGTTTAGCTAGTGAGGAAACCGCAACCATGAGTTGCTTTAGCAAACATACTGCTTTCGGTCCTAATGAGAGTGATCCTCTTAGGCTATTCCGTCCTAACATTTACACAAAAACACAAAGTAACAACAAACTTGTGATGTTAGTGAAAACGAAAACACCTTACTTGTTTTCTGTCACACTCACACCTTGTTGTGATATTGCAAGCTAATTTGATTTAATTGCCTTGGATTGATTAATACTCCTTTAAAGTCAAAGACTTGGTCTCAACTAGAACTTCTTGGTTGACTCAAGTATTCAACTTGGTTCATAAAAAGGTTCTTGAGTTGGAAGATAGTAAAGGAACTCTTTCTAGAAGTCTCTTCACACAATTGACACAAAAGTAGAAGGAATATTGCGATTATACACAACTAGTATGATAGAAAGTATAGATACAAACTAACACACCCAAAGAAATTGACTCAATGTGTTTAGAGTAGAAAGAGGCCAGAAAAGGCACACAAGAGATTAAGAAGAGAGAATTACGTACCTTGAACCTATGTAGTTGGAGAGAGAGATAGTCGGGTTTGGTTTCAATATCGACTGGGGAAATCTCGGTCAAACTTGTGAAATCTCTGCCAAGATTATCTCAGGTTGGGTGAGATCAATGTTATATGGTAGGCTAAGGCTAATAATTGGGTTAAGGATGGTATATAACTTCTTCTTTAATTATACTCTTGCACAAGATGCACTTGGATTCTTCAGAAATTGCCTCAAAAGTTTCTCAAAATTCATAACAGTAGCGAATCTCGGTCAAAATTTCGGCAGAGATTTTGCAGTGTTTGGCTGAGATTGTTGTTTCAATAATGAAGACAACAATTAGCAATATGGTGTGCGATTTTGCTGCTGGTGCAGAGGGTAAATACATAGTTGTTGCGAAATGATATTTGGTTAGGATTGAATGGATATGATAAGATCTTACCTACTAGATAAGATCTCAACAATAATATCTTGTAAATCTTTTTCCTCCTCAAATAGGCAGCTAGATATTTATTAGATTTGACTCAAATCAATTAGCGATATGTGATCTTTAAATATAAAAATATAATTATGTTAACAATTACACGGTTCGTTTTAATTTTGGTTGAAGGACCAAACAACCCATAATGTCTAAGATGAAGAGAATCGGAAAAAAAGGTTACCGGATCGTTGTATTATAAAATAAATAAATAAAATATAGTAAATCCTCTTTATTTTTAGAATTAAAAAAATATTATACCTAAAGTATTGTAACTTTTATCTAATTCAGAAGATTTTTTATTTAAAAAATATAATATATGAACGTTAATTACTTCATCATTATGTCATATGTCTAGGGATCAAGCTAACTGTAAGATCCTAAGTTTTTGCCTTCACCGCCCCTGCGGTGAAGAGGGCCGCCCCCCCACACCCCCCCGCGGTCAGCCGCCCCTGCGGATGTTGCGACAGATCGCGCCGATCTATTTTCGTCGTTTTATCTTTCTTCCATAGATAGAATACCCGATATTCTATCTTATGGGCCGGTTTCCTTGTTTTCTTTCTAACCCTAGACGCCCTTTCCGTCTAGCGTTCCAGCCCTCCCTATATATTCTCTTACTTCTCTCCTTTTTCCCGTTCCTTGCTATCGTCTTCAAACCCTAGAGAGCTGCAACCGTCCTTTGCTTCCTACAACTTCGCTGAACGTGTAAGTTCATTCCTTCATGGTTCTTCCTCACGTTCCTTTAGCGCTGCATGTCTTCCCTTCTGTTTTGGTTTCTTCCTTTCGTTCTTTTCTTTCCTTCTTCTCCAAGGATCAAGCATGAGCCTTGATTCTTGTGAAGTGTTCTGTTGTTGACCTTTCGTTGTTCTCAGGCTCTCTGGAGTTGAGTCTTGACGTGTTGGAACCGAAGGTTCAAGCTTTGGTTGCCCCTGCTGTGAGATCTGTCGAAAAGAAGCCCGACAGTAGCTTCTGACGAAGATCCGCCCCTGTGCCTGCACAGAGCCGCCCCTACGCCTCTGTCACAGCTGCCCCTGCGCCTGCACAGAGATGCCCCTACGCCTCTGTTCAGCCGCCCCTGCGCATCTGTCTAACCGCCCCTGCGGTTACTCTGCAGTAACTTCCGTCTTTGGTGAGTTGCTTCCTTCCTTTCTTTCCTCGTTCCTTTGTTGGTTCCTTATGGTTGTTCCTTGTTCCCCTGAGTTAGTTGGTTTGTATTGGCTTGCTTGTGATGCTATCATGTTTATAACGATTAATTAGAAATAGGATTCACTCTTTGTTAACCTTAACTGGCCCAAGTGTATTATAACCGGGCGGTGACCGCTTGTCTAGTTCTACAGGAGACTAGAATGTGCTCTTGCGACCCATACCCGTAGGTAACGGATAGTACTGATCTATTCCTATTGGTAGAAGGAAGCGGAGGCGAGTTTCGGGAGATTCTCGTGTGACAAAAGAAGTTGAATTAGTAATTGATAACCTTAATAAAAGATAATAACCGGTTGATGTGTGAGCATGCTATGTGTTTTCTTTACCTTATGTGTGTTTGTGCCTTTACACTCTTGCTTATACCTAGAATGTTAGCTAACGGGTTATACCGTCGTTGTAGATGTTCCACAAGTTCAGGATGTTGCTGAGTGATCCGAAAGGTGTGGTCAGCCGGGGTTCCCGTACATTATAGGACGGGTTTGGGTTTTGTTATTCTTTTGGTGCTTCCCTTTTGTTTTGAACCCGGCTGTGGAGCTTTTGTGTTTTCTTTTGGTTTGAACCTTTGGTTTTATATTGAGTTTTGGTTTTCATTCGTCTGTGCCTTGTTGTAAGATCTATTTGTTGTTGTTACTCTGAGGGTCGGGACCCATTGTGCGGTCCTAGCCCGTAGCGCTTCAAGTTCCCATAACTTGGGGTGTTACACTAACTTTTGATTTTTTCTAAAAAAAAATATATAATCTCGATCTTTGACTGACCGACGAACTTTCAGGTGAATTATTTTAATGAAAAATTAAATCTATATAGGAAAAATATAGATATAATCTGAACATCAAATCCTATGATCTACATGCACAACAAATAGAAACAGTACATAATTCAAAGATGATATTTATTGAAGTGTGAATCAGATCTATTCGGAGTGGAACAAAAGATAAAGAAAACCCCCGATGTGTCCACATGAGCCTTACTTCAAGATCTCATTTGCTTTCGATTACTAAGATGAAGATCGAAACGGAAATAGTTGAATTGCTTCGAATGATGATGGTAATTGACTGTCACATTAAAAACCTTTGGTTTTACACTTTTGAGAGCAAATACGAGCTTTTGAGGAGCTTATAGTGATTGGAAAGCTTAGACAAGAATATTTAGAAATTATTAATATATAACATTTATTTTTCTGGTCAGAAGGAGAGTCAGCGATTTTCGCGCATCTAGTCGCGTTTATTTTATATGAAAAAGGGCTAAGTAGTCATTACACGGGGGTTAACCTCACCCCGAGCATCAACAAAAATAAATCGTAAAACACCCTCAAACGGGTCATATAATACATGAAAACCTGGTTGAAAAGAAAAGATAAACTAGCCAGATAATCCGCAATATAATTACCTTCACTATAGATGTTTCAAACTTGGATAACTCAACCTCTTTGCAAGAAGTCTTAACACACATGTACAAGCTAGAGAGGGGATAACAACGTTGAAGATGCTTCCCTAAGAGAATAGTCATCAATTGGGAATCCGTTTCTAAAATAAGCAAGATTGAGATCCCGTACAACTCTTCATAGCTCTAGAACAAGGACTGCATAGGTCCCAATATTATGCACTCTCCCTTGTTGGTATCCTTCCTCAAGGTTCCTAATCACGTACCATGCCACTACAACTCCATTGCTCATGATTGCACCATCATTATTGACCTTAACAAATCCCTTCTTCGTTGATTGCCAAGCAATTGATGAAACCTCGTTAGTTCGGTGGTCAGGTCTTACAATCGTTTGGATCCAAGCAAGGTAGTTAATGCGGGGTTGAAAGTCCACGAACAGTATCAAGAGACAAATCTCGGTAAAGAGTCTCGAGCGAGATTTTGGGTACGGGCCGAGATTTATGAAAACTCGAACAAAAGAACGTGAGTTTGATGGAATAATAATGGATGGATAAGAGGATGATAATATGGATTGAAATTTATGAAAAGCAAGAAGAAACAAACCAAGGTATTCCTACAAAGAACCTTGACCAACTATGTGTCAAAACCCCTTGACGAAGAACTTGCCTTCACCCTCCCATCTTTAACCATACACAAGGCTTCTAAATAAGACTAGCAAAAGGAGAGACTAGAATTGGCCAAGAGTACAAACCTTTAAGAAAATTAACACACACAAGCACAACCTAGCAAAGACTCACAACGATTTAATCAAAGACTCTCTCTTTTGATTGAATAAGAATGAACAAAACACAAACTTCGTAAGTGAAGTAGCGAGTATCTTCCAATATTGTGGAAATAATAATCAAATCATTCTACCTATGAATCTCACCTTCTAAGGCTATTTATAGGGGAGATTCTCCTAAAAAGATAAAATATATATAACAAAACATAATCCTAAATGACATGATCAAAAACCAACAAACACCTTTAGAATGTTTCAGAGCCTTAAAGGTAGTAAAATAGTAAAAATTATCTATAACTAATAAGATCACAACTGGATCTTATAACTCTCAACAGGAGCCAAATCTCGGTCTACATGTAGAAATTACGGGTGAGATTTTGGTCCATAAGGCCGAGGTTTATTCTTTGGAACTATTTCCTCGTCCTAACCACCTTCTATGCTTGCTTGATCATCTTGGTCCTTCTATAGTCCTTCCACAATAGCCAAGAATGTCACTAAAGAAATCCTAGGTATGAGTGAGGTCTCTTTAAGTGCACATGTTGCTAACAAGCTAGCAACTTCTTCATGAATGGCCTTTGCTCTTGTTCTAGTGATAGCTCCTTCCATGGTAGGACTCAAAGATGATGTGGTTGTGTTATCTCTCAATACCTTGGCTCTTGATCTTGTGATTGGTCCTTGAGGTGGTGTTGTGGATGGTCCCTCATCATACTCCCCTTCTTGAAAAGGATTCGTCCTAGAATATCCAACATGCTCACCATCAAACTTAAAAGGACTCAAGTCTCCTCTATTGAAGGTCTTGTTCAATCCATAATTAGTTGGGAGCTCCAAGACATAAGCGTTATTTCCAACCTTACGCTTCACACAAAATGGTCCATCTCCTCTTGGAGACAACTTAGACATCCTCTTCTCTGGAAATTGCTCTTTCCTTAGATGCAACAAACTAGATCTTTTGGTTTGAATCGCATTTCCTCGCGATTCCGATTCACCTTGGATGCCACGCTTTTCCTTTTGTTTTTCAGCCTTATGTGAGTCTTTTCATGCAACTCCTTGATGAACTCAACCTGTTTCCCTGGAATAAAATCTACTCGCTCCTCTACAGGCAAAGGTATAAGATCAAAAGGGGTCAAAGGATTTAATCTATAGACACACTCAAAAGGCATTAAATTAGTAGATGAATGCAAGATATGATTATAAGCAAACCCACATGTGTTAAAATATCCTCCCAAGCATTCAAATTGTCCTTCAAAACAGCCCTCAAAAGAGTAGTTAAAGTCCTATTAGTGACTTCCTTTTGACCATCATTTTGAGGATGACTAGAGGTTGAAAATAACAGCCTTGTTCCTAACTTTTCTCAAAGAGTCTTCCAAAATAAACTAAGGAGTTTAACATCCCTATTGCTTACAATAGTCCTAGGTACTCCATACAACCTAACATCTTCCCTACAGAACAAGTTAGCCACATTATACGAATCATCGGTCTTATGACAAGCAATAAAGTGAGTCATTTTAGAAAAACGATCAACAACCACAAAAATAGAATCTCTCGCCTTATTAGTCCTAGGTAATCCTACAACAAAATCCATACTAATGTCAAGCCATAGTGAAGTAGTTGTTGGTAAGGAAGTATACAAACCATGTGGTTTCAATTTAGACTAAACTTTCAAACATATAGTGCATATCTTAAGCATGCTCTTAACATCTTTAAGCATATGAGGCCAATAAAAGTGTGAATGCAACATGTGATAAGTCTTATCTTTAACATAATGTCCCATTAAACCTCCCATATGAGCTTATTCAAGAAGTAATAGTCTAAGAGAACATCTAGGGATACACATTTGATCCTCATGAAACAGAAAACCTTCAAAAATATAGTATTTATCACGCAACAATGACCAATCTCGGGCGAGATTTATGGAATATGGCTGAGATTTACAATGCGTGTAAATATCAAAAAAATCAATCCTTAATATAATATAAACCTAAGACCTTGAATCCATAGTAGTGATCGATAAATGTCTCCTAGAAAGGGCATTAACAACAACATTATCGTTTTCTTTCTTATACTTGATGATAAATGAAAAAGTTTATATAAACTCCATCCATCTACCCTGCCTCCTATCCAACTTATCTTGACTCCTAAAATGCTTTAGAGATTCATCATCAATTCTAAGGATGAATTCATTAGGCCAAAGATAATGCTGCTATGTCTTGAAAACTTGAAATAAAGCATATAATTTATTATCATAGGTCGAATAATTCAAGCACGCTCCTTTCAATTTTTCACTAAAGTAGGCAAGTGACTTACCTTCTTGCGTGAGCACTCCTCCTATGCCAATTCCTAATGCGTCACACTCAACCTCAATTGGTATAGTGAAATCTAGAAGTGCTAGAAGGGGTGCATGTGATAGTTGCCACTTTAATTCCTTAAACGCCTTCTCTTGCACTTCTCCGTGAGAGACGTGATGGGGCTGCAATGGTACTGAAATTTCGTGCAAAACGTCTATAAAACGTTGCTAATCCATGGAAAGACCGGACTTGGCCAATTGTGGTAGATGTAGGCCAATCTTGGATGGCCTTAATATTCTCTTCATCCACCTCTAGATCTCTTGTACTCACTACAAATTCAAGGAAAACAACTTGATTAGTACTAAACTCATATTTCTTAAAATAAACATATAAAGATTCCGTTCTAAGAGTTCCTAGTACTTTCCTCAAATGTTCTTCATACTCCTCAAGTGATTTGTTGTAAATGAGGATATCATCAAAGTAGACAACCACAAACTTTACAATGAAATGGCGCAAGACATGATACATCAATCTTATAAAAGTGTTAGGAGCGTTAATCAAACCAAAAGACATAACCAACCACTCATAAAGAACAAACTTAGTCTTAAACGCGGTTTTCCATTCATCTCCTTCCTGCATCCGGATTTGATAATAGCCACTCTTGAGATCAATTTTGGAGAAAAAGGTAGCTCCAAGCTCATCTAGCAAACCATCTAATATGGGGATGGGATTAAGATACTTGATAGCAATGTTATTGATTGCTCTACAATCAACACACATTCTCCAAGTATTATCTTCTTAGGTACCAAAAGAAGTGGAACCGCACATGGACTCAAGATTTCTCCAACATAGCCTTTATTCAAATGCTCTTGTACTTGATCTTGAATTTCCCGGCTTTCCTGAGGGCTCATCTTATATGTTGGATGATTAGGAAGTGTTGAACCTGGAATATAATCAATTCGATGCTCAATTCCTCAAAAAGATGGAAGACCTGCAGGAATCTCATCCGGAAATACATCACAAAACTCGTCCAAATTCCTTAAAATGTTTTGAGGTAAGGTATCCTTGACTTCATTACTCACAATCATAAGGCTTTTATATAATCTACACAAAACAGTATCCAAAGGAACAAAATCATCAAGAAACTCCCGTTGTGGATGCTAAAAAGACTCGATTAGTCTCAACAGAAGGAATCTCGGGTGATAAATCTCGGGCGAGATTTGTGATTCGGGGCCGAGATTCTGTTAAACTGGACTGAGGTCTCGAACTGGATTGAGAACTCTCTGAACTAGGGCGAGATTCTTCAAATCTCGGGCGAGACTTTGTAGTTTTACCCGAGATTTCATCTTTGGAAGGTGTTTCTCCCTCCTTTAATTTCCTTGTGTTTCTCCTTCTTCTTGTCATAATGCTCTGCAGCCTAAAAAGAGTCATAGGCTTAAGAGTAATTGTTTGTCCATTGAACTCAGATGAATGTTTATTAGTAAAACCTTCCTGTTTGACTCTTCTATCGAACTGCCTTGGACACCCTAATATGATATGACATGCTTGTATGGGCGCAACATCACATATAACACTATCCTCATACTTTTCTAAGGTGAAAGAAATCTTAGCTTGTCTATTAACTTTTAAGTCACCACAATTATTTATCTCATACAACTTTTAAGGTATAGGATGATAGAAAGTAGTGGTTTGCAACTTAGTGATCAATTCATCACTAGCAATATTACAATAACTATCACCATCATTAATCATATTGCAGAATCATTTATCTCATACAAATTTTAAGGTATAGGATGATAGAAAGTAGTGGTTTGCAACTTAGTGATCAATTCATCACTAGCAATGTTACAATAACTACAAAGTCTCGGGCGAGACTTTGTAGTTTTTACCCGAGATTTCTTCTTTGGAAGGTGGTTCTCCCTCCTTTAATTTCCTTGTGTTTCTCCTTCTTCTTGTCATAATGCTCTGCAGCCTAAAAAGAGTCATAGGCTTAAGAGTAATTGTTTGTCCATTGAACTCGGATGAATGTTTATTAGTAAAACCTTCATGTTTGACTCTTCTATCGAACTGCCTTGGACACCCTAATATGATATGACATGCTTGTATGGGCGCAACATCACATATAACACTATCCTCATACTTTTCTAAGGTGAAATCAATCTTAGCTTGTCTATTAACTTTTAATTCACCACAATCATTTATCTCATACAACTTTTAAGGTATAGGATGATAGAAAGTAGTGGTTTGCAACTTAGTGATCAATTCATCACTAGCAATGTTACAATAACTATCACCATCAATAATCATATTGCACACCTTTCCTTGAACAAGTCGTCTAGTACAAAAAAGGTTTTCTCATTGATTATCCTCACATGGGGCTATCTTAGCATGCAAAGTTCCTCTAGCAATTAAGGATTCTCCACGCTCATATTCACAACCTTCATCACTTTCCCTAGTGCTATCATGTGTATACGATGCATTAAGATGGGTATGATCATTTTCATGCTCTTCCTCAATTCATATTGTCCTTGTTGATTTAAAAATAACACTATTTTATTAGGAAAATATCTCATGTAGTAACCTCTACCTTGACATTTAAAACATACAATATCTTTAGAACGTAAATTAGAGTTAGAAGTGCTCCCTTTATTATCCTTTGAAGGCTCATTCAAAGGGCAAGACTGCGTAGAAGATTTTTGGGCTGCTGGATCGGAATCTCGACTCTTGCTCTCGTCAATATGGGAATCTTGGGCATAATCTCGGCTGAGATTATCTTGGTTTGGCCGGGATTTCCTCTCTTGTTTCCATGAACTCGATCCTTGGTTTCGTCGTTTGATTTTTTTCTCCGCCTATATAGCCAATTTGTAGTAAATTAGTAATTGCATCATATGGATATAAATCAATTTCACGAGCTAATATAAAATGCAAATTTTATAAAAATCGAGCCATATTAGATTCCTAATCCTCTTGATCATTAGTCTTCACCATCGCCATTTGCCTGGTGGTGTATACTTCATCCACAGTCATGGAACCTTTCTTGAGATTCTCCAATCATTGCCTCACTTTTGTAGCATAGTATTGAAGCACAAATCTAGCTTTGATTAAGGCCTTCATTTGCTCTCAAGTGTTGATATCCGGATCTAGTGTTCTTTTCCTTTCTTTGACAAGGTAATCCCACGAAACTAAAGCATATCCTTGAAACTCCAACGCATCATGTTTGATCTTTCTTTTCTCACTAAAGTTATGACAAGACCAAATTTGTTCCATTTTAGTCTCCCATTCCATGTAAACGTCTGAATTGCATTTGCCTTCAAAACTTGGGATTTTGACCTTAACCTTCCCAATTTCGTCCTTATGTGGGGGAGGTCTATAAGACTCATAGTCACGACCTCTCCTCGGATTATGATAACGTCTAGGATAGTCACTCCACATGCCCTCTTCATCCTCTTCTCCTAATTCCTGAAAATCACCATTAAAGTGCGGAATGTTATATGCATTAAAAGGGGGATTGGGAAGATTTATATGTGACCCTTAGGGGGAGTTTGGAGGTGGTGCGGGGGCTGGTGGTATAGGTGGATGGTGCGAGCTTCCACCAACTTCATATACTGATCTCGAGTCAAATCTCGGGCAAGATTTTGGCCGAGATTCTTCACTGGGAATGGATTCCAACTTCTCCATCCGTTTAGCTAGTGAGGAATCCGCAACCATGAGTTGCTTTAGCAAACATATGGCTTTCGGTCCTAAGGAGTCACTCTTATGTGATCCTCTTAGGCTATTCCGTCCTAACATTTACACAAACACGCAAAGTAACAACAAACTTGTGATGTTAGTGAAAACAAAAACACCTTACTTGTTTTCTCTCACACTCACACCTTGTTGTGATATCGCAAGCTAATTTGATTTAATTTTCTTGGATTGATTAATACTCTTTTAAAGTCAAAGACTTGGTCTCAACTAGAACTTCTTGGTTGACTCAAGTATTCAACTTGGTTCAGAAAAAGGTTCTTGAGTTGGAAGATAGTTAAGGAACTCCTGCTAGAAGTCTCTTCACAAAATTGACACAAAAGTAGAAGGAATATTGCGATTAGACACAACTAGTATGATAGAAAGTATCGATACAAACTAACACACCCAAAGAAATTTACTCAATGTGTTTAGAGTAGAAAGAGGCTATAAAAGGCACACAAGAGATTAAGAAGAGACAATTACGTACCTTGAACCTATGTAGTTGGAGAGAGAGATAGTCGGGTTTGGTTTCAATATCGACTGGGGAAATCTCGGTCAAACTTATGAAATCTCTGCCAAGATTATCTCAGGTTGCGTGAGATCAATGTTATATGGTCGGCTAAGGCTAATAATTGGGTCAAGGATGGTATATAACTTCTTCTTTGATTATACTCTTGCACAAGGTGCACTTGGATTCTTCAGAAATTGCCTCAAAAGTTTCTAAAAAATTCACAACAGTAGCGAATCTCGGTCAAAATTTCTCAGAGATTTTGTAGTGTTTGGCTGAGATTGTTGTTTCAATAATGAAGACAACAATTAGCGATATGGTGTGCGATTTTGCTGTTGGTGGAGAGGGTAAATACATAGTTGTTGCAAAATGATATTTGGTTTGGATTGAATAGATATGATAAGATCTTACCTACTAGATAAGATCTCAACAATAATATCTTGTAAATCTCTTTCCTCCTCAAATAGGCAGCTAGATATTTATTAGATTTGACTCAAATCCAATAAGTATATGATCTTTAATGGGATAGAGAAAAATTCAGGAAACTTGGGGAACAAGTAACGTAAAAATCTTGACTTTATACTCGGGCAAAATTTCGGTATGGTCGGATAAGGTTTCGTTCGAGGTTAGTGGCTAACCTTGTATTTGGCTATGGCGTTTCTCTCTTTTCTTACAAACACAAGTCAACTCACGTTAAACTCAAATAATCTCACAAAAATGATCACAAGAAGAAATGACTCAATATTTATATGACTCAAAGAAGACACAAATAAAAATGACTCAAACCTTTGACGGACTTCAATCGACTTAGCTCTAATACCACTTTGATGCGGGGTTGAAGCCGCATTTGCTTGATCTAGATGGAAAGTCCACGAACGGTCTCAAGAGACAAATCACGGTCAAGAGTCTTGGGCGAGATTCTGGGTACTGGCCGAGATTTATGAAAACTCGAACAAAAGAACGTGAATTTTATGGAATGATAATGGATAGATAAGAGAATGATAATATGGATTGAAATTGATAGAAAAACAGAAGATATGAACCAAGATATTCCCGCAAAGAACCTTGACCAACTATGTGTCAAAACCCCTTAATGAAGAAGTTACCTTAATCTTACCTTCTTTATCCTTACACAAGCCTTCTAAACTAGACAAGCACAATGAGGGACTAGAATTGACAAGAAGCATCAACCTTTAAAAAGATTAACACACACAAGCACAACCTAACAAGGACTCATAACGATTCAATCAAAGGCTCTCTCTTTTTATTATATAAGAATGAATAAAACACAAACTTTGTAAGCGAAGTAGTGAGTATCTCACAATATTGTGGAAATAATAATCAACTCAATCTACCTATGAATCTCACCTTCTAAGGCTATTTATGGGGAAGATTCTCCAAAAAGATAAAATATCTAACTAAAAGATAATCCTAAGAGATAATATAAAAACCAACAAATACCTTTAAAATATTTCAGAGCCATAAAAGTATTAAAATTGTAAAATATATATATAACTAATAAGATCATGGCTGGATCTTATAACTCTCGATAGGAGCCAAATCTCGGTCTATCTGTAAAAATCTCGAGCGAGATTTTGGTCCTCAAGGCCGAGGTTTCTTCTCTGGAACTCTTTCCTTGTCTTAACCACCTCTTATACTCGTTTGATCATCTTGGTCCTTGTATGGCCCTTCCATAATAGCCAACAATGTCACTAAAGAAGTCCTAGGTATGAGTGAGGTCTCTTTAAGTGCACATGTTGCTAACAAGCTAGCAACTTCCTCATGGATGGACTTTGCCCTTGCTCTAGTGATAGCTCCTTCCATGGTGGGACTCAAAGTGATGGGGTTTTGTTATCCTTCAATGTCTTGGCTCTTGATCTTGTGACTAGCCCTTGAGGTGGTGTTGAAGATGGTCCCTCATCAGAATTACTCTTTTGTCCTCTTCACCATAAAATATCGATTATTCCCCATCCACGGGAGATCATCTAACGTAATTGATTGTGGAAGTTTTAACTTAAATAGTTAACAACAATCTCCCCCACAAGGATAAGGAATCGGATGTAGTATATTCTGGTATCGAATTCTTAAGGACCGCATTTGTATTGGTTGGTACACATAAACATATATACTAAGCTAAATAGAAAGGAAATAGGGGAAAACACGTTTGTAGTAATTAGATGGTGAAAATGGAACAATAAGTAACAAGATGTGAGATGATATAAATGGGATGAGTGATCTAAGGAATTGAAACCACTATTATAATGAATCAAATAATAACCTTTTATGTCAACGACATAAACTTCACTAAGTAATAATGTGGGTAATCATTTAAAATAGCCTTTTACATAGACAACCAAAGACCGTGATTTCCAACTCACATAGCTCTCAATCTAGCGGTTCGGCAAGTATATGAAAACCCTTAACAACTTAGAAATTCGGAACAAACCAAGAGTAACCTTCACTTGTGGCTCTTCAGTTCGAAAATGTACAACGAACGGAACTTTCTACGATAGTTAAAAATCCTCGAGGCAATGATAAAGCGCTACTCTCAAAATCAAGTTCTTTTTAGTAAATCCAATAAAACAACCTTCGCTTTTGGCTCTTCAATTATTTTGTCTAAACTAGTTATAAACATCACTTCTTTCGAAAGTTAAATAAAAAGTAAAAACGAATCACCCGAGCTCACTTTAGTGGAGCCATCTAGTGGCGGCCTTAGGGGAGGGCAGGGTGGGGCAGCTCCTCCCGACTCTCGCAGGCTTCGCGTCCCACTCCCGGTCACAGTCTCGCATCAGTCGCACCGAAGTCTTCGCCGCCGGCCTTTCCACTAGTGGCTCCCTCAG
This sequence comes from Fagopyrum esculentum, assembly GCA_033239045.1. Lineage (NCBI taxonomy): Eukaryota > Viridiplantae > Streptophyta > Magnoliopsida > Caryophyllales > Polygonaceae > Fagopyrum > Fagopyrum esculentum. The sequence goes on from BSUD01000002.1 coordinate 119,082,649, forward strand.
TCTCGCACCAGTCTCACAGTCTTCGCCGCCGGCCTTTCCACTCGCGTCCCACTCCCGGCCCTAGTCTTTGAGTCTCGTACCAGTTGCACTCTCGCTGTCTTTCCACTGCTGGCTGCCCCACCCTGCCGGGCCTGCCCTCCCCTAAACCCATGTTCTTCTTCTTCTTGCACCAGTCGCACAACTTAATTCCTGCTTGCTACACTCTCCTTTTCTCCATTTAAAACCATGTTCTTCTTCTTCTCGGCTGCATTTGCTCATCTTGAGAAATGCAGGGTCCAAGTGCAAGATTAGAGCACCTTTAATGGCTTTTGTCCTGCCCAAGAGTCCAATAGATAGTTGCTCCGCTAAGGAAAGAGTTTTGATTTTTCTTGGTGTTTCTGTTCTCCCCTTCCTCAAGTGGAATCATGAAGCTTCTGATGGTATGATCTTTAATTTCTTTTGGGTGGTAGTTTATTTGCTTAAATTTTGTTGTGGAGTTTGCATTTGAGTTGGATATTATGACTTTATTGATGAAATTGGGGAAATGAGTCTCAATTATCTTACACCCCGCTATTAATTTTATTATTTTTGTGGATTTTGAGTTGTTTTAACTTGAGTCATTTATTTCAATGTTTTTGTCTTTTAATTATAGCTCCTCTTACTTATAGTTGACATTTTACAATGGTTTTATTCAATGTGGAACTTTGTGTGTGTGCATTGCTTTATGAAGAATATTTAGGTTGCTTGCTTGTTGTGGTGTTTGGTAACTGTAAATTCCTTTCAGGATAAGTAACAAAGATGAGATCAAAATGGGGTACTTTTCTAAGAATGGTTAGCTGATTACTGAATTTCAACCAAACACCCCCTTAATATCTTATTCAAAAACTTTAAAATGGATGAAAGAACGTCTCTTCAACATGAAACTTTATATATATGCCACTTAAGGTTTTTATTTTAGAAACTATGAGCACTCTGATTTGTCAAATCATTAGCTTTCTAAAAACTTGAAGTTGATCTGCTACATGGTTTGGATCACAGAAAGGAAGAAGAAGATGAGCTAGAGCGTGGGCGGTGCCGGTCGAGCGTCAACGAGGTGCAGAAGTTCAAAGATATGTAGCCGTTATGTCATAGATATTTTTCCCTAATTTATTTTTACCCCCGGCCGCCATTGGAGCCATCTAGCAAAATATCACGTTCGCAATGCAATATACCCTCAGACAAGGTCGTCAATTGCACAAGTAATAGTTGCTCCCTTTCTAGTGGGGCAACCAGTTCAACATCCATCACCATTCATCCACCCCATCTTGACGTTGCCTCTTCCCAATCGCAAGTCCTTCAATGACAATACCCGATGACTTAGCCAAGAAAACCTTATTCCGAGCTAGGGCACACAAATTGTTTCTCTTCTTATTATAGACCTCACTTCCATTTCTCTTCTATTGTATCACATTGCTTGCCTTTAGTGTGAGTCTTGGCTTTACTAGTACCCCCCTCATTAATTTTATTCACAAAGTGTACACCTAGCTTTAATAATTCGAAAAACCAAACTTGATCTCTAAATTTGTATATAAAATTAACAAATCATGTAGGAAAGATTTTCAAACCATGGTTGAACAAGTTGTATAAAATGTTTCTTACTATTCAAAAGATTACACAATAAACCAAACAACTTTCTCTAATTTGGTCCTTATCATTAGTGTCTAAGGAAGGATTTTTTTTTGAATTATAAATGCAAATCTTAGATGAATTCAAAATAATTGTTAGGTAAAACTGAAAATAGTTAAGTATTTAGTAGTTAAAGAATATAATGATATTATCTTTTGAGGACGGCCGTTAAATGTCTAGTATAAAAGGGGCAATAGAGGAGCATTAAAAAGTTATGAAAATGTGGTTGGATAAAAATGGTAAATTGAAAGTAGTATGTGACTTTTGAGGCAATCTAAGAAAATTAATGTTTGCTTCAGCTAATTAAGGTCCTGTAAGTAGCTCATGTTTTGGCCCCTACCTCTTTGGTTTACGTGATTTGTAGGTGACGTACGTATTCCCAGGAACCCCATCTTTGAAGCGTTGGAGTCTATAATACATAGGTGAATGTGTTGAGGGTGGGTAACACATCGATCCGATCCGGTTCGTATACCCGGATATTAAATAGAATTTTTTTTTTTTTTTTTTTTTTTT
>BSUD01000002.1:119084815-119182027 GCA_033239045.1 Fagopyrum esculentum
AATTTTTTTTTTTTTTTTTTTTTTTTATCAAATCTCCGATCCGTATTCGGCCGGATATGCGACACTTTTTCCCGGAGAATAATTATCTGCGGATATCCGGCCAATCCATTTGATCCGAATTATAAATATAGTATCCAAAAATGATTTTTGCCGGATCGGATCAGATTATTATCTACGAGTGTTTGGATGATCGGTTTGATTCGAATGACTTTTGTTTAACCCGATTGATCCGTAAATGAATTTAGTCGGATCCGGATATCCAATTTATCCGCTTGATCCGGATATGTATTAGCTATTTTTTTTATCACAAAACCAAAAAATAATATATAAAGAAATTTGATCCATAAATGATGTTTTTTACAACCTTATAATAATAAGATTATTATTAGAAGTAGTAAAAACATGAAAATATGAATAAAATAACATTTCAAATTAGGATCATATTTATAAACATGTGTGTATGTACGTTATAAATAAAATGAACATGACGCGAACATTGTGTGCCTAAATATTAAACTATTTACCATGTAACATGATTAATTCATGGGCAATTTTGGTAACTAGGTCTTTTTGAAAAACTATAGTAGTAACCAAGCTTTTTAATGTTTCAATTAAGTAAATATACCCCAACCTTTTGTATTTATTCTCAAACTCTAAACACTCTTCTCTGAAGAGGTACATTTACTAAACACAAAATTCATATAAAGTGATAAAAAAAACTATAGTAGTAACCAAGCTTTTCGAAAGGTATTAATATGTGAGTATGTACAAAGTTGTATATACTATAGATGTATATATGTTTAATTAAATTAAATAAGATCAATGTGAAATATTATTAATTCATTACTTTAATTAATTAAAATAACTTACTATTAGCAGTGTAATATATGTCAAATATAAATATTATAACAAAATTGCAGCATAGTGATATAAAGTAACTAAATATGCTTAAGTTATTTATTATAATAAATTAGCATTATTAATTCATTACTTTAGCTAACTTAAATATTTTACCATTTAATATATTTTCAAATATAAATATTAATACAAAATTTTAATATACAATATTGATTTAACCTTCCTAAAACAAATACATTTACTATTATAAATAAAAAAATTTATTAGCCAAACATTCGGAAATATATAGTGATCCGGGACTATCCGGCGATCTGGGTCTCTCCGTATATTTGCCGATCCGAGACGATCCGATGATCCGCGAATATCCTATGATCCGTGAGTATCCGGATACCCGCGGATATCCATTTTTTAATCTAGGTATCCGCGGATACCCGAATGCCTAAAACCTCGATCCGTATTCGATGATCAGAAAAATTTTCCGGAAAGGATCGGATTCGGAACTGATTAAAACAGGTAATAAAATATCGGGACTTTTTGGTTCGGGTCAACAGATTTTTCGGACCATATCGGCAAATCGGATGTGTTTTTCCCACCCTAGTCACTTGTGGGTCCTAATGGCCTACCAAATGCAGAGGGTCTCAATCAAGTTAAAGCAAGCAAAGCCGAAAGAGATGGCGTTAAACTGGTAGCTTTCTGCATATTGAAGCAAGTAATTAGCTATTTATAGAGGGAGAAACCAATGAAAAATGTGGTCATTTGAAGGAGCTATAGGATTGGGTACGCAGTGGACCCCCACTATCACCAAACAAAGCCACCAACAAAGAAACACAATCTAATGTTAATGAGGACTATTTTCATTAATATTACATATCAAAGTTATATAAAATAATTAACTGAATATGATCATTTAGGGTTCTTTTTTTTTTTTTAAACAAATATTCAACTAATTATTTTGTAATTTGTATAAAGTAAAGTCATATGGGTTTTACTAATTGCAAGGCAGCCGAACTATAAATTGGTGCAATGCTAGGCAATTGCCTAAAAAGGTTTCAACTTCAGTATTGAACAAATGCGTTGATAAAAATATCAACGTTGAAGTTATAACCCTATTTGAAACAAAGTAGGCCGCAACATACTCTTCATATTCCTCCATTTTCTTTGTTTTTTTTGAAAAATCAAAACAAAAGATCGTAACCGAAATCAATTTAGAACTATTAGTACAAAAACTATAGATCCAAGCAAGGATAAAGGAATGCTATGCGAAAAACGCATGTTGGATACATCCGATCTTTTTTTTTTCTCCCGTTATTTTCGACAATGGAATTTGCCAAGAATTTTTATTCTAAATTTGTTAGATTAGATTGTGGTTAGTTCAAATAAGCGAAATGTTTTTGAAATTTATGTTGACAGTTGATAAAGTAACCGGAATTGGAATAAATAAAATATTGACCATGCATCCAGCCTGTACTTCTCTTCGTGAAGAACACGATGGGTTCAACTTCAACGCACAACGATGGCGTTAAAGTTTAGCGTCTAACTTCAACGTTGGATACATCGTTGAACCTAGCCGATTAGGTGACGAGTAAGTTACAATTTTGTCACGAATAATTAAAGAAGAAAGAATCGGATGAAGTTATTGAAAGATTTGTTAAATAATTATTTAAATATATTGCTTAAAATAATAAGCATATTATCTATTTATTTTAGGTTAGTATATATTTTATTTTATACTCAGTATCTTTATTATTCTCTTTTGATTATATTGTAATCCTATATAAAGGATCATAATAACGTTAATACAATGTGGTTCTACCTCCACTATTTGTGTGGTCTTCTCCGCGAAAATCTATCATGGTATCAGAGCGGATTCGATTCTGGATCTCAACCTACCAATCCTCTATTTGTCGTCAACTTACCGGCGTCTAAATCTACATTTACCACCGATTTACTGGTGGTCCTATCGATCTAATGTTGTCACCGATCTACTGGTGATCATATCGATTTTACAAGTGGTGTTCATGTCACCGCTCATTGTTGATCGAAGTTTTTTCTTTGCTCATTGTCAATGAAATGGTTCAGTCTTCAACGCGCGTTTGTGTACGCACGCTTTGACTGCGGAAGCGTATTTAAAGATATGTTAGATAATTATTTAAATGTATTGCTTAAAACAATATGCATATTATCTATTTATTTTAGGTTAGTATATATTATATTTTATGCTCACTATCTTTATTATTCTAATTTGATTTCATTGTAATCCTATATAAAGGATCATAATAACGTTAATATAGTGTGATTCCACCTCCACCATTTGTGTGGTCTTCTTCGCCAAAATCTATCAGAAGTAGACTCTTTTTTATGAGCTTTTGTTTTGTGCACCCCTCTAATTGTTACCACTTCAATTGACTTAGGGCTAATTTGGTTAATAGTTTTTTTTGAGTTTTACTTTTAGTAACTAGGCCATTTAGTTTTTTAATTAGGTAAATATACACCAACCTTTTGTATTTTCTCTCAAAGTCCATACACTCTTCTCTCAAAGGGTACATTTACTACAACTAAAACTCAAAAAAGCCTAGTAAACCAAATTGTTTCATTGACTTACCACTATTACTCTATTAAGGGTATATTTACTTAATGAGTTTATGTTATGAGTACTCTTAATAGAGTAATAGTGGTAAAATGCCTAGTTAGCCATTTTACCCATTAAAGATTAGTCTTAATTTGACAGTTGTTTCATTTCGATTTTTATCTTAGTTTGTTATCCACATGTAGAGACAAAGACAACAACCTATATTTGCAGGTTGAGGCAATCATTAATGACGAGAGACCGATGGTGCCGATGATGATACCGAAACACCTACAATCGGACCACCCGCTCATTTCCTATTAGTTCATCATCTCCATCTGGTCCATCGACTCATCCTCCTTCTCATTCGCCCACTTCCTCTAATGTGGGACCACTTCCTCTACGAGAGAATCGGTCCGAGTCAAACAACGATGACATCCCCATGTCAACCCTCCCTCTAGACCTCTCCCTACACATTTCCATACATACATCCAACACATATTTTATCATCACCACCTATGCTCCTACATACACTACCCTCTTGTTTCCTATTGTGAGTTTGGTAGACACTCAAAAATCACATATCCTTACAAGTGCATGGTCATTGTTAATGTAAGTACATGATGATTTGATCAAGGGAAAAATCCCAATAGATTCCAAACAACTTGATTGAGATCAAGTTCAAAGCAAGTTCAAGTGTGTGAAATAAAAGGAAAAAGATTGATTGATAAATCAAATCTTTGGGTGAAATGAATAGCTAGAAGAAAGTAACACACAAGCATTAAATGTATGAGAAAACACTAGGTTTGAGGCTATTCCTCCCAACCCGTAACTAGTTAGCATACTTGAACCGGAATATTTAATAAATGTAGGGTAATGTGCATGTAATTATGTGAGTTTTATCTAAGAATCCTAATCATCCTTTGAAGCTCATAGGATAGCTTTATGTCAAACCAATTATGCTATGGTAAAGCCATAATCTAATTGACTAAGCTTAGTCACAATCAAGACCATAATAGACAACATAAGCACCACATGTTGTTTGCTATTTGAATACATCATCTAATATAATCACAACTCGAATAAGACATCACTAGTAGACTCAATCATATTTTTAGTCCAATCAACTCTACTCTAGGATGATAGACATCTAAATATTGCATATTTATCCTCGTATTACCTTGTAAGTCTCAACTTGGATGATTAATTTCAAATCAATCATTCATGCCGGGAAGAATACAATGCTTTAATAAGATAGATATAAGCTAATGAAAGTCTAAACCAATGCCATTTAGATAAAACAAACATGAATGAATGATAAATCCAGATTTATTCTCTCATATATGCTACTAATAGTTCTTGAGTTCCCTTCATATCATGAATTAACAAAAAAGATAAATAGGGACCATCCCAACACTTAAACCTATACAAGGACCAATAACTAGAGCTAGAGCATTGAAGGAGAAGAAGTTTACATCATCTTCACATTCTATCATGGAAGGATCTATCACTAGATCAAGAGCTAGTTCCATACAAGAAGAGGTTGCTAGTCTATTGACATCATGTACATCTAAGGAGACTCTACTTATGTCTAAGTCTTCTTTAATTGTATTGATATGTATTGTGGAGGAGCCAAATATGTGTTAAGATGATCAAGGAAGCAAGGGGAGCAAATAGAGACCTCGGTCCATTTTCGCTCCAAACGGCGTGTGCAAGATTTAAATTTATATCCCAAGAAGTATGCTTAAAAAAAGGATGCGAACCCGCATTGTACGGATCAATTATAGTAAAAGCAAGAGTTCCGGGGTGTCGATCTCAGGGACTTAGGTGAAACAAAGCAAGTATAGGTCGTCGATGCAACTAATAACCACAAAAGCGATTAAAGCAATCAAAAGATGATAATAAGGTCAATTAAAGGAAACACTACTAGATAATTGACCTATTGTAACTAAATATTTGTAACGGAATTTTTATTATGTTACTATATAAGTAATTGGCAACGGTTTATGTAATGATTTTACAAGATTGACTTACTGTAATGCCAAGCTTGTAATGAATGTTTACATATGTTACTATAGGTGTGCTATGGTAATGGTCATGTGTAACGGTTATAAAAAGTTACAAAACTAACCGCTAATGTAATGATAATTGTAACGGTAGGCTCTAAAATATTTTTTCTTTCCCTCCTTTTATGTCCGTTTTTTTATTTACTTCCCTCACTTCATTCCTCTTCTATCGCCTTCTATCGCCTGATTCTTTTTCTTCTCTAACCCTAACCCTTGCTGAGGAGAGAAGGGCGGCCGACTTCATCCTGCTTCCTGGGTCCGTCTTCAACCAGGACCGCCGGACCTGTAAACCTCCCCAAACTCCCAACCATTCGTGCTTCCTTGCTTTCTCCTTCTATGCACAAAACCAATCCAGAAACCTTCACCTTCTCCGGCGAAGAAGCCGACTCCGCTGCCTACCTTCTCCAGCGAACCAACATATCCTTCTCCCGCAAGCCGTTTGCCAACCGCCGTCCCTGCAATCATTGACGATTCCCTACGAATCTGCGAGTCGTGGGTGGTGCCCGGACGGATCGACTCCTCCTCCCTTTGCTGCAAGTCGTGGGTGGTGCCAGAACATACCGGAAGTCCGCCGCGCTGATGTTGTCATAACCGTGTTACCTCTTCTACAGATCCGTTTCCAAACACAGTTGGGTAAGATTTGGAATTGAGCAACCCTAATTTCAATTTGGGGATTTTGTGTATGTAGGGTTGAATTGTGTATATATTTGTGGATTTTGTCATAATCGTCTTACCTCTTCTACAGATTTGGGGATTTTGCCATAATCACGTTTTGCAATTTGGGGCTTTTGTTGGTAATGTAGTGCTTTCAAACTTCCCTGGTGTCCACATGGTTCGCTTTGTGTATACTCTCAGAATTGCGAGAGTTATAACACTTCTCTAATTTTCTGAAAGTTGTTCAACCTATTTAGTGAAGCCTTTTGCATTATACATTAGAGGATGGATTTGCTAAGCCGTATCACTAATAAGTTGATTCTTCTAGGCTTTGGACCCAAATCACATATCCATCTTGTCATTAATTTGCTAGTAGTCGTTTTTGTTGTCTCATTATGTATGTGGAAGTGTTGTATCATCAATTCATCTATCATCAACTTCCTTTGATTTTTGTATTACCTTTTGTTTGATGTATCAAGTCAATTTACACGTAACATGCTCTTCATGTCCATCATTCCACTTAATTGTAGGACTCTTAACTCATGAATTTAAAATTGAAAAGTCTATTATGTCGAATTAACTCAAATTCAAAACTTTTTATGATAAGATAACTCGATGTTGAATTCCATATTTACATTTTAAATTAAATTTGATATGAGCTGTGGGTATTCCTTGTGCCGACTTCCTTACAAAAGGTTTGTAGTTGTGACTTGGGCTTGTTTGACTTGTTTATCAAACAAATAAACATCTTGTCAGGCTTTTATAAGCAATCAACCATTCACACCAGTCAAACCCATCATGTCCTTAAGACAATTATAAAATTTGCTAGCTATTGCGTATAGAATATGTAAATGTCTGAATTGCATTATGGGCCAAAACGTTGGTTTATGTTCATTCATATTTTCATCAGATAAAGACTTCGAATTTGCCTTGCAGGATGGGAAGATAAATGCACTTGATTTCCATCGAACAAATGATCTACTAGTTACAACTAGTGATGATGATTCTGTGCAGCTTTACGGCATTGCAAATGCCAAGTGACTGCTCCTTTTACTCTCCTTCCCATCAATCTGTCTAGAATTTGCTGACCAATAGTCTTTTGATGATGGATTGTTATGCTTCATGTCCAAGTAAGAGATCCAGGTTCGAGGCTTCTAGGTGTCTTGGTTGTAACTCCTAGATTATATAGATTAAGCTGTCAACTGATAGTGCTTTTCTATGGCTTTTTAGACTGTTGAAAGCTACATACCACAAAAACATGGTGCTGATTGTATTTGCTTCACCCATCACCCAAGCTCAGTTATTTGCTCTTCAAAATACAATCTTGATTCAAGTGGAGGTTAGTATCTAATCACTTACATGCTGAATATACGCAGTAACTAGTATGTTAATAATGTCCCCGAGATTGAATTTTTTTGTCCATTTTATCTTGCCAAAATAGATGTCTTCACTATTTCAAAGGACATAAGCAAAGGTTTGTAGCACCTTCTATTTTTTCGTAGACACCCGTCATAGTTAGTTGAAGTATAAACATGGGATACTAATTTTAAAGAGCATCAAATCTACTATTTGCTGAAATTTTTTAGACTTTTGTGTTGACTCAACAAGTTAGCAATAAAATTATAACTTCTCTATTTGCTCACTCCACTCCCCTAGTTGTATTGTTATGCGACTAATACTTGATCTTCTTTGTTGTAGGATTGTTTCCTTGTGCATGTCCCCAACTAATTGACAGCATTATGTTAGGTTCTCTTGATCATAGTGTAAGAATATGGGATCTTCGAGTCAATGCATGCCAGGTTAGTTTATATCCTACTGTTCGTAATGTTTGACATTACATGCATGGTTTCTTAAGAAAGATGTCAATTTAGATTAGTCAAGGATTATATGTTCATTGAGTAGTATTGTCTTAAATTATGTAGTAAAACTAGTTTAGTGACCGCAATTGAGCGGGTTTTATCTAAAATTAAAAGTATCTTATTATTATTTTAATGTATTATGTATTAGATATTGATTATTGTAAAGAGAAGCTGAAATAACACATTAAAGAAGCTAATTAATACAATTAGGATCTACTTAAAAATATATGAGATTTAATTATTTATATTTAATGATTGCAAGATTGATGGGGTTATCATATAGGAATATATGATCAAGTTAAAAATACTTTTGAGTAATTTGATTAGTTCATACGTAACCTCACCTTTATATGTTGAACTTGATTTGTTTATTATATATTGAAAAACAATTGCAATATAAAAACGTACAAGATTTGCAAAAAAACTTCTAATTATAAAAAATCATTTTTTAATAACAGGAGATTTTAATATATATGATGCACACAACAATATTTAGTTCATCTAGTTATGAAGGTCCTCTAATTACTCTAATGTTTTCATCGTAAACTGTGTGAAACTTCTTTTATAAGTAGCTTATCTACATGTATTATTAATTTGTTAAGAACTTTAACATTTGGAGAAAGTAAAGGAAAATAAAATAAAATTCTATGTTTGTTGAGCAGTATGATGACTAAGATCAGCTTCTTGGCAAGAAGATTTTTGGTACTACTTTGAGGTGTGGTTTATCTCTAGTATTTGCTTCCGTTGAGGCCGACATTTGTGCAACTATGATTCGTCCTTCAGCTGGTCAATGGATAGGTAAGAACTCTAAGGGGGGTTTTTCTTGTACATTGGCTGCTTCAATTCTAAGCTATTTCAATACTTGGAGGTTGTGATCTTGTGGATTTGGCTGGCCCTATGATCACAACAGTTTGTTCTGATAAACTCTTCCATTATCAGTTGTAAAAAGCAATGACCGGGTATTAGTCGGATTCTACCTTGCAGTCTGTGATCTTTGAGTTCTTGTTTTTATTATAGCGTTGGGATAGTGTTTGATATGTCATTTTTTAAACTATTGCAGGACGAAGATAACGAAGGATGAAGTTCAAGCCGGATTGATGGCTAACTCAACTTTTTGCAAGTAATTTTTGGGCTGATTATGTGATGAACGGTTAGGTGTTTGGGCAAATATGAAAATTTGTGTAATTAGGAGGCTAATATACCTTTGTTGCTTATACTTTTGACAAGTACTTCGTATTATTTTAGGAATGATGATGTACACTTTATGCTTCGGTATTATTTATCCATGGATTATCATTAGTATTTTGTACTAAATTTGTATAATTTATAAATTATCAAATTAATTGTACACATCAGGTATTGTGGTAAAAATTGTAGATCAAATGACAATGGTTCTATATGTAAGGTGATCGACAATTATCTACGTTTTGTAATGGTTGTCCCTTGGTAACGGGTCTATCAATATTGTAATGGTAAGATCTATTGTAATAATAAATTATTTATGCAATGGTTTCACCTATAGTAATAGTTATGTATCTATTGTAATTGTTTTGGACTTGATTCTTTAAACCGTTACAATAGAGTTCATCTTCGTTGCTACATACCTATTGCAAGGCAGGCTATTGTAGCGGAGCATAATTCATTACTAAAGCCTTACAGTAACAGTTTTGAAGCCTTAAGTAACTAATTTTGACGGTTACAACAGGTCATTTATTTAGTAGTGAAATATGCAAATTCTAGGGATTAAAGCATCTAGTTGTGGTTCCAACTCAAGATCCAAAGATAAGCGGACAAAGTTGAGATTTTGCAAAGGGAAGGTGTTTCTAAAGTGAAATAGATTACCGGTAAGTCTCACTACTCACAATCCCAACCCAAAGTTCCTATTACCGGGTAAGTCTCAAGGTACTAAGGAAAGGAATTATAATCTCAAACCAACACACCAACTAAGGGAATATAATCAACCTTTACCGGGTAAGTCTCAGGCTAACTCACAAAGATGGAATGAAGGCACACTCAAACCCCAATAAAGGATAAACCTTTATTACCGACACTTATGATCTTGGGTAAACAAACAAAGAAATTACCGGGTAAGTCTCATCCTATGCTTGCATTGAACTAGGAAAGGTGTAATAAGAATAGGATTTAGCAAACTCTAACACTTAAGTCTCAGTTTCGGATCAGAAAAGGTCACCTTGGTCAGTCAAGTTCCACCCCGGCTGAGATGTTCGTCGACTGAGCGAGGTACTCTAGGGTTAAGGTTAAAGACTCAAACTTTCAGGGTCCTACTGGGATTAAGATTATTCTATCATTGTCTTTCCCACAACTTTCAGCCAATCACCCTAGAATCGCACAAGGAAATTAGCCACTCATCATCATGAAATCAATAATCAAATATATGAGAAGGGAATGAATATTTGAACACAAAAACCTTAAGAATAAGGCTTCAATAACTGAATCATTTATCAAACAAATCAGCGTTCCTTAGAATCACAAATCAAACAAAGACAACAAACCAAAGGAAATCTAAGAAAGTCTTACATATCCCCTCAAAAGCTATCACAAAGCTATGAACTTCCTTCCTTCAATCTTCAAACTTCCTTCAAACTTCCTAAAATCCTTCCTAACTGCAGCTGATCCAAAGATTAGATGGTGAAAAAGGGATTGAAAATTGGATGGCTGAATTGTGGAAAATCCAACCCTTTATATAGAAGAATTACCTTCCAAAGATAATAATATCTTAAGAAAAGATAATTTCCTATAAAATAAATCTTATCTCTAAAATAGATCTCCAAATATATGATCTTCCTTTCAAAAATCCAACCCAAAAATATAAGATCTCTTCCTTCCAAAAATAAAAGATCTCAGCCAAATAAAATATATCTCGCCGCGCCAGGGTGTTCGCCTCGGTCGGGACGCTCCTCAAGATCACCTCGGTCGAGGTGACACTGTAGCTGACCGAGGTGAATCTCAGCTGAATGTGAAATCTCTTAAATCTGGTCCAAACTAAATCTTCTTTGTTAATTCCATGCTTCCTGAGTTCTCTTTTAAGGTCCAGAATGTAGCTCTTATGACTCATTTGCTCCTTAGCTCCATTTTAGTCCAAAATGTGCCATTTTACCTACGATTACAACGAAAGTTGGTGTAGACCTCGATTCAGTAAAGGTAGATGAAACGACAATATAATCACATAATATACATCCAAACATGCAAATTATTGAAGATAAAACGTCTAAACAAGTCCCAAAATATAGACTATAATACATGCTATCAGTCCACAACAAAGCCATCCAGCCGAGATATTAATCTCTTTTGGAGCCGAGAATATCAAGAATCTTGTTAAAATTTATACAAGATTATAATTAGTTATTTTATACATTTAAACCTCTAAACATTCTAAAGGTTTTTATATTCTATCCTATATTTTGTAGGATTATTTTATTGCTTATCTTTTATTCATAACCTAGGAGGCCAAAATCATTAAATAGCTTAGATTGATTATTGATTTTCACATATATTGTGAGATACTTGCTATTTCATTCATGAAGTGTACATTTTATTCATTCCTATTCAATCAAAAAGTGAGCCTTTGATTGGATCGTTGTGAGTCCTTACTAGGTTATTCTTGTGTGTGTTAATCTTATTGAAGATTGGTGCTACTAGTCAAACTAGTCCCTCCTTGCGTTTGTCTTACTTAGCAGGCTTGTGTAAGGTTGAAGAAGGAAGGGTTAAAGTAACTTTTTGATGAGGGTTTTGATCCAACTGATCAATGTTCTTTTCATGTTTATATCTTGGTTCAATCTTCCTATATTTTTATCAATTTTAATCCATTATCCATATTCTTTATCCATCAATTATCATCCATATTAACCATGTTCTTAGTCACTGAGTTTTCATAAATCTCGGCCCTACCATTACAAATCTCGCCCAAGATTTGCATCGAGATTTGCTTTTGTTGTTTGTTTCGTCGATTGAATTTCAACTCAACCATCCAATACGGTTTGAGTATTTTTTTTATTTGAGTCTTCTTTGAGTCATATAAAAAACGAGTCTTTGCTTTATTGCTATATCTTTTGTGAGACTATTTGAGTTAACGTGATTTGTCTTGTGTCTATTAGAGAAGAGAGAGCCTCCATAGTCAAACACAAGCCAACCAAAGCCAAACTGAATCTTGTTTGAGTTTGAGAAAATCTTGCCCGAGATCAGAAGTGCACGCGCCTTGATTCTGCATTGCTTGGTATACAAGTTTCGTGATCTTCTCCATAGCTAGTCGAGATCCGTACGATATTTGAGTTAAATCTAATTTTATCCAGCTATTATATCAAAGGAGGAAAGAGATTTACAAGTAATCTTATTGTTTAGATCTTATCATATCTTTCAAATCCTAACCAAATATATATCCCAAATCTCAGTCTATATTCATACACAACAACCATATTTTTTCGACCTACCAATCCCAAAACTCCACAAGAAGGCCAGATATAAAAGTTCCATAATTTACCCCAAACGCCCTAATATTAAATATATAGTAGCGGGAAAGCCTTAAGGCAAGAGTTGTTGCGATCCAATTAAGAGGGGATCATCAAGGAAACAATGGATGAGTATATCCCACAACATATTTAGTGATTGTTTCCAATACTAGACGTTCAACAAATCTTGGCCTCCAATCCAAAATCTCGCCTGAAATTTAGCTCGAGATTTGCTACTGTTGCAAATTTATTGAAACTTTTTGAGGCAAAGTGATGAGGGACCATCCTCAACATCACCTAAAAGACCAATCACAAGATAAAGGACCAATGCATTGAATAATAACACATCCACATCATCTTTGAGTCCAACCATGGAAAGAGTTATCTCTAGAGCAAGAGCAAAAACCATTTATGAGGAAGTTGCTAGCTTATTGGCAACGTGTGCAATTAAAGAGACCTCTCATACCTAGGAAATAGCTAGCTTATTGGCTATTGTGGAACAAACATAAAAGGACCAAGATGATCAAGAAAGCATAGAAGGTGGATAGGATGAAGAAAGAGTTCCAGAGAAGAAATCTCGGCCTTGAGGACCAAAATCTTGCCCGAGATTTAAACATAGATTGAGTGAGATTTGGCTCCTGTCGAGATCTATAAGATCCAGTTACGATCTTATTAACTTTATATATCTTTTATTATTTTAATACCTTTAAGGCTCTGAAATGTTCTAAAGGTATTTGTTGATTTTTGATCATATCTTTTAGGATTATCTTTAGTTAGATTTCTTATCTTTTGTAGGAGAATCTCCCCTATAAATATCCTTAGAAGGAGAGATTCATGGGTAAATTTGATTTGATTAATATTTCCACAATATTGTGTGAACTCGTTGCTTCACTTACGAAGTTTGTGTTTTATTAATTCCAATTCAATCAAAAGAGAGAGCTTTTGATTGAATCGTTGTGAGTCCTTGCTAGGTTGTGCTAGTATGTGTTAATCTTCTAAAATGTTGGTGCTCCTGGTCAATTCTAGTCCCTCCTTGTACTTGTCTTATTTAGAAGCTTGTGTAAGGTTAAAGAAGGGAGGGTTAAGGTAAGCTCTTCGTTAAGGGGTTTTGACACATAAGGTGAAGGTTCTTTGCGGGAATACCTTGGTTCATATCTTCCTATATTTCCATCAACTCCATTCCATATTATCATCTTCTTATCTATCCATTATTAATCCATCAAACTCATGTTCGTTTTGTTCGAGTTTTCATAAATCTCAGCCCGTAACCAATATATCACCCCAAGATTCCTACATAAGATTTGTTCTTTGAGGCTGTTCGTGGACTTTTCAATCTAGATCAGACAACTGCAGCTTCAACCTCGCATAAAAGTGGCATCAGAGCTCATTCGATTGAAGTCCGTCTTAGGTTTGAGTACTTTGTTTCATATAAAAATTGAGTCTGTTTTTTGTTGCGATTATCTTTGCGAGATTATTTGAGTTTAACGTGCGTTGACTTGTGTCTGTTAGAAAAGAGAGACACACTATATCCAAACACAAGGCCAACTAGTAACCTCGAACGAAACTTCGCCCGACCTTACCGAAAATTCGCCGAGCATAAAGTCGAGATTTTTACGTTACTTGTTCCCCAAGCTTCGTGAATTTTCTCTGTCCCATTGAAGATCATATATTTATTATATTTGAGTCAAATTTAACAATTATATAGATGCTTATTTAAGGAGGAAATAGATTGACTAGATATTATTGTTAAGATCTTATCTAGTAGGTGAGATCTTATCATATCCATTCAATCCTAACCGAATATCTTTTTCAACAACTATGTATTCGCCCCTCCCCACCACCAGCAAATCCCAGAGCATATTGTTGATTGTTGGCATTCATTATTGAACCAATAATCTCGGCCAAATACTACAAAATCTCGGCAGAAAATTTTGACCGGGATTCACTACTGTTGCGAATTTTCGAGAAATTTTTGAGGCTTAATCGGAAGAATCCAAGTGCACCCGGTTCAAGAGCATAACCAGAGAAGAAGTTCTATACCATCCTTGACCCAATTCTTAGCTGTAACATCCCAAGTTCTGGGAACTCGAAGCGCTACGGGCTAGAACTGCACAATGGGTCCCGACCCTCAGAGTAGCAACAACACAACAGATCTTACAACAAGGCACAAACGAATGAAAACCAAAACTCAATATAAAACTAAAGGTTTAAACAAAGGAAGCGTAAAAAGACTGACAACCGAGTTCAAAACAAAAGGGAAAACAACAAAAGAAACATAAACTCAATCCCGTCCTATAATGTACGGGAACCCTGTAACACGCCAAATTCTGAGAACTCGGGGAGCTACTGGATAGGACCTCACAATGGGTCGCGACCTTAGTTTGACAACAATTTTACTAGGATCTTACAACAAGGCACAAAAGTATTTAAAACATTTGAAAACTTCAAACAGTATATACATGAAGAATATATATCAACCTTACAAAGCAAAGGTACTAAAACGACGCATATGAAGAATAGAAGACATCCCCGTCCCCAACTAAATGAGTACGTGGACCCGGCTGACCATTCCCTCCGGATCTCTCTACAACTGTCTTAACCTGCAAGACATCTACAAGCGGTATAAAACCGTTAGCTAACATTCTACGCATAAGTATAAAGGTAAAAGCACAAACACACACATACACAATCAACATGCAAAACTCAATCCTTTTATTATCTTTAACTAGGTGATAGGTTATTACTAATGATACTTATTTTGTGACACGAGGGATTCCCAAACCTCACCCCTGTCTCCGTTTACCAACGAGGAATAGTACTAATGCATCTGACCGTCTACCTGACTGGCTGGTCGCAGGGAACCTCCTAGACTCTCGCAAGAGCTAGGCAGATGATGTCACGACCCATTATCATACACTTGGGTCAATTACGTAAATAATAAAGTCGGCCTAATCCGGTTTCGTTGTTTATCATAACTAACAAACACCACTCATACACATTACACTCATACAAGAAGCCATCTAAGTAAGTCCGTGGACTTACCAGTCTCCAAGAGCATCCGATTAGTACACTCTCAAGTTCCCCTCGGGAAAACGCACAATGCCTGTTCAAGACAAGACACACGAATCAAACAACGCTCTAGTCAGCTAGAAGTCTTCAGGCTTCTAGGCTCAACATCCTCACAAGAACATAAACGCATAAGATTGATTGACACTTAAAATCTAGCATAACTCTTCTAAACTAAACTATACTTATACCCAACTTCGGAACATCCTAAATTTGGATTAACCCAACGGATCGTTCTCAACTTTTACCACATGATTTTATATATACCCATCAACAACATATCCAAAAATCAGCACTAAAGGAGGAGTCTAACTTACCCAAATTTGGATCACAAAACTGTATCGACATGCAGTTTTCCACACTTAGGAAATTCAACAAACACTTAACAAACAACACACTGTCTTAACTTTGAAAAATCTTAACTCCTAAACTACTCGCTGGATTTATCCAAAATTTTGATATGTTCTACTATAAAATCTTATCTACAATATATCCAAAATTCAGCAGCAAAGGAGATCAAAAGCCTATTTAAAACTATCTCACAAAACTGCATCACAAGCACTTTTTCTCAACACTTAGAAATTTCAGCACAACAGAAAAACTGCTTACGACCCAATCTTTGAAAAATTATAAATCCCAAACTCTTACTGGATTCCTCCCAAATTTTAATATGTTCTACAGCAATATGTCAACTATATCATATCCAAAATTCAAGCCCAACGGAGATCAAGAGCCTATTCAAAACCATCTCACAAAACAGCATCACCTGCTGTTTTTCCCCAACACTCAACACATTTATAAAAACTGCATGAGGCGTCAACTTTGGAACACCATAACTCTCAAACCGTAGCTCGAATTCCTCTCAAATTTTAGTATGTTACACTATACAATATCGACTAAAACATATCCGAAAATCAGCAATAAAGATGGAGTATAACCTACCCAAATCTGGAGCCGAAGTTGACTGTTCCTCACTTCCGAAAACTCAGCAAACACCTCAACTGTCCAAGTTAATCTTCTGAGGCTGTTAAGGTCGGCTTGGAGACACAACGAGTGCTCACATCAGCATATATATATATTAAGGGTAACACAAAGAGAAGGGTTAGGAAGGATGATATGGATCTTACTCGATTCCGTGTCTTGAAGGGGTGAAGGGAGCAACACCGGTTGCTGTTGTTAGAGTCTGTGACTGCGGTAGAGGAAGGAGCGGCACTGGCCCTAAAGGCACACTCACAGCCAAGAGAAAGGTCGCACCAGCGGGTCTTGTACGCCGTCCTTGCAGTGGAGGCTCCTGGGCGCTCGCTGTGGTCGCATGACATGGAGGATCGGAGAGAAGGCCCGTCCGCCAGCCTGCTGGAGTCGACAGAAGAGGGAGAGCAAGCCTTCCTGGTGTCGCTGTTGGAGTCTGCTGAAGAGGGAGCGCAAGCCTTCCTGCGCGGTTGGAGGTCTGCTGCGCACACAAACCCTGCTAGGAGCTCTGGTGGTGGACGGTTGCGCGCAGGAGGGGGCGGTTGTCGTCGGCGCGGGCCTGGCGTGAAGGAGGAGGCGGACAGCTAGAGCAGTGCAAGGGAGGGCAGCGTCATCCTAGGTTTGCTGAGGTTACGTGAAGGGTGAAGAGGTAGGGTTTCCTAATGGGTCCAAATGACTCATTTTTGACAAGTCCGAAAGGTAGGGTCCGTAGGCCAAAACTCAGTTTCATAATAGGCCCGGAATACATGTCCTGATGGGTCCGAAATGTTAAGCTTAGAGATTAAAGAAGGTAGATTGATTTATGTATTTTATGAGAGTAAGGTCCTCACATAAAATAATAAAAATATCAAAGAATAAGAACCCGGTGTCACATAGTGTATAATAAGAAGTCGGGAAAGAAAAAAAAATCCAAAACCGGTCCAGGTCCAGTTTTCTTCGGAAAAACTCGGAATCAAAAATTCCGGGTGTTACATCAGTTCCCCCTTAAAGTAAGTTTCGTCCCGAAACTTAAAAGATAACGACATATGGTCGGAGGCGATACAAAAGGAAATAAGGGCTGGAAAGGGTCACAATCGGTCAAGTTCTGATTTGTTTCTAAGATAGCCGGAAATAAAATTTCCGGGTATTACAAACCCCGGCTAACCACACCCTCCGGATCACTCAACAACATCTTGAACCTGCGGAACATCTACAACGACGGTATAAACCGTTAGCTAACATTCTAGATACTAGCAAGAGCATAAAGGCACAGACACATATAAGGTAAAGAAAAACATAGTATGCTTGCACACAACCGGTTATTATCTTTCTTAAGGTTGTCCATTACTAATTCAACTCCTTTTGTCACACGAGAATCTCCCGAAACTCGCCTCCGCTTCGTTTTACCAATAGGAATAGATCAATACTAGACAAGTGGTCACTGCCCGATTATCATACACTTGGGCCAATTAGGGTTACAAAGGGTGAATCCTATTCCGGTTATCCATTGTAACAATAATAAACAACACAAAAAAGCCAATACAATCCAACTAATACGCGGAATGAAGCTAAGTAAGTCCAAGGGACTTACCTCACTCGATGGTAGATAAAACTCAGCAACAAGTTAGGAACAACTCAGTTTCCTTCCGGAAAGGAGCAAGGAAAGCCTGTTCACACAAGCATCACGAATCAGGAACATAACGGTTTCTAGAAGTCTATAACTTCTAGTCTCAATGATCTCTAAGAGATCTACACAAGCTAAGGGCTCAACCTTAGTCTAACAACATCCTCAGGAAACAAGGAACATTCAT
The DNA here is from genome assembly GCA_033239045.1 of Fagopyrum esculentum. Classification (NCBI taxonomy): domain Eukaryota; kingdom Viridiplantae; phylum Streptophyta; class Magnoliopsida; order Caryophyllales; family Polygonaceae; genus Fagopyrum; species Fagopyrum esculentum. The sequence goes on from BSUD01000002.1 coordinate 119,103,110, forward strand.
AAGGATCAATGAAAGGAATGAGGAAAGCAAGGAAGGAAACAACTCACAAGAACGGGAGTTACTGCAGAGGAAACCGCAGGGGCGGCTGGACGAGGCGCAGGGGCGGATGGCCGCGGGGGCGGCTGCGTGACAAAAAGCGCTGTTGGCTTTCTCTTCGACAAAACTCACAGCAAGGGACACCAAAGCTCGAACCTTTGATTCCAACACGTCAAGACTCAACTCCAAAGAGCCTGAGAACAATGACACATCAACAACTAGCATGCAAACAAGAAGCAAGGTTCAAACTTGATTCTTGAAGAAGAAGAAAAGGAAGAACAAAAGAAGAAAACAAAACAGAAGGAGAAGACATGCAACAAATATATGAACCTGATGAAGAAACCAGAAGAGATGAACTTACACGTTCAACAAGGTCGCAAGAAGCAAGGTAACGGCTGTAGCTCTCAAGGGTTTAAAGAAACGTAAGCAAGAAATGGGAAAAAGGAGGAAAATGCGAGACTATATAGAGACGGGCTGGAAAGATAGAAGGAAGGACGTTTATGGTTAAGAATAAGATAAGGAAGCCGGCCTATAGATAGAAGATCGAATATTCTATCTATGGAAGGAAGATAAAACAAACGAAAGAAAGATCGGGCGCGATCTGTAGTCAGCCGCAGGGGCAGCTGACCCTGCCGCAGGTGCGGCCTGCCGCAAGGGCGGCACACTTCACCTCGGGGGCGGTGAAGGCGAAAGACTGGTTTCTTACATTAGCCTTAGTCAACCATATAACATTGATCTCGCCCAACCTGAGATAATACTGGCCGAGATTTCATAATTTTGACCGAGATTTGCCCTAGCCGAGATCGAAACCAAACCCGGCTATCTCTCTCTCCAACTGCATAGGTTCAAGGTACGTAATTCTCTCTTATTAATCTCTTTTGTGCCTTTTCTAGCCTCTTTTCTACTCTAAACACATTGAGTCAATTTCTTTGGGTGTGTTAGTTAGTACTACAATTTATATCGTACTAGTTGTGTCTACTCGCAATATTCCTTCTACTTTGTGTCAATTGTGTGAAGAGACTTCCGACAAGAGTTCTTTAACTATCTCCCAACACAAGAACCTTTTTCCGAACCAAGTTGAATACTTGAGCTATCCAAGGAGTTCTAGTTGAGACTAGTCATTGACTTTAAAGGAGTATTAATCCATCCAAGCAAATTACATCAAATTAGCTTGTGATATCACAACAAAGTGTGAGTGTGAGATAAAACAAGTAAAGCGGTTTCATTTTCACTAACATCACAAGTTTGTTGTTACTTTGCGTGGTTGTGTAAAATGTCAGGACGGAATAGCCCAAGAGAATCACAAAAGAGTGAATCTTCAGGATCAGAAGCCATAGATATGCTAAAACAACTCATGGCTACGGTTTCCACATTAGCCGAATGGATATAGAAGTTAGAATCTTGTCCTAGTGCAGAATCTCGGCCAGAATCTCGCCCGAGATTTGACCCGAGATTAGTAAATGAAGTAGGTGGAAGTTTGCACCATCCACTTATACCACTAGCCATTGTTCCATTCTGAAACGCCCCCCAAGGATCAACTATGACTAATCCAAATCCTCCTTTAACATCTAACGTTCTGCACTTTGGTGGTAATTTTCAGGACTTAGGAGACGAGGATGATGAGGGCATGTGGAGACTACCCTAGACGTCATCGCAATCCTAGGAGAGGTTGTGACTATAAACCTTATAGATCTCTCCCAAATAATGACGGATTTGGGAAGATTAAGGTCAAAAATACAAGTTTCGAAGGCAAATACGATCTAGACATTTACATGAAATGGGAGACTAAATTGAACAAATTTGGTCTTTCCATAACTTTAGTGAGTAAAAGAGGATCCAACTTGTCACGTTGGAGTTCCAAGAATATACCTTAGTTTGGTGGGATCATCATGCCAAAGAAAGGAGAAGAACACTAGATCCAGACATCTATACTTGGGAGAAAATGAAGGCCTTAATGAAAGTTAGATTTGTGCCTCAACACTATGCTAGGAAAGTGAGGCAACGATTGGAGAACCTCAAGCAAGGTTCCATGACTCTGGAGGAAGTATACACCACCATGCACATGGCGATGGTGAAGGCTAAAATTCAAGAGGATGAAGAGTCTATTATGGCTTGATTTTTAAGAATTTTGCATCCTTCATTAGCTAATGAAATTGATTTATACCCATATGCTACAATGACTAACTTACTGCTTTTGGCTATAAAGGTAGAGAAGAAAATCAAAGGACGAAACCAAGGATCGAGTTCATGGAAACCAGAGAGGAAATCTCGGCCAAACTAAGATAATCTCGGCCAATATCATGACCGAGATTCCCAAAAAGACGAGAGCAAGAGTTGAGCTCCCGATCCAACAGGACATAAATCTTCTACACACTTGCCGTTTGAATGAGCCTTCAAAGGATAATAAAGGGAGTACTTCTAGATCTACTTTACGTTTTAGAGATATTGTATGCTTTAAATGCCAAGGTAGATGTCACTATATGAGAGATTGTCCTAATAAAAGGGTGTTATTTTTAAAATAACATGGACAATATTAAAGTGAGGAAGAGCACGAAAATGATCTTACCCATCTTAATGCATTGTACATGATAGTGCTAGCAATAGTGATGAAGGTTGTGAATATGAGCGTGGAAAATATTTAATTGCTAGGAGAACTTTGCATGCTAAGATATCCCCATGTGAGGATAATCAAAGGGAAAACCTTTTACACACTAGCTGTCTTGCTCAAGGAAACATGTGCTATATGATTATTGATGGTGGTAGTTGTTGCAACATTGCTAGTGATGAATTGATCACTAAGTTGCAAGCCACTACTTTCTATCATCCTATACCTTATAAGTTGCATTGAATGTTGATTGTGGTGAATTGAAAGCTAATAGACAAGCTAAGGTTTCTCTCACATTAGGAAAGTATGAGGATACTGCTATATGTGATGTTGTGCCCATGCAAGCATGTCATATCTTATTAGGGTGTCTATGACAATTCGATAGAAGATTCAAACATGAAGGTTTTACTAAAAAAAAAATCCCTTTGAGTTCAATGGACAAACAATTACTCTTAAACCTATGACTCCTTTGTAGATTGCAGAACATTATGACAAAAAGAAGGAGAAACACAAGGAAAAGGAGCGAGAAACGCATTCCAAAGAAGAAATTTTGGGTAAAACCAAAGAATCTCACCCGAGATTTGAAGAATCTCACCCGAGATTTGAAGAATCTCACCCGAGATTTATAGAATCTCACCCGAGATTTGAAGAATCTCACCTAGATAAGAGAGTTCTCAATCTAGTTCAAGACCTCAGTCCAATAGAATGGAATCTTGGCCCCGAAGCACAAATCTCGCCCGAGATTTATCACTCGAAATTCATATGGCTAAGACTAATCGAGTCCTTTAAGCATCCAAACGGGAGTTTCTTGATTATTCTGTTCCTTTGGATACTGTTTTGATGAGGTTATGTAAAAGCCTTATGAGTTTGAGTGACAAAGTCAAGGCTACCTTACCTCAAAACATTTTAAGGAATTTGGATGAGTTTTGTGATGTATTTCTGGATGAGATCCCTCAAGGCCTTCCATCTTTTCGAGGCATTGAGCATCAAATTGATTTCATTCTAGGTTCTACACTTCCTAAATGTCCAACATATAGGATGAGTCCTTAGGAAAGTCAGGAAATTAAGGATCAATTGCAAGAACTTTTGAATAAAGGCTATGCTAGAGAAAGCTTGAGTCCATGTGCGATTCCAGTTCCCTTGGTATCTAAGAAAGATAATACTTGGAGGATGTGTGTTGATTGTAGAGCAATCAGTAACATTACTGTATCGCCATCCCATCCCCAGATTAGATGACATGCTAGATGAGCTTAGTGGAGCTACCTTGTTCTCCAAGATTGATCTCAAGAATGGGTATCATTATATCCGGATGCAGGTAGGAGATGAATGGAAGACGGCATTTAAGACTAAGTTTGGTCTTTGTAAGTAGTTGGTTATGCCTTTTGGTTTGACTAACGCTCCGCACTTTTATGAGATTGATGAATCATGTCTTGTACCATTTCATTGGAAAGTTTGTGGTTGTCTACTTTGATGGCATTCTCATCTACAACAAATCACATGAGGAACATGAAAAACATTTGAGGGAGGTACTAGAAACTCTTATAACTTAATCTTTATTTGCTAATGTTATGAAATGTGAGTTTAGTACTAATCAGGTTATTTTCCTTGGATTTGTAGTGAGTACAAGAGGTCTAGAAGTTGATGAAGAAAATATTAAGGTCATCCAAGATTGGCCTACACCTACAACAATCGGCCATGTCCGATCTTTCCATGGATTATCAATGTTTTATAGAAGTTTTATACGGGATTTCAGTAACATTGCAACCCCCCTCACGTCTCTCACGAAGAAGCAAGTATAATTCGAGTGGAGAGAAGCACAAGAGAAAGCATTTAAGGAATTAAAGTGGCAAGTATCACATGCACCACTTCTAGCACTTCCAAACTTCATTAAAGAATTTGAGGTTGAGTATGACGCATCGGGAATTGGCATTGGAGGAGTGCTCATGTAAAAAGGTAAGCCACTTGCCTAGTTTAGTGAAAAATTGAAAGGAGCATGCTTGAATTATTCGACCTATTATAAGGAATTGTATGCTTTATTTTGAGTTTTCAAGACATGACAACATTATCTTTGGCCTAATGAATTCATCCTTAGAAGTGATCATGAGTCTCTAAAGCATTTTAGGAGTCAAGATAAATTGGATAGGAGGCATGATAGATGGATGAGGCTTATAGAAAATTTCCCGTATATTATTAAGTATAAAAAATGAAAGGATAATGTTGTTGTTGAGGCTCTTTCTAGGAGACATTCATTGATCACTACTATGGATTCTAAGTTCTTTGGTTTATATTATATTAAGTATCTATACGTGGATGACATTGATTTTCGTGATACTTATACGTAGTATAAATCTCGGCCTTACGCTAGAAATCTCGCCCGAGATTCTGACCGAGATTTGCGTAGTATAAATCTCGGCCTTACGTAGTATAAATCTGTTGCGAGATAAGTTCTATATTTTCGAAGATATTCTGTTCCATGAGGATAAAGTGTGTATTCCTAGATGTTCTCTTAGAATGTTACTTGTTGAGGAAGCTCACATGAGAGGTTTAATGGGACATTTTGGTAGAGATAAGACTTATCCCGTGTTGCATTCACACTTTTATTGGCATCATATGCTTAAAGATGTTAAGAATATGCTTAAAAGACACATTGTGTGCTTGAAAGATAAGGCTTGCTTGGAACCACATGGAACCACATGAGTTGACATTAGTATGGACATTGTTGTAGGTTACCTTGGACTAAGAATGGGACATTGTTCGCTCAAAAGGTGTGTGCGTCAAAGTCTTAAATTTGTATCTAGAACTCAAAAGCAAAGCGAACCCGCAGTGTACGGATCAGCTGTAGAAAGGTAAGAATTCCAGAGTCGAACTCAGGGATTTGGTGAGAAAAATTCCGATTTCAATTATCTAGCGAAAGTATAAAAGCTTTTGTGATATGATAAAGAGAGAAATGATTCCAAGGATTCAAGTATCCGATTTAGGCTTTCGATTCAAGACACTTCTATAGATATAGGACAGAATTTATATTGCCAAGATTAAATGTTCAAAGGTAGGATTCGTACGTTGAAGTTCCGAAACCTATATGACTAATCTATAGGTTCTCTCTATAAGGGTTGTTGATGCTGCAATATAGAAAGGTCTAAAGATGAGAATTATGTTTAGACTAACTATCTAAAACTCCAGGATATGACTCTCCAAAGTAAAGATTAGAAAGCACAATTAATTTCTTAATAAAGGATGTTGAATCTCTTTATTACCTAAATCTTGCCATCTTAATCTATTAAATCTAGAAACAGGTTTGAAGTGCCTTCATACATTCAATTAGAGGGTAGAAAGGTTAATCAAGATTGGGATTAAGACAAGGATTAGTTTTGATTAAAGATTAGTTCAATTAAAGTTCGTCAGAAGAATAAATCGTGCTGTTCATAAGAAAAATCGGCCGATTTTCCTCAAGAACAGTCCGATTTTCCTGTTTGTCGCAAAACTAAAATCTAAATTCTCAGGGTCCTAATGTTTGAATGAGTTCAGTCTATCATCATCTAAGCCTTAATCATCAACTATTCTCCCCAGAATCACAAGGTTTTTAGCCAACCATTTTCAAAGTCGAATCAAATTAATTATTGAAAAAGATATTGTAAAGAAACCAAATCTTGAACGAAAAATCCAATAACTCTTAAATCTGTAAACAATTGTCAAATCTGTTCAATGTATCTCTCAAACAACTCAATGTTGTGTTCACAAACCACAAACAATGTAATGGATAAAGAAATCTCACAATCAAAGATCAAGAATAACTTTCCGGCAAAAGCTCTTCAATCTCTCTCCAAGAATCGTTGATTTCTCCAAAACGTGTAAAGATTTTCCAGTGCGACCTCCTCGTCTTCGTTCCTAGGGTTCTCTTCTATACTTTCTTGCAGATGGGCTGTTTGGCAAAACTCTCCTCTAGCCCAAAATAATTGGGCTTTGTGTCGTCTTTCCATTTGGCCGAATCGTGAAGAAAATCGACCCAGTCGATTTTGGTGCAAAACCGTTCGATTTCAGGGTATGAAAATCGTCCAATTTATGTATATATTGACACGATTTTCTTCAACAGAAAGTGCTCTTCCTTTGGTTCGTCTTCTATGCTTCTCCTTTTCAATTCCTTAGCTCTTTGTGGTCCTTCTAAGACTCCTTTAGCTTCCTTAACATCCCTAGATGCTTCTTGCTCCATTTTTGCTTCCAATTCCGCTCCATTTACCTACAATTCATCAAAATCTCGTGTAGACCTCTATTTCCCACAATTGATTGAATAGAACATAAAAGTCATACAAAATCTCTCTAATTGCAAGGTAAACTGAGACACTCTTTTACAATATGCGTGAATATGATGATACATAATTCATGTCATCAAAATACCCCATACTTGCCTCTTGCTTGTCCCTAAGCAAGACTCAAATTTAGAATAAAAGATGTCATGGATTATATATGTATGAAAACTCAAAAAACTCTTCTTTTGGTAGTGCTTCTTCTTATTGGATCACCCTCAAAGTGATATTTCAAGGCATAAAAGTGGCAAAGCATGTATCAATGATGACTATAAGATGAACAAACTCCCTTTCCTTCCTTGAAAGCATAAATAAAGAACATGATAAAGGTGTAGAGGCAATCAAAGTCAAACAAATCTAAGCCATTAAGTCTTAAACACATACATAAAAGTCTCAAGGTCTTCTAATCAAAGGAAAGGTTCAAGAAGCGTATTAAGGGAAGGAGTTCTTTTTGGTAATTGTGGTGCTAATCCGGGAAAGAGGAACACAAAACACCTTCAAGAATTTTCTTCACCGCACATGCTTCGCATGTAGAAAGCTTTGCTTTCATTATACTTTACTTTTTTTTTTTTTGAGAGTATGGACAGCGGTGCACAAAAACCGAAGCCTAGGAGATTGGCGTTTCTAAATTTCGAGATGCCTCAAACCCTTGATGCACATACCATATCCCGTTAGGACTTGTCGTTCAATCGGACTTTGGCAAGACACAAACACCCGGCTATGTGAATGGTGCCGAGTTACTCATCCTCATGTTCAACGTCCCCAAACTTATGAAACTTTGCACTTTTTCAATACATTTTTCTTGGCCCTCCCACATCAAACATGCCTTTTTCAATCACCTATCCTAATTCCCGGATGGTAAAAGGAGGGTTACATATTTCATTGAGGAGCTAGCATGATCAAGACATGAGAAAAGAAAAGAAGTGAATTGCCTTAGTCATCCTTAAATGATGTAAAAGAACTTGCAATATAGCTTCGACTATTATTTCATTCTCTTATCAAAACAACTAAATCATATAACTTATTTATGTGTTCAAGAAACAAAAGTGAACTTATTCATGCAATAATCAATATCTCAACATAACTAAGCATCTCTTTGCCTATCTATATACACAACTCTCATCATAGAGGTCATTTCCATATAAGAAGCACTAAAAAAAAAATTTTTTTTTTTGAAAATTCATAGGTTTTGAAAAAGATCATGCAAATGCAAGTGTCATAATGGAAAGCAAGTAGTGCAAGAGTTATTACAAGCCAAATTGTCAAGAGTAGTGGAAAGTACATAAAGTGCTAAAGTGAAACATAAGGTATTGTAAGTACCCCCACCCCATACTTGACATCCACATTGTCCCCAATGTGAAAAAACCAAGCATAGAGAGGAGAAAAATACTTACAATGTAAAAGGAGTGGAAGCTCAATCCTCTGTCGGTGGTGGAGGTGGTGGATAGGGATACATCGGTGCGCTAGGGTCGTAGAAGTGGCCGGACTGGTGGTAGTACATGTCTCTCATCTGGCCATCATAGGATGAATGCCTAGCGTCCGTCTCCTCCCTGTAGTTCCTGAACTGAGTGTTCAGGGTGTCATAATCGGTGCGGAGGGTACGGTAGTCGGTGCTGAGGCTCTGGAAGCTAGTGACTAGCTCCCTGAAGTGGCGTGGAGCTCGGCGTCCTCGTCTAGGGCCTGGAGCATGTGCATAAGAATGTCGAGGTGGCTGTATGTCATCCTCCGTCTCCTCATCCTGCCTACTAGTCCTGCTCGGTCCTACACCATGAGTATCAGTGTCCATGGCATCCGTAGCATGTCCGCTATGATTATCACTCTCAAACTCGAGCATGGTCTCCTGTCCTCCATCCTCATCCTCCTCCTCTGAGTCACCTGCATCATCATCATAATAAGTAGGAGGTGAGAACTCCTCAAGCATCGACTCAAAGGTCTCCTTCCAGTTCCTCTTGTTCCGAATGGTGTATTCGGATTTCCATATGATCTCGGATGGCTTCTTCTTCGGATCTCTGTGCCATGGCATCGGCACATGAAGAGTTCCTCTCCCTCGAGGAATCAAGACCTGTCGAACCACCAACCTCTGTGAGCCTAAAGGAAGGGCACTCTCAACTAGAGTGCATCCCGAGAAGTCATAACCCATGGTCTTTGCCACATGAGTGACAAGACCTCCTGCACAAATATCGCCCTTAGCTTTGTTGGCTATCTTTCCTAGATAGTCAGCAAGCATGGTGGCAATGTCGGGAGTGGTGAGCGTGGATGTCATGCAATAGAGGATAAAAAGCTCATCATCCTTGAGCTTCTGCGGAGTCTCTGTCCGGGCAAATAAACTCTCGCTAAGTATCCTATGCACTACCTTAAAGGAAAGGTTGTACATACTTGTCTCCTTGGAGTTTCCGGGTCTCCACTTGTCTCCTCCGTACTCACCTACGGAAATAGCCTCCCAAAAATCACTAGCACTGAGACCTCTAGCAAATGTGCCTGCATCTGAATAAGAGAAACCAAACAAGTCGCCAAAAGTGTCAATGGACATAGTGTGGTCTTGGCTCATGAGGCGGAAAGTGACCATCCTTTCCCTAGGGTCGTGCTCAAACGTGCTAAGGAATTCTAGGGTGATCTCTCTATAAGCATCCTCCCTAATCGTAGCAAAATGTCTCAACCCAGCTCTGTCTAGCATCATATCAACATCCTCTCGAACATACAACGAATCTAAGTCATCAAGCACTATGTAGCGAGGAGGTGTGAATGGGCGATCTACAATGCGTTCATAGCGTTTCTTGTGCTAGGATAGGGGAGGGGGAAGCTTAGGGATGTTGGTAGGTGGTGGTGGAGGTGGGGCAGGGGCTTTTGAAGAAGATCCCTTCTTCTTCCCCGTGTTTCTAGTTACCCTCTTCACAAGATCCATTCTGAGTCAAAAAATCGGCCTGTTCTTGACAGAAATTGGACGATTTATCTGGGTTGGGTCGATTTTTGTCTCGATTTCGATGATTCTCAAAATTCTGTAAAGTTCTGTTCAATCTATCACCACACACAGTTCTCTACAATGATTTCTAAGCAAATTGCTCTATCAATTCCAACAAACAAACACTTCCTAAGCAAACTTCAATTTCGAATGAGAAACTTAGGTTTTGGAAAGAAAAACCTGAATTCCTTATGGAGGAGTCGATTGCCGTGCGTGCTGTTGTTAGATCCTTGTTGAAAATGCTTCAGTTTGGAGCCAAGAATCACTCGAAATGGTTAAGGAATGAAGATATTAGGGTGTGGCGATTTTTCGGCTTTCTTGAGAGAGAGAAATCGAGAATTGGGGGTTTTGGAATGAAGAAGATCGAGTGTGAAGTCCTTATATAGGGTCGATGATTTCTGAAGAAAATCGGCCGATTTATCTGGTCGATTTATTTGTCGGGGCGATTTTTCTTTCTGTCGAAAAAAATCGGACGATTTATTTTGACAGGTCGATCTCCAGGTCGATTTATGTTTCTGTTTAAAAAAATCGACTTGCTCTGTTACTGAATCGGACGATCTTCTTATGGTAACTCGATTTCCTTCCTTGTTTTTCTTGAATCTCGAAGATATAACTCATTTGTGCTCCATTCTCCATGAATCTCTCACATTTGAACCTAATTTCCTGCGATTAATGACATGACAAACCAAGAGTGCATCGAGGAACAAATAAAAACGAAAAATGAAGAAACAAAGCAATTAATCTATTCTAACTAAGTGAGGGAAAGAAGGGAAAACTATACTATCATGGGTTGCCTCCCAAGAAGCGCTTTATTTATCGTCTTTAGCTGGACGGTGTATGATGTTGTGTTCAATGGAGGAGGATAGGAGCTATCTCCTCGACCGGAGCTTCCGGTGTGTATTTCTTCAACCGTTGGCCATTAACCTTGAAACTTCCGCTTTGTTCACCCCATACTTCAACTGCACCATGGGGGAAAATTCTTTTAATTACAAAAGGTCCTGTCCAACGGGATTTGAGCTTACCTGGAAATAGACGCAGCCTTGAGTTGAATAGGAGGACTTGGTCTCCCTCCTTCAAATCTTTTGGAATGATGTGCTTATCATGCCAGCGCTTTGTCCGTTCCTTGTAAATCTTTGCGTTCTCATATGCGTTTAGCCGGATCTCATCTAGCTCATTGATGTCTAAGAGCCGCTTCTCTCCGGCTTCTTTCATGTCGAAGTTGAGCCACTTGATAGCCCAATAAGCCTTATGCTCTAGCTCTACAGGAAGATGACATGATTTACCATAAACAAGATTATAGGGAGTCGTACCTATTGGTGTCTTGAAGGCTGTCCTGTATGCCCATAGTGCATCGTCAAGCTTCATTGACCAATCTTTCCTCGTTTTAGAGACGGTTTTCTCTAAAATCCCTTTAATCTCTCTATTGGATATCTCGACTTGTCCGCTGGTTTGCGGATGGTAAGGTGTAGCTATCTTATGGGTCACCCCATACTTAGCCAATAGAGTCTCAAATCGACGGGCTGTGAAGTGCGTTCCTCCGTCACTAATGATGGTTCGGGGAGTTCCAAACCTTGGGAAGATCGTTCTATTGAAGAACTTCACCACCACCATTGCATCATTAGTGGGAGAAGCGATTGATTCTACCCATCTTGAAACATAATCTACGGCAAGAAGTATATACTGATTACCGCATGAAGATGGGAAAGGTCCCATAAAGTCGACGCCCCATATGTCAAAGATCTCTACTTCTTGTATGTTGTTGAGAGGCATCTCATTCCTCTTGGATATATTACCTGTCCTTTGACAAGCATCGCAAGAAACAACAAACTTTTGTACATCTTTGAAAAGCGTAGGCCAATAGAAGCCGGAACGAAGTACCTTAGCACAAGTCTTGTGGGAACTTGCATGTCCGCCACATGGTAAAGAATGGCAATGGCGGATGACACTATCCACCTCATCTTCGGGAATACATCTCCTGTAAATGCCATCTGGACCTCTTTTGAATAGAAGAGGTTCGTTCCAATAGAATTGCCGGACGTCTCTAAAGAACTTCTTCTTTTGAGCATATGAAAGTCCGGGTGGAATCTCCTGACAAACAAGGTAATTTACAATGTCAGCAAACCATGGATCATTACCTTGTGATATGTGTTGAAGACACTCTTCAATCTCGTACAACTGCTCGTCAGGGAAGGAATCGTCTATCGGAAGTTCATCCGACTCGCCCGTGAGTTGCGGAAGACGACTAAGGTGATCGGCAACGGAGTTCTCCGATCCTTTCTTATCACGGATATCTAAATCGAACTCTTGCAAGAGTAAGATCCATCTTAGAAGCCTTGGCTTTGCATCCTTCTTCGTGAATAAGTATCGGATTGCGGAGTGGTCCGTATAGACTATCACTTTCGCATCTACAAGATAGGAACGAAATTTCTCAAATGCGTATACTACGGCTAAAAGTTCCTTTTCCGTAGTTGCGTAGTTGTATTGAGCCTCATCTAGCGTTTTGCTAGCGTAGTAGATGGCATGAGTGCGACCATCTTTCTTCTGTCCAAGAACGGCTCCTATAGCGACATCTCTTGCGTCGCACATGACCTCGAAAGGAAGAGTCCAATCGGGTGGTTGAATGATTGGTGCCGAAATCAATGCTTCTTTGATCCTGCAAAAAGCATCTAAACAATCTTTCGAGAATTCGAAAGTCGCATCTTTCATCAAAAGATTAGTCAAAGGTTTTGAAATCTTAGAAAAATCCTTTATGAATCTCCTATAGAAGCCCGCATGTCCTAAGAAGCTTCTAATTCCTTTTACTGATGAAGGGGGAGGTAATTTCTCAATGGTTTCTATCTTTGACCGATCTACCTCTATTCCCCTTTGTGACACTAGGTGACCTAACACAATTCCTTCGGTGACCATGAAATGACACTTTTCCCAGTTTAAGACTAAGTTAGTGTCCTCACATCTCTTAAGAACTAGTGAAAGGTTATAGAGACAGTTATCAAAGGAAGAACCATATACCGAAAAGTCGTCCATGAAGACTTCCATGATATTCTCTACATATTCGGAGAAGATTGCCATCATACACCTTTGGAAGGTGGCTGGAGCGTTGCATAAGCCGAATGGCATTCTTCTATAAGCGAACGTACCCCATGGGCACGTAAAGGTTGTCTTCTCTTGATCATCCGGATGAATTGGAATCTGAAAGAAACCGCTATATCCATCTAAATAACAAAAGTAGGCATGTTGGGCTAACCTTTCCAACATTTGATCGATGAAAGGAAGGGGGAAGTGGTCCTTCCTTGTGGCCACGTTCAGTTTGCGGTAGTCGATGCACATTCGCCATCCTGTAACTGTCCGTGTAGGGATGAGTTCGTTGTTCTTGTTGGCAACAACGGTAATGCCTCCTTTCTTGGGTACTACTTGTACCGGACTCACCCATTTGCTATCAGAAATAGGGAAGATGATACCTGCATCAAGTAGCTTAAGGATTTCTTTCTTCACGACCTCTTTCATTGCCGGGTTTAACCGTCTTTGAGGTTGGCGTGAAGGTTTGTAATCCTCTTCCATTAATATTTTGTGCATACATAGAGAAGGCTTTATTCCTACTAAATCATCAATGGTGTAACCTAGTGCTCTCCTATGTTGCTTCAGAACATGCATGAGTTTCTCTAATTCATCATCATTCAAATTTGCATTGACTATAACCGGGTATGTGGAATTAGTGCCAAGGAATGCGTACCTTAAATGCGTGGGAAGTTGCTTCAATTCTAATGATGGAGGTACCTTGGTTGGTGATGAATCATGGCTTTCGGGTGTTGTGGAAGAGGTCTCTATATGTGTGGGTATTTCATCATTAGATTCGGAAGCGGCTGCGGTGAAGTTTGGAGAATCCAGAGAATTACCCATTGAATCGACCTCCCCTGTAATAAATCGGTCGATCTGCTGTACGATTTTTCTTTCTGTCGGAAAAAATCGGGTTACCTCTTCATGAATCGGACGATTTAATGTCGTCAGGTCGATCTTTGTTTCTGTCGAGAAAAATCGGATTGCATCTTCAGAAATCGGACGATTTATTTCTGGCAGGTCGATTTTCTTCACAGTTTCCGGAGTCCACTCTAGTTCTTCAACTTTTGCTCCTAGTTCTTCCTCCACATCATTTAATGCTTTCACATCCTCATTGCAGTCATGTTCCACCCCTTCCTCCATGATGCTCATGCTAAGAACCTTTTGAAGAGGGTCTTTCACCAAGATTGAACTTACTACCTCTCTAGACTCTTCTTCATCAACAATTTCAAAGACGTTGTCTTTCAAGGCCGGCTCCTTGATTAAGGAAGATAGTATGAATTCTATCTTTTCTTCACCAATATGGAAGGATAGCTGGCCGTTCTTGCAATCTACCATGCATCCAGATGTGGCAAGGAATGGTCTCCCAAGGATGATGTGAACCGGGTAATCTGCAGGTATGTCAAGAACGACAAAATCTATAGGGATGTAAAACTTACCTAGCTTTACCGGAATGTCTTCTAATATTCCCACCGGCTTAGTGGTAGAACGTTCAGCCATGTAGAGTGTGATCTTCACCGGTCTAGGCTCCACTAGACCAACTGCCTTGCATAGAGCGAGAGGTATGATACTCACACTCGCTCCAAGATCACAAAGTGCATCATAGGTGGCTTCTCCCAAAGTGATGGGTATGCAAAAGGATCCTGGATCACGGAGTTTGGGTGGCATATTCTCCGTCATAGTCTTGATGAGTTCGGATGACTCCATACTCATCTTGACTTCTCCTATATCTTCCAACTTCCTCTTGTTGGAGAGGATTTCCTTGAGGAATTTCCCGTAAGCTGGCATACCTAAAATCGCATCCATAAAAGGTATGTTAATATGAAGTTTACTCATAAGTTCAACAAACTTACCGAAATGTTTATCTAGGCGTGCACGCGCTCTAGATTGAGGAAAAGGTAGAGGTGGTTTGTAAGCGGGAGGAGGAACGTAGACTTCTTCCTTCTCTTTTTCCTCTCCTTCTTTTGTGGTGGTATCAACTACTTTAGGTTGAGGGTCGGCGGTCGTCTTTCCGCTCCTAGTAGTTATTGCCATAACCCTTCCTTTTGGGTTATCTTCTGTCTTTCCGGGAAGCTTCCCTTGATCTCTTGGAACTTCTCCGGCTTTGTTGAATACTTGGTTTTCCAAAGCTTTGTGAGCTTTGTCAACCGAAGTTATGTAACTCTCCAATCCTTGTAGCTTGCCTAGTATTGTCTCTAGCATGGGATCCGGTTTGTTTGATCCGCTTGATTGTCCCTGGCTTGTTGAAGGAGTAGAAGAAGATGGAGATGTTAGAGCCTTTTCAGCATGAGAGTAAGGATTACGTGGATTTTGCTGATTTGACCTCCAATTGTTGTTATTTGAGTTCCTGTTGTTATTCCAATTGGAGTTTCGGTTGTTATTGTTGTTATTTCTCCAATTTGAATTCCGATTATCACTCCTTTGATTGTTATCTCTTCCTATGTAGTTGGCTTCTTGCTCCTTTGTCTTTTGAAGACTCGTTTTGAGCACTTCCCTCAATTCTTTGATGTCATCTTTGAGGGAGAATATTTGTGTTTGAGCCGCTTGATTCAACTTGGCTCCCGGATCGCCTTGATTCCGGCTATTTGATTCCACCTTCCAGTGGGAATACTTCTCATTCACTTGGTGTTCGCTCCAAACGGTGTGTGCAAGCTTTAAATTTATAACCCTAGACTTAAGCTTAAAACAAGGATGCGAACCCGCAGTGTACGGGTCAATCGTAGTAAAAGCAAGAAAATTCCAGGGGTCGATCACAGGGACTTAGTGAAACAAAGTCCAATACGGTATGCTAGTGTTAATGCTAACCACAAGAGCAAGTATACAATCAAAGATGAATAAGATGTCAAATAAGCAAACATGCAATTCTAGGGATTAAAGCATCTAGTTGTGGTTCCAACTCAAGATCTATAGATAAGCGGACAAAGCTGAGATTTTTTGCATGGGGAAGGTGTTTCTAAAGTGGAGTAGATCACCGGGTAAGTCTCACTACGCACTAATCCCAAACCGTAACTCCTATTACCGGGTAAGTCTCAAGGAATTAAGATAAAGAACTATAACCTCAAACTAACACACCATCTAAGGGAATAGAATCAACCTTTACCGGGTAAGTCTCAGGCTAACTCACAAAGATGGGATGGAAGCACACTCAAACCCCAATAAAGGACAAGCCTTTATTACCTAAACTTATGATCGTTGGTATACAAACTAAGGAATTACCGGGTAAGTCTCATCCTAAGCTTGCTTTGAACCAGAAAGGTATAATAAGAATAGGATTTGGCAAACTCTAACACATTAACTCTCAGTTAAGGATCGGATAAGCCACCTCGGTCAGCCAGTTTCCACCCCGGCCGAGATGTTCATCGACTGAACGAGATGCTTAGGGTTAAGGTTAAAGACTCGAACTTTCAGGATCCTACTGGATTAAGATTATTCTATCATTGTTTTTCCCACAACCTTCAGCCAATCACCCTAGAATCACACAAGGAAATTAGCCACTCATCATCATAATGAAAGTATTAAATATATGGGAAGAAGGTGAATATTTGAATAAAGAAGAATTTAATGAAAACACTTCAATAACTGAATCAAATATCACACAAAAATCGTTCCTTGGATAATGATCCAACAAGACAAAACAACAAGGAAAGGAATTGAAGACAATCTTACAAAACCCTCCAAAAAGCTATAAAGCTATAGTCTTCAATCTTCCTTCGACCTTCAAAAAGGTTCTTCGAATCTCCCAAATTGGAGTAGGATGCGGCTGCTGCGCGTGTATGCGAGGTTCCCAGCTGTAAGCGGATGTTGGATTTGTGGAAAATCCAACCCTTTTTATAGGAAAAATAAACCTCCAAAGATAATAAATCTTAAGAAGATATTATCCCATAAATATAGGTAAAATATATGATTCTGCATATCTCCTTCCTTCTAGAAGCTCAGCCCAAAAATATAAGATCACTTTCCAATTTTAAAAGATCTCAGCCAAGAATAAAATATTCTCGCCGCGTCCTAGGTGTTCGCCTCGGTCGAGTCGGTGTCTCTGGATCGCCTCGGTCGAGATGAATCTCTGGGCAACCGAGGTGATCATAACTGAGTGTAGAATCTCTCAAAACTGGTCCAAAGTAAATCTTTAATCCATGGTTGTGCTTCCTGAATGTAGCTCCAAATGACTCTTGACTCCTTTTGCTCCTTTTTGATGCAAAACGTACCATATTACCTGCAATTACAACGAAACTAGGTGTAGACCTCGATTCTCGCAAAGGTAGATGAAATGGTAGTAAAATCACATAATGTACATACAAACATGCAGATTATGAAAGATAAAACGTCCAAACAAACCCCAAAATATAGACTATAATTCATGCTATCAAAATACCCCATACTTAGCCCTTGCTTGTCCCTAAGCAAGTTCCTCATATAGAAATCAAGATAGAATGGATTATAAGTCAAGAAAATCAATGAAAAGTCTTTCAAAAACATTTTATGGTGTGAAACTATCATAGATCACTCTAAGAGAGTACTTTCTGGAAATTAAAAACTCAATATGATCAAAATATTTTATAAATATAGGAAAGTTGTTCATCTTTGCATAAAATCATAGAATGCATAATAAATCATAATTATCAAAATTAATCATGTATAATCCGATTTAAACCGCTAAGTCAATCAACAAGCTCAAGGTCTCAAGGGCTTCCCAAAAGAAAGGTCAAGAAACGTGTAGGGTAGGGATGTATGTAAGGTAATGTGGTGCTAGAATCCGGGAAAAGGATGAACTTCACTTTTACTTTGACTTGCAACATCTTCCACCAATAAGCTTTGCTTATTTCACACTTTTTTCTCTTTTACTTTACTTTTTGGGATGCATGGACAGAGGTGCACAATAACCGAAGCCTAGGAAATCCGCAATCATCAATTTCTTGAGATGCGTCAAACCCTTGATGCACATACCATGACCCGTTAGGAATATCGCTCAATCCGACTTTGGCAAGACACAAACACCCGGCTATGTGAATGGTGCCGAGTTACTCATCTTCATGATTGACTTCCCCAAACCTATTATTGCTTTCTAACACTTTCACTTTCAGCCACTTCTCAACTTTTGACTTGCTTTCACCACTTCGCTTGCTTCCAAATTCCCGGATAGGTAAAGGGAGGCAATATGTATATGAGGGGCTAAGCATGATCAAGAAGAAGAAGAAGAAGAAGAATGAATTGCCTTGGTCTTTCCAAGAAGAACGTGAGAGAACTTATGCTGCGGTGTCAACCTTCAAATTCAACATAATTTGGATAAAAATAAAGTATTAAACATGCCAATAATTTCAAACAAAGCATTTAGCAACTTAAACATATCATAAAACATTTCAAACATATAAAGAATTTAAATCCAGTCGGTAAACAAAATCTTCACTGAGATCATATCCAGATAAGTAACACAAAAATCGTTTTCGAAAATTTTCTGTTACGCCCACCTCGGTCGAGGTGTTCTTGGTTCAACCGAGGTGAAACACCTCGTTTTGCCAGAACTGTCCCGGTCGAGGTCAAAAATTTTTTTTTAAAACCATTTTTTTTTTCGGTTTCGACGTTTTTCTCAATCAAATAACCTGTAAGTATGCATGCAATCTCAGATAAACATATAAATGCAGAATGAAGCATAAATATGAAAATATCCGATACATCATAAGTCGAATAATACATCATAAGTCAAATAAGTCAGATAATACATCAACTACCCCATACTTGAGACACACTGTCCCAGTGGGTGTAAATAAAGTCTGAAAGAAAGGAGGACTCACCGGATAAAGAGCCGAACTGCATAAAAATAAAATAAATAAAATCCTGCAGCTCCTCAGAAGTCCTGATCCGGTGGTGGTGGTGGTGGTACATAAGGATACTGGGTCGGATCGAATGGATAGCCCATAGTCTGCTGGAACTGTAGCTCCATCATCCTACGCTGATAGTGCTGCCCCTCCAACATCTGCTGAGTCCAGCTGTCAAGGTGTCGGTGCTGGGCGGCAAACCTCTCATGCATGTCTACTGTAAGGGCAGCATATGAGTCTATCATCTGCTCTGTCAACTCGTCGATCCGACGATGAGCCTCTGCATCTCTGTGACGGCGTGTCCGACGTCTAGTAGATCTAACGGGAGGTGCAGCAGGTGCAGGCTCAGTATCCTCCTCATCCTCATCCAAATCAATAATGGGAGGCGCGCTCGTCCCAGCTGTATCTGTCCCTGTGTCCATCGGGACGCCGCCTCCTCTCTCATCAACTGTCTCGTCATCATCGTCCTCCTCATCAGCCTCCTCAGCCTCCTCAGCAGCTGCAGCTGCTCCCTCTCTATAGTCCTCCATAAGCGGGGCCCATGCTGTCTGCCAAAAATGTGGGTCGAAGACCGAAAACTGTGCAGACCATCTGATGCCCTGAGGCGCTGTCCGCTCCCAAGGCATGGCAACATACGGAGTAGTCAACCCACGAGGAACAAGAATCCGCCTCGTGATCATCTCCTGCAGACCCAGCGGCTTCGGAGCCGCCGCCAATGTGCAGATACTGAGATCCATCCCGTGGTAGGAGGCGATGTGGGTGACTAGACCTCCACAGCAAATATCACCCTTCCCTTTGGCCTTGATCCTGTGCAGATCCTCTGCCAGGAGCAAGCCAAAGTCCGGGTATCCTCCCGTGACCATGCAGTACAGCGAAAATAGCTCCCCCTGTCTGATCTTCTGGGGCGTCTCAGTACGCGCCAGAAGCATCTCGCTGAATATCCGGTGGGCGAGTCTGAAAGCTGGGTGGAAGATGACCTTCTCCCTGGAATCTCCAGGGCGCCATCTGTCTGCGTGAGTGGTGATGTGGGCTATCTGTCCCCAAAACTCCCTAGCTACGGATCGGGAGGGGAAGTCTACAGCTGTAGGGGTAGGAAAGCTGAAAATCTCTCTGAATATCTCTAATGGAACTATGAAGTTCCGGCTCATCAGCCGGTACTTCACAGATCCCTCTGTGGGTAGGTAGGAGAAGGAGCTGACGAACTCTAGTGTCGGCTCTATGTAGGCTGGGGCTCGGATCTCAGAAAACTGATCCAGCCCGACTGTAGCTATCATCCTCCTAAGGTCAGCCTCTAACCCTAGGCAGTCAAAAGCGGATACCTCCAGAAATCGCGGTGCGATAACCGGACGGCCCGCTATCCTCTCGTAATCTACCCGACATCTCTCGTGGATGACCGGGCGGTAGGGACGGGAAGAAGAAGGGGAAGGGGAGGGTGAAGATCTGTCTCTCAGGGCTAGTATTCTGTCTGAACTCATCTTCACAAAACTGTCTGTCAGACCACCTCGGTCGACTGACAAATCTCAGAAATCACCTCGGTCGAGGTGCAGGCCGACTGGACCGAGGCGTAACAGTTCGATTTCGATTCTCAGAAAATTCAGTTCTTTTCCCCCTAAAATCACTACAATTGCTTCCTAAGGGGTACTTATAGATTTCCTCAACAGAAACAAGGGCAACCAAAGCCCAATAAGCGGTAAACGAGTCGGTTAGGGTTTTCGAACCTTTTTCGCTTCGTTTCGGTCGAAACACTCAGAGTTCTTGCAGATCTGTAGTTGCAATCGACTCCTCTACTCCTCAATTGCGGTTTTGAAGCAGAAATCGTCGAAAAAGAGTGAGAAACGAGGGAGAGCGAGGTGCCTCTGTCGCCGCGGTCGAAATGCGTAAAAATAAAAAGTGAAAAGTAATTTTTCCTTTTTATACCGTCGCGAGATCTGCTGTCACCTCGGTCGAGATGGTCTCGACTGGACCGAGGTGGTACGGACCGAGGCGGTTCTGCAGAAACCCTAGTCGCCTCGGTTGCTTCAAGAATCAACTCGGTCGAGGTGTTCTGACAGTGACCGAGGTGCCTCTTTCTTCTCAGAATCTCGAACTTCTCCCTTTCCTGGAGTGCTCCTTCCTGTTGTCTGTCCAAAAACCCAAAAACAAAGCAAAGCAAAGCAAAAACAAAAACTATCTAAACTAGACTAGAAAACGGGAAAGAAAGCAATACCTTGGGTTGCCTCCCAAGAAGCGCTTGATTTAAGGTCGCTAGCTGGACCATAGTGCGTCTCAAAGGAGGTAGGAGGTTCCCTCACCCCATACTTCACCTCCATCGTGGGGTGAAGTAAGTAAGTCCATCAAACGCTCCAGAACGTGCAAGTGCTCGTCGGGGAATGAATCGTCTATGGGTGGGCTATCCGTCTCGCGGGAGGATTCCGGTAGCCGGCTGAGGTGGTCCGCAACTGAATTCTCGGATCCCTTCTTATCGCGGATCTCTAGGTCAAACTCTTGGAGCAAGAGAATCCATCGAATAAGGCGCGGCTTTGCATCCTTCTTAGCCAACAAGTAACGAATGGCTGCATGGTCGGTGTAGACAATGACTTTCGCCCCTACTAGATAGGAACGAAACTTCTCGAAAGCATATACAACCGCCAATAACTCCTTCTCAGTGGTAGCGTAGTTGCGTTGTGCTACATCTAGCGTCTTGCTAGCATAGTAAATGGCGGTGGTCCGTCCATCCTTTTTTTGCCCAAGCACCGCTCCTACGGCTACATCGCTAGCGTCACACATGACCTCAAAGGGCAAGGTCCAATCAGGAGGTTGGATAATGGGAGCGGAGACCAACGCTTCCTTAATCCTGTAAAAAGCATCAAGACACTCCTGCGAAAACTCAAAAACAACATCTTTATTCAAGAGGTTAGTTAGAGGTTTAGAAATCTTGGAGAAGTCCTTGATGAATCTCCTGTAGAAACCTGCATGCCCGAGAAAACTCCTCACACCCTTAACAGAACAAGGAGGAGGGAGTTTCTCAATAGTCTCGATCTTAGCTCGATCGACCTCAATACCTCGATTAGAAACGAGGTGTCCTAGCACAATGCCTTCATTAACCATAAAATGACACTTCTCCCAATTCAAAACAAGGTTAGTGTCTTCACATCTTTTAAGCACTAGAGAAAGGTTAGATAGGCAATCATCAAAAGAGGAACCATATACAGAAAAATCATCCATGAATACCTCCATGATCTCCTCTATGTACTCGGAAAAGATAGCCATCATGCATCGCTGGAAAGTAGCTGGTGCATTGCACAATCCAAATGGCATCCTTCGATAGGCAAACGTTCCCCATGGACAAGTGAAAGTGGTCTTCTCCTGATCATCCGGATGGATAGGAATCTGGAAGAATCCACTATAGCCGTCCAAGTAGCAAAAGTGTGAATGTTGGGCCAACCGTTCGAGCATTTGATCAATGAAGGGAAGCGGAAAATGATCCTTCCTAGTAGCCGTGTTCAGCTTCCTATAGTCGATGCAAACTCTCCAGCCCGTAACGGTCCTCGTTGGGATCAACTCGTTGTTCTTATTCGTCACAACGGTCATCCCTCCTTTCTTCGGAACGACATGCACCGGGCTAACCCACTTGCTGTCCGAGATAGGATAAATAATACCTGCATCCAACAACTTAAGAACTTCCTTCTTCACAACCTCTTTCATGATCGGATTTAACCGTCTTTGAGGTTCCCGTGAAGTCTTATGATTATCTTCCATTAGAATTCTATGCATGCAGAAAGAAGGGTTAATGCCAATAAGATCGTCCGTGGTGTAGCCTATGGCTTTCCGATGCTTTCTCAGGACATGCATTAGCTTAGATAATTCAGAATCGGAGAGGGAAGCGCTAGCAATAACGGGATAAGTAGAATCCGGCCCAAGAAAGATATACCTCAAGTGACTAGGGAGTTGTTTAAGCTCCACAACTGGGGGTGCTTTCTGGGAGGGATCTGTGCTTCCTCTTTCCAGTGGAGTGGTGTCAGAAACTGGACTATGTGCAGTCTCAGTTTGAATCGTCTCTCTGTCGACCTCGGTCGAGGCGCAAAGGCGTTGACCGAGGTGTTCTTCAGACGCCTCGCTCAGTCCAGAAAGTGCCTCGGTCGAGGTACTGCTACTGGATCCGAGGCTGGAAATCTTCGTTTCCTGGATCAGCTTCTCAGTCATGGCTCCTGGATCTTCTTCCAGTGCCTTCAGGCTCCGTATATCTGCATCACAAGAAGCATCTATACCTTCCTCCATTAAACTGAAGCTAATAACTCTTTCGAGTGGATCATTAATAAGGATAGAGCTCACCAATTCTCTTGATTCTTCTTCATCGTAGATGTTGAAGATATCATCAGTTAGTTGCTCCCCCTTCATGGCTGCAAGTAGTGCGAACTCCACCTCATCGCCACCAACGTTGAATTTCAACTTGGCGTTCTTGCAATCCACATTGCAACCCGAAGTTGCTAGAAATGGCCTCCCGAGAATGATAGGAACAGGATAATCTGCGGGAATGTCAAGTACGACAAAATCTATGGGTAGATAGAAGTTACCTAACTTGACCGGAACGTCTTCCAAAATGCCCACGGGATGGGTGATGGAGCGATCCGCCATGTAAAGTCGAATCTTGACCGGCTTGGGCTCTCCAAGACCGATCTTAATGCATAGCTCCAGCGGAATGATGCTCACGCTGGCTCCTAGATCACATAGGGCTTCACAAGTGACATCCCCAACTTGAATGGGAATGCAAAATGAGCCGGGATCTCTCAACTTAGGTGGCATCTTCTCCTTCATGATCTTTATAAGCTCCGAAGACTTAGATGTCATCCTAACTTCACCAACATCCTCCAGCTTCCTCTTCCTTGATAGGATCTCTTTTAAGAACTTCCCATAGGCGGGCATACCTAGAATAGCATCAAGGAAAGGGATATTAATATGGAGCTTATTCATCAAGTCAAGGAACTTACCAAAGTGCTTGTCAAGATGTGCTCTGGCTCTGGACTGGGGAAATGGAAGTGGTGGTTTATATGCAGGAGGTGGAACATAGGCTTCAGTTGTTCCTCCTGCTTTCTGTTGCACCGCCTCGGTTGGCATCTCGGTCGAGGTGTTCTTCGACTGGATCTGGACCGAGGTGGTCTGCGTCGAGCGAGGTACTGGATCTGTGGTTTTGAGTCCACTCCTCGTCGTGATGGCCATGCACTGGCCCTTAGGGTTAGTTTCCGTCTTTGCTGGAAGCTTCCCTGGATCTCTTGGCGCTTCATTCGCCCTATTAGCAAGTTGTTGTTCGAAGGACTTTTGGGCCCTCGAAAATGAAGTCATAGAATTCTCCATAGCACTAAGCTTGATCAAGATTGCCTCCAGGACTGCGTCCTTCTTTTCCGGCTGAGACGAACTTGATCCTTGCCCTTGGCTCTTCAATGGAGTAGAAGAAGAAGAAGGAGGAGAGAGGAAAGGGTTAGAGGAATCATTAGAGTTGGAGTTTGAATAATTGTTACCGTTGTTTTGGTTATTATTCGCTCTCCAATTGTTGCTATTGGATCCTCTATTGTTGTTGTAGTTGTTGTTTCGGGGTCCGTTGTTGTTGTTACGGTACCCGTTCTTGTTGTAGTTGTTGTTGTTCCTTTGCCCTTGCTCTTCCTGCTTAGTTTGAGCCATCAATAGCTCCTTCAATTGCTTCACGTCGTTCTTCAAGGACGTGAATTGGTTGTTGTTGGTTTGAGTCTCTTGAAAGTTGACTCTTTTAACTCCACCTTCAGCTCCTTGGTGGGTGTACTTCTCCATGTGCAAGGCTTGCTTCTCAATGAAATCCCAAGCCTCGTCAACCGCCATATCCATAAATGTGCCGGCGGAGAGTAGTTGGAGATTAAACTGGGTGTTTCCGTCCAGCCCTTTGAAGTAGATCTCCAACAACTCGATCTTTGGAATCCCATGATGTGGGCAATCCAAAAGGATATCCTTGAACCGCTCCCATGATTTGGACAAACTCTCCTTGTCCTTCATGATGAAAGCATTGATCTTCCCTCTCATTTCAGCAGTCTTTGAGGGGGGAAAGAATTTAGTCAAGAATTCCGTAGTCATCTCTTCCCATGTGCTGATCTTTCCTGCAGGAAGAGATTGATACCAAGTAAGAGCTCTATCTTTAAGAGAAAAGTAGAAAGGTCTTAGCTTGTAGTTGTTATTTTCAATTCTGGGAGGTCGCAAGGTCTCCATCAAGATCTCGTAGTTTTGAAGATGTTGATGCGGCGACTCCTTCTCTAGCCCTCCGAATTGACATTGGCGAATCATCGCTAGAACTTGTGGTCGAAGTTCGTAGTCATGGTCCGCTGGATCTCCTAGGTTCACTCCTGGACGCCTCAGCTGTTGATTAGGGTCCATCCTTTGACCTAGGGTTTGTGGAATTCCTGCAAGAAGAACATCTCGGACTGGCATCCGAAGTGGATGCACATCGGCCGGGGCGTCAGGAACTGGGACTTGCCTCGGTCGAGGATCAATTACTGGATCCTGCATCGGTCGAGGTTGAATCTGGTTCCGAATCGCTGCAATCTCAGCTTCGATTGCTGCATTCCTGGCCTGATTCTCTTCTTTTTCCTGCCTTAGTTCTTCTTTACTGAGACGTAGCTGCTCTTGCGTCTCTCTCAATTGGGCCAAAAGATCGTGATCGTCTTGTTGGGCCATCTTCGCTTCTCTTAAGCGTCGTTTGTATGTCTTTTCCGGTTCGGGATCGTAAGGAACGATTTCCTTTCCAGTGCGGGTTCTTCGCATATACCTAAGAAAGAACCTGCAAAAGTCACTCAAGTAGAGTGGTAAGACAACACGGGGCAAATGCCCCAAGAGCAAACCGTACCGGCTCGGTCTAGACCAAGTCCCCGGCAACGGCGCCAAAAACTTGTTCGCTCCAAACGGTGTGTGCAAGCTTTAAATTTATAACCCTAGACTTAAGCTTAAAACAAGGATGCGAACCCGCAGTGTACGGGTCAATCGTAGTAAAAGCAAGAAAATTCCAGGGGTCGATCACAGGGACTTAGTGAAACAAAGTCCAATACGGTATGCTAGTGTTGATGCTAACCACAAGAGCAAGTATACAATCAAAGATGAATAAGATGTCAAATAAAGCAAACATGCAATTCTAGGGATTAAAGCATCTAGTTGTGGTTCCAACTCAAGATCTATAGATAAGCGGACAAAGCTGAGATTTTTGCATGGGGAAGGTGTTTCTAAAGTGGAGTAGATCACCGGGTAAGTCTCACTACACACTAATCCCAAACCGTAACTCCTATTACCGGGTAAGTCTCAAGGAATTAAGATAAAGAACTATAACCTCAAACTAACACACCATCTAAGGGAATAGAATCAACCTTTACCGGGTAAGTCTCAGGCTAACTCACAAAGATGGGATGGAAGCACACTCAAACCCCAATAAAGGACAAGCCTTTATTACCTACACTTATGATCGTTGGTATACAAACTAAGGAATTACCGGGTAAGTCTCATCCTAAGCTTGCTTTGAACCAGAAAGGTATAATAAGAATAGGATTTGGCAAACTCTAACACATTAACTCTCAGTTAAGGATCGGATAAGCCACCTCGGTCAGCCAGTTTCCACCCCGGCCGAGATGTTCATCGACTGAACGAGATGCTTAGGGTTAAGGTTAAAGACTCGAACTTTCAGGATCCTACTGTGATTAAGATCATTCTATCATTGTTTTCACCACAACCTTCAGCCAATCACCCTAGAATCACACAAGAAAATTAGCCACTCATCATCATAATGAAAGTATTAAATATATGGGAAGAAGGTGAATATTTGAATAAAGAAGAATTTAATGAAAACACTTCAATAACTGAATCAAATATCACACAAAATCGTTCCTTGGATAATGATCCAATAAGACAAGACAACAAGGAAAGGAATTGAAGACAATCTTACAAAACCCTCCAAAAAGCTATAAAGCTATAGTCTTCAATCTTCCTTCAACCTTCAAAAAGGTTCTTCAACTCTCTCCCAAATTGGAGTAGGATGCGGCTGCTGCGCTGATAGCTGATTGTATGCGGTGTATGCAGCCTCTAAGCATGCCCGGATTTGTGGAAAATCCAACCCTTTTTATAGGAAAAATAACCCTCCAAAGATAAGAAATCTTAAGAAGATATTATCCCATAAATATAGGTAAAATATATGATTCTGCATATCTCCTTCCTTCTAGAAGCTCAGCCCAAAAATATAAGATCACTTTCCAATTTTAAAAGATCTCAGCCAAGAATAAAATATTCTCGCCGCGTCCTAGGTGTTCGCCTCGGTCGAGTCGGTGTCTCTGGATCGCCTCGGTCGAGATGAATCTCTGGGCAACCGAGGTGATCATAACTGAGTGTAGAATCTCTCAAAACTGGTCCAAAGTAAATCTTTAATCATGGCTGTGCTTCCTGAATGTAGCTCCAAATGACTCTTGACTCCTTTTGCTCCTTTTTGATGCAATACGTACCATATTACCTGCAATTACAACGAAACTAGGTGTAGACCTCGATTCTCGCAAAGGTAGATGAAATGGTAGTAAAATCACATAATGTACATACAAACATGCAGATTATGAAAGATAAAACGTCCAAACAAACCCCAAAATATAGACTATAATTCATGCTATCAAAATACCCCATACTTAGCCCTTGCTTGTCCCTAAGCAAGTTCCTCATATAGAAATCAAGATAGAATGGATTATAAGTCAAGAAAATCAATGAAATCTTTCAAAAACATTTTATGGTGTGAAACTATCATAGATCACTCTAAGAGAATACTTCCTGGAAATTAAAAACTCAATATGATCGAAACATTTTATAAATATAGAAAAGTTGTTCATCTTTGCATAAAATCATAGAATGCATAATAAATCATAATTATCAAATTAATCATGTATAATCCGATTTAAACCGCTAAGCCAATCAACAAGCTCAAGGTCTCAAGGGCTTCCCAAAAGAAAAGGTCAAGAAACGTGTAGGGTAGGGATGTGTGTAAGGTAATGTGGTGCTAGAATCCGGGAAAAGGATGAACTTCACTTTCACTTTGACTTTCAACATCTTCCACCAATAAGCTTTGCTTATCTCACACTTTTTCTTTTTTTTTTACTTTACTTTTTGGGATGCATGGACAGAGGTGCACAATAACCGAAGCCTAGGAAATCCGCAATCATCAATTTCTTGAGATGCATCAAACCCTTGATGCACATACCATGACCCGTTAGGAATATCGCTCAATCCGACTTTGGCAAGACACAAACACCCGGCTATGTGAATGGTGCCGAGTTACTCATCTTCATGATTGACTTCCCCAAACCTATTATTGCTTTCTAACACTTTCACTTCTAGCCCACTTTTCAACTTTAACTTGCTTTCACCACTTCGCTTGCTTCCAAATTCCCGGATAGGTAAAGGAAGGCAAAATGTATATGAGGGGCTAAGCATGATCAAGAAGAAGAAGAAGAAGAGAATGAATTGCCTTGGTCTTTCCAAGAAGAACGTGAGAGAACTTATGCTGCGGTGTCAACCTTCAAATTCAACATAATTTGGATAAAAATAAAGTATTAAACATGCCAATAATTTCAAACAAAGCATTTAGCAACTTAAACATATCATAAAACATTTCAAACATATAAAGAATTTAAATCCAGTCGGTAAACAAAATCTTCACTGAGATCATATCCAGATAAGTAACACAAAAATCGTTTTCGAAAATTTTCTGTTACGCCCACCTCGGTCGAGGTGTTCTTGGTTCAACCGAGGTGAAACACCTCGTTTTGCCAGAACTGTCCCGGTCGAGGTCAAAAATTTTTTTTAAAACCAAATTTTTTTCTCGGTTTCGACGTTTTTCTCAATCAAATAACCTGTAAGTATGCATGCAATCTCAGATAAACATATAAATGCAGATAAAGCATGAATATGAAAATATCCGATAAATAATATCATACATCAAAAGTAGTCAAATAACGTCAAGTAGTCAAATAAGTACAAACACCCCATACTTGGGACACACTGTCCTAGTGGGTCAGAATAAGTCTAAGGACAGGATACTCACCGAACATAGCTAAACTGCATGAAGAAGTAAGAAACAGCTCCCAGATAAGACCATCTCGGTTGGCGAAGCACATATCGGTCGAGGTGTTCTGACAGTACCCGAGATGTATCTCAGTAAAGCTTGTTTCCTCAACTTCTCGAAATTTTGTTCTTCCAGTGTAGCTCCTGAACTGTGATCCTTCCTTTTGGAATACCTGGTTGTTGTCTAGAGGAAAACAAAAACAAAGCAACTATCTAAACTAAACTAGAAAAGGGAGAAGAAAGCAATACCTTGGGTTGCCTCCCAAGAAGCGCTTGGTTTAAGGTCGCTAGCTGGACCCTTCTCCATAGAATTACTCAATGTACCTTGAACACCATGGAGTGCTCATCACATCCATCATAAAATTCTTCCAAAAAGGTTCCGGTTCCTAATTTCACCGGCAAATGGTAGGATTTCCTACGTACAAGCTTGTACGATTTGGTTCTCACCGGAATCCTACCGGTCTTCCTCTTTGTCCATGGGACATAACTCAGTCTTTCATCCCATCCTTTCCTTGATCGAGAAAACAGCTTCTCGAGAATCCTAGTAGCTTCCCCTTCTATAGCTTGGGGATGGTACAAGGTCCTTAGCATGCGAGGGACCCCATACTTGAACAAAAGACACTTCATTGCCTTAACGGTGAAGTGCTTGCTAACTCCACTCCTTATAATCCAAGGAGCTTCTTCTTCCAACAATTTCAAGGAAGACTTCATCTTGATTTTAGGAGGTTCTTTCGGAAGAGACCTCCAACTTTCCGGTGCATTCCTTTCCTCCACCTTGACCACAGTCTCAGTAATTTGGTCAGGGTTTGCTGCATCTTGCAGTTCTACAAATTCTTCTTCCATCTCGGTCGAGATCTCTGACACCTCGGCCGAGGTCTCGGCAGTTGGATCGAGATCTTCCATATCCTCCGCTTCCACAAAAGCTTCAGGAGAAACTTCCGGTTCAACAAGAGGAATGCTTGGAACGTGCAACACTTCCTTATGCTCCTCTTTCGGCTTAGCATAGGATAGGGTGCTTTCCTTGAGCTCCTCCACCTTCTTCATCAACTTCTCCAATCTTGATTCGAGAGAGTCTTCAAAAGGTTGCTCATAAATGTTTTTAGGAACGTTCTTCTCATCCCATATCGAAAGTTCGTGCTGAATGGCCTCTTCTCTTTCCCATTCATTGTTGAACCAATAGAAGGAGTACTTCTCCTCCAAGTATTCATAATGGTCCGCCCTAGCACTTTGCCTTGCTATCCAGGCTGGATCAAATGTAGTCATCGGAAATCCTGAAAACTACAAAACTCATAGAAAGAGTAGTTAGTAGCAACAGGGGCAAGTGCCCCGAAAGCAAACCGTACCGGCTCGGTCTAGACCAAGTCCCCGGCAACGGCGCCAAAAACTTGTTCGCTCCAAACGGTGTGTGCAAGCTTTAAATTTATAACCCTAGACTTAAGCTTAAAACAAGGATGCGAACCCGCAGTGTACGGGTCAATCGTAGTAAAAGCAAGAAAATTCCAGGGGTCGATCACAGGGACTTAGTGAAACAAAGTCAACACGGTATGCTAACGTTAATGCTAACCACAAGAGCAAATTAACACAATCAAAGATGAATAAGATGTCGAATAAAGCAAACATGCAATTCTAGGGATTAAAGCATCTAGTTGTGGTTCCAACTCAAGATCTATAGATAAGCGGACAAAGCTGAGATTTTTGCTAGGGGAAGGTGTTACTAAAGTGGAGTAGATCACCGGGTAAGTCTCACTACACACTAATCCTAAACCGTAACTCCTATTACCGGGTAAGTCTCAAGGAATTAAGATAAAGAACTATAACCTCAAACTAACACACCATCTAAGGGAATAGAATCAACCTTTACCGGGTAAGTCTCAGGCTAACTCACAAAGATGGGATGGAAGCACACTCAAACCCCAATAAAGGATAAACCTTTATTACCTACACTTATGATCGTAGATACACAAACTAAGGAATTACCGGGTAAGTCTCATCCTAAGCTTGCTTTGAACCAGAAAGGTATAATAAGAATAGGATTTGGCAAACTCTAACACTTAACTCTCAGTTTGGGAAAGGATAAGTCACCTCGGTCAGAAGAATTCCACCCCGGCCGAGATGTTCATCGACCGAACGAGATGCTTAGGGTTAAGGCTAAAGACTCGAACTTTCAGGATCCTACTGGAATCTAAGATTATTCTATCCTTGTTTTCCCCACAACCTTCAGCCAATCACCCTAGAATCACACAAGGAAATTAGCCACTCATCATCATAATGAAAGTGTTAAAATATATATGGAAGAAGGTGAATATTTGAACAAAGAAGAATTTAATGAAAACACTTCAATAACTGAATCAAATATCACAACAAAGCGTTCCTTGGATAGCAATCCAACAAGACAAGACAACAATTGAAGGAAATGAAGACAATCTTACAAAACCCTTCAAAAAGCTATAAAGCTATAGTCTTCAATCTTCCTTCAACCTTCAAAAAGGTTCTTCAAATCTCTCCCAAATCGGAGTAGGATGCGGCTGCCGCGCTTGTAAACCCTGATCGACGGTATAGCGTGCTTTAATCGATGTATGCAGCCCCCTCAAATTGTAGAAAATCAACCCTTTTTATAGGAAAAATAAACCTCCAAAGATAATAAATCTTAAGAAGATATTATCCCATAAATATAGGTAAAATATATGATTCTGCATATCTCCTTCCTTCTAGAAGCTCAGCCCAAAAATATAAGATCACTTTCCAATTTTAAAAGATCTCAGCCAAGAATAAAATATTCTCGCCGCGTCCTAGGTGTTCGCCTCGGTCGAGTCGGTGTCTCTGGATCGCCTCGGTCGAGATGAATCTCTGGGCAACCGAGGTGACTCATAACTGAGTGTAGAATCTCTCAAAACTGGTCCAAAGTAAATCTTTAATCCATGGCTATGCTTCCTGAAGGATTCCTTTTTGCTCCTCAATGTAGCTCCAAATGACTCTTGACTCCTTTTGCTCCTTTTTGATGCAAAACGTACCATATTACCTGCAATTACAACGAAACTAGGTGTAGACCTCGATTCTCGCAAAGGTAGATGAAATGGTAGTAAAATCACATAATGTACATACAAACATGCAGATTATGAAAGATAAAACGTCCAAACAAACCCCAAAATATAGACTATAATTCATGCTATCAAAATACCCCATACTTAGCCCTTGCTTGTCCCTAAGCAAGTTCCTCATATAGAAATCAAGATAGAATGGATTATAAGTCAAGAAAATCAATGAAAAGTCTTTCAAAAAAATATTTTTATGGTGTGCAACTATCATAGATCACTCTAAGAGAGTACTTCATGGAATTAAAAACTCAATATGATCAAAACATTTTATAAATATAGGAAAGTTGTTCATCTTTGCATAAAATCATAGAATGCATAATAAATCATAATTATCAAAATTAATTATGTATAATCCGATTTAAACCGCTAAGTCAATCAACAAGCTCAAGGTCTCAAGGGCTTCCCAAAAGAAAAGGTCAAGAAACGTGTAGGGTAGGGATGTATGTAAGGTAATGTGGTGCTAGAATCCGGGAAAAGGATGAACTTCACTTTCACTTTGACTTGCAACATCTTCCACCAATAAGCTTTGCTTATTTCACACTTTTTCTTTTTACTTTACTTTTTGGGATGCATGGACAGAGGTGCACAATAACCGAAGCCTAGGAAATCCGCAATCATCAATTTTTTGAGATGCGTCAAACCCTTGATGCACATACCATGACCCGTTAGGAATATCGCTCAATCCGACTTTGGCAAGACACAAACACCCGGCTATGTGAATGGTGCCGAGTTACTCATCTTCATGATTGACTTCCCCAAACCTATTATTGCTTTCTAACACTTTCACTTTCAGCCACTTCTCAACTTTTGACTTGCTTTCACCACTTCGCTTGCTTCCAAATTCCCGGATAGGTAAAGGGAGGCAATATGTATATGAGGGGCTAAGCATGACCAAGAAGAAGAAGAAGAAGAAGAATGAATTGCCTTGGTCTTTCCAAGAAGAACGTGAGAGAACTTATGCTGCGGTGTCAACCTTCAAATTCAACATAATTTGGATAAAAATAAAGTATTAAACATGCCAATAATTTCAAACAAAGCATTTAGCAACTTAAACATATCATAAAACATTTCAAACATATAAAGAATTTAAATCCAGTCGGTAAACAAGATCTTCACTGAGATCATATCCAGATAAGTAACACAAAAATCGTTTTCGAAAACTCTCAGTTAACCCACCTCGGTCGAGATGTTCTTGGTTCAACCGAGGTGAAACACCTCGTTTTGCCAGAACTGTCCCGGTCGAGGTCAAAAAATTTTTTTAAAACCATTTTTTTTCGGTTTCGACGTTTTTCTCAATCAAATAACCTGTAAGTATGCATGCAATCTCAGATAAACATATAAATGCAGATAAAGCATGAATATGAAAATATCCGATACATCATAAGTCGAATAATACATCATAAGTCAAATAAGTCAAATAATACATCAACTACCCCATACTTGAGACACACTGTCCCAGTGGGTGTAAATAAAGTCTGAAAGAAAGGAGGACTCACCGGATAAAGAGCCGAACTGCATAAAAATAAAATAAATAAAATCCTGCAGCTCCTCAGAAGTCCTGATCCGGTGGTGGTGGTGGTGGTACATAAGGATACTGGGTCGGATCGAATGGATAGCCCATAGTCTGCTGGAACTGTAGCTCCATCATCCTACGCTGATAGTGCTGCCCCTCCAACATCTGCTGAGTCCAGCTGTCAAGGTGTCGGTGCTGGGCGGCAAACCTCTCATGCATGTCTACTGTAAGGGCAGCATATGAGTCTATCATCTGCTCTGTCAACTCGTCGATCCGACGATGAGCCTCTGCATCTCTGTGACGGCGTGTCCGACGTCTAGTAGATCTAACGGGAGGTGCAGCAGGTGCAGGCTCAGTATCCTCCTCATCCTCATCCAAATCAATAATGGGAGGCGCGCTCGTCCCAGCTGTATCTGTCCCTGTGTCCATCGGGACGCCGCCTCCTCTCTCATCAACTGTCTCGTCATCATCGTCCTCCTCCTCAGCCTCCTCAGCAGCTGCAGCAGCAGCAGCTGCTCCCTCTCTGTAGTCCTCCATCAGCGGGACCCATGCTGTCTGCCAAAAATGTGGGTCGAAGACCGAAAACTGTGCAGACCATCTGATGCCCTGAGGCGCTGTCCGCTCCCAAGGCATGGCAACATACGGAGTAGTCAGCCCACGAGGAACAAGAATCCGCCTCGTGATCATCTCCTGCAGACCCAGCGGCTTCGGAGCCGCCGCCAATGTGCAGATACTGAGATCCATCCCGTGGTAGGAGGCGATGTGGGTGACTAGACCTCCACAGCAAATATCACCCTTCCCTTTGGCCTTGATCCTGTGCAGATCCTCTGCCAGGAGCAAGCCAAAGTCCGGGTATCCTCCCGTGACCATGCAGTACAGCGAAAATAGCTCTCCCTGTCTGATCTTCTGGGGCGTCTCAGTACGCGCCAGAAGCATCTCGCTGAATATCCGGTGGGCGAGTCTGAAAGCTGGGTGGAAGATGACCTTCTCCCTGGAATCACCAGGGCGCCATCTGTCTGCATGTGTAGTGATGTGGGCTATCTGTCCCCAAAACTCCCTAGCTACGGATCGGGAGGGGAAGTCTACAGCTGTAGGGGTAGGAAAGCTGAAAATCTCTCTGAATATCTCTAATGGAACTATGAAGTTCCGGCTCATCAGCCGGTACTTCACAGATCCCTCTGTGGGTAGGTAGGAGAAGGAGCTGACGAACTCTAGTGTCGGCTCTATGTAGGCTGGGGCTCGGATCTCAGAAAACTGATCCAGCCCGACTGTAGCTATCATCCTCCTAAGGTCAGCCTCTAACCCTAGGCAGTCAAAAGCGGATACCTCCAGAAATCGTGGTGCGATAACCGGACGGCCCGCTATCCTCTCGTAATCTACCCGGCATCTCTCGTGGATAACCGGGCGGTAGGGACGGGAAGAAGAAGGGGAAGGGGAGGGTGAAGATCTGTCTCTCAGGGCTAGTATCCTATCTGAACTCATCTTCACAAATCAATCTGTCAGACCACCTCGGTTGACTGACAAGTCCCAGAAATCACCTCGGTCGAGGTGCAGACCGACTGGACCGAGGCGTACAGTTCGAATTTCCAAATCTCAGATTTCCAGTTCTTTTCCCCCTAAAATCACTACAATTGCTTCCTAAGGGGTACTTATGGGTTTCCTCAGCAGAATCAAGGGCAACCAAAGCCCAATAAACAGCAAACGAGGAGTTAGGGTTTTCGAACTTCGTTTACCTCGTTTCGGTCGAAAATGCTCAGATTTCTTGCAGATCTGTGGTTGCAATCGACTCCTCTTCCCTTTAATCGCGTTTTGGAACAGAAATCGTCGAAAAAGAGTGAGAAACGAGGGAGAACGAGGTGCTCTGTCGCCGCGGTCGAAATGGGTGAAAAATAAAAAGTGAAAAGTAATTTTCGCTTTTTATACCGTCGCGAGATCTGCTGTCACCTCGGTCGAGATGGTCTCGACTGGACCGAGGTGGTACGGACCGAGGCGGTTCTGCAGAAACCCTAGTCGCCTCGGTTGCTTCAAGAATCAACTCGGTCGAGGTGTTCTGACAGTGACCGAGGTGCCTCTTTCTTCTCAGAATCTCGAACTTCTCCCTTTTCTGGAGTGCTCCTTCCTGTTATCTGTCCAAAACACCAAAAACAAAGCAGAGCAAAGCAAAAACAAAAAAAACTATCTAAACTAGACTAGAAAACGGGAAAGAAAGCAATACCTTGGGTTGCCTCCCAAGAAGCGCTTGATTTAAGGTCGCTAGCTGGACCATAGTGCGTCTCAAAGGAGGTAGATCGGTGCGACCTCCTCAACCGGCGTTTCCGGTTGGTACTTCTTAAGTCTATGACCGTTGACCTTGAAGCTTCCGCTAGTTTCGCCCCATATCTCAACTGCACCATGAGGGAAGACATGTTTCACAACGTAAGGTCCGGGCCATCTAGATTTCAACTTACCTGGAAAAAGACGGAGGCGGGAGTTGAAGAGTAGAACTAAATCTCCTTCGTTAAGCTCCTTTGGAACGATACGCTTGTCATGCCATCTCTTCGTCCTTTCCTTGTAGATCTTGGCATTCTCGTAGGCGTTCAAACGCAGCTCTTCCAGCTCGTTAAGTTCCAATAGTCGCTTCTCACCAGCCTCCTTAATGTCAAAGTTCAACCATTTGATAGCCCAATACGCTTTGTGCTCCAACTCAACGGGCAAGTGGCAAGATTTCCCATACACCAAATTATAAGGGGTGGTGCCTATGGGAGTCTTGAATGCGGTCCTGTACGCCCAAAGAGCATCGTCTAATTTCATGGACCAATCCTTCCTCGTCCTAGAGACGGTCTTCTCCAAAATTGCTTTGATTTCTCTGTTTGAGATCTCGACATGTCCACTAGTTTGAGGGTGATAAGCGGTTGATACCTTGTGGGTTACCCCATACTTCGATAGAAGTGCCTTAAACTTCCGGTTGATGAAATGCGTTCCTCCATCGCTGATGATGATGCGTGGAGTTCCAAATCGTGGAAAGATAGTTCTATTCAAGAACTTCACAACCACCTTGGCGTCGTTAGTGGGAGAAGCGATGGCTTCGACCCATCTAGAGACGTAATCCACTGCAAGGAGAATGTAGAGGTTTCCTCCGGAGGATGGGAAAGGTCCCATGAAGTCAATCCCCCATACATCAAAGATTTCCACTTCTTGGATGTTGTTAAGTGGCATCTCGTTCCTCCTTGATAGGTTCCCTGTTCTTTGGCATGCATCACAAGAAACAACAAAAGATTGCACATCCTTAAATAGTGTAGGCCAAAAGAAACCGGAACGCAATACTTTGGCGCATGTTTTATCGGTGCTAGCATGCCCTCCACATGGAAGTGAGTGACAATGCTTTATGACGCTATTAACTTCGTCTTCCGGAATGCACCTTCGAAGCATCCCATCCGGTCCGCGCTTGAATAGAAGCGGCTCATCCCAGTAGTAATGTCGTACTTCCTTGAAGAATCTCTTCTTTTGGGAGTACGTCAATCCGGGTGGTATTTCCTGGCAAACAAGATAATTCACAATATCAGCATACCAAGGACCTTTATTATCAGAAAGTTGGTGGAGAGAATGATCCGCCAACTGTGGGTGAATGTCAGAGAAGGGAGTAGAAAAATTGTCATTCTCAGCAATCTCAGTTGACATTGTCTCTCTGTCGATCTCGGTCGAGGCGCAAAGGCGTTGACCGAGGTGTTCTTCAGACGCCTCGCTCAGTCCAGAAAGTGCCTCGGTCGAGGTACTGCTACTGGATCCGAGGCTGGAAATCTTCGTTTCCTGGATCAGCTTCTCAGTCATGGCTCCTGGATCTTCTTCCAGTGTTTTCAAGCTTCGTATATCTGCATCACAAGAGGCATCTATACCTTCCTCCATTAAACTGAAGCTAATAACTCTTTCGAGTGGATCATTAATAAGGATAGAGCTCACCAATTCTCTTGATTCTTCTTCATGGTAGATGTTGAAGATGTCATCAGTTAGTTGCTCCCCCTTCATGGCTGCAAGTAGTGCGAACTCCACCTCATCGCCACCAATGTTGAATTTCAACTTGGCGTTCTTGCAATCCACATTGCAACCCGAAGTTGCTAGAAATGGCCTCCCGAGAATGATAGGAACAGGATAATCTGCGGGAATGTCAAGTACGACAAAATCTATGGGTAGATAGAAGTTACCTAACTTGACCGGAACGTCTTCCAAAATGCCCACGGGATGGGTGATGGAGCGATCCGCCATGTAAAGTCGAATCTTGACCGGCTTGGGCTCTCCAAGACCGATCTTAATGCATAGCTCCAGCGGAATGATGCTCACGCTGGCTCCTAGATCACATAGGGCTTCACAAGTGACATCCCCAACTTGAATGGGAATGCAAAATGAGCCGGGATCTCTCAACTTAGGTGGCATCTTCTCCTTCATGATCTTTATAAGCTCCGAAGACTTAGATGTCATCCTAACTTCACCAACATCCTCCAGCTTCCTCTTCCTTGATAGGATTTCTTTTAAGAACTTCCCGTAGGCGGGCATACCTAAAATAGCATCAAGGAAAGGGATATTAATATGGAGCTTATTCATCAAGTCAAGGAACTTACCAAAGTGCTTGTCAAGATGTGCTCTGGCTCTGGACTGGGGGAATGGAAGTGGTGGTTTATACGCAGGAGGTGGAACATAAGCTTCAGTTGTTCCTCCTGCTTTCTGTTGCACCGCCTCGGTTGGCATCTCGGTCGAGGTGTTCTTCGACTGGAGCTGGACCGAGGTGGTCTGCGTCGAGCGAGGTACTGGATCTGTGGTTTTGAGTCCACTCCTCGTCGTGATGGCCATGCACTGGCCCTTAGGGTTAGTTTCCGTCTTTGCTGGAAGCTTCCCTGGATCTCTTGGCGCTTCATTCGCCCTATTAGCAAGTTGTTGTTCGAAGGACTTTTGGGCCCTCGAAAATGAAGTCATAGAATTCTCCATAGCACTAAGCTTGATCAAGATTGCCTCCAGGACTGCGTCCTTCTTTTCCGGCTGAGACGAACTTGATCCTTGCCCTTGGCTCTTCAATGGAGTAGAAGAAGAAGAAGGAGGAGAGAGGAAAGGGTTAGAGGAATCATTAGAGTTGGAGTTTGAATAATTGTTACCGTTGTTTTGGTTATTATTCGCTCTCCAATTGTTGCTATTGGATCCTCTATTGTTGTTGTAGTTGTTGTTTCGGGGTCCGTTGTTGTTGTTACGGTACCCGTTCTTGTTGTAGTTGTTGTTGTTCCTTTGCCCTTGCTCTTCCTGCTTAGTTTGAGCCATTAATAGCTCCTTCAATTGCTTCACGTCGTTCTTCAAGGACGTGAATTGGTTGTTGTTGGTTTGAGTCTCTTGAAAGTTGACTCTTTTAACTCCACCTTCAGCTCCTTGGTGGGTGTACTTCTCCATGTGCAAGGCTTGCTTCTCAATGAAATCCCAAGCCTCGTCAACCGCCATATCCATAAATGTGCCGGCGGAGAGTAGTTGGAGATTAAACTGGGTGTTTCCGTCCAGCCCTTTGAAGTAGATCTCCAACAACTCGATCTTTGGAATCCCATGATGTGGGCAATCCAAAAGGATATCCTTGAACCGCTCCCATGATTTGGACAAACTCTCCTTGTCCTTCATGATGAAAGCATTGATCTTCCCTCTCATTTCAGCAGTCTTTGAGGGGGGAAAGAATTTGGTCAAGAATTCCGTGGTCATCTCTTCCCATGTGCTGATCTTTCCTGCAGGAAGAGATTGATACCAAGTAAGAGCTCTATCTTTAAGAGAAAAGTAGAAAGGTCTTAGCTTGTAGTTGTTGTTTTCAATTCTGGGAGGTCGCAAGGTCTCCATCAAGATCTCGTAGTTTTGAAGATGTTGATGCGGCGACTCCTTCTCTAGCCCTCCGAATTGACATTGGCGAATCATCGCTAGAACTTGTGGTCGAAGTTCGTAGTCATGGTCCGCTGGATCTCCTAGGTTCACTCCTGGACGCCTCAGCTGTTGATTAGGGTCCATCCTTTGACCTAGGGTTTGTGGAATTCCTGCAAGAAGAACATCTCGGACTGGCATCCGAAGTGGATGCACATCGGCCGGGGCGTCAGGAACTGGGACTTGCCTCGGTCGAGGATCAATTACTGGATCCTGCATCGGTCGAGGTTGAATCTGGTTCCGAATTGCTGCAATCTCAGCTTCGATTGCTGCATTCCTGGCCTGATTCTCTTCTTTTTCCTGCCTTAGTTCTTCTTTACTGAGACGTAGCTGCTCCTGCGTCTCTCTCAATTGGGCCAAAAGATCGTGATCGTCTTGTTGGGCCATCTTCGCTTCTCTTAAGCGTCGTTTGTATGTCTTTTCCGGTTCGGGATCGTAAGGAACGATTTCCTTTCCAGTGCGGGTTCTTCGCATATACCTAAGAAAGAACCTGCAAAAGTCACTCAAGTAGAGTGGTAAGACAACACGGGGCAAATGCCCCAAGAGCAAACCGTACCGGCTCGGTCTAGACCAAGTCCCCGGCAACGGCGCCAAAAACTTGTTCGCTCCAAACGGTGTGTGCAAGCTTTAAATTTATAACCCTAGACTTAAGCTTAAAACAAGGATGCGAACCCGCAGTGTACGGGTCGATCGTAGTAAAAGCAAGAAAATTCCAGGGGTCGATCACAGGGACTTAGTGAAACAAAGTCCAATACGGTATGCTAGTGTTAATGCTAACCACAAGAGCAAGTATACAATCAAAGATGAATAAGATGTCAAATAAGCAAACATGCAATTCTAGGGATTAAAGCATCTAGTTGTGGTTCCAACTCAAGATTTATGGATAAGCGGACAAAGCTGAGATTTTTGCATGGGGAAGGTGTTTCTAAAGTGGAGTAGATTACCGGGTAAGTCTCACTACACACTAATCCCAAACCGTAACTCCTATTACCGGGTAAGTCTCAAGGAATTAAGATAAAGAACTATTGCCTCAAACTAACACACCATCTAAGGGAATAGAATCAACCTTTACCGGGTAAGTCTCAGGCTAACTCACAACGATGGGATGGAAGCACACTCAAACCCCAATAAAGGACTAGCCTTTATTACCTACACTTATGATCGTTATTATACAAACTAAGGAATTACCGGGTAAGTCTCATCCTAAGCTTGCTTTGAACCAGGAAGGTATAATAAGAATAGGATTTGGCAAACTCTAACACATTAACTCTCAGTTAAGGATCGGATAAGCCACCTCGGTCAGCCAGTTTCCACCCCGGCCGAGATGTTCATCGACTGAACGAGATGCTTAGGGTTAAGGTTAAAGACTCGAACTTTCAGGATCCTACTGTGATTAAGATCATTCTATCATCGTTTTTCCCACAACCTTCAGCCAATCACCCTAGAATCACACAAGGAAATTAGCCACTCATCATCATAATGAAAGTATTAAATATATGGGAAGAAGGTGAATATTTGAACAAAGAAGAATTTAATGAAAACACTTCAATAACTGAATCAAATATCACACAAAAATCGTTCCTTGGATAATGATCCAACAAGACAAGACAACAAGGAAAGGAATTGAAGACAATCTTACAAAACCCTCCAAAAAGCTATAAAGCTATAGTCTTCAATCTTCCTTCAACCTTCCAAAAGGTTCTTCGAATCTCCCAAATTGGAGTAGGATGCGGCTGCTGCGCTGATAGCGGGCTTTCTAACTGTAAGCGGATGTTCCGGTGTGTAAGCACGATCGGATTTGTGGAAAATCCAACCCTTTTTATAGGAAAAATAACCCTCCAAAGATAAGAAATCTTAGAAAGATATTATCCCATAAATATAGGTAAAATATATGATTCTGCATATCTCCTTCCTTCTAGAAGCTCAGCCCAAAAATATAAGATCACTTTCCAATTTTAAAAGATCTCAGCCAAGAATAAAATATTCTCGCCGCGTCCTAGGTGTTCGCCTCGGTCGAGTCGGCGTCTCTGGATCGCCTCGGTCG
Source organism: Fagopyrum esculentum (assembly GCA_033239045.1). NCBI lineage: Eukaryota > Viridiplantae > Streptophyta > Magnoliopsida > Caryophyllales > Polygonaceae > Fagopyrum > Fagopyrum esculentum. The sequence goes on from BSUD01000002.1 coordinate 119,144,523, forward strand.
AGATGAATCTCTGGGCAACCGAGGTGATCATAACTGAATGTAGAATCTCTCAAAACTGGTCCAAAGTAAATCTTTAATCATGGCTATGCTTCCTGAAGGATTCCTTTTTGCTCCTCAATGTAGCTCCAAATGACTCTTGACTCCTTTTGCTCCTTTTCGATGCAAAACGTACCATATTACCTGCAATTACAACGAAACTAGGTGTAGACCTCGATTCTCGCAAAGGTAGATGAAATGGTAGTAAAATCACATAATGTACATACAAACATGCAGATTATGAAAGATAAAACGTCCAAACAAACCCCAAAATATAGACTATAATTCATGCTATCAAAATACCCCATACTTAGCCCTTGCTTGTCCCTAAGCAAGTTCCTCATATAGAAATCAAGATAGAATGGATTATAAGTCAAGAAAATCAATGAAAAGTCTTTCAAAAACATTTTATGGTGTGCAACTATCATAGATCACTCTAAGAGAGTACTTCCTGGAAATTAAAAACTCAATATGATCAAAACATTTTATAAATATAAGAAAGTTGTTCATCTTTGCATAAAATCATAGAATGCATAATAAATCATAATTATCAAAATTAATCATGTATAATCCGATTTAAACCGCTAAGTCTATCAACAAGCTCAAGGTCTCAAGGGCTTCCCAAAAGAAAAGGTCAAGAAACGTGTAGGGTAGGGATGAATGTAAGGTAATGTGGTGCTAGAATCCGGGAAAAGGATGAACTTCACTTTCACTTTGACTTGCAACATCTTCCACCAATAAGCTTTGCTTATTTCACACTTTTTTCTCTTTTACTTTACTTTTTGGGATGCATGGACAGAGGTGCACAATAACCGAAGCCTAGGAAATCCGCAATCATCAATTTCTTGAGATGCGTCAAACCCTTGATGCACATACCATGACCCGTTAGGAATATCGCTCAATCCGACTTTGGCAAGACACAAACACCCGGCTATGTGAATGGTGCCGAGTTACTCATCTTCATGATTGACTTCCCCAAACCTATTATTGCTTTCTAATACTTTCACTTTCAGCCACTTCTCAACTTTTGACTTGCTTTCACCACTTCGCTTGCTTCCAAATTCCCGGATAGGTAAAGGGAGGCAATATGTATATGAGGGGCTAAGCATGATCAAGAAGAAGAAGAAGAAGAGAATGAATTGCCTTGGTCTTTCCAAAATGAATGTGAGAGAACTTATGCTGCGGTGTCAACCTTCAAATTCAACATAATTTGGATAAAAACAAAATATTAAACATGCCAATAATTTCAAACAAAGCATTTAGCAACTTAATCATATCATAAAACATTTCAAACATATAAAGAATTTAAAACCAGTCAGTAAACAAGATCTTCACTGAGATCATATCCAGATAAGTAACGCAAAAATCGTTTTCGAAAACTCTCAGTTAACCCACCTCGGTCGAGATGTTCTTGGTTCAACCGAGGTGAAACACCTCGTTTTGCCAGAACTGTCCCGGTCGAGGTCGAAATTTTTTTTTTTTAAAACCCTTTTTTTTTTTCGGTTTCGACGTTTTTCTCAATCAAATAACCTGTAAGTATGCATGAAATCTCAGATAAACATGTAGAAGCAACTGAAGCATAAAATATCAAATATTACATAAACACCCCACACTTGGGACACACTGTCCCAGTGGGTCGAAATAAGTCTAAGGACAGGATACGCACCGAACATAGCTAAACTGCATGAAGAAGTAAGAAACAGCTCCCAGATAAGACCATCTCGGTTGGCGAAGTACATCTCGGTCGAGGTGTTCTGACAGTCCCCGAGATGTATCTCAGTAAAGCTCGTTTCCTCAACTTCTCGAAACTTCGTTCTTCTAGTGTAGCTCCTGAACTGTGATCCTTCCTTTTGGAATACCTGGTTGTTGTCTAGAGGAAAACAAAAACAAAGCAACTATCTAAACTAAACTAGAAAAGGGAGAAGAAAGCAATACCTTGGGTTGCCTCCCAAGAAGCGCTTGGTTTAAGGTCGCTAGCTGGACCCTTCTCCATAGAATTACTCAATGTACCTTGAACACCATGGAGTGCTCATCACATCCATCATAAAATTCTTCCAAAGAGGTTCCGGTTCCTAATTTCACCGGCAAATGGTAAGATCTCCCACGTACAAGCTTGTACGGTTTGATTCTCACCGGAATCCTTCTAGACTTCCAGCACTTCAATGGGACATTCCTCGTGTCCCATCCTTTCCTTGATCGAGAAAACAGTTTCTCGAGAATCATAGCAGCTTCCCCATCTATAGCTTGGGGATGGTACAGGGTCCTGAGCATGCGAGGGACCCCATACTTGAACAAGAGATACTTCATCGACTTAGCGGTGTAGTGTTTGCAAACTCCACTCCTTATAATCCAAGGAGCTTCTTCTTCCAACAATTTCAAGGAAGACTTCATCTTGATTTTAGGAGGTTCTTTCGGAAGAGACCTCCAACTTTCCGGTGCATTCCTGAAAAATTCAGAAATATTAATAGGGAATTCAAATGAAGTAGGAGAACGTACCTTGCAAAGTTCTCCAAAGCTTGAGGCAAGTTTCGTGTTGGGTTGATAATCCACCCACGAAATCTCTCTCAGTTCTGCTGGTCTTTCTTCCACCTTGACCATAATCTCAGTAATTTGGCTAAAGTCTTCTGCATCTGACTCTTCCGGTTCTGCAGATTCTTCCATCATCTCGACCGAGGTCTCTTCTACCTCGACCGAGGTCTCAACAGTCAGATCGAGATCTTCCACATCTTCTCCCTCAGAAGCTTCAGGAGAAACTTCTGGTTTGACTGGAGGTATGCTCGAAACGTGCAACGCTTCCTTATGCTCCTCTTCCGGCTTAGCATAGGATAGGGTGCTTTCCTTGAGCTCCGTCACCTTCTTCATCAACTTCTCCAACCTAGATTCAAGAGAGTCTTCAAGAGGTTGCTCATAAGTCTTTCTAGGGACATTGTTCTCATCCCATATCACAAGTTCACGCTGAATGGCTTCTTCTCTTTCCCATTCGTTGTTGAACCAATAGAAGGAGTACTTCTCCTCCAAGTATTCATAATGATCTGCCCTAGCACTTTGTCTTGCTATCCAGGCTGGATCAAACATAGCCATCAGAAATCCTGAAAACTACAAAACTCATAGAAAGAGTAGTTAGTAGCAACAGGGGCAAGTGCCCCGAAAGCAAACCGTAACCGGCTCGGTCTAGACCAAGTCCCCGGCAACGGCGCCAAAAACTTGTTCGCTCCAAACGGTGTGTGCAAGCTTTAAATTTATAACCCTAGACTTAAGCTTAAAACAAGGATGCGAACCCGCAGTGTACGGGTCAATCGTAGTAAAAGCAAGAAAATTCCAGGGGTCGATCACAGGGACTTAGTGAAACAAAGTCCAATACGGTATGCTAGTGTTGATGCTAACCACAAGAGCAAGTATACAATCAAAGATGAATAAGATGTCAAATAAGCAAACATGCAATTCTAGGGATTAAAGCATCTAGTTGTGGTTCCAACTCAAGATCTATAGATAAGTGGACAAAGTTGAGATTTTTGCATGGGGAAGGTGTTTCTAAAGTGGAGTAGATCACCGGGTAAGTCTCACTACACACTAATCCCAAACCGTAACTCCTATTACCGGGTAAGTCTCAAGGAATTAAGATAAAGAACTATTGCCGCAAACTAACACACCATCTAAGGGAATAGAATCAACCTTTACCGGGTAAGTCTCAGGCTAACTCACAAAGATGGGATGGAAGCACACTCAAACCCCAATAAAGGACAAGCCTTTATTACCTAAACTTATGATCGTTGGTATACAAACTAAGGAATTACCGGGTAAGTCTCATCCTAAGCTTGCTTTGAACCAGAAAGGTATAATAAGAATAGGATTTGGCAAACTCTAACACATTAACTCTCAGTTAAGGATCGGATAAGCCACCTCGGTCAGCCAGTTTCCACCCCGGCCGAGATGTTCATCGACTGAACGAGATGCTTAGGGTTAAGGTTAAAGACTCGAACTTTCAGGATCCTACTGTGATTAAGATCAATCTATCATTGTTTTTCCCACAACCTTCAGCCAATCACCCTAGAATCACACAAGGAAATTAGCCACTCATCATCATAATGAAAGTATTAAATATATGGGAAGAAGGTGAATATTTGAACAAAGAAGAATTTAATGAAAACACTTCAATAACTGAATCAAATATCACACAAAAATCGTTCCTTGGATAATGATCCAATAAGACAAGACAACAAGGAAAGGAATTGAAGACAATCTTACAAAACCCTCCAAAAAGCTATAAAGCTATAGTCTTCAATCTTCCTTCAACCTTCAAAAAGGTTCTTCGAATCTCCCAAATTGGAGTAGGATGCGGCTGCTGCGCTTGTAAACCCTGATCGGTGGTATAGCGTGATTTCGATGATCCGAAGATGGGTGAATTGTAGAAAATCCAACCCTTTATATAGGAGAATTATCTTCCAAAGATAAAATATCTTAAAAAGATAATTTCCTATAAAATATATCCATATCTCCTAAAATAAATATCTTCCTTCCAACTATAAGATAATTTCCTAATAAGATAGATCTTATCTCCTAAAATAGATCTCCTAAATATATGATCTTCCTTCCAGAAATCTAGCCCAAAAATATAAGATCTCTCCTTCCAAAAATAAAAGATCTCAGCCAAGAATAAAATATATCCCGCCGCGTCAGGATATTCGCCTCGGTCGAGACGCTCTCGTAGATCACCTCGGTCGAGGTGAATCTGTGGTCAACCGAGGTGAGTCATAACTGAATGTGAAATCTCTCAAAACTGGTCCAAAGTGAATCTTTAATCCATGGCTATGCTTCCTGGATGGTTCCTTTTGCTCCTCAATGTAGCTCCAATGACTCATGACTCCTTTTGCTCCTTTTTGATGCAAAACGTACCATTTTACCTGCAATTACAACGAAACTAGGTGTAGACCTCGATTCTCGCAAAGGTAGATGAAATGGTAGTAAAATCACATAATATACGTACAAACATGCAGATTATGAAAGATAAAACGTCCAAACAAACCCCAAAATATAGACTATAATTCATGCTATCAAAATACCCCATACTTAGCCCTTGCTTGTCCCTAAGCAAGTTCCTCATATAGAAATCAAGATAGAATGGATTATAAGTCAAGAAAATCAATGAGAAGTCCTTCAAAAATATTTTTATGGTGTGCAACTATCATAGATCACTCTAAGAGAGTACTTCCTGGAAATTAAAAACTCAATATGATCAAAACATTTTATAAATATAGGAAAGTTGTTCATCTTTGCATAAAATCATAGAATGCATAATAAATCATAATTATCAAAATTAATCATGTATAATCCGATTTAAACCGCTAAGTCAATCAACAAGCTCGAGGTCTCAAGGGCTTCCCAAAAAGAAAAGGTTTAAGAAACGCGTAGGGTAGGGATGTATGTAAGGTAATGTGGTGCTAGAATCCGGGAAAGGATGAACTTCACTTTCACTTTGACTTGCAACATCTTCCACCAATAAGCTTTGCTTATTTCACACTTTTTTCTCTTTTACTTTACTTTTTGGGATGCATGGATAGAGGTGCACAATAACCGAAGCCTAGGAAATCCGCAATCATCAATTTCTTGAGATGCGTCAAACCCTTGATGCACATACCATGACCCGTTAGGAATATCGCTCAATCCGACTTTGGCAAGACACAAACACCCGGCTATGTGAATGGTGCCGAGTTACTCATCTTCATGATTGACTTCCCCAAACCTATTATTGCTTTCTAACACTTTCACTTTCAGCCACTTCTCAACTTTTGACTTGCTTTCACCACTTCGCTTGCTTCCAAATTCCCGGATAGGTAAAGGGAGGCAATATGTATATGAGGGGCTAAGCATGATCAAGAAGAAGAAGAAGAAGAAGAATGAATTGCCTTGGTCTTTCCAAGAAGAACGTGAGAGAACTTATGCTGCGGTGTCAACCTTCAAATTCAACATAATTTGGATAAAAATAAGGTATTAAACATGCCAATAATTTCAAACAAAGCATTTAGCAACTTAAACATATCATAAAACATTTCAAACATATAAAGAATTTAAATCCAGTCGGTAAACAAAATCTTCACTGAGATCATATCCAGATAAGTAACACAAAAATCGTTTTCGAAAACTCTCAGTTAACCCACCTCGGTCGAGATGTTCTTGGTTCAACCGAGGTGAAACACCTCGTTTTGCCAGAACTGTCCCGGTCGAGGTCAAAAAATTTTTTTTAAAACCAGTTTTCTTTCAGTTTCGACGTTTTTCTCAATCAAATAACCTATAAGTATGCATGCAATCTCAGATAAACATATAAATGCAAAAGTGAAGCATAAATATAAATATCCGATAAAATGTCATACATCAAAAGTATCGAATACAAATAGTCACGTAGTCAAATAATACATATAAATACCCCATACTTGAGACACACTGTCCCAGTGGGTATAATAAAAGTCTAAATGAAAGAGGACTCACCGGATAAAGAGCCGAACTGCATAAAAATATAATAAATAAAACTCTGCAGCTCCTCAGTAGTCCTGATCCGGTGGTGGTGGTGGTGGTACATAAGGATACTGGGTCGGATCGAATGGATAGCCCATAGTCTGCTGGAACTGTAGCTCCATCATCCTACGCTGATAGTGCTGCCCCTCCAACATCTGCTGAGTCCAGCTGTCAAGGTGTCGGTGCTGGGCGGCAAACCTCTCATGCATGTCTACTGTAAGGGCAGCATATGAGTCTATCATCTGCTCTGTCAACTCGTCGATCCGACGATGAGCCTCTGCATCTCTGTGACGGCGTGTCCGACGTCTAGTAGATCTAACGGGAGGTGCAGCAGGTGCAGGCTCAGTATCCTCCTCATCCTCATCCAAATCAATAATGGGAGGCGCGCTCGTCCCAGCTGTATCTGTCCCTGTGTCCATCGGGACGCCGCCTCCTCTCTCATCAACTGTCTCGTCATCATCCTCCTCATCAGCCTCCTCAGCCTCCTCAGCAGCTGCAGCTGCTCCCTCTCTGTAGTCCTCCATCAGCGGGGCCCATGCTGTCTGCCAAAAATGTGGGTCGAAGACCGAAAACTGTGCAGACCATTTGATGCCCTGAGGCGCTGTCCGCTCCCAAGGCATGGCAACATACGGAGTAGTCAACCCACGAGGAACAAGAATCCGCCTCGTGATCATCTCCTGCAGACCCAGCGGCTTCGGAGCCGCCGCCAATGTGCAGATACTGAGATCCATCCCGTGGTAGGAGGCGATGTGGGTGACTAGACCTCCACAGCAAATATCACCCTTCCCTTTGGCCTTGATCCTGTGCAGATCCTCTGCCAGGAGCAAGCCAAAGTCCGGGTATCCTCCCGTGACCATGCAGTACAGCGAAAATAACTCCCCCTGTCTGATCTTCTGGGGCGTCTCAGTACGCGCCAGAAGCATCTCGCTGAATATCCGGTGGGCGAGTCTGAAAGCTGGGTGGAAGATGACCTTCTCCCTGGAATCACCAGGGCGCCATCTGTCTGCATGTGTAGTGATGTGGGCTATCTGTCCCCAAAACTCCCTAGCTACGGATCGGGAGGGGAAGTCTACAGCTGTAGGGGTAGGAAAGCTGAAAATCTCTCTGAATATCTCTAATGGAACTATGAAGTTCCGGCTCATCAGCCGGTACTTCACAGATCCCTCTGTGGGTAGGTAGGAGAAGGAGCTGACGAACTCTAGTGTCGGCTCTATGTAGGCTGGGGCTCGGATCTCAGAAAACTGATCCAGCCCGACTGTAGCTATCATCCTCCTAAGGTCAGCCTCTAACCCTAGGCAGTCAAAAGCGGATACCTCCAGAAATCGCGGTGCGATAACCGGACGGCCCGCTATCCTCTCGTAATCTACCCGACATCTCTCGTGGATGACCGGGCGGTAGGGACGGGAAGAAGAAGGGGAAGGGGAGGGTGAAGATCTGTCTCTCAGGGCTAGTATTCTGTCTGAACTCATCTTCACAAAACAGTCTGTCAGACCACCTCGGTCGACTGACAAATCTCAGAAATCACCTCGGTCGAGGTGCAGGCCGACTGGACCGAGGCGTAACAGTTCGATTTCGATTCTCAGAAAATTCAGTTCTTTTCCCCCTAAAATCACTACAATTGCTTCCTAAGGGGTACTTATAGATTTCCTCAACAGAAACAAGGGCAACCAAAGCCCAATAAGCGGTAAACGAGTCGGTTAGGGTTTTCGAACCTTTTTCGCTTCGTTTCGGTCGAAACACTCAGAGTTCTTGCAGATCTGTAGTTGCAATCGACTCCTCTACTCCTCAATTGCGGTTTTGAAGCAGAAATCGTCGAAAAAGAGTGAGAAACGAGGGAGAGCGAGGTGCCTCTGTCGCCGCGGTCGAAATGGGTAAAAAAATAAAAAGTGAAAAGTAATTTTCGCTTTTTATACCGTCGCGAGATCTGCTGTCACCTCGGTCGAGATGGTCTCGACTGGACCGAGGTGGTACGGACCGAGGCGGTTCTGCAGAAACCCTAGTCGCCTCGGTTGCTTCAAGAATCAACTCGGTCGAGGTGTTCTGACAGTGACCGAGGTGCCTCTTTCTTCTCAGAATCTCGAACTTCTCCCTTTCCTGGAGTGCTCCTTCCTGTTATCTGTCCAGAACGCCAAAAACAAAGCAAAGCAAAGCAAAGCAAAAACAAAAACTATCTAAACTAGACTAGAAAACGGGAAAGAAAGCAATACCTTGGGTTGCCTCCCAAGAAGCGCTTGATTTAAGGTCGCTAGCTGGACCATAGTGCGTCTCAAAGGAGGTAGATCGGTGCGACCTCCTCAACCGGCGTTTCCGGTTGGTACTTCTTAAGTCTATGACCGTTGACCTTGAAGCTTCCGCTAGTTTCGCCCCATATCTCAACTGCACCATGAGGGAAGACATGTTTCACAACGTAAGGTCCGGTCCATCTAGATTTCAACTTACCTGGAAAAAGACGGAGGCGGGAGTTGAAGAGTAGAACTAAGTCTCCTTCGTTAAGCTCCTTTGGAACGATACGCTTGTCATGCCATCTCTTCGTCCTTTCCTTGTAGATCTTGGCATTCTCGTAGGCGTTCAAACGCAGCTCTTCCAGCTCGTTAAGTTCCAATAGTCGCTTCTCACCAGCCTCCTTAATGTCAAAGTTCAACCATTTGATAGCCCAATATGCTTTGTGCTCCAACTCAACGGGCAAGTGGCAAGATTTCCCATACACCAAATTATAAGGGGTGGTGCCTATGGGAGTCTTGAATGCGGTCCTGTACGCCCAAAGAGCATCGTCTAATTTCATGGACCAATCCTTCCTCGTCCTAGAGACGGTCTTCTCCAAAATTGCTTTGATTTCTCTGTTTGAGATCTCGACCTGTCCACTAGTTTGAGGGTGATAAGCGGTTGATACCTTGTGGGTTACCCCATACTTCGATAGAAGTGCCTTAAACTTCCGGTTGATGAAATGCGTTCCTCCATCGCTGATGATGATGCGTGGAGTTCCAAATCGTGGAAAGATAGTTCTATTCAAGAACTTCACAACCACCTTGGCGTCGTTAGTGGGAGAAGCGATGGCTTCGACCCATCTAGAGACGTAATCCACTGCAAGGAGAATGTAGAGGTTTCCTCCGGAGGATGGGAAAGGTCCCATGAAGTCAATCCCCCATACATCAAAGACTTCTACTTCTTGGATGTTGTTAAGTGGCATCTCGTTCCTCCTTGATAGGTTCCCTGTTCTTTGGCATGCATCACAAGAAACAACAAAAGATTGCACATCCTTAAATAATGTAGGCCAAAAGAAACCGGAACGCAACACCTTGGCGCATGTTTTATCGGTGCTAGCATGCCCTCCACATGGAAGTGAGTGGCAATGCTTTATGACGCTATTAACTTCGTCTTCCGGAATGCACCTTCGAAGCATCCCATCCGGTCCGCGCTTGAATAGCAGCGGCTCATCCCAGTAGTAATGTCGTACTTCCTTGAGGAATCTCTTCTTTTGGGAGTACGTCAATCCGGGTGGTATTTCCTGGCAAACAAGATAATTCACAATATCAGCATACCAAGGACCTTTATTATCAGAAAGTTGGTGGAGAGAATGATCCGCCAACTGTGGGTGAATGTCAGAGAAGGGAGTAGAAAAATTGTCGTTCTCAGCAATCTCAGTTGACATTGTCTCTCTGTCGGCCTCGGTCGAGGCACAAAGGCGTTGACCGAGGTGTTCTTCAGACGCCTCGCTCAGTCCAGAAAGTGCCTCGGTCGAGGTACTGCTACTGGATCCGAGGCTGGAAATCTTCGTTTCCTGGATCAGCTTCTCAGTCATGGCTCCTGGATCTTCTTCCAGTGCCTTCAGGCTCCGTATATCTGCATCACAAGAAGCATCTATACCTTCCTCCATTAAACTGAAGCTTATAACTCTTTCGAGTGGATCTTTAATAAGGATAGAGCTCACCAATTCTCTTGATTCTTCTTCATCGTAGATGTTGAAGATATCATCAGTTAGTTGCTCCCCCTTCATGGCTGCAAGTAGTGCGAACTCCACCTCATCGCCACCAACGTTGAATTTCAACTTGGCGTTCTTGCAATCCACATTGCAACCCGAAGTTGCTAGAAATGGCCTCCCGAGAATGATAGGAACAGGATAATCTGCGGGAATGTCAAGTACGACAAAATCTATGGGTAGATAGAAGTTACCTAACTTGACCGGAACGTCTTCCAAAATGCCCACGGGATGGGTGATGGAGCGATCCGCCATGTAAAGTCGAATCTTGACCGGCTTGGGCTCTCCAAGACCGATCTTAATGCATAGCTCCAGCGGAATGATGCTCACGCTGGCTCCTAGATCACATAAGGCTTCACAAGTGACATCCCCAACTTGAATGGGAATGCAAAATGAGCCGGGATCTCTCAACTTAGGTGGCATCTTCTCCTTCATGATCTTTATAAGCTCCGAAGACTTAGATGTCATCCTAACTTCACCAACATCCTCCAGCTTCCTCTTCCTTGATAGGATCTCCTTTAAGAACTTCCCGTAGGCGGGCATACCTAAAATAGCATCAAGGAAAGGGATATTAATATGGAGCTTATTCATCAAGTCAAGGAACTTACCAAAGTGCTTGTCAAGATGTGCTCTGGCTCTGGACTGGGGGAATGGAAGTGGTGGTTTATATGCAGGAGGTGGAACGTAGGCTTCAGTTGTTCCTCCTGCTTTCTGTTGCACCGCCTCGGTTGGCATCTCGGTCGAGGTGTTCTTCGACTGGATCTGGACCGAGGTGGTCTGCGTCGAGCGAGGTACTGGATCTGTGGTTTTGAGTCCACTCCTCGTCGTGATGGCCATGCACTGGCCCTTAGGGTTAGTTTCCGTCTTTGCTGGAAGCTTCCCTGGATCTCTTGGCGCTTCATTCGCCCTATTAGCAAGTTGTTGTTCGAAGGACTTTTGGGCCCTCGAAAATGAAGTCATAGAATTCTCCATAGCACTAAGCTTGATCAAGATTGCCTCCAGGACTGCGTCCTTCTTTTCCGGCTGAGACGAACTTGATCCTTGCCCTTGGCTCTTCAATGGAGTAGAAGAAGAAGAAGGAGAAGAGAGGAAAGGGTTAGAGGAATCATTAGAGTTGGAGTTTGAATGATTGTTACCGTTGTTTTGGTTATTCGCCCTCCAATTGTTGCTATTGGATCCTCTATTGTTGTTGTAGTTGTTGTTTCGGGGTCCGTTGTTGTTGTTACGGTACCCGTTATTGTTGTTGTTGTTGTTCCTTTGCCCTTGCTCTTCCTTCTTAGTTTGAGCCATCAATAGCTCCTTCAACTGCTTCACGTCGTTCTTCAAGGACGTGAGTTGGTTGTTGTTGGGTTGAGTCTCTTGAAAGTTGACTCTTTTAACTCCACCTTCAGCTCCTTGGTGGGTATACTTCTCCATATGTAAGGCTTGCTTCTCAATGAAGTCCCAAGCCTCATCAACCGCCATATCCATGAATGTACCGGCGGAGAGTAGTTGGAGATTGAACTGGGTGTTTCCGTCCAGCCCCTTGAAGTAGATCTCCAACAACTCGATCTTTGGAATCCCATGATGTGGGCAATCCAAAAGGATATCCTTGAACCGCTCCCATGATTTGGACAAGCTCTCCTTGTCCTTCATGATGAAAGCATTGATCTTCCCTCTCATTTCAGCAGTCTTTGAGGGGGGAAAGAATTTGGTTAAGAATTCCGTAGTCATCTCTTCCCATGTGCTGATCTTTCCTGCAGGAAGAGATTGATACCAAGTAAGAGCTCTATCTTTAAGAGAAAAGTAGAAAGGTCTTAGCTTGTAGTTGTTATTTTCAATTCTGGGAGGTCGCAAGGTCTCCATCAAGATCTCGTAGTTTTGAAGATGTTGATGCGGCGACTCCTTCTCCAGCCCTCCGAATTGACATTGGCGAATCATGGCTAGAACTTGCGGTCGAAGTTCGTAGTCATGATCCGCTGGATCTCCTAGGTTCACTCCTGGACGCCTTAGCTGTTGATTAGGGTCCATCCTTTGACCTAGAGTTTGTGGAATTCCTGCAAGAAGAACATCTCGGACTGGCATCCGAAGCGGATGTACATCGGCCGGGGCGTCAGGTACTGGATTCTGCCTCGGTCGAGGATCAACTACTGGATCCTGCATCGGTCGAGGTTGAATCTGGTTCCGAATTGCTGCAATCTCAGCTTCGATTGCTGCAGTCCTGGCCTGATTCTCCTCTTTCTCTTGCCTTAGCTCTTCTTTACTGAGACGTAGCAGCTCCTGCGTCTCTCTCAACTGGGCCGCAAGATCGTGGTCGTCTTGTTGGGCCATCTTCGCTTCTCTCAAGCGTCTCTTGTATGTCTTTTCTGGTTCGGGATCGTAAGGAACGACTTCCTTCCCAGTGCGGGTTCTTCGCATATACCTAAGAAAGAACCTGCGAAAGTCACTCAAGTAGAGTGGTTAGACAATAAGGGGGCAAATGCCCCAAGAGCAAACCGTACCGGCTTGGTCTAGACCAAGTCCCCGGCAACGGCGCCAAAAACTTGTTCGCTCCAAACGGTGTGTGCAAGCTTTAAATTTATAACCCTAGACTTAAGCTTAAAACAAGGATGCGAACCCGCAGTGTACGGGTCAATCGTAGTAAAAGCAAGAAAATTCCAGGGGTCGATCACAGGGACTTGGTGAAACAAAGTCCAGTACAGTATGCTAATGTCAATGCTAACCACAAGAGCAAGTAATACAATCAAAGATGAATAAGGTGTCAAATAAAGCAAACATGCAATTCTAGGGATTAAAGCATCTAGTTGTGGTTCCAACTCAAGATCTATAGATAAGCGGACAAAGCTGAGATTTTTGCGTGGGGAAGGTGTTTCTAAAGTGGAGTAGATCACCGGGTAAGTCTCACTACACACTAATCCTAAACCGTAACTCCTATTACCGGGTAAGTCTCAAGGAATTAAGATAAAGAACTATAACCTCAAACTAACACACCATCTAAGGGAATAGAATCAACCTTTACCGGGTAAGTCTCAGGCTAACTCACAAAGATGGGATGGAAGCACACTCAAACCCCAATAAAGGACAAGCCTTTATTACCTACACTTATGATCGTTGGTACACAAACTAAGGAATTACCGGGTAAGTCTCATCCTAAGCTTGCTTTGAACCAGAAAGGTATAATAAGAATAGGATTTGGCAAACTCTATCACTTAACTCTCAGTTTAGGGTCGGATAAGTCACCTCGGTCAGAAGAATTCCACCCCGGCCGAGATGTTCATCGACTGAACGAGATGCTTAGGGTTAAGGTTAAAGACTCGAACTTTCAGGATCCTACTGTGATTAAGATCATTCTATCATTGTTTTTCCCACAACCTTCAGCCAATCACCCTAGAATCACACAAGGAAATTAGCCACTCATCATCATAATGAAAGTATTAAATATATGGGAAGAAGGTGAATATTTGAACAAAGAAGAATTTAATGAAAACACTTCAATAACTGAATCAAATATCACACAAAAATCGTTCCTTGGATAATAATCCAACTAGACAAGACAATCAAGGAAAGGAATTGAAGACAATCTTACAAAACCCTCAAAAAAGCTATAAAGCTATAGTCTTCAAATCTTCCTTCAACCTTCAAAAAGGTTCTTCAACTCTCTCCCAAATTGGAGTAGGATGCGGCTGCTGCGCTGATAGCGGATTGTATGCGGTGTATGCAGCCTCCAAGCATGATCGGATTTGTGGAAAATCCAATCCTTTTTATAGGAAAAATAAACCTCCAAAGATAATAAATCTTAAGAAGATATTATCCCATAAATATAGGTAAAATATATGATTCTGCATATCTCCTTCCTTCTAGAAGCTCAGCCCAAAAATATAAGATCACTTTCCAATTTTAAAAGATCTCAGCCAAGAATAAAATATTCTCGCCGCGTCCTAGGTGTTCGCCTCGGTCGAGTCGGCGTCTCTGGATCGCCTCGGTCGAGATGAATCTCTGGGCAACCGAGGTGATTCATAACTGAATGTAGAATCTCTCAAAACTGGTCCAAAGTAAATCTTCAATCCATGGTTGTGCTTCCTGAATGTAGCTCCAAATGACTCTTGACTCCTTTTGCTCCTTTTTGATGCAATACGTACCATATTACCTGCAATTACAACGAAACTAGGTGTAGACCTCGATTCCCGCAAAGGTAGATGAAATGGTAGTAAAATCACATAATGTACATACAAACATGCAGATTATGAAAGATAAAACGTCCAAACAAACCCCAAAATATAGACTATAATTCATGCTATCAAAATACCCCATACTTAGCCCTTGCTTGTCCCTAAGCAAGTTCCTCATATAGAAATTAAGATAGAATGGATTATAAGTCAAGAAAATCAATGAAAAGTCTTTCAAAAACATTTTTATGGTGTGCAATTATCATAGATCACTCTAAGAGAGTACTTCCTGGAAATTAAAAACTCAATATGATCAAAACATTTTATAAATATAGGAAAGTTGTTCATCTTTGCATAAAATCATAGAATGCATAATAAATCATAATTATCAAAATTAATCATGTATAATCCGATTTAAACCGCTAAGTCAATCAACAAGCTCAAGGTCTCAAGGGCTTCCCAAAAGAAAGGTCAAGAAACGTGTAGGGTAGGGATGTATGTAAGGTAATGTGGTGCTAGAATCCGGGAAAAGGATGAACTTCACTTTTACTTTGACTTGCAACATCTTCCACCAATAAGCTTTGCTTATTTCACACTTTTTTCTCTTTTACTTTACTTTTTGGGATGCATGGACAGAGGTGCACAATAACCGAAGCCTAGGAAATCCGCAATCATCAATTTCTTGAGATGCGTCAAACCCTTGATGCACATACCATGACCCGTTAGGAATATCGCTCAATCCGATTTTGGCAAGACACAAACACCCGGCTATGTGAATGGTGCCGAGTTACTCATCTTCATGATTGACTTCCCCAAACCTATTATTGCTTTCTAACACTTTCACTTTCAGCCACTTCTCAACTTTTGACTTGCTTTCACCACTTCGCTTGCTTCCAAATTCCCGGATAGGTAAAGGGAGGCAATATGTATATGAGGGGCTAAGCATGATCAAGAAGAAGAAGAAGAAGAATGAATTGCCTTGGTCTTTCCAAGAAGAACGTGAGAGAACTTATGCTGCGGTGTCAACCTTCAAATTCAACATAATTTGGATAAAAATAAAGTATTAAACATGCCAATAATTTCAAACAAAGCATTTAGCAACTTAAACATATCATAAAACATTTCAAACATATAAAGAATTTAAATCCAGTCGGTAAACAAAATCTTCACTGAGATCATATCCAGATAAGTAACACAAAAATCGTTTTCGAAAATTTTCTGTTACGCCCACCTCGGTCGAGGTGTTCTTGGTTCAACCGAGGTGAAACACCTCGTTTTGCCAGAACTGTCCCGGTCGAGGTCAAAAAATTTTTTTAAAACCATTTTTTTTTTCGGTTTCGACGTTTTTCTCAATCAAATAACCTGTAAGTATGCATGCAATCTCAGATAAACATATAAATGCAGAATGAAGCATAAATATGAAAATATCCGATACATCATAAGTCGAATAATACATCATAAGTCAAATAAGTCAGATAATACATCAACTACCCCATACTTGAGACACACTGTCCCAGTGGGTGTAAATAAAGTCTGAAAGAAAGGAGGACTCACCGGATAAAGAGCCGAACTGCATAAAAATATAATAAATAAAACTCTGCAGCTCCTCAGTAGTCCTGATCCGGTGGTGGTGGTGGTGGTACATAAGGATACTGGGTCGGATCGAATGGATAGCCCATAGTCTGCTGGAACTGTAGCTCCATCATCCTACGCTGATAGTGCTGCCCCTCCAACATCTGCTGAGTCCAGCTGTCAAGGTGTCGGTGCTGGGCGGCAAACCTCTCATGCATGTCTACTGTAAGGGCAGCATATGAGTCTATCATCTGCTCTGTCAAATCGTCGATCCGACGATGAGCCTCTGCATCTCTGTGACGGCGTGTCCGACGTCTAGTAGATCTAACGGGAGGTGCAGCAGGTGCAGGCTCAGTATCCTCCTCATCCTCATCCAAATCAATAATGGGAGGCGCGCTCGTCCCAGCAGTGTCTGTCCCTGTGTCCATCGGGATGCCGCCTCCTCTCTCATCAACTGTCTCGTCATCATCCTCCTCATCAGCCTCCTCAGCCTCCTCAGCAGCTGCAGCTGCTCCCTCTCTGTAGTCCTCCATCAGCGGGGCCCATGCTGTCTGCCAAAAATGTGGGTCGAAGACCGAAAACTGTGCAGACCATCTGATGCCCTGAGGCGCTGTCCGCTCCCAAGGCATGGCAACATACGGAGTAGTCAACCCACGAGGAACAAGAATCCGCCTCGTGATCATCTCCTGCAGACCCAGCGGCTTCGGAGCCGCCGCCAATGTGCAGATACTGAGATCCATCCCGTGGTAGGAGGCGATGTGGGTGACTAGACCTCCACAGCAAATATCACCCTTCCCTTTGGCCTTGATCCTGTGCAGATCCTCTGCCAGGAGCAAGCCAAAGTCCGGGTATCCTCCCGTGACCATGCAGTACAGCGAAAATAGCTCCCCCTGTCTGATCTTCTGGGGCGTCTCAGTACGCGCCAGAAGCATCTCGCTGAATATCCGGTGGGCGAGTCTGAAAGCTGGGTGGAAGATGACCTTCTCCCTGGAATCTCCAGGGCGCCATCTGTCTGCGTGAGTGGTGATGTGGGCTATCTGTCCCCAAAACTCCCTAGCTACGGATCGGGAGGGGAAGTCTACAGCTGTAGGGGTAGGAAAGCTGAAAATCTCTCTGAATATCTCTAATGGAACTATGAAGTTCCGGCTCATCAGCCGGTACTTCACAGATCCCTCTGTGGGTAGGTAGGAGAAGGAGCTGACGAACTCTAGTGTCGGCTCTATGTAGGCTGGGGCTCGGATCTCAGAAAACTGATCCAGCCCGACTGTAGCTATCATCCTCCTAAGGTCAGCCTCTAACCCTAGGCAGTCAAAAGCGGATACCTCCAGAAATCGCGGTGCGATAACCGGACGGCCCGCTATCCTCTCGTAATCTACCCGACATCTCTCGTGGATGACCGGGCGGTAAGGTCGGGAAGAAGAAGGGGAAGGGGAGGGTGAAGATCTGTCTCTCAGGGCTAGTATTCTGTCTGAACTCATCTTCACAAAACTGTCTGTCAGACCACCTCGGTCGACTGACAAATCTCAGAAATCACCTCGGTCGAGGTGCAGGCCGACTGGACCGAGGCGTAACAGTTCGATTTCGATTCTCAGAAAATTCAGTTCTTTTCCCCCTAAAATCACTACAATTGCTTCCTAAGGGGTACTTATAGATTTCCTCAACAGAAACAAGGGCAACCAAAGCCCAATAAGCGGTAAACGAGTCGGTTAGGGTTTTCGAACCTTTTTCGCTTCGTTTCGGTCGAAACACTCAGAGTTCTTGCAGATCTGTAGTTGCAATCGACTCCTCTACTCCTCAATTGCGGTTTTGAAGCAGAAATCGTCGAAAAAGAGTGAGAAACGAGGGAGAGCGAGGTGCCTCTGTCGCCGCGGTCGAAATGCGTAAAAATAAAAAGTGAAAAGTAATTTTTCCTTTTTATACCGTCGCGAGATCTGCTGTCACCTCGGTCGAGATGGTCTCGACTGGACCGAGGTGGTACGGACCGAGGCGGTTCTGCAGAAACCCTAGTCGCCTCGGTTGCTTCAAGAATCAACTCGGTCGAGGTGTTCTGACAGTGACCGAGGTGCCTCTTTCTTCTCAGAATCTCGAACTTCTCCCTTTCCTGGAGTGCTCCTTCCTGTTATCTGTCCAGAACGCCAAAAACAAAGCAAAGCAAAGCAAAGCAAAAACAAAAACTATCTAAACTAGACTAGAAAACGGGAAAGAAAGCAATACCTTGGGTTGCCTCCCAAGAAGCGCTTGATTTAAGGTCGCTAGCTGGACCATGATGCGTCTCAAACGAGGTAGGAGGTTCCCTCACCCCATACTTCACCTCCATCGTGGGGTGAAGTAAGTAAGTCCATCAAACGCTCCAAAACGTGCAAGTGCTCGTCGGGGAATGAATCGTCTATGGGTGGGCTATCCGTCTCGCGGGAGGATTCCGGTAACCGGCTGAGGTGGTCCGCAACTGAATTCTCGGATCCCTTCTTATCGCGGATCTCTAGGTCAAACTCTTGGAGCAAGAGAATCCATCGAATAAGGCGCGGCTTTGCATCCTTCTTAGCCAACAAGTAACGAATGGCTGCATGGTCGGTGTAGACAATGACTTTCGCCCCTACTAGATAGGAACGAAACTTCTCGAAAGCATATACAACCGCCAATAACTCCTTCTCAGTGGTAGCGTAGTTGCGTTGTGCTACATCTAGCGTCTTGCTAGCATAGTAAATGGCGGTGGTCCGTCCATCCTTCTTTTGCCCAAGCACCGCTCCTACGGCTACATCGCTAGCGTCACACATGACCTCAAAGGGCAAGGTCCAGTCAGGAGGTTGGATAATGGGAGCGGAGATCAACGCTTCCTTAATCCTGTAAAAAGCATCAAGACACTCCTGCGAAAACTCAAAAACAACATCTTTATTCAAGAGGTTAGTTAGAGGTTTAGAAATCTTGGAGAAGTCCTTGATGAATCTCCTATAGAAACCTGCATGCCCGAGAAAACTCCTCACACCCTTAACAGAACAAGGAGGAGGGAGTTTCTCAATAGTTTCGATCTTAGCTCGATCGACCTCAATACCTCGATTAGAAACGAGGTGTCCTAGCACAATGCCTTCATTAACCATAAAATGACACTTCTCCCAATTCAAAACAAGGTTAGTGTCTTCACATCTTTTAAGCACTAGAGAAAGGTTAGATAGGCAATCATCAAAAGAGGAACCATATACAGAAAAATCATCCATAAATACCTCCATGATCTCCTCTATGTACTCGGAGAAGATGGCCATCATGCATCGCTGGAAGGTAGCTGGTGCATTGCACAACCCGAATGGCATCCTCCGATAGGCAAACGTCCCCCAAGGACATGTGAAAGTGGTCTTCTCCTGATCATCCGGATGGATAGGAATCTGGAAGAATCCACTATAGCCGTCCAAGTAGCAAAAGTGTGAATGCTGGGCCAACCGTTCGAGCATTTGATCAATGAAGGGAAGCGGAAAATGATCTTTCCTAGTAGCCGTGTTCAGCTTCCTATAGTCGATGCAAACTCTCCAGCCCGTAACGGTCCTTGTTGGGATCAACTCGTTGTTCTTATTCGTCACAACGGTCATCCCTCCTTTCTTCGGGACGACATGCACCGGGCTAACCCACTTGCTGTCCGAGATAGGATAAATAATACCTGCATCCAACAACTTAAGAACTTCCTTCTTCACAACCTCTTTCATGATCGGATTTAACCGTCTTTGAGGTTCCCGTGAAGTCTTATGATTATCTTCCATTAGAATTCTATGCATGCAGAAAGAAGGGTTAATGCCAATAAGATCGTCCGTGGTGTAGCCTATGGCTTTCCGATGCTTTCTCAGGACATGCATTAGCTTAGATAATTCAGAATCGGAGAGGGAAGCACTAGCAATAACGGGATAAGTAGAATCCGGCCCAAGAAAGATATACCTCAAGTGACTAGGGAGTTGTTTAAGCTCCACAACTGGGGGTGCTTTCTGGGAGGGATCTGTGCTTCCTCTTTCCAGTGAAGTGGTGTCAGAAACTGGACTATGTGCAATCTCAGTTGACATTGTCTCTCTGTCGATCTCGGTCGAGGCGCAAAGGCGTTGACCGAGGTGTTCTTCAGACGCCTCGCTCAGTCCAGAAAGTGCCTCGGTCGAGGTACTGCTACTGGATCCGAGGCTGGAAATCTTCGTTTCCTGGATCAGCTTCTCAGTCATGGCTCCTGGATCTTCTTCCAGTGTTTTCAAGCTTCGTATATCTGCATCACAAGAGGCATCTATACCTTCCTCCATTAAACTGAAGCTAATAACTCTTTCGAGTGGATCATTAATAAGGATAGAGCTCACCAATTCTCTTGATTCTTCTTCATGGTAGATGTTGAAGATGTCATCAGTTAGTTGCTCCCCCTTCATGGCTGCAAGTAGTGCGAACTCCACCTCATCGCCACCAATGTTGAATTTCAACTTGGCGTTCTTGCAATCCACATTGCAACCCGAAGTTGCTAGAAATGGCCTCCCGAGAATGATAGGAACAGGATAATCTGCGGGAATGTCAAGTACGACAAAATCTATGGGTAGATAGAAGTTACCTAACTTGACCGGAACGTCTTCCAAAATGCCCACGGGATGGGTGATGGAGCGATCCGCCATGTAAAGTCGAATCTTGACCGGCTTGGGCTCTCCAAGACCGATCTTAATGCATAGCTCCAGCGGAATGATGCTCACGCTGGCTCCTAGATCACATAGGGCTTCACAAGTGACATCCCCAACTTGAATGGGAATGCAAAATGAGCCGGGATCTCTCAACTTAGGTGGCATCTTCTCCTTCATGATCTTTATAAGCTCCGAAGACTTAGATGTCATCCTAACTTCACCAACATCCTCCAGCTTCCTCTTCCTTGATAGGATCTCTTTTAAGAACTTCCCGTAGGCGGGCATACCTAGAATAGCATCAAGGAAAGGAATATTAATATGGAGCTTATTCATCAAGTCAAGGAACTTACCAAAGTGCTTGTCAAGATGTGCTCTGGCTCTGGACTGGGGAAATGGAAGTGGTGGTTTATATGCAGGAGGTGGAACATAGGCTTCAGTTGTTCCTCCTGCTTTCTGTTGCACCGCCTCGGTTGGCATCTCGGTCGAGGTGTTCTTCGACTGGATCTGGACCGAGGTGGTCTGCGTCGAGCGAGGTACTGGATCTGTGGTTTTGAGTCCACTCCTCGTCGTGATGGCCATGCACTGGCCCTTAGGGTTAGTTTCCGTCTTTGCTGGAAGCTTCCCTGGATCTCTTGGCGCTTCATTCGCCCTATTAGCAAGTTGTTGTTCGAAGGACTTTTGGGCCCTCGAAAATGAAGTCATAGAATTCTCCATAGCACTAAGCTTGATCAAGATTGCCTCCAGGACTGCGTCCTTCTTTTCCGGCTGAGACGAACTTGATCCTTGCCCTTGGCTCTTCAATGGAGTAGAAGAAGAAGAAGGAGGAGAGAGGAAAGGGTTAGAGGAATCATTAGAGTTGGAGTTTGAATAATTGTTACCGTTGTTTTGGTTATTATTCGCTCTCCAATTGTTGCTATTGGATCCTCTATTGTTGTTGTAGTTGTTGTTTCGGGGTCCGTTGTTGTTGTTACGGTACCCGTTCTTGTTGTAGTTGTTGTTGTTCCTTTGCCCTTGCTCTTCCTGCTTAGTTTGAGCCATCAATAGCTCCTTCAATTGCTTCACGTCGTTCTTCAAGGACGTGAATTGGTTGTTGTTGGTTTGAGTCTCTTGAAAGTTGACTCTTTTAACTCCACCTTCAGCTCCTTGGTGGGTGTACTTCTCCATGTGCAAGGCTTGCTTCTCAATGAAATCCCAAGCCTCGTCAACCGCCATATCCATAAATGTGCCGGCGGAGAGTAGTTGGAGATTAAACTGGGTGTTTCCGTCCAGCCCTTTGAAGTAGATCTCCAACAACTCGATCTTTGGAATCCCATGATGTGGGCAATCCAAAAGGATATCCTTGAACCGCTCCCATGATTTGGACAAACTCTCCTTGTCCTTCATGATGAAAGCATTGATCTTCCCTCTCATTTCAGCAGTCTTTGAGGGGGGAAAGAATTTGGTCAAGAATTCCGTAGTCATCTCTTCCCATGTGCTGATCTTTCCTGCAGGAAGAGATTGATACCAAGTAAGAGCTCTATCTTTAAGAGAAAAGTAGAAAGGTCTTAGCTTGTAGTTGTTATTTTCAATTCTGGGAGGTCGCAAGGTCTCCATCAAGATCTCGTAGTTTTGAAGATGTTGATGCGGCGACTCCTTCTCTAGCCCTCCGAATTGACATTGGCGAATCATCGCTAGAACTTGTGGTCGAAGTTCGTAGTCATGGTCCGCTGGATCTCCTAGGTTCACTCCTGGACGCCTCAGCTGTTGATTAGGGTCCATCCTTTGACCTAGGGTTTGTGGAATTCCTGCAAGAAGAACATCTCGGACTGGCATCCGAAGTGGATGCACATCGGCCGGGGCGTCAGGAACTGGGACTTGCCTCGGTCGAGGATCAATTACTGGATCCTGCATCGGTCGAGGTTGAATCTGGTTCCGAATTGCTGCAATCTCAGCTTCGATTGCTGCATTCCTGGCCTGATTCTCTTCTTTTTCCTGCCTTAGTTCTTCTTTACTGAGACGTAGCTGCTCCTGCGTCTCTCTCAATTGGGCCAAAAGATCGTGATCGTCTTGTTGGGCCATCTTCGCTTCTCTTAAGCGTCGTTTGTATGTCTTTTCCGGTTCGGGATCGTAAGGAACGATTTCCTTTCCAGTGCGGGTTCTTCGCATATACCTAAGAAAGAACCTGCAAAAGTCACTCAAGTAGAGTGGTAAGACAACACGGGGCAAATGCCCCAAGAGCAAACCGTACCGGCTCGGTCTAGACCAAGTCCCCGGCAACGGCGCCAAAAACTTGTTCGCTCCAAACGGTGTGTGCAAGCTTTAAATTTATAACCCTAGACTTAAGCTTAAAACAAGGATGCGAACCCGCAGTGTACGGGTCAATCGTAGTAAAAGCAAGAAAATTCCAGGGGTCGATCACAGGGACTTAGTGAAACAAAGTCCAATACGGTATGCTAGTGTTAATGCTAACCACAAGAGCAAGTATACAATCAAAGATGAATAAGATGTCAAATAAGCAAACATGCAATTCTAGGGATTAAAGCATCTAGTTGTGGTTCCAACTCAAGATCTATAGATAAGCGGACAAAGCTGAGATTTTTTGCATGGGGAAGGTGTTTCTAAAGTGGAGTAGATCACCGGGTAAGTCTCACTACGCACTAATCCCAAACCGTAACTCCTATTACCGGGTAAGTCTCAAGGAATTAAGATAAAGAACTATAACCTCAAACTAACACACCATCTAAGGGAATAGAATCAACCTTTACCGGGTAAGTCTCAGGCTAACTCACAAAGATGGGATGGAAGCACACTCAAACCCCAATAAAGGACAAGCCTTTATTACCTAAACTTATGATCGTTGGTATACAAACTAAGGAATTACCGGGTAAGTCTCATCCTAAGCTTGCTTTGAACCAGAAAGGTATAATAAGAATAGGATTTGGCAAACTCTAACACATTAACTCTCAGTTAAGGATCGGATAAGCCACCTCGGTCAGCCAGTTTCCACCCCGGCCGAGATGTTCATCGACTGAACGAGATGCTTAGGGTTAAGGTTAAAGACTCGAACTTTCAGGATCCTACTGGATTAAGATTATTCTATCATTGTTTTTCCCACAACCTTCAGCCAATCACCCTAGAATCACACAAGGAAATTAGCCACTCATCATCATAATGAAAGTATTAAATATATGGGAAGAAGGTGAATATTTGAATAAAGAAGAATTTAATGAAAACACTTCAATAACTGAATCAAATATCACACAAAAATCGTTCCTTGGATAATAATCCAACAAGACAAGACAACAAGGAAAGGAATTGAAGACAATCTTACAAAACCCTCCAAAAAGCTATAAAAAGCTAATCTTCAACTTTCCTTCAACCTTCAAAAAGGTTCTTCGAATCTCCCAAATTGGAGTAGGATGCGGCTGCTGCGTATTCTTTGCTGTAATCGAGATCGTATGCGGTGTATGCAGCCTCTAAGCATCATCGGATTTGTGGAAAATCCAATCCTTTTTATAGGAAAAATAAACCTCCAAAGATAATAAATCTTAAGAAGATATATTCCCATAAAAATAGGTAAAATATATGATTCTGCATATCTCCTTCCTTCTAGAAGCTCAGCCCAAAAATATAAGATCACTTTCCAATTTTAAAAGATCTCAGCCAAGAATAAAATATTCTCGCCGCGTCCTAGGTGTTCGCCTCGGTCGAGTCGGTGTCTCTGGATCGCCTCGGTCGAGATGAATCTCTGGGCAACCGAGGTGATCATAACTGAGTGTAGAATCTCTCAAAACTGGTCCAAAGTAAATCTTTAATCCATGGCTATGCTTCCTGAAGGATTCCTTTTTGCTCCTCAATGTAGCTCCAAATGACTCTTGACTCCTTTTGCTCCTTTTTGATGCAAAACGTACCATATTACCTGCAATTACAACGAAACTAGGTGTAGACCTCGATTCTCGCAAAGGTAGATGAAATGGTAGTAAAATCACATAATGTACATACAAACATGCAGATTATGAAAGATAAAACGTCCAAACAAACCCCAAAATATAGACTATAATTCATGCTATCACTTGGGCTTGCTTCTCAATGAAGTCCCAAGCATCATCCTCTCTCATATCCATGAATGTGCCACAAGAAAGAGATTGTAGATTGAATTGTGTCTCCACATCCAATCCTTTGTAGTAGATCTCCAATAATTCTAGCTTGGAAATGCCATGGTGTGGGCAATCCAACAAGAGATCTTGAAACCTTTCCCACGATTGAAACAAGCTTTCATTAGGTTTCATAGAAAAAGCATTTATTTTACCTCTTAATTCCGCCGTTTTGGATGGCGGAAAGAACTTGGTGAGGAATTCCGAAGACAATTCCTCCCATGTAGCTAACTTCGCAGCTGGAAGTGTTTGATACCAAGCTAGAGCCTTGTCCTTCAAAGAGAAGAAGAACGGCTTGATCTTGTAGTTGCTTGTAGTAGCCTTCTTCGGCTTCATAGTCTCCATAAGAATCTCAAAATTCTGCAAGTGTTGATGCGGAGATTCAGTACTTGCTCCGCCATATTGACTTTGGCGAACCATAGTGATGACTTGTGGTGAGAAGCTAAACTCTTGGATGTCTTCAGCTCCGAAATCCACACCTAGACGGCGTGGTTGCTGAATTGGATCCATCCGTTGCCCCAAAGTTCGGGGTCTATCTTCGTTATTAACAGCTCTAACGTTCCTAGTTGGGATGCGAGGAACAACCCTTGGTGTTGGGGTGTTTCGAGTAGGATGAAGTGATGGATCAATCTCCTCAAGTTCCGGCATGTCCGGATCAATCTCTTCATCATCGGATGAGTCATTTCGAATGGATTTAGTTGGTGTCTTGACTTTCTTCTTCTTCTTGGAGTCGTTCAACTCCAACTTCATGTCCAACATCATACCTCTTAGTTCATCAATCTGAAATTGATGACTTATTTCAGCTTCTTTTTGAGCTTTCTCACTCAACTGGAGTTGGCGTTGAGCTTCGTTCAGTTCAGCCTTGTAGTTTCTCTCATCGTTTTCAGCCATTTTCTTCTCCTTCAACTTTCTCCTCAAAGTTCTTTCTAATTCGGGGTCGAAAGGAATTAGATCTTTAGTGGATCTAGTCTTTCGCATATACCTAAAGAACCTGCAAAGATCACTCAAGTAGACAAATCAAATCACAAGAGCAAGAGCTCTCAAGCTAGACAACCGAAAACCGGATTTGATCTAGACCAAATCCCCGGCAACGGCGCCAAAAACTTGTTCGCTCAAAAGGTGTGTGCGTCAAAGTCTTAAATTTGTATCTAGAACTCAAAAGCAAAGCGAACCCGCAGTGTACGGATCAGCTGTAGAAAGGTAAGAATTCCAGAGTCGAACTCAGGGATTTGGTGAGAAAAATTCCGATTTCAATTATCTAGCGAAAGTATAAAAGCTTTTGTGATATGATAAAGAGAGAAATGATTCCAAGGATTCAAGTATCCGATTTAGGCTTTCGATTCAAGACACTTCTATAGATATAGGACAAAATTTATATTGCCAAGATTAAATGTTCAAAGGTAGGATTCGTACGTTGAAGTTCCGAAACCTATATGACTAATCTATAGGTTCTCTCTATAAGGGTTGTTGAGGCTGCAATATAGAAAGGTCTAAAGATGAGAATTATGTTTAGACTAACTATCTAAAACTCCAGGATATGACTCTCCAATGTAAAGATTAGAAAGCACAATTAATTTCTTAATAAAGGATGTTGAATCTCTTTATTACCTAAATCTTGCCATCTTAATCTATTAAATGTAGAAACAGGTTTGAAGTGCCTTCATACATTCAATTAGAGGGTAGAAAGGTTAATCAAGATTGGGATTAAGACAAGGATTAGTTTTGATTAAAGATTAGTTCAATTAAAGTTCGTCAGAAGAATAAATCGTGCTGTTCATAAGAAAAATCGGCCGATTTTCCTCAAGAACAGTCCGATTTTCCTGTTTGTCGCAAAACTAAAATCTAAATTCTCAGGGTCCTAATGTTTGAATGAGTTCAGTTTATCATCATCTAAGCCTTAATCATCAACTATTCTCCCCAGAATCACAAGGTTTTTAGCCAACCATTTTCAAAATCGAATCAAATTAATTATTGAAAAAGATATTGTAAAGAAACCAAATCTTGAACGAAAAATCCAATAACTCTTAAATCTGTAAACAATTGTCAAATCTGTTCAATGTATCTCTATAACAACTCAATGTCGTGTTCACAAACCACAAACAATGTAATGGATAAAGAAATCTCACAATCAAAGATCAAGAATAACTTTCCGGCAAAAGATCTTCAATCTCTCTCCAAGAATCGTTGATTTCTCCAAAACGTGTAAAGATTTTCCAGTGCGACCTCCTCGTCTTCGTTCCTAGGGTTCTCTTCTATACTTTCTTGCAGATGGGATGTTTGGCAAAACTCTCCTCTAGCCCAAAATAATTGGGCTTTGTGTCGTCTTTCCATTTGGCCGAATCGTGAAGAAAATCGACCCAGTCGATTTTGGTGCAAAACCGTTCGATTTCAGGGTATGAAAATCGTCCAATTTATGTATATATTGGCACGATTTTCTTCAACAGAAAGTGCTCTTCCTTTGGTTTGTCTTCTATGCTTCTCCTTTTCAATTCCTTAGCTCTTTGTGGTCCTTCTAAGACTCCTTTAGCTTCCTTAACATCCCTAGATGCTTCTTGCTCCATTTTTGCTTCCAATTCCGCTCCATTTACCTACAATTCATCAAAATCTCGTGTAGACCTCTATTTTCGACAATTGATTGAATAGAACATAAAAGTCATACAAAATCTCTCTAATTGCAAGGTAAACTGAGACAATCTTTTACAATATGCGTGAATATGATGATACATAATTCATGTCATCAGACATGTTCTATTTTTGTGGTTGTTGATCGATTTTCTAAAATGACCCACTTTATTGCTTGCCATAAGACCGATGATGCTTATAATGTGGCAAACTTATTCTTTGGGAAGTTTTTAGATTGCATGGAGTACCTAGGACTATTGTGAGTGATAGGGATGCTAAATTCCTTAGTTTTTTTTGGAAGATTCTTTGGGGAAACCTAGGTACAAGGTTGTTGTTTTCAACCTCTAGTCATCCTCAAACGGATGGTTAAACAGAAGTCACTAATAAGACGTTAACTACTCTTTTGAGGGCTATCTTTGAAGCGAGGTTAAGCAGCAGTTCTCGATCTAGATTGAAAGTCCATGACAAGCAAAATCTCGGGTGGATAATAGAAATCTCAGGCGCGATTTCGTAAAGAACAAACTAAGATTTTCAAAAACTCAGAAAACGGATTAGTGGATTATATGGAAAGATAAGAAGATGAATATGGAATGATAAATGATAAGTATAGGAAGATATTAACCAAGATATTCCCGCAAAGAACCTTGATCAATGATGTGTCAAAACCCCTTAATGAAGAGCTTACCTTAACCCACACTTCTTTAACCTTACACAAGTCTTCTAAGTAAGACAAGCACAAGGAGGGACTAGTATTGACCAGGAGCACCAACCTTCAAAAAAGATTAACACACACAAGCAGAATCTAGCAAGGACTTCATAACGATTCAATCAAAAACTCTCCTTTTGATTGAATATGAATGAATAAATACAAACTTCATAAGCGAAGATGCAAGTTCACACAATTTGTGGAATAATATCAAATCTAATCTATCTAACAATCTCCCCCACTAAGACTATTTATAAGGGAGATCTTCTATGTGAACTAGGAAAAAGATATCTTCTAAAAGATAACTTAAGATATCTTTAAAAGATATTCTAGGAAAAAGAAATAATCCCAAAGATAGGATTAACAACTAGCAATCACCTTAAGAATTTTTGAGAGATTTAAGTTAATAAAACATAATCATAGTTGCCAAAAATAAAGATCTTTGGCCGGATCTTCAAGCGCGTGTCAGAGGACAAATCTCGGGTGGAAATTTCGGCCGAGATTCCTGTAAGTGGACCGGGATTTCTTCTCCGAGACTCTTTCTTCATCCTAGCCACCTTCTATGCTTGATGGCTCTTCTTGGTCATGACTTGAATCTTCCATAATTGTCAGTAATGTCACAAAAGGTTTCCTAAGGGTGAGTAAGGTCTCCTTGAGTGTACATGTTGTGAGTATGCTAGTAACTTCATCTTGAATAGCCTTTGCTCTTGACCTTGTGATTGCTCCTTCCATGATAGATTCCGAAGAAGGTGTAGCTGGCTTGTCCTTCAATGCTTTAACCCTTGATCTAATAATTGGTCCTTGATGTAGTTTTGGAGATGGTCCCACATCAAACTCCCCTTCTTGAGAATGATTCGTCCTCGAATAATCAGCATGCTCATCTCTAAACTTGAAAAGACTCATATCACCCACATTGAAGATAGGACTTACACCATACTCAGCTGGAAGCTCCAAGACATAAGCATTATCACCAACTTTGCGCGTCACTTTAAATGGTCCATCGCCTCTTGGAGACAACTTAGACTTCCTCTTGTCCATAAATTGCTCTTTCCTTAGATGCAATCAAACTAGATCTCCGGGTTTGAAAACCATCTCCTTGCAATTCCGATTGCCCTTTGAAGCGACGGTTTCCCCTTTTTGCTCCAACCTTATGTGTGCTTTCTCATGCAATTCCTTAATGAACTCCACCTATTTTCCTTCAATGAAATCTACTCGCTCCTCTAAAGGCAACGGTATAAGATCAAATGGGGTCAAAGGATTCAGTCCATAAACACACTAAAAAGGCGTTAGATTAGTAGACGAATGCAATGTACAATTATAAGAAAATTCTAGGTAAAACATATTCCCAAGCATTCAAATTATCCTTTAAAACAACTCTTAAAATAGTAGTCAAAGTTTATTAGTTACGTCCGTTTGACCATTTGTTTGAGAATGACTAGAAGCTGAAAACAACAACTTGGTACCTAGTTTTCCCTAAAAAGTCTTCCAAAAGAAGCTAAGGAACTTGACATCTCTATCACTTACAATAGTCCGTGGCCCTCTGTCACGCTAGAAATGTACCACGCAAAAGCCTTACAATTTATAACTCGATATATTCTCCTAACTCCTAGCGAACCCACAGCGTATGGGTCGTTTTGTAGCAAGGATAGTATTCCGAGGTCAAACACGAAGACTAAGGTGAAATCAAATCAAACAAGTGATCATGGATAGTGCAAATATAGTCTAAGAAAAGAGAAAGAAATAAAGAAATGAAAATCATTATATTTTTGGTTGGGTTTTTGTGGTGATCAAACAAAGATCACAAATCATGCAAGTTTATCAATCAATCAATCAAGCAACACAAACAAACAACACAAGAACAAGATATGTGATCAAGTAAGAAAAGCGGATTCTAGGGAATCGGACTTCCGGTTATGGCATTGGACTCAAGCTTCTAATCAACTTTGGACAAGCTGTGGTATGTTGGGAAAGGGTGTTTCTCCAATGGGATCAATCACCGGGTAGGTCTCATGGTCCACTAATCCCGCACCTAAGGTCCTATTGCCGGGTAAGTCTCTAGGAACCTAAGGACGAGAATTCTACACAAACCGGATTACTATCTAGGGGTCAAACCTCTCCTTACCGGGTAAGTCTCGGGGAGGTAAGTCCTAAGCAACAATCCTTGCATACTCAATCCAATAGCGGCTTTCGAGGCTCACTACTACCTAGAGTTCATCATCTTTGGTATCTAAGATCGGGAATTACCGGGTAAGTCTCTTCCCTAACTTAGTTTGCTAGCATTATGTCACCCTAAGCTAGATAAGGCTTAACAAACACTAGTATTTCAACAATCTAACATCCTAACATTCAGATTCATAAATATAAGCACAATAGGGCAAAACCATGGGCTGATCATACACATCCACGGCCGTGGTTTAGGAGGAACAAGCCGTGGTTTAGATCGGGGGTTAGGTTTCGAGCACGCAAGTCATCAAAAGGTACATTCAAGTCTTTTCTATCATTATCCAAGCCATAACCTTCTGTCCATCACCCTAGAATCACAATTACTTAGCAAATAACATGCATCTCAAGATCTAGAATCATCATACAATCATACATGAGTTTCATAGCTAGATGGTGAATGAAAGCAAGTAAAAGCAAGAAATCTTGGCTGAATATGAGTTTAAACAAGACTTACAATCATTCAAATGCAGCTTCAACATCGTTCCTTACAACACTTTCAAAAGATTCTCAACAAAAATCACTAAAAACCACTCAAAGTATCACTCTAGATCTAAGTTTTGATGATGTTGTTCTTCTCACAAATGAGAGTGTTTTCTTCT
Organism: Fagopyrum esculentum; assembly: GCA_033239045.1. Lineage (NCBI taxonomy): Eukaryota > Viridiplantae > Streptophyta > Magnoliopsida > Caryophyllales > Polygonaceae > Fagopyrum > Fagopyrum esculentum. The sequence goes on from BSUD01000002.1 coordinate 119,175,670, forward strand.
TCTTCCAAGTCTTCCTCCCCACAAAGGATGATGAGAGAGAGTCCTCTAGCCAGCCTGCCCGCTTTCCCAAGTCCACACTCAACCAAGAAAAGAAAAGGCCGGGCAAAGAAATCGTGTGACAAGTGTGAAGGCTGTCCAGACAGAAACCACGGGCAAAGAAATGATTCCACGGGCGTGGAAAGGGCCTCTGAGCCGTGGTTCCTACAACTCATCCATCCTTGGATCACTAAGTCATGAGTTGGTGCAAGGCATGGACCAACAAGATCTTTTGTGTTCTCCTTTTCTCCTAGCTTGCTCCTTAAAGAGTCCGGAAGTGTGCCATCACGAGGAATGATCCTCGAATGTATCGATTAAGTCCTAAAGTTCCCCAAAATACCTACAAAACCGACAAAATCTCGTGTAGACGTCTATTTTGACAATGTGGATGAAGTAAGCGTAAACGTCACAAACTAATGCCAATCCATGCATGAATAACGGGAAAAACTACCTAAATGAATACCTAAACTAACGTCATAAATCATGTCATCAAAATACCCCATACTTGCCACTTGCTTGTCCCCAAGCAAGGTTCAAACCTAAGCTACAAGATGGCATGAGTTATGAATGCGGAAAAACGGAAAATATTTTTGCAATTGTGCTTCTAGTCATAGATCACCTTCATAGTGATGTTCATGGCTAAGGATGAGGAAATGTGTATCAAGTGAATAAATGCATGGAAAGACAATCACGCTTAGCTTGAAATCATATATGCAAAGTAAATCGAGAATGTCTAGATGATCATGAAGATATCAAATCTAAATCACTTAAGTTAAAACACATGTGCATAGAGGTCTTAAGGACTTAGGAAAGAAGAGGCCAAGAAACGTTGTTAAAGGTGGGAATTTTTAGGTCATGTGATGCTAATCCGGGAAAGGAACTAACTCCACAACTTTATTTTTGTTCAACTCCACCATAAGTGTATATTTTTCTCCATCTTTTTCTTTTTTTTTCTTTTCTTTTTCTTCTTTTTTCTTTCATTTATTTTTGAGGCAATGGCATTGGTGTACAAAAGCCGAAACCTTGGTGATTAGCGGACCTCGAGATTTTTCCGAGGTGCATCACACCGGGCACACATACCAAGGCTCGATAGGACTATCGGTTAATCCGACTTTGACAAGAAACAAACACCCGATTATGTGAATGGTGCTGAGTTACTCGTCATCAAAACCAACATCCCCAAACCTATATTTTTTTCTACACTTTCACAACACATTCAACACTTCATTCATAACATTCATACACTTCCTTCAACACCCCACAATCGCTTTTCACACACTCAACACACTAGCATGATCCTATTCCCGGATGGGTCAAAAGAGGTCAAATTTTTTATCAATTGAGGTGCTTCAAACAACATGATCAAGATGAGAAGAAGAGAGATGAATTGCCTTAATCATTCCTATATGATGTGTAAGAACTAGCATGCGATTTCGATAATCAATTCTCAATCCAACTTATACAACAATCTTCATCACAATTCATACATGGAAATCAAGAGAAGTATTCAAGTCCACAATGCATAAATTCTTTCAACACACAAGGCCATCCATAGCCAATTCACAAAACAAACTCATCGTAAGGGTCATATCCAAACTAGGAAGCACAATTTTTTTTTTTTATAAAATTTTCTGATTTTTTTGGAATTTTTGAGATGAATATGTACAATGCAAAGCATAATGAAACATGTGACAATGATATGAAACTATCCTAGATGGAATCATGCAAAGATATTGTGAATACCCCACTCCATACTTAAAACCACATTGTCCCCAATGTGCAAATTAAATAAGGAAGTGAAAGAGAGTCCTCACAATGTAAAAATGGTGTTTTCGGTATTTTGGTTCACTCATGTGGAGTGATGGTGGATGATCAATCAAAGATGGTAGAGAGCTCTTGATGTTCATTATGGCGTCGGGACCCGCGGTAAGCACTGCAAGTCGTCCAAGTCCCACATCCGCTCCACCCACGTTCGATTTGGGATCATCACCATCATTGATAACACGATTTATAGCATAGTTTTAGGTGCACATTTAGGTAGAATTCTCGCTCAATCATACATTGTCTAGCACTAGTCCAATACGTTTTGCACTCAAAACATGTATTTTGTCGAGATAGACGTCTACACGGACTTGTGTGCGTTTTGTAGGTATTTCGGGAAGTTTCGAGCTTAAACGATGCGTTCGAGGGACGCTCATTCAGAGGACTCGTTTCCAACTCATTAGAGCACAAAGAATAACTCAAGGAACCTTGCAAACAAAGGCCATGCACCAAACCACAGCCTAATGATCCAAAACAAAGTTTCTGCACAGAATCACGGTCATCTGAAAGACCACGGCCGTGGAAACAACCGTGGAATTTGCAAGATTCTCGTGACAGCTGTGCCACGACTCTCATGGCCAGCTCATGAAGAAATTGGTTATAAAAGTGGTCCTTGATAGTTGTTAGAGGCAGCTGGGATTTGGGGAGTTTTGGGAGCAGCTCACACATTCTCTATTGCTTTGAACAAAATATATTCCAAGAAGAAGAAGGATTTTTCTAGGTAGGAAAGTGCAAGAAGAAGAAGAAAGGAGCCATTGCCATTGAAGAGGAGAGGAGAAGATACCCCTAACTCTTGTATTTCGGATTTATTTCTAGAAGTTTTTGAACCCTTGAACCTTCCTTTGGAAGGGTTGTAAGTCGTTCTAATTCAATCTTCAGATCTGGATTGTGTTTGGAGTTTATTTGTTCATCTTCTTTCTCTTATTTTTCTTGCTATGGAGATCATGAATCTATGCTTGTTTGTTTTGAATTCCAATATGAATGTTGTAGGCTAGATTGATGTGATTCTAGGGTTAGGGAAGGATGGTTATGGCTAGATCTATGATAGGATGAACTTAGATGTACCTTTGGATGATTTTTGTTTATGGACGTAGCTACTGTTAGGAATCACGGGTAGTTCTTGAAGAACCACGGCCGTGGTTTCTGTAGAACGAACCGTGATTTTCCTGGTTCGAAGGATCTCACCCTAGGTTCATAAGATTGTTGAAACCCTAAGTTTTTGCTGAGTTTAACCTACCCTAGGGTGTCCTAGTGTAGAGACTAAGTGTTAGGAGAGACTTACCCGGTAATCCTTGCCCTTAGAATCCAAAATAGTAAAGCCTTAGGTAATGGTGAGCCTAATAAGCCTCCATTGGATTTAGTGTGCTAGGATAGTTGCTTAGAACTTCCCTTTCCGAGACTTACCCGGTAAGGATAGGTTAGACCTCTAGGTAATAATCCGGTTTGTGTTAAAATCCTATCCTTAGGTTCTTAGAAACTTAACCGGTAATGAGACCTTAGGTGTGGACTAGTTGATCATGAGACTTACCCGGTACTTGATCCCATTTTAGAAACACTAAATCCCAAACATATCATAATCAATCCAAAGAATGAATAGATAACTTGAGATTATGCCATAACCGGAATTTCCAACCCCTAGAATCCGTTTTCCTTCTCTCTTGATCACATCTTGTTCGATTTGTTTATTTGTGCCAACTTTCCGATTGAGTTTGATTTAGTTGTTTGCATGAGTTGTGATCTTTGAATTGATCAATTAAAACCAACAAAAACAAATTGCGATTTCCTCCCTTCCTTGCTTAGATTAGACCTTGCTAAATTCAATCACAACTTAGTTCGATTTCACCTTAGTCTTTGTGTTCGACCTTGGAGTACTTATCTTTCTACATTTGTCCCGTACACTGCGGGTGAGCTAAGAATTAGGATAATTATAACAAGTATAAATTTAAGACTTATTGCGTACACACTTTCTAGCGTAACAAGTTTTTGGCGCCGTTGCCGGGGACTAGGTCTAGATTGAGTCTATTTTGTGATTGATTCTAGTGTAGATCTTTCTTGTTTCTTTTGATCTCTTTTTGGTTTGTGTCTTTTCTTTTCAGGACATCTACTTCTCTTTAGGTGTATGCGAAGATCTCGTGGCAAGGATCTAGCTCCATTCGATCCCGAACCGGAGAAAACCCTTCGATCTAGATCTAAGAACATCCGAAAAGAGAGAGAGATGGCCGGTAGAAATCTTTAAGCTGAATTGGATGAAGCCTTAGAGCAAATAAGGCTAAGAGATGAGCTCTTAGAGGAAGAGAGGAGACTTGCCAATGAGAGGCAAGAGGAAACAAGGAGGGAGATTGAAGAGATTAGGCAAGCCCTTGTTCAAGGAGAGCTTAATCGCCGACAACCTCCACCACCTCCACCACAACCGCAACCGGCGGCTAATGTTAGGGTTGCTCCCATCGCTATTGAGGAACCGCAAACCCTAGGGAGACGCATGGATCCGGCACAAAGAGCACACCGACCGGGTGTGAATCTAGGAGATCCCACAACCCACAACTATGAGCTCCGCCCTCAAGTTCTACAAATGATCCGGCACAATCAATTTGGAGGGATGGAAGGAGAGTCCCCTCATCAACACTTGATGAATTATGAGATCTTGATGGAGACTCTTAGGCCACCAAGATTGGAGAGCAACAACCATAAGCTAAGGGCCTTCTCTTTCTCTCTAAAGGACAAAGCCTTAGCTTGGTATCAATCTATTCCACAAGGGAGAGTTGGCACTTGGGAAGAGATGACAACCGAGTTCTTGACCAAGTTCTTCCCACCTTCCAAGACCACCGAGTTAAGAGGGAAGATCAATGCCTTTGTGATGAGGGATAGAGAGAGTTTGTTCAAGTCTTGGGAAAGATTCAAAGATCTTCTCCTAGATTGTCCGCACCATGGCATACCGAAGATTGAGCTATTAGAGATCTATTTCAAGGGGCTTGATGAAGATAGTCAATTCAAACTTCAATCTCTTTCCGGTGGGACATTTATGGAGAAGCATGTAGATGATGCTTGGGAGTTTGTGGAGAAGCAAGCTCTAGTGATTGAAAAGTACTCTCATAGGAAGAGCGAAGGAAGAAAGGCGGGAGCGTATGAGGTGAGTGAAGTCACCATGAGCAATTTCAAGCTTGACGCCATCAACAACGAGTTGAAATCCTTGAGAGAGTTATGTACTACCACCTTGAAGAGCCAAGCAACTCCTCAAGCACCTCCAAGAGCTAACTTGTCTTCCAAGGAGGAAGATGTAAATTATATGGGAAGGGGCAACTTCAACAATTACCAAGGCCCAAGAAATTTCAACAACAACCGGCAATTCAACAATTACCGGCCAAACCACAACCATCCCGGATTTTCTTACTCTAATCTGGATGGAGCCTTGAACCCTCCCGCCTCCACAAGTGCAACTCCACCACAAAGAGCTTCACAAGAACCTCCACCCGGTTTTACTCAACCTTCAAAAGATAGGACCAAAGTCATGTTTGAACAATTGCTAGGAAGATTGAGTGGACTTGAGAGCACCGTCACTTCAATTTCTAAGGCTCAAAAAGTCTTGGAAGCACAAGTCTTTCAAAAGGCGGGTGAAGCACATAGAGATCCGGGGAAGCTTCCCGGAAGAACCGAAGACAACCCAAGAGGTCAAGTTTTGGCTATCACAACAAGGAGTGGGTTGAGTATGAAGGATCCTTTGCCCAAGGACCAAGCTAAGGGGAGTCAAGTAGTGGTAGAAGAGGGAAGAAAGCATGAAGATGGAGGGAAGAGCAAGGATGTAGAGCCAACTTATGTGGCACCGCCTCCATACAAGCCACCACTACCATTCCCGCAATCAAGAGCAAGAGCTCGTTTGGACAATCACTTTGGTAAGTTCCTTGAACTAATGTCCAAATTACATATTAACATTCCGTTCATGGATGCCATTTTAGGAATGCCGGCATACGGAAAGTTCTTGAAGGAAATACTCTCCAACAAAAGGAAGTTGGAAGAGTATGGGGAGATTAGGATGACCAGGAGATCTTCGGAGTTGATCCAAACAATGAAGGAGGAGATGCCTCCCAAGCTAAGGGATCCGGGCTCTTTTTGTGTTCCAATTGGAGTAGGAAATGTGAAGTACGAAGCCCTTTGTGATCTTGGGGCGAGTGTAAGCATCATACCGCTTGCACTTAGTAACAAGGTCGGGCTAGGAGAGCCAAAACCGGTCAAGATGACCCTCTATATGGCGGACCGATCCATCACTCACCCGGTTGGGATTCTTGAAGACATTCCGGTGCAATTGGGAGGATTCTATGTACCTATCGACTTTGTAGTGTTGGACATTCCGGCGGATTACCCGGTTCCCATCATCCTAGGAAGACCTTTCCTAGCCACATCCGGATGTTTAGTGGATTGCAAGAACGGGACTCTCTCCTTCAACATTGGAGAGGAGAACATCAAGTTCAAGCTGTCCACAATGATGAAAGGGCCAACCCTTGATGAG
>BSUD01000002.1:119182037-119469670 GCA_033239045.1 Fagopyrum esculentum
AACCGCAACCGGCGGCTAATGTTAGGGTTGCTCCCATCGCTATTGAGGAACCGCAAACCCTAGGGAGACGCATGGATCCGGCACAAAGAGCACACCGACCGGGTGTGAATCTAGGAGATCCCGCAACCCACAACTATGAGCTCCGCCCTCAAGTTCTACAAATGATCCGGCACAATCAATTTGGAGGGATGGAAGGAGAGTCCCCTCATCAACACTTGATGAATTATGAGATCTTGATGGAGACTCTTAGGCCACCAAGATTGGAGAGCAACAACCATAAGCTAAGGGCCTTCTCTTTCTCTCTAAAGGACAAAGCCTTAGCTTGGTATCAATCTATTCCACAAGGGAGAGTTGGCACTTGGGAAGAGATGACAACCGAGTTCTTGACCAAGTTCTTCCCACCTTCCAAGACCACCGAGTTAAGAGAGAAGATCAATGCCTTTGTGATGAGGGATAGAGAGAGTTTGTTCAAGTCTTGGGAAAGATTCAAAGATCTTCTCCTAGATTGTCCGCACCATGGCATACCGAAGATTGAGCTATTAGAGATCTATTTCAAGGGGCTTGATGAAGATAGTCAATTCAAACTTCAATCTCTTTCCGGTGGGACATTTATGGAGAAGCATGTAGATGATGCTTGGGAGTTTGTGGAGAAGCAAGCTCTAGTGATTGAAAAGTACTCTCATAGGAAGAGCGAAGGAAGAAAGGCGGGAGCGTATGAGGTGAGTGAAGTCACCATGAGCAATTTCAAGCTTGACGCCATCAACAACGAGTTGAAATCCTTGAGAGAGTTATGTACTACCACCTTGAAGAGCCAAGCAACTCCTCAAGCACCTCCAAGAGCTAACTTGTCTTCCAAGGAGGAAGATGTAAATTATATGGGAAGGGGCAACTTCAACAATTACCAAGGCCCAAGAAATTTCAACAACAACCGGCAATTCAACAATTACCGGCCAAACCACAACCATCCCGGATTTTCTTACTCTAATCTGGATGGAGCCTTGAACCCTCCCGCCTCCACAAGTGCAACTCCACCACAAAGAGCTTCACAAGAACCTCCACCCGGTTTTACTCAACCTTCAAAAGATAGGACCAAAGTCATGTTTGAACAATTGCTAGGAAGATTGAGTGGACTTGAGAGCACCGTCACTTCAATTTCTAAGGCTCAAAAAGTCTTGGAAGCACAAGTCTTTCAAAAGGCGGGTGAAGCACATAGAGATCCGGGGAAGCTTCCCGGAAGAACCGAAGACAACCCAAGAGGTCAAGTTTTGGCTATCACAACAAGGAGTGGGTTGAGCATGAAGGATCCTTTGCCCAAGGACCAAGCTAAGGAAAGTCAAGTAGTGGTAGAAGAGGGAAGAAAGCATGAAGATGGAGGGAAGAGCAAGGATGTAGAGCCAACTTATGTGGCGCCGCCTCCATACAAGCCACCACTACCATTCCCGCAATCAAGAGCAAGAGCTCGCTTGGACAATCACTTTGGTAAGTTCCTTGAACTAATGTCCAAATTACATATTAACATTCCGTTCATGGATGCCATTTTAGGAATGCCGGCATACGGAAAGTTCTTGAAGGAAATACTCTCCAACAAAAGGAAGTTGGAAGAGTATGGGGAGATTAGGATGACCAGGAGATCTTCGGAGTTGATCCAAACAATGAAGGAGGAGATGCCTCCCAAGCTAAGGGATCCGGGCTCTTTTTGTGTTCCAATTGGAGTAGGAGATGTGAAGTACGAAGCCCTTTGTGATCTTGGGGCGAGTGTAAGCATCATACCGCTTGCACTTAGTAACAAGGTTGGGCTAGGAGAGCCAAAACCGGTCAAGATGACCCTCTATATGGCGGACCGATCCATCACTCACCCGGTTGGGATTCTTGAAGACATTCCGGTGCAATTGGGAGGATTCTATGTACCTATCGACTTTGTAGTGTTGGACATTCCGGCGGATTACCCGGTTCCCATCATCCTAGGAAGACCTTTCCTAGCCACATCCGGATGTTTAGTGGATTGCAAGAACGGGACTCTCTCCTTCAACATTGGAGAGGAGAACATCAAGTTCAAGCTGTCCACAATGATGAAAGGGCCAACCCTAGATGAGGATATCTTCAACATAGTCGAGCAAGAAGAATCTAGAAGAATGGTGAGCTCGATTTTGATCAAGGATCCCTTGGAAAAGGTTCTCACCTTGAGTATTATGGAGGAAGACATTGAGGAAAATTGCAATGAAGAGATCAAAGCCTTGGAGGCGTTGGAAGAGGAGCCAAGGGTTGGATTTGAGAGCCATGAAGAAATTGTGAACAACTGCAAGTTCCACGGTCGAGATTTAGGAACCACGGCCGTCAAACTCTCTGGACAACTCCGAGAAACAAGCCTGGAAGGAACCACGGCCGTGGAAGTTGATCCAACCGTAATTCCAACCGTAGTTTCCCCTGAATCAGCTCTTAATGATGATCAAGCTTTTAGGAGCCAAGGGGAGTCTTCATTTGCTTTGGATTCATCTCATCCAATCTTATTTGGATCGTCTTCAACCGAAAAAGGTCCTCCCTCACTTGAACTCAAACCCCTTCCCCCTCATTTAAAGTATGCATTCCTTGGTGATAATTCTACATATCCGGTGATTGTTAATGCATGCTTGAGTGATGATGAACTTGCTAAATTGCTGCATGAATTGAGATTGCATAGGAAGGCCATTGGTTATACTATTAATGATTTGGTTGGTATTAAGCCATCTTTGTGCATGCATAAGATAATGATGGAAGATAACCACAAACCCTCTATAGAGCATCAAAGGAGATTGAACCCTATAATGAAAGAGGTGGTCAAAAAGGAAATCATTAAGTTGCTAGATGCGGGAATTATCTACCCTATCTCGGATAGTAAGTGGGTCAGCCCCGTTCATGTAGTGCCTAAGAAGGGTGGAATGATGGTAGTAACTAATGAGAACAATGAATTAATACCAACTAGGACGGTCACGGGATGGAGAATGTGTATAGACTATAGGAAATTGAACATGGCCTCTAGGAAAGATCACTTTCCCCTCCCCTTCATTGACCAAATGCTAGAAAGATTAGCTCAACATTCTCACTTTTGCTACCTAGATGGGTATAGTGGATTCTTCCAAATCCCTATCCACCCCGATGACCAAGAGAAAACAACTTTTACATGTCCATGGGGTACATTTGCATATAGGAGAATGCCATTTGGGTTGTGTAATGCACCCGCCACCTTTCAAAGGTGTATGATGGCTATCTTTTCGGAATACATAGAAAATATCATGGAGGTGTTCATGGATGATTTCTCTGTTTATGGTTCTTCTTTTGATGATTGCTTGGCTAACTTGTCATTAGTATTACAAAGATGTGAGGAGACAAATCTTGTCTTAAATTGGGAAAAATGCCACTTCATGGTAAGTGAAGGGATTGTGTTAGGACACTTGGTGTCTAACCGTGGCATTGAGGTTGATAGGGCTAAGATTGAAACGATAGAGAAGTTGCCACCACCTACCTCGGTGAAGGGGGTAAGGAGTTTCTTAGGGCATGCCGGTTTTTACCGGAGATTCATCCAAGATTTCTCTAAAATTTCTAAGCCTCTAACTAACCTACTAATGAAGGACGTTGATTTTGTCTTTTCCAAGGATTGTCTTGAAGCGTTTTGTAGGTTGAAGAACGCCTTGATCTCCGCACCCATCATGCAACCTCCGGATTGGAGTTTACCGTTTGAAATCATGTGCGATGCAAGTGATGTAGCCGTAGGGGCTGTTTTGGGGCAAAGGAAAGAAGGGCGCACTCATGCTATTTACTATGCTAGCAAGACGCTAGATGATGCCCAACTCAATTATGCTACTACCGAGAAGGAGTTATTGGCGGTGGTGTATGCATTTGAGAAGTTCCGCTCTACCTTGTTGGAGCGAAGGTCATAGTTTACACGGATCATGCGGCGATCCGTTATCTACTTACGAAGAAGGATGCCAAGCCAAGGTTGATTCGGTGGATCCTTCTTCTTCAAGAATTTGATTTGGAGATAAGAGATAAGAAGGGATCCGAGAACTCGGTAGCGGATCACCTTAGTAGACTCCCACCATTGGAGCTTGGGAAAGACAACATCCCGATAGATGATTCATTCCGGGACGAACAATTGCAATTGGTGGAAGAATGCTTATTCCAAGTGGCTAGAGGAAGTGAACCGTGGTATGCCGACATTGTGAATTACTTAGTGTGTGAGGAGGTGCCTCCCGGACTAACGTATGCACAAAGGAAGAAGTTCTTCAACGATGTAAGGCATTACTATTGGAGCGAGCCACTTCTATTCAAGAGAGGCCCGGATGGGGTGCTTAGGAGATGCATACCCGAAGATGAAATGGAGAGTGTGATCCGGCATTGTCACTCCTTACCATGTGGAGGCCATGCTAGCTCACACAAAACGTGTGCCAAGGTATTGCAATCCGGTTTTTATTGGCCTAACTTGTTTAGAGATGTGCAAGGTTTTGTAGCGGCATGTGATGCTTGCCAAAGAACGGGGAACATCTCAAGGAGGAATGAAATGCCCTTGAACAACATCCAAGAAGTTGAGATTTTTGATGTGTGGGTGTAGACTTCATGGGGCCATTCCCTTCTTCATGTGGAAATCTATTCATCCTATTGGCGGTGGACTACGTGTCAAGATGGGTAGAGGCAATCGCCTCTCCCACGAATGACGCCAAGGTGGTAGTGCGGTTCTTCAACCGAGTGATCTTCCCTCGGTTTGGAACACCAAGGGTGATCATTAGTGATGGAGGGAAGCACTTCACAAATAGGAACTTTGGAGCACTTTTGGCTAAGTATGGGGTGACTCACAAAGTGGCAACACCCTACCACCCTCAAACTAGTGGTCAAGTGGAGATCTCCAACCGAGAGATCAAGGCCATCCTCGAGAAGACGGTGTCTAGGACAAGAAAGGATTGGGCCATGAAGCTCAATGACGCACTATGGGCATATAAAACCGCCTTCAAGACACCTATTGGCACCACTCCCTACAAGTTGGTCTATGGCAAGTCTTGCCATCTTCCGGTGGAAATGGAGCATAGAGCTTATTGGGCCATTAAGTGGCTAAACTTTGACCTCAAGGAGGCGGGAGAAAAGAGATTGCTTGATATCAATGCACTTGAGGAACTCCGGTTGGAAGCTTATGAGAATGCCCGGATCTACAAGGAGAGAACCAAAAGGTGGCATGACAAGAGGATCATTCCAAAGGAGTTGAGTGAAGGAGATCTTGTCCTTCTCTTCAACTCAAGGCTAAGACTCTTTCCCGGAAAGCTCAAATCAAGATGGACCGGGCCATATGTGGTGAAGAAGATCTTTCCCCATGGAGCAATTGAAATAGGAGGGGAGCATTGTGGAAATTTCAAAGTGAATGGACATCGCTTGAAGAAATACATTCCGGGAGCACCGGTAGACATGATTGCCCCACTTCACCTTGCATAAACACTCCCGAGTTTGGTCAAGCTAATGACCTTAAAGAAGCGCTTGGTGGGAGGCAACCCATCGGTAACATTTTTCCTTCATTTTAGCTTAGATTTTTCTGTTTTTGTGTGCTTTGTGTGTTTTGTCTATTTTATGTGTGCTAGAACATTAGTGGCATTGGAGGCCTTTCTTGGAAATGATGATGATGAAACCCTCACCAATTATGGGTGGAGCGGACGCGGAACTTGGACGGCTAGCGGTGCCTAGCGCGGGTTTCAAAGCTTGAAGGATGCTTAGAGCTCCCTACCATGATTGAAAGGATCATCCAACATCAATCCTCTTGAGAATTCCCAAATACCAAAGAAAACCATTTTACATTGTGAGAACCTTCTTTCACTCTCTTTACTTGTATACCACATTGGGGACAATGTGTTTCTAAGTATGGGGTGGGGTTACATGATCCTTTGAATGAAGAGCATCTAGGATAGGTTAATATTTGCACATCTCTTGCATTGTACATACTCAAATCGAAAATTCCATAAAAATCAAAAAATTAAAAAATTTTTGTGCTTTCTAGGCTTGGATATGATCCTAATGATGAAAACTTGTCTTGTGATTGGCTATGAATGGCCTTATGTGTTAAATTGATAAATACATATGTGGACTTGAACTACTTCTCTTGAATTCCATGAATGACTTGAGAGCATGATGATTGCCTAGAACGGATTGAGTATTGAAAATCGAAATTACATGATAGTTCTTGCATACCATCTAGGAATGAATAAGGCATTTCATCTTTCTCTACTTCTCATCTTGATCATGATTGCTTGAGCACCTCAATTGATATAAATTTGACCTCCTTTTAAACCCATCCGGGAATAGGAGCATGCTAGTGTGTTTGAATGTGTGAAAAGCAAGTGCGGGGTGAAGGTGTAATGAAAAGAATGTCATGAATAGAATGCTGAAATTATTGTGGAAGTGTAGCCAAAATAGGTTTGGGGGCGTTGGTTTAAATGACAAGTAACTCGGTACACTTCACATGATCGGGTGTTGGTGCCTTGCCAAAGTCAAATGAACCAATAGCCCTAACGAGCTTTGGTATGTGTGCCCGGTGTGGATGCACCTCGAAAAAGAGAAAAAGCCCGAGGATGGCTAATCACCGAGGTTTCGGCTATTGTACACCAATGCTATTGTCTCAAAAATGAATCAAAGAAAAAGAAAAGAAAGGAAGATAGGGAAAAATATGCACTTGGGGGAAGTTGATCGAGGACAAGGAGTGAAGTTAGTTCCATTCCCGGATTAGCATCACACACCTAGAAAATTCCCCTCCCAACTACAACGCTTCTTGGCCTTTTATGTCACAAGCCCTTATGACCTACTTGCATGTTTGTAAGACTTAGTAGTCTAGATTGGATAGACTCTTGATCTTCTTGACATCTCCGTCCTCCCAACTCATTCATATTTTTGAGTTAAGTACAATTGTCTTTCCATGACTTTATCATTTGATACATAATTGCTTATTCAATTGCCATTGATCATGACTATGAAGGTGATCCAATAGTAGAAGCACAAAACCAAAAAGATTTTGCCATTTTTCTGCATACATAAATCATGTCATCTCGTAGTCTATAGTTGGGAATTTGCTCGGGGACGAGCAAACCTTAAGTATGGGGTATTTTGATAACACGATTTATAGCATAGTTTTAGGTGCACATTTAGGTAGAATTCTCGCTCAATCATACATTGTCTAGCACTAGTCCAATACGTTTTGCACTCAAAACATGTATTTTGTCGAGATAGACGTCTACACGGACTTGTGTGCGTTTTGTAGGTATTTCGGGAAGTTTCGAGCTTAAACGATGCGTTCGAGGGACGCTCATTCAGAGGACTCGTTTCCAACTCATTAGAGCACAAAGAATGACTCAAGGAACCTTGCAAACAAAGGCCATGCACCAAACCACAGCCTAATGATCCAAAACAAAGTTTCTGCACAGAATCACGGTCATCTGAAAGACCACGGCCGTGGAAACAACCGTGGAATTTGCAAGATTCTCGTGACAGCTGTGCCACGACTCTCATGGCCAGCTCATGAAGAAATTGGTTATAAAAGTGGTCCTTGATAGTTGTTAGAGGCAGCTGGGATTTGGGTAGTTTTGGGAGCAGCTCACACATTCTCTATTGCTTTGAACAAAATATATTCCAAGAAGAAGAAGGATTTTTCTAGGTAGGAAAGTGCAAGAAGAAGAAGAAAGGAGCCATTGCCATTGAAGAGGAGAAGATACCCCTAACTCTTGTATTTCGGATTTATTTCTAGAAGTTTTTGAACCCTTGAACCTTCCTTTGGAAGGGTTGTAAGTCGTTCTAATTCAATCTTCAGATCTGGATTGTGTTTGGAGTTTATTTGTTCATCTTCTTTCTCTTATTTTTCTTGCTATGGAGATCATGAATCTATGCTTGTTTGTTTTGAATTCCAATATGAATGTTGTAGGCTAGATTGATGTGATTCTAGGGTTAGGGAAGGATGGTTATGGCTAGATCTATGATAGGATGAACTTAGATGTACCTTTGGATGATTTTTGTTTATGGACGTAGCTACTGTTAGGAATCACGGGTAGTTCTTGAAGAACCACGGCCGTGGTTTCTGTAGAACGAACCGTGATTTTCCTGATTCGAAGGATCTCACCTTAGGTTCATAAAATTGTTGAAACCCTAAGTTTTTGCTGAGTTTAACCTACCCTAGGGTGTCCTAGTGTAGAGACTAAGTGTTAGGAGAGACTTACCCGGTAATCCTTGCCCTTAGAATCTAAAATAGTAAAACCTTAGGTAATGGTGAGCCTAATAAGCCGCCATTGGATTAAGTGTGCTAGGATAGTTGCTTAGAACTTCCCTTTCCGAGACTTACCCGGTAAGGATAGGTTAGATCTCTAGGTAATAATCCGGTTTGTGTAGAATTCCTATCCTTAGGTTCTTAGAGACTTACCCGGTAATGAGACCTTAGGAATGGACTAGTGGACCATGAGACCTACCCGGTAATTGATCCCAATCTAGAAACGCTTAATCCCAACATATCATAGTTAACCCGAGGAATGAATAGATAGCTTGAGTCTATGCCATAACCGGACTTCCAAACTCTAGAATCCGCTTTGTTACTTCCATTCTCCTATCTTTTGTGTTAGTGTGTGTTTGTGTTGCTTGATTGTGTTCACATATTTGTGATCTTTGTTTGATCACCCAAAACTCTCCAAAAACATTGTGTTTTCCATTTTCTTTATTCCTCATCTTATCTTAGTCTAGATTCACACTATCTTTGATCATTGAATGACTTAGTTTCACCTCAGTCCTTGTGTTCGACCTCGGAATACTTTCCTTTCTACAAAACGACCCGTACACTGCGGGTTTCGCTAGGTAGTTTAGGATTTTAGTTCGAGTTTATAAATGTAAAGCTTTTTGTGCTATTTCCTAGCGTAACAAGTTTTTGGCGCCGTTGCCGGGGACTAGGTTAAGATTAAGTCATTTGCCTTTGATTTTTTTTAGTGTTTATCTTTCTTGTTACTTTTGATCTTGTGTTGTTTTTGTCTTTGCCTTTTCATGTTTGCCATGGACGGATTGTACCTCCAAGACGACCTTGACAACATGGAGTATGAGGAGTGGATGGAAGGCCAAGATCTAGGACCTCTCCATGATGAGTTTGAGTATTGGGAGGAGTTCAATGTCTATCATGAGTCCCATGATCAAGCTCACATGATTACATTACCTCATGAGGAACCTCACCATCAACTTCATGAAGATCGATTGGAATCAATGTTAGAGAAAATGTTGAGAAAGATGGATGATCTAGAAAGCAACCTTGCTTCCATTTCTAGTTCCCACATGGAGCTTGAAGCGGAAGTATGTCACCAAGAGGAGGTTCACTATGAGGAGATCCAAGGATTGCCCGATTCAACCATAACCAATAGAAGCCTTGAGGAAGAGTTGAATGAAGCTCGGGAGCAATTGTGGCTAAGGGATTTGGCTCTGAAGGAAGCAAGGAGATTGAATACCGAGAGAGAAGAACAAGTGAGGAGGGAGATCGAGGATGCGGCAGAGTGAACCACGGCCGTGGAGGACAAACCACGGCCGTGGGAGGCTACAGAGGAAACCACGGCCGTGGAGTACAAACCACGACCGTGGAAGGGTCTGTGGTGGTCCATCCTAAGCCAATCTCAGCTCCCTCCGACCCTTTCTTGCTTGCCCGGAGTACACACGAAGATTGGAGCCCCTTTCCTAAGGATTCTCCATCATTGAATGATGGAGGCAAGCATGATGGATCCATGATGGTTATGAAGTACTTCAATGAAGGATTCTTTCCAAGAATCGGCTTTCCTCGGATCATAGAGGATGAGGATGACAAGCATCTCACCGGTGTGACCGCGGAGTACAAATTGCCTAAGTATGGGGTGGCACCTATGGTTGCAACTCTATACTATCATCAAGGAAGCGGTGATGAAGGAGTCCACTACTCACCGGTGAAGAGAGAACTTAAAGCTTATTTGGGCATCAAGTGGCCCTTGCTTGTCATCATGGATTCCGGCAAGAGATGGTTGCTTGGACTCCTCAAGCAAACCATGGTATTCGAGGTGGATTAACATATCCACGGAGTTTGGTCAAGCTAATGACCTAAAAGAAGCGCTTAATGGGAGGCAACCCATTGGTACAACTCTTTCCCTTTTCTCTTTTGCCTTTGTTTTTGCTTTTGTGTGCTTTTGTGTGTTGTGTTTGTGGTAGATTTTAGGTAATGAGGAAGCCTTGCAAGGCGAGTTGATGACGATGATTCCGTTTTCAAACATGGGTGGAGCGGACGTGAGGCTTGGACGGCTTGAGGTGTCTTGTTAGATGGAAGAGCTCCCATCTCACATATACCTTGGCGCGGGTCTCGATGCCGGAATGATTATGAAGAGCTCTCTACCATGCTTGATCGATCATCCATCACCACCACTCCACACGAGTTCATCCCAAATACCAAAGAAAACCATTTTACATTGTGAGAACCTTCTTTCACTCTCTTTACTTGTATACCACATTGGGGACAATGTGTTTCTAAGTATGGGGTGGGGTTACATGATCCTTTGAATGAAGAGCATCTAGGATAGGTTAATATTTGCACATCTCTTGCATTGTACATACTCAAATCGAAAATTCCATAAAAATCAAAAAATTAAAAAATTTTTGTGCTTTCTAGGCTTGGATATGATCCTAATGATGAAAACTTGTCTTGTGATTGGCTATGAATGGCCTTATGTGTTAAATTGATAAATACATATGTGGACTTGAACTACTTCTCTTGAATTCCATGAATGACTTGAGAGCATGATGATTGCCTAGAACGGATTGAGTATTGAAAATCGAAATTACATGATAGTTCTTGCATACCATCTAGGAATGAATAAGGCATTTCATCTTTCTCTACTTCTCATCTTGATCATGATTGCTTGAGCACCTCAATTGATATAAATTTGACCTCCTTTTAAACCCATCCGGGAATAGGAGCATGCTAGTGTGTTTGAATGTGTGAAAAGCAAGTGCGGGGTGAAGGTGTAATGAAAAGAATGTCATGAATAGAATGCTGAAATTATTGTGGAAGTGTAGCCAAAATAGGTTTGGGGGCGTTGGTTTAAATGACAAGTAACTCGGTACACTTCACATGATCGGGTGTTGGTGCCTTGCCAAAGTCAAATGAACCAATAGCCCTAACGAGCTTTGGTATGTGTGCCCGGTGTGGATGCACCTCGAAAAAGAGAAAAAGCCCGAGGATGGCTAATCACCGAGGTTTCGGCTATTGTACACCAATGCTATTGTCTCAAAAATGAATCAAAGAAAAAGAAAAGAAAGGAAGATAGGGAAAAATATGCACTTGGGGGAAGTTGATCGAGGACAAGGAGTGAAGTTAGTTCCATTCCCGGATTAGCATCACACACCTAGAAAATTCCCCTCCCAACTACAACGCTTCTTGGCCTTTTATGTCACAAGCCCTTATGACCTACTTGCATGTTTGTAAGACTTAGTAGTCTAGATTGGATAGACTCTTGATCTTCTTGACATCTCCGTCCTCCCAACTCATTCATATTTTTGAGTTAAGTACAATTGTCTTTCCATGACTTTATCATTTGATACATAATTGCTTATTCAATTGCCATTGATCATGACTATGAAGGTGATCCAATAGTAGAAGCACAAAACCAAAAAGATTTTGCCATTTTTCTGCATACATAAATCATGTCATCTCTTAGTCTATAGTTGGGAATTTGCTCGGGGACGAGCAAACCTTAAGTATGGGGTATTTTGATAACACGATTTATAGCATAGTTTTAGGTGCACATTTAGGTAGAATTCTCGCTCAATCATACATTGTCTAGCACTAGTCCAATACGTTTTGCACTCAAAACATGTATTTTGTCGAGATAGACGTCTACACGGACTTGTGTGCGTTTTGTAGGTATTTCGGGAAGTTTCGAGCTTAAACGATGCGTTCGAGGGACGCTCATTCAGAGGACTCGTTTCCAACTCATTAGAGCACAAAGAATGACTCAAGGAACCTTGCAAACAAAGGCCATGCACCAAACCACAGCCTAATGATCCAAAACAAAGTTTCTGCACAGAATCACGGTCATCTGAAAGACCACGGCCGTGGAAACAACCGTGGAATTTGCAAGATTCTCGTGACAGCTGTGCCACGACTCTCATGGCCAGCTCATGAAGAAATTGGTTATAAAAGTGGTCCTTGATAGTTGTTAGAGGCAGCTGGGATTTGGGGAGTTTTGGGAGCAGCTCACACATTCTCTATTGCTTTGAACAAAATATATTCCAAGAAGAAGAAGGATTTTTCTAGGTAGGAAAGTGCAAGAAGAAGAAGAAAGGAGCCATTTCCATTGAAGAGGAGAGGAGAAGATACCCCTAACTCTTGTATTTCGGATTTATTTCTAGAAGTTTTTGAACCCTTGAACCTTCCTTTGGAAGGGTTGTAAGTCGTTCTAATTCAATCTTCAGATCTGGATTGTGTTTGGAGTTTATTTGTTCATCTTCTTTCTCTTATTTTTCTTGCTATGGAGATCATGAATCTATGCTTGTTTGTTTTGAAGTCCAATATGAATGTTGTAGGCTAGATTGATGTGATTCTAGGGTTAGGGAAGGATGGTTATGGCTAGATCTATGATAGGATGAACTTAGATGTACCTTTGGATGATTTTTGTTTATGGACGTAGCTACTGTTAGGAATCACGGGTAGTTCTTGAAGAACCACGGCCGTGGTTTCTGTAGAACGAACCGTGATTTTCCTGGTTCGAAGGATCTCACCCTAGGTTCATAAGATTGTTGAAACCCTAAGTTTTTGCTGAGTTTAACCTACCCTAGGGTGTCCTAGTGTAGAGACTAAGTGTTAGGAGAGACTTACCCGGTAATCCTTGCCCTTAGAATCCAAAATAGTAAAGCCTTAGGTCATGGTGAGCCTAATAAGCCTCCATTGGATTTAGTGTGCTAGGATAGTTGCTTAGAACTTCCCTTTCCGAGACTTACCCGGTAAGGATAGGTTAGACCTCTAGGTAATAATCCGGTTTGTGTTAAAATCCTATCCTTAGGTTCTTAGAAACTTAACCGGTAATGAGACCTTAGGTGTGGACTAGTTGATCATGAGACTTACCCGGTACTTGATCCCATTTTAGAAACACTAAATCCCAAACATATCATAATCAATCCAAAGAATGAACAGATAACTTGAGATTATGCCATAACCGGAATTTCCAACCCCTAGAATCCGTTTTCCTTCTCTCTTGATCACATCTTGTTCGATTTGTTTATTTGTGCCAACTTTCCGATTGAGTTTGATTTAGTTGTTTGCATGAGTTGTGATCTTTGAATTGATCAATTAAAACCAACAAAAACAAATTGCGATTTCCTCCCTTCCTTGCTTAGATTAGACCTTGCTAAATTCAATCACAACTTAGTTCGATTTCACCTTAGTCTTTGTGTTCGACCTTGGAGTACTTATCTTTCTACATTCGTCCCGTACACTGCGGGTGCGCTAAGAATTAGGATAATTATAACAAGTATAAATTTAAGACTTATTGCGTACACACTTTCTAGCGTAACAATCATTATGCCTTGCAAGACTTCCTTGTTACGTAGACTCTATCACACAAACACAAGACACACAAACACACCAAAACAAAAACAAAAGCAAAAAACGAAAACGAAAACAAAAAAACGAAAAGGGAAAGATATGTACCAATGAGTTGCCTCCCATTAAGCGCTTCTTTAAGGTCATTAGCTTGGCCAAATCCGGGAGCGTTTCACTCAAGGTGAAGTGGCGCAATCATATCCACCGGAGCTTCTGGGATATACTTCTTCAAACGGTGACCATTCACCTTGAAATCTCCACAATGCTCCCCACCTATCTCAACCGCTCCATGGGGGAAAACCTTCCTCACCACATAAGGACCCGTCCATCTTGACTTGAGCTTTCCGGGGAAAAGCCGAAGCCTTGAATTGAAGAGAAGGACTAGGTCACCTTCATTCAACTCCTTTGGGATGAGACGTTTGTCATGCCAACTCTTGGTCTTTTCTTTGTAAATCCGGGCATTTTCATAAGCATCTAACCGGATCTCCTCAAGAGCATTCATGTCTAGAAACCTTTTCTCACCGGCTTCCTTGAGGTCAAAATTCAGCCACCTTATGACCCAATATGCCCTATGCTCCATATCCACCGGAAGGTGGCAAGACTTGCCATAAACTAGCTTGTAGGAAGTAGTGCCAATTGGTGCCTTGAAGGCGGTTCTATAACCCATAAGGCATCATCAAGCTTCATAGCCCAATCTTTTCTTGTCCTAGAAACCGTCTTCTCAAGTATCCCCTTGATCTCCCGGTTTGAAATATCCACTTGGCCACTAGTTTGGGGGTGATAAGGTGTGGCCACCTTATGAGTCACCCCATACTTAGCCAAAAAGTGTCCCAAAGTTCCTAGTGGTGAAATGTTTCCCTCCATCACTTATGATTACTCTTGGTGTTCCAAACCTAGGGAAGATGACTCGGTTGAAGAACCGCACCACCACTTTGGCATTATTTGTGGGAGAGGCGATTGCTTCCACCCACCTCGACACATAATCCACCGCCAATAGAATGTAGAGGTTGCCACATAAAGAGGGGAATGACCCCATAAAGTCCACACCCCAAACGTCAAAGACCACAACCTCTTGGATATTGTTCAAGGGTATCTCATTCCTTCTTGAAATGTTTCCCGTCCTTTGGCAAGCGTCACAAGCTACGACAAAATTCTGCACATCCTTAAACAAGTTAGGCCAATAAAAACCGGATTGCAATACCTTTGCACACATTTTGTGTGAGCTAGCGTGGCCTCCACATGGCAAGGAGTGGCAATGACGGATCACACTCTCCATCTCGTCCTCCGGAATGCACCTCATAATGACTCCATCCGGTCTTCTCTTGAACAAGAGAGGCTCACTCCAATAATAATGCCTCACATCTTTGAAAAATTTTTTCCTTTGGGCATATGACAAACCGGGTGGCACCTCTTCACACACAAGATAATTCACTATATCCGCATACCATGGCTCACCCCCTCTAGACACTTGAAGTAAGCACTCCTCTATCACTTGCAATTGCTCATCCCGGAATGAGTCATCAATCGGGATGTCATCTCTTTCAATATCCAACGGTGGTAGCCTACTAAGGTGGTCCGCTACTGAATTTTCGGAACCTTTCTTGTCTCGAATCTCCAAGTCGAATTCTTGGAGGAGAAGGATCCACCGAATGAGGCGAGGCTTGTCATCCTTCTTGCTGAGGAGATAACGGATCGCAACATGATCCGTGTACACAATAACCTTTGCTCCAACAAGATATGAGCGGAACTTCTCAAAGGTATACACTACAGCTAGCAACTACTTCTCGGTTATGGCATAGTTGAGTTGAGTATCATCTAGCGTCTTGCTAGCGTAGTAGATGGCATGTGTAAGACCATCTTTCTTTTGTCCTAAAACAGCCCCAATATCCATGTCACTCGCATCACACATTACTTCAAACGGTAAGCTCCAATCCGGAGGTTGCATGATAGGGGCGGAGATCAAAGCATCCTTCAACCTACAAAACTCTCTAAGACAATCCTTGGAGAAAACAAACTCAACATCTTTCATAAGTAGGTTAGTGAGAGGCTTAGAAATTTTAGAGAAATCTTTTATAAACCTCCGGTAAAAACCGGCATGCCCTAAGAAACTCCTTACCCCTTTCACCGAGGTAGGTTGTGGCAACTTCTCTATCGTTTCTATCTTTGCTCTATCAACCTCAATGCCTCGGTGGGAAACCAAGTGTCCCTTCACTATGCCTTCACTCACCATGAAGTGGCATTTCTCCCAATTCAATACAAGATTAGTTTGCTCACATCTCTTCAACACCAAAGATAGATTAGCCAAACAATTATCAAATGAAGAGCCATACACCGAGAAATCATCCATAAACACTTCCATAATATTCTCAATATATTCAGAAAAAATAGTCATCATACACCTTTGAAAGGTGGCGGGTGCATTACACAGCCCAAATGGTATCCTTCTATATGCAAATGTTCCCCAAGGACAAGTAAATGTGGTTTTCTCTTGGTCATCCGGGTGTATAGGAATTTGGAAAAACCCACTATAACCGTCAAGGTAAAAAAAATGTGAATGTTGAGCTAATCTTTCTGGCATTTGGTCAATAAAGGGAAGAGGGAAGTGATCTTTCCTAGAGGCCACATTAAGTTTCCTATAGTCAATACACATTCTCCACCGCGTAACCGTCCTAGTTGGGATTAGTTCATTGTTCTCATTAGTTACTACGGTCATACCACCCTTCTTAGGAACAACATGAACGGGACTAACCCATTTACTATCCGAAATCGGGAAAATGATTCCCGCATCTAGCAATTTTAAGATCTCTTTCTTGACTACCTCTTTCATAATATGGTTCAATCTTCTTTGAGGTTCAATAGAAGGTTTGTGGTTGTCTTCCATCAAGATTTTATGCATGCATAAAGATGGTTTAATGCCAAATAAGTCATCAATGGTGTAGCCAATAGCTCTCCTATGCAATTTCAATTTATTCAACAATCTATTAAGCTCATCATCATTCAAAGATGCATTCACAATCATAGGATAAGTAGAATTTAACCAAGGAAAGCATACTTTAAATGAGAAGGGAGAGGTTTGAGATCAAGTTTAGGAGGACCTTTATCGGTTGGATGTGATCCATATAGCTCCACATTAGATGAATCCAAAGCCATTGAAGACTCTCCAAGACTCCTTGAAGCCTTATCAACAACTAAGGGACTTTCTGGAGAAACCACGGGCGATCCCACAACCTCTTGCATAACCACGGGCGTGGTTCTGGAACAATTAGCTACGACATGGTTTTTCACGGGTCTATTTATTGAAACCACGGGCGTGGAAATGGCCTCTGGGCCGTGGTTCTTACATCTCTTCATCCCTCCTTCGTGCACTTCAAATTTAGCACTTGTCTCAATTTCTAATGCATCCAAAGCTTGGATTTCTTTATTGCAATCTTCCTCAACTCCTTCCTCCATGATACTCATGATAAGAACCTTCTCTAATGGCTAATTGATTAGGATTGAGCTCACAACTTCCCTAGACACTTCTTCCTCAACAATGTTGAAGACGTCTTCACCAAGGGTTTGCCCCTTCATCATTGTGGACAAATTGAACTTGATATTTTCTTCTCCTATGTTGAAGGAGAGGATCCCATTTTTGCAATCCACTAAGCATCCGGATGTGGCTAAGAATGGCCTTCCCAAAATGATAGGAACCGGGTTGTCCACCGGGATGTCAAAAACAACAAAATCGATTGGCATATAGAACTCCCCAAGCTGAACCGGTATGTCCTCTAGGATCCCCACGGGGTTAATGATGGATCGGTCTACCATGTAGAGGGTCATCTTGACCGGCTTTGGTTATCCTAGCCCAACCTTGTTGCAAAGTGCAAGCGGGATAATGCTTACACTTGCTCCAAGGTCACATAGGGCCTCATATTGCACTTCTCCAACTCCTATTGGCACACAAAAAGACCCCGGATCTCACAGCTTAGGAGGCATCTCCTCCCTCATGGTTTGAATCAACTCGGAAGACCTCTTTGTCATCCTCACTTCTCCATACTCCTCCAACTTCCTCTTGTTCGAGAGTATTTCCTTTAAAAACTTTCCATAGGCCGGCATATGATGACATGAATTATGTATCATCATATTCATGCATATTGCAGCATATTATCTCTATTTACCTTGAAATTAGAAGGATCTTGCATACCTTTTATGTTCTATTCAATCGATTGTCGGAAATAGAAGTCTACACGAGATTTTGATGAATTACAGGTAAATAGAGTTGAATTGGAAGCAATAATGGAGCAAGAAGCATCCAAGGATGTTAAGGAAGCTAACGGAGCCTTTGAAGGATCACAAAATGCTAAGGAATTACAAAGGAGAAGCATAGGAAACGAAGCAAAAGAAGAACACTTTCTGTTGAAGAAAATCGTGCCAACAGATATATAAATCGGACGATTTTCATTGGATGAAATTGAACGATTTTGCACCTAAATCGACTAGGTCGATTTTCTTCACGATTCAGCCAAATGAAAAGACGACTTAAAGCCCAATTAATTTGGGCTAGAGAGGAGTTTTGCCAAACGGCCCATCTGCAAGAAACTATAGAAGAGAACCCTACGAACGAAAACGAGGAGGTCGCACGGGAGAATCTTTACACGTTTGTGAGAAATCAACGATTCTTGGAGAGAGATTGAAGAGCTTTTGCCGGAAAGTCATTCTTGATCTTTGATTGTGAGATTTTTCTTTTCCATTGTTTTGGTTGTGATTTGTGAACACATTACTGAGTTGTTTAAGAGATACATTGAGTAGAATTGACAATTGTTTACAGATTTGACGAGTTATTGAATTGTTCGTCCAAGATTTGGTTTCTTTGCGATTTTTCACTCAAGAATTAATTTGATTCGATTTTGAAAATGGTTGGCTAAAACCATTGTGATTCTGGGGAGAATAGTTGATGATTAAGGCTTAGATGATGATAGATTGAACTCATTCAAACATTAGGATCCTGAGAGTTTAGATTTTGGTTTAGCGACAAACAGGAAAATCGGGCTGTTCTTGAGGAAAATTGGCCGATTTTCTTATGAACAGGGCGATTTATTCTTCTGACGAACTTTAATTGAATTAATCTTTAATCAAAACCAATCCTTACCTAAACCCCAATCTTGATTAACCTTTCTATCCTCTAATTGAATGTATGAAGGTACTTCAACCTCTTTCTATATTTAATAGATGAAGATTGCAAGAATTTGGGTAATAAAGAGACTCATCATCCTTTATTAAGAAATTAAATGTGTTTTCTAATCTTTACTTTGGAGAGTCATATCCTGGAGTTTTAGATAGTTAATTTGATCATAATTCTTATCTTTAGATCTTTCTATATTGCAGCCTCAACAACCCTTATAGAGAGAACCTATAGATTAGTCATATAGGTTTCGGAACTTCATCGTACGAATCCTACTTTTGAACGTTTAATCTTGGTAATTTAAACTCTGTCCTAAATCTATAGAAGTGTCTTGAATCGAAAGCCTAAATCGGATACTTGAATCCTTGGGATCATTTCTCTCTTATTAAATCACAAAAGCTTTTATACTTTCGCTGGATAACTGAAATCGGAATTTTTCTCACCAAATCCCTGAGTTCGACTCTGGAACTCTTACCTTTCTACAGCTGATCCGTACACTGCGGGTTCTCTTTGCTTTTGAGTTCTAGATATAAATTTAAGACTTTGACGCACACCCTTTTGAGCGAACAGCATACCTAGAATTGCATCCATGAATGGAATATTAATATGTAATTTAGACATGAGTTCAAGGAATTTACCGAAATGTTTATCCAAATGAGCTCTTTCTCGTGATTGTTGAAATGGTAGTGGTGGCTTGTATGGAGGAGGTGCCACATATGTTGGCTCATTATCCTTGCTCTTGCCTCCTTCTTTTTTCAATGGTTCTACGTCCACCACTACTTGCTTCCCCTTGTCATTCTCCTTTGGTGAGGGATCTTTCATGCTCATCCCACTCCTTGTGGTAATGGCCAACACTTGTGCTTCTAGCACCTTTTGTGCCTCACCCGTCTTTTGGAACACTTGTGCTTCTAGCACCTTTTAAGCCTTGGAAATGGATGTCACCGTGCTCTCAAGCCCACTCAACCTCCGTAGTAATTGTTAAAAAATCATTTCGGTCCTATCCTTTGGAGGTTGAGCAAAACCGGGTGGAGGCTCTTGTGAAGCCTTAGGCGGTGAGGCTGCGCTTGTGGAAGCGGGAGGGTTCAAGGCACCATCCGGGTTAGAATAGGAGAACCCGGGATGGTTGTGGTTAGGCCGATAATTGTTGTAATGCCGGCTCTTGTTGTTGAAGATCCTAGGGCCTTGGTAGTTTTTGAAATTGCCCCTCCCCATGTAGTTAACATCCTCTTCTTTCGAAGCCAAGTTGGCTTGTACTTGCACTTGAGGACTTGCTTGACTCTTCAAGGTTGTGGTACACAACTCCCTCAAGGACTTAAGCTCATTGTTGATTGCATCAAGTTTGTAGTTGCTCATGGTGAATTCACTTACTTCATATGCTCCCGGTTTCCTCCCATCACTCTTCCTATGGGAGTACTTCTCTAGCACCAAGGCTTGCTTCTCTAAAAAATCCCAAGCCTCATCCACATTCTTCTCCATGAATGTTCCTCCGGAAAGTGATTGGAGCTTGAATTGACTATCCTCATCAAGTCCCTTGAAATAAATCTCCAATAGCTCTATCTTCGGTATCCCATGGTGTGGACAATCTAGGAGGAGGTCTTTGAACCTCTCCCAAGATTTGAATATGCTCTCCTTATCCTTCATCACGAAGGCATTGATCTTTCCTCTTAGCTCGGTTGTCTTGGAAGGTGGGAAGAACTTTGTAAGAAATTCGATTGTCATCTCCTCCCAAGTACCCACACGTCCTAGTGGAATGGATTGGATCCAAGCCAAGGCTTTATCCTTAAGTGAGAAGGAGAAAGCCCTAAGCTTGTGGTTGTTGCTCTCCAATCTAGGTGGCCTTAGAGTCTCCATCAAGATCTCATAATTCATCAAGTGTTGATGAGGAGACTCTCCTTCCATCCCTCCAAATTGATTGTGCCGGATCATTTGTAGCACTTGAGGGCAGAGCTCGTAGTCATGGGCTGCGGGATCTCCTAAGTTTACACCCGGACGGTGCACTCTTTGGGTTGGATCCATACGTTGCCCTAGCGTTTGTGGCTCCTCAATGATAATAGGCTCATTCCGTACATGTACTGCCGGCTGCGGTGGTGGTGGAGGTGGATGTTGATGAACATTAACTTCTCTTTGCACAAGAGCTTGCCTAATCTCATCGATCAATCTCTCTCCTAAAAGCCTCTTGCCTCTCGTTTGGAAGTCTCCTCTCATTCTCAAAAGCTTCTGCCCTAAGCCTCATTTGCTCTAGAGTTTCTTCTCTAAGTCTTAGTTGCTCTAGAGTTGCATCCAATTCAGCCGTAAGGTTTGGTTCGGCCATCCCTTTCTTCTTCTTAGCACCTTTGGATCTAGTCTTAAGGGTTTTCTCCGATTCGGGATCAAATGGAGCTAAATCCTTGCCACGAGATCTTCGTATGCACCAAAAGAGTGAGAGATGTCCAGAAAAATCAAAGACACAAAACAATCAAGATCACAAGCAAAAGAAAGACCTACACTATAAACAATCACACAATGATTCAATCTATACCTAGTCCCCAATAACGGCACCAAAAACTTGTCACGCTAGAAATGTACCACGCAAAAGCCTTACAATTTATAACTCGATATATTCTCCTAACTCCTAGCGAACCCACAGTGTATGGGTCGTTTTGTAGCATGGATAGTATTCCGAGGTCGAACACGAAGACTAAGCTGAAATCAAATCAAACAAGCGATCATGGATAGTGCAAATCTAGTCTAAGAAAAGAGAAAGAAATAAAGAAATGAAAATCATGATATTTTTGGTTGGGTTTTTGTGGTGATCAAACAAAGATCACAAATCATGCAAGTTTATCAATCAATCAAGCAAAACAAACAAACAACACAAGAACAAGATATATGATCAAGTAAGAAAAACGGATTCTAGGGATTCGGACTTCCGGTTATGGCACTGGACTCAAACTTCTAATCAACCTTGGACAAGCTGCGGTATGTAGGGAAAGGGTGTTTCTCCAATGGGATCAATCACTGGGTAGGTCTCATGGTCCACTAATCCCGCACCTAAGTACCTATTACCGGGTAAGTCTCTAGGAACCTAAGGACGAGAATTCTACACAAACCAGATTACTATCTAGGGGTCAAACCTCTCCTTAACGGGTAAGTCTTTGGGAGTTAAGTCCTAAGCAACAACCCTAGCACACTCAATCCAATAGCGGCTTGCGAGGCTCACTACTACCTAGAGTTCATCATCTTTGGCATCTAAGATCGGGAATTACAGGGTAAGTCTCTTCCCTAAATTAGTTTATTAGGTCACCCTAAGCTAGATAAGGCTTAACAAACACTAGGATTTCAACAATCTAACATCCTAACATTCAGATTCATCAACATAAGCACAACAGGGCAAAACCACGGGCTGATCATACACATCCACGGCCGTGGTTTAGGAGGAACAAGCCGTGGTTTAGATCGGGGGTTAGATTTCGAGCATGCAAGTCATCAAAAGGTACATTCAAGTCTTTTCTATCATTATCCAAGCCATAACCTTCTGTCCATCACCCTAGAATCACAATTACTTAGCAAATAACATGCATCTCAAGATCTAGAATCATCATACAATCATACATGAGTTTCATAATGGTGAATGAAAGCAAGTAAAAGCAAGAAATCTTGGCTGAATATGAGTTTAAACAAGACTTACAACCATTCAAATGCATCTTCAAATCGTTCCTTACAACACTTTCAAAAGCTTCTCAACAAAAATCACTAAAAACCACTCAAAGTCTCACTCTAGATCTAAGTTTTGATGATGTTGTTCTTTTCCCAAATGAGAGTGTCTTCTTCTTCTTCCAAGTCTTCCTCCCCACAATGGATGATGAGAGAGAGTCCTCTAGCCAGCCTGCCCGCTTTCCCAAGTCCACACTCAACTAAGAAAAGAAAAGGTCGGACAAAGAAATCGTGTGACAAGTGTCAAGGCTGTCCGGATAGAAACCACGGGCAAAGAAATGATTCCACGGGCGTGGAAAGGGCCTCTAGGCCGTGGTTCCTACATCTCAGCCGTCCTTGGATCACTAAGTCATGAGTTGGTGCAAGGCATGCACCAACAAGGTCTTTTGTGTTCTCCTTTGTTTCTAGCTTGCTCCTTAAAGAGTCCGGAAGTGTTCCATCACGAGGAATGATCCTCGAATGTATCGATTAAGTCCTAATGCTCTCCAAAATACCTACAAAACCGACAAAAGCTCGTGTAGACGTCTATTTCAACAATGTGGATGAATTAAGCGTAAACATCACGAACTAATTCCAAACCATTCATGAATAACGGGAAAAACTACCTAAATGAATGCCTAAACTAACGTCATAAATCATGTCATCACACTCCATGAAACCTAACAACTTCCCAAAAAAACAAGTTAGCCACATTATAAGCATCACTAGTTTTATTGCAAGCAATAAAGTGAGCCATCTTAGGAAAGCGGTCAACAACCAAAATTATGGAGTCTCTCCCTTCTCAGTCCTTCGTAAACCTACAACAAAAATCATACTAATATCAAGCCATGGTGAAGTAGGAATAGGTAAAGAGTATACAAACCGCGTGGATTCAGTCTTGACTTCGCTTTCAAGCAAATAATGCACCTCTTAAACTAGTGTTCAACATTCTTAATCATGTGAGGCCAAAAGAAACGTGAATGAAGCATATATAAGTCTTATCTCTTCCAAAGTGTCCCATTACTCCTCCCATATGAGCCTCCTCAACTAATGCGACTTTTTAACGTTGGCTTTTGAAAATGAGTTTTACCTTAGACTATTATATCTTATATATTTCGTTCAAATTTAGCATATTAGCTAAATTTGTTTAGCTTCGGTTTTAGGTCCGGAAGCGCCCCGTTAAAGGCCAACAAATCCCTTCTCGACATCCGTAGATCATCTTCCGTCTTTGACCTCGTGTGAGTACCTTCTTCCTTGATCTACTTATGTTTAGTAGTATCATGCTAGACTGGTTATAGCATAACTTAGAGTGAATACCAAGTAGTGGTTTGGACCTTAGGTGAGTTTTGAGGATTGTCGATTGTTGTAAGACGTTGAGTGTTTGGTTGATCTTGTGAGTATCTGAGGCTTGAGTTTATGGTTATATGGTTGTTGAGATTATGGGATAGGATATGCGTATCCTAGCATTGTGTTGATACCATTGAGATTAGACTAGGTATGTTTATCCTAGTATGTGTTATGAGTTATGTTTTTGAGAGATCTTAGGGTCTAGAAGTCTAAGGACTTCTACCTGGTGTTGAGTGTGGTGTGAGCATGAGGGATTCTAGGATGCAGTCCAGGAGTGAGAGTCAAATGATCTTGTGTAGATCATTTGAGAAGTCTAAGACTTCTTGAGTTGAGCGAGTTGTTGATATAGATATCTTGATGTGAGCAGGTTGTAGTCTTCTCCCCAAGGGAAGCGAGAGTGTTGCGTGAGTTAGTGTTTGGGACGAGGTAAGTCTCCGGACTTACTTAGCTCATATTCTTCATATTAGTTTCGATGCGTGTTTAGTGGTGTGTGTTTATTGTTTATGTTATAACAACTAAACCGGAAATAGGACCACCGACCTTTATATTATTTGGCCCAAGTGTATGATAACGGGCAGTGACATCACTTCCTAGCTCTTGCGAGAGCTAAGAGGTTCTTGGAGACTAGCCCGGGTAGGTAGACGGTCGGATGCCAGTACCATTCCTTGCCGGTAAGTGGGGACCGAGGCGAGTTTCGGGAGATTCTCGTGTCACAAAAGAAGCAGAATTAGAACGGGATATGACTTAATAATAAAAAGATAATAAACCGGATTTGTGTGCTTTTTAGTTTGTTGTGTGTTTATTATGACTTAGGTGTGTTTGTGCCATCACCTATACCGATGTTGTAGTTGCCTTGCAGGTTAGGAATGCAGTCGAGAGATCCGGAAGAGTGGGCAGCCGGGGTTCCATATATTTTAGGAGGGGTTTGTTTGGAGGCGTGTTTATATATTGTATATTGTATTTTATATGTTATGTGTAGGACGTTTGGTCTTTGGAGTTGTATCTCGGCTTGAGTCTTTTATTTGGATGCTTTCGGGTTTCATTATATTGCATAAAAATGTATTTTGATTTTGGCTTTTATTTGTGCCTTGTTGCAAGATCCGGTGAAATTGTTTTTAGGCTAAGGGCCGGGACCCATTGTGAGGTCTCCGTCCGTAACATCCCGAGTCCTGCGGATTCGGGGTGTTACAATCAACATCATCCTTGTATAGCTCTTTGATATAATGGAATCCTAGGACCTTGAAATCCATGGTGGCGATCAAAGTATACCTTCTGGAATGGGCATATGCTACAACATTGTCCTTCCCTTTCTTGTACTAGATAATATAAGAAAAAGTCTCAATGACCTCCATCCATCTTCCATGGCACCTATCCAACTGATCCTTACTTCGAAAATGCTTCAAAGATTTATGATCAGTTCTAAGGATGGATTCATTAGGCCAAAGATAATGTTGCCATATCTTGAAAACTCTGAAGAAAGCATATAATTCCTTATCATATGTTGAATAATTCAAGCATGATCCCTTTAATTTCTCACTAAAGTATGCAAGAGGATTACCTTGTTGCATGAGTACTCCTCCAATACCAATACCTGAAGCATCACATTCCACTTCGAATGGCTTGATGAAATCCGGAAGTCCGAGAAGATGTGCGTTTGATAATTGCCTCTTTAGCTCCGTGAATGCTTCTCTTGTGCTTCTCCCCACTCAAATTGTACTTGCTTCTTCGTGAGATGTGTAAGAGGGGCTACGATCGTACTATAATCCTTCACAAAGCGCCTATAGAACGTTGTCAATCCATGGAAAGATCAGATGTGTCCAACGGTGGTAGGTGTAGGCCATTTTTGGATGGATTTGATCTTCTCTTTATCTACTTCAAGACCTCTTGTGCTTACTACAAATCCAAGGAAAACAACTTGGTTAGTACTAAACTCACATTTCCTAATATTAGCATATAAAGATTTAGATCTAAGAGTTCCAAATACTTCCCTTAATTGTTCTTCATGCTCCTCAATGGTTTTGTTGTAGATGAGGATGTCGTCGAAATAGACAACCACAAACTTTCCACTATAATAGCGTAAGACATGATTCAATAACCTCATAAAAGTTCTAAGAGAGTTAGTCTAACCAAAAGGCATAACCAACCACTCAAAAAATCCAAACTTGGTCTTGAATGTTGTCTTCCATTCATCTCCTTCCCTCATCCGGATTTGATGATATCCACTCTTAAGATCTATCTTGGAGAACAAGGTGGAACCGCTAAGCTCTTATAGCATGTCATCTAATCGGGGAATGCGATGATGGTACTTGATAGTGATGTTGATTGCTCGACAATCAACACACATCCTCCAAGTGTTGTCCTTCTTGGGCACCAACAAAACTGGAACCGCACAAGGACTCAAACTTTCTCGAAGGTAACCTTTGTTCAAAAGGTCTTGCACTTGATCTTAGATTTCCTGACTTTCATGCGGACTCATTCTATAAGCGGGGCGTATAGGAAGGGACGAACCTGGAATGAAGTCAATTTGATGCTCAATGCCTTGAAAGGCTGGAAGACCTGCAGAAATCTCATCCGGAAATACATCTTTATACTCATCTAAAGCCTTTAAAATGTTTTGAGGCAAGGTAGCCTTCACCTCATCACTTACAGTCAGTAGGCTTTTACATAAGCTCAGTAAAGAAAGATCTAAAGGAACATAATCATCAAGAAGCACCCTTTTGGATAATAGAAGTGTTCGTTGATGCCCCAGAGAAAGAATCTCGGGTTGATTGCAAGAATCTCGGCCGAGCTTTCCTTGATCGCGCCGAGATTTGTCACTAGAACGTGTCTGGCCTTCAGATCTGGGCGAGATTTCGAATATATGCCCGAGTTTTCTTCTCTGAGATTTATCTCTGGTTCATTTTCCTTTCATTTGTCCTTCTTTTTGTCGTAATTCTCCACACTCTACAAGGGGGTCATAGGTTTAAGAGTAATTGCTTTTCCGTTAAACTCAAAGGTATGTTTATTAGAAAAACCATAATGTGTAACTTTCCTATCAATTTTCGAAGGACGGCCTAACAAAATATGACATGCTTGCATAGACACAACATCATAAATAATAATATCCTCATACTTGCCTAAGGTAAACGCAATTCTAGCTTGTTTGTTGACTTTCAACTCTCCATAATCATATATCCAATGTAACTTATAAGGTCGAGGATGCTAGAAAGTAGTGATTTGCAACTTAGTGATCAATTCCTCACTAGAAATGTTGCAAAAACTACCACAATCAATAATCATATTACAAACCTTTCCTTGAACAAAGCATCTAGTATGAAAAAGGTTTACCCGTTGATTATCTTCACATGGAGCAACTTAAGCATGCAATGTGCGTCTAGCAATCAAATATTCTCCATGCTCATATTCTCAACCTTCATCACTATCACTATTACTATCATGTTCATGCAATGCATTGATATGTGTATGATCATACTCATGCTCTTCTTCACTATCATATTGCCCTTGTTGATTAAGAAATAAAACTCTTTTATTAGGAAAATCTTGCATGTAGTGACCTCTACCTTGACATTTAAAGCATACAATATCTCTAGATCATAAGGTATAGTGTGAAGGCACGAGTCCAAGGCTAGAACTCCTTGGTTGACTCAAGTAGTCAACTTGGTTCGGATAAAGGTTCTTGTGTTGTGAGATGGTTAAAGGACTCCTGTAGGAAGTTTACTCCACACATGACAAGGTAGAAAGAATATTCCGGATAGACACACTAGTATGTTAGGAAGTATATATACTAACTAACACACCCAAAGAAATAAGACTCAAGTGTTTAGAGTAGAAAAAGAGGCTAAAGAAAGGCACACAAGAGATTAAGAAGAAAGAAAGAACGTACCTTGAGTTTGTGAAGTTAGAAAGAGAGATAGACGGGATTGGCTTTGGGTATGGGTAAGACTTTTAACTGATTCAAGGTTGGTATACAAACTCTTCCTTTGTTGTACTCTTGCATAGGGTGCACTTGGATTCTTCACATTATGCCTAAAAAACTTCTTGAAAATTGGACAACAGTAGCAAATTCGGGAAAAATCTCGGCTGATATTCCTGATATCTGACCGAGATTTTTGAAAAATTGACTGTTTATATCGACGTTCAACAATCACCTTTGGGGGCCACTACTCCTTGGTTGCCTTGTGATCTTTAACTGCTGGAGAAGTGTATGTATCGTTGCTTGGATAGTAATGGATAAGATCTTACCTACTAGATAGGATCTCAACTTTAAGCGCAAATTTTAATCGCACTTTCCATAGGGTTGGGCGAGGTTTTCAAGGTCAACGGCTGGCTTGTGTTTTGTTGTGGCGTTTCTCTCTTCAAAAACTTGCACAAATCAACGCACGTTGATCTCAAATAATCTTCAAAGATGGCAAACAAGAAAAGACTCAACATTTATATGACTTAAAGAAGACTCAAAATAAAAGTTGACTCAAACATGAAACGGACTTTAATCGCTTAGCTATGATACCACTTTGATGTGGGTTAAGCCGCAGTTCCTGATCTAGTTTGAAAGTCCACGATAAAAGAAAAATCTCAGGTGGATAATAGAAATCTCGGGGGAGATTTCATGAAGAACAGACCGAGATTTTCATAAATTCAGAAAATGGATTAGTGGATGATATGGAAAGTATAAGAAGAAGAATATGGAATGATAAATGATAAGTATAGGAATATATGAACCAAGATATTCCCGCAAAGAACCTTGACCATTGATGTGGCAAAACCCCTTAACAAAAAGAGCTTACCTTAACCCTCACTTCTTTAACTTTACACAAGTCTTCTAAGTAAGACAAATACAAGGAGAGACTAGTATTGACCGGGAGCACCAACCTTCAAAAAAGATTAACACTCACAAGCACAATTTATCACGGACTTCACAACGATTCAATAAAAAACTCTCAATGAATAAAATACAAACTTCGTAAGCAAAGCTGCAAGTTCACACAATTTGTGGAATAATATCAAATTTAATCTATCTAACAATCTCCTCCACTAAGACTATTTATAAGGGAGATCTTCTATGTAAACTAGGAAAAAAAAATCTTCTATAAGATAACTTAAGGAAGATATCTTTCAAAGATATTCTAGAAAAAAGAAATAATCCCAAAGATAGGATTAACAACTAGTAATTACCTTAAGAACTTTTGAGAGATTTAAGGTAATAAAAGATAAACATAGTTTCCAAAAATAAAGATCTTTGGCCGGATCTTCAAGCGCATGTCAGAGGACAAATTTCGGGTGGAAAACTCGGCTGAGATTCCTGTAAGTGGACGAAGATTTGTTCTCTGAGACTCTTTCTTTGTCCTAGCCACCTTCTATGTTTGATGGCTCTTCTTGATCGTGACTTGACTCTTCCATAACAGTTAGTAATGTCACCATAGGATTCCTAAGAGTGAGTAAAGTCTCCCTGAGTGTACATGTTGTGAGTATGCTCGTAACTTCATCTTGAATAGCCTTCGCTCTTGAACTTGTGATCGCTCCTTCCATGACAGATTTTGAAGAAGGTGTAGATGGCTTGTCCTTCAATGCCTTAGCCCTTGATCTAGTAATCGGTCCTTTATGTAGTGTTGGAGATGGTCCCACATCAATCTTGAAGGACAATTTGAATGCTTGGAAGGATGTCTTACCACTCGGAGAATTTTCTTTTAATCGTACATTGCATTCATCTACTAATCTTACGCCTTTTGATTGTGTCTATGGGTTGAATCCTTTGACCCCTTTTGATCTTATGCCGTTACCTATAGAGGAGCGAGTATATTTTCTTGCCGAAAAACATGTTGAGTTCATCAAAGAATTGCATGAAAAGACACGCATAAGGTTGGAAAACAAAAGGAAAAGTGTGGCATCCAAGGTGAATCGAAATAGCAAGGAAGTGCTATTCAAACCAAAAGATCTAGTTTGGTTGCATCTAAGAAAGAGCGATTTCCGGAGAAGAGGAAGTCTAAGTTGTCTTCAAGAGGAGATGGATCATTTCGTGTGAAGCGTAAGGTTGGAAACAACGCTTATGTCTTGGAGCTCCCAACTGAGTATGGAGTGAGCAAGACCTTCAATGTAGGAGACTTTAGTCCTTCTGAGTCTAAAGATGAGCATGTTGGTAATTCAGGGACGAATCCTTTTAAAGAAGGGAAGTATGATGAAGGATCAACCCCAACACCACCTCAAGGACCAAGATATTGAAGGATAACACAACCACATCATCTTTGAGTCCCACTATGGAAGGAGCTATCACTAGAGCAAGAAAAAAAACCATCCATGAGGAAGTTGCTAGCTTATTGGGAATGTGTGCACTTAAAGAGACCTCACTCATACCTAGTTCTTCTTTAATGACATTATTGGCTGTTGTGGAAAGACCATACAAGGACCACGATGATCAAGGAAGCATATAAGGTGGATAGGACGAAGAAAAGAGTTCTAGAGAAGAAATCTCGGTCCTGAGGAACAAAATCTCGCCCAAGATTTACACAAATATTGACCAAGATTTGGCGTTTGTCGAGATCCATAAGATCCGTTTGCGATCTTATTAATTGTTGATATCTTTTATTATTTTAATACCTTTTAAGGCTTTGAAACATTTCAAAGGTATTTGTTGATTTATTATCATATCTTTTAGGATTATCTTTTAGTTAGATTTCTTATCGTTTGTGGGAGAATCTCCCCTATAAATAGCCTTAGAAGGAGAGATTCATGGGTAGATTTGTATTTATTAATATTTCCACAATATTGTGTGGACTCATTGGTTCGCTTACGAAGTTTGTGTTTTATTCATTCCTATTCAATCAAAAGAGAGAGCCTTTGATTCAATCGTTGTGATTCCTTGCTAGGTTATGCTTGTG
Organism: Fagopyrum esculentum; assembly: GCA_033239045.1. NCBI lineage: Eukaryota > Viridiplantae > Streptophyta > Magnoliopsida > Caryophyllales > Polygonaceae > Fagopyrum > Fagopyrum esculentum. The sequence goes on from BSUD01000002.1 coordinate 119,212,672, forward strand.
TGTGTTAATCTTCTTAAAGGTTGCTGCTCATGGGTAATTTTAGTTCATCCTTGTGCTTGTCTTATTTAGAAGGCTTGTGTAAGGTTAAAGAAGGGAGGTTAAGGTAAGCTCTTTGTTAAGAGGTTTTGACACATAATTGATCAAGGTTCTTTGTGGGAATACCTTGGTTTGGATCTTCTTGTATATCCATCAGTTCCATTCCATATTATCATCTTCTTATCTATCCATTATCAATCCATCAAAATTACGTGCTTTATGTTCTAGTTTTCATAAATCTCAACCTATAACCAGAATCTCACCCGAGATTTGTTCTCTAAGACTGTTTGTGAACTTTTCAATGTAGATCAGACAACGACGACTTTAAACCCGCATTACAAAGCTTGAGAATCTCAAGTGTGCCAAATTCAAGAGGACATCCAGAGAAGAAGTTTCATACCACCCTTGATCTAGTTCATATCTAGAAACCTCACTTTTGAGCACCCTCGACCCCTAGTGAGATATATCGGCCGAGATTTTGACCGAGATTACCAACTGCCGAGAATAAACCTACCCACATATCTCTCTATTTCTCTAACTGCATAAGTTGAAGGTACGTTCAACTCTCTTCTTAGTCTCTTGTGTGTCTATTTCTTGCCTCTTTATACTCTAAACACATTGAGTCTATTATTTGGGTGTGCTAGTTAGTATCCATACTTTCAATCACACTACTTGAGTCTACTTTCAATATTCTTTCTACTTTGTGTCAGTTGTGTGAAAAGAACTCCAACAGGATTACCTTGACTATCTTTCAACACAAGAACCTTCTTCCAAGCCAAGTTAAGCCATCCAAGGATTTTCTAGTTGAAGCTAGCCATCGATTATAAAGGAGTATTATTCTATCCAAGGAAATTGCATCAAACTAGCTTGAGATATCACAACAAAAGTGTGAGAGAAAACAAGTATGACACCTTCGTTTTCACTAACATCACAAGTTTGTTGTTACTTTGCGTGTTTGTGTAGATGTGAAAGAAAAATACCCCTCGAGGTTCACATAAAAGTGAATCCTCATGTCCAGAGGCCATAAACATGCTTAATAAACTTATGGCCACAGTCTCAACCTTGGTTGAATGGATGGAGAAGCTAGAATCTCACCCTAGAGAAGAATCTCGAGCCTAAAATCTCTCCCCTGTCTAGTTGAGATTCTAACCGAGATCTGAATTCATTGTTGTAAAAGTTCATGCAATTCACCTATGCCTCCAGAATTTGTAGATGATTTTCAGAAATTTGAAGAGGATGATGATGAAGGAATGTGGAGAGACTATCCTAGATGGAACCATCATCCTAGGAGAGGTCGAGATGTGGAACCTTATAGACCCCACCAAGAGAATGACAAAAATGGAAAGGTATAAGGTCAAAATTCCAAGTTTTGAAGGAAAGTGCAATCCGGATGCTTACATGGAATTGGAGACTAAGATTGAACAAATATGGCCTTGCCATAACTTTAGTGAGCAAAGGAAGATCCAGTTAGCTACGTTTGAATTCCAAGGATAAACCTTAGTTTCATGGGATCATCTTGTGAATGAAAGGGGAAGAACGCTAGGACCGAACATCAATAGATGGGAGCACATGAAGGCATTGATGAGAGCTATATTTGTTCCTCAATTCCATGCTAAGGAGTTAATGCAACAATTGGAGAATCTAAAGCAAGGATCCATGATTGTGGAGGAAGTTTACACAACGATGCAAATGACATTAGTGAAGCAAATGTTATAGAGGATGAGGAATCTACTATGGCTCGTTAGTTACGTATATCGCTTCCATCTTTAGCTAATGAAATTGACTTATATCCTTATGAAACTATGACAAATTTGCTACATTTAGCCATAAAAGTCGAGATAAAGACTAAGGGACAAAGTCAAGGAGCTAAGACGAATTATGGAGCTTCTAACTCATGGAAGCAACAAAATTCTCGGCCAAACAACTTCCATGGCCGAGATCGAGATTCCGCCAAGGACGAGAAGAAAAGACAAAATTCAACCAAGGAGCTTCGAAAATCTCGCCCCAACAACAAAAATCTCGATCCTTGAATGAACCTCTAAGTGATCCTAAAGGGAGCACTTCTAACTCTACTTTACGTTCTTGAGATATTGTATGCTTTAAATGTCAAGGTAGAGGTCATTATATGAGAGATTGTCCTAATAAAAGGGTTTTATTCATTAATCAACAAGGACAATATGAAAGTGAAGAAGAGCATGATCATGATCATGGTTATGATCATACCCATATTAATACATTGCATGAACATGACAATGATAGTGATGAAGGTATTGAATATGAGCACGGGGAATCGTTGATTGCTAGGATAACATGCATGCTAAGATATCTCCTGTGAGGATAATCAAAGAGAGCACATTTTTCATACTAGATGTCTTGTTAAGGGGAAGGTGTGTAACATGGTCATTGATGGATGTAGTTGTTGTAACATTGCTAGCACCGATTTGATTGATAAGTTGCATATTACTACATTTTATCATCTTAGACCATATAAGTTGCATGGATGAATGATTGTGGTGAATTGAAGGTGAATAAGCAAGCTAGAGTTACCATTACCTTAGGTAGTTATGAGGATTCCATTACTTGTGATGTTGTATTCATGCAAGCATGTCATATTCTATTAGGACAACCAAGACAATTTGGTAGAAGAGTTATAAATGATGGATATAAGACATTCTTTTGAGCATAAGGATAAACCATTAACTTTAAAACCCATAACACCTTTACAAATTGCAGAAAGCTATGAGAAAAAGAAGGCAAAGAGAAAGTAGCAAGACTTGGGAAAAGTAAAGGAACGAGAAAAGCACTTCATTGAGAATATCTCTCTAGAGAAGTAGAATCTCGCCCAATATTTGAGAAATCTCGCACCAGTGACAACGTTTCTCATTCCAGTGAAGAAACTAGCCCTAGAGAAGCAGAATCTCGCCCAAGATTTGAGAAATCTCGTTCCAATGCAGTGTCTCAACGTTCTAGTGAAGAATCTCGCCCCAGTTCGGAAGAATCTCACTCGAGATTTGAGAACTCTTGCCCTAGTGCAGAATTCTGGCCCCAACAGAGAACTCTTCTAGTTTCTAAGCGAGATTATTTCTATGATATTGTTTCTTTAGATGTTACTTTCATGAGCCTATGTAAAAGCCTCGTGAATTTAAGTGATGAAGTCAAGGCTACCTTACCCAAAACCATTCTAACCCTTTTGGATGAGTTTTGTGATGTTTTTCTGGATGAGATTCCTGTAGGACTGCCACCTTTTCGAGGCATTAAGCATCAAATTGACTTAATTCTAGGAGCTACACTTCCTAAACTTCCTGCTTATAGGATGAGTCCACAAGATATTCAGGAGATACATGATCAAGTTTAAGAGCTTTTGAACAAGGCTATGTAAGAGAGAGCTTGAGTCCATGTGCAATTCCCTTCCTTTCGGTGCTAAAGAAGGAAAATAATTGGAGGATTTGTGTTGGTTGTAGGGAAATTAGCAATATTACTATCAAGTATCGACATCCCATTCCCCACATGGACGATATGCTAGATGAGCTTAACAGATCCACCTTGTTCTCAAAGATTGGTCTTAAGAGTGGATATCATCAAATCAGGATGCGAGAAGGAGATGAATGGAAGCTGACCTTTAAAACAAAATTTGGCCTATATGAGTAGTTCGATATGCCTTTTGGATTGACTAATGCTCCTAGCACATTCATGAGATTAATGAATCATCTATTAAGTCACTACATTAGAAAATTTGGAACTGTCTACTTTGATGACATTCTCATCTTTAGTATATCACTTGAGGAGCATGAAGAGCACTTAAGGGATATACTTGAAACTCTTAGAAAGGAATCATTATATGCTAATATCAAGAAATGTGAGTTTAGTACTAATCAAGTTATTTTCCATGGCTTTGTAGTAAGTACAAGAGGTCTAGAACTGGATGAAGAGAAGCTTAAGGCAATCTAGGAATGACCTACACCCTCGACAATTGGACATGTTCGATCTTTCCAAGGATTAGCTACCTCCTATAGACATTTTGTACGAGATTTTAGTGCTATTGCAGCCCCCTTCACATCTCTCACGAAGAATCAAGTACAGTTCGAGTGGGGAGAAGCGCAAGAGAAAACATTAATTAGTTGAAATGGAAAATATCACATGCACCTCTTCTAGCACTTCCGAATTTCACTAAGCCATTTGAGGTTGAGTGTGATGCATCAGGATTTGGCATTGGAGGAGTGCTCATTGATAACGTGATTTATAGTGTTAGTATAGGCATACATTTAGATAGTTTCTCCCGTTATTCATGCACGGTTTGACATTAGTTCACGACGTTTACACTCATTTCGTGCATATTTCTAGAAAAGACGTCTACACGACCTTTTGTCGGTGTTGTAGGTATTTCGGGGATCTTTTGGACATTAATCGATGCATTCGAGGGTCAAGCCTCATGGTGGTACACATCTAAAGCTTTGAAGGAGCATAATTGGAGCAACAAAGGACACAAAGACCACTATTGGTGCAAGCAATGGAGCAACACATGGCTAGACGATCATAACATGCTTCTGATGAAGAAAATCGGACCATCACATAGGAAAATCGGTCGATTTTCCTGACTGGGTCGATTTTTTAGCCTTCAACAGCTTAAGCCACGTGTCCCACGATCTCTTGGTCCGGCCTTGCTCTTGGTGGAGAATATAAGTGGGCCTGCAAGCTGTTGCTGAGCATCTCTCCTCTCCCACATTCTCTCATTCACAGCTCACTCCAGAGGAGATAGACTTGGAGGAAAGAAAAACTCTCTCAAATTGAAGGAAGAAGAAGAACACCAAACATAGAGTGATAGGGAGGTTTTGAGTGATTTTGAGTGATTTTTGGAGTCTTTGATTGAAGAACTATTGCAAGGATTGTTAGGAACGTTTTGGAACTTCATTTGAAGGGTTGTAAGTCTTACTAAAACTTAGATTCAGCTGAGATCTATTGCTTTTACTTGCTTATCTTTCATCATCCATCTATGAGAACCATGTATGCTTGTATGATGATTTTGGATCTTGATATGCATATTATTGGCTAGTTTTGTTGTGATTCTGGAGTGATGGATTGACGGTTATGGCTTGGGTGATGATAGGATGGACTTATATATTAGTTTAGGATGATTTGTATGCACGAATCCTAACCCAGGAAGAAAAATCGGCCTGTTCTTCAGGTAAATCGGCCGATTTTTCCATGATCCACCCGATTTTCTTCTCTGTTGATCTTTAATTGATGAATCTGTATGTTAGGGTGTTAGGTTGTTGAAATCCTAGTGTTTATTAAGCTTAATTTAGCTTAGGATCACCTAATGCTATCAACCTAAGTGAGGGAAGAGATCTACCCGATGATTTCCGATCTTAGATACCTAAGATGATGAATTCTAGGTAGTAGTGAGCCTCACAAGCCGCTATTGGATTGAGTGTGCTAGGATTATTGCTTGAGACTTCCCTATTCCGAGACTTACCCGGTAAGGAGAGGGTTGCCCCCTTAATTAAGAGTCCGGTTTGTGTAGAATTCCCTACTTTAACCCCTTGAGACCTACCCGGTAATAGGAGTATGATGCGGGATTAGTGAAGTGAGAGACCTACCCGGTGATTGCTTCCATTAGTGAAACGCCCTTTCCCAACACCGCAGCCTTGTCCTTATAATCTTTAGAACCTTGAGTCCAATGCCATAACCGGAAATCTTGACCTCTAGAATCCATTTATCTCTCTTTGATCACATTTTTGTGTTTGTGTTACTTGTTTGTTTGCTAGCTTGAGTTGATAGTTTGATTGATTATTTCGCATGCTTTGTGATCTTTGATCGATCACCTAAAAACCAAACCCAAAAACATTGAGATTTTCATTTCTTTATTCCTTTCTTTCCTTTCTTTGACTAGTTCTACACTATCTATGTTCACTTGTTGATTCGATTTCACCTTAGTCTTCGAGTTCGACCTCGGAATACTATCCTTGCTACAGAACGACCCATACACCGTGGGTTCGCTAGGAGTTAGAAAAAATATAACGAGTATAAATTTAAGGCTTTTGCGCATCTATTCCTAGACGTAACACTCATGCAAGAAGGTAAACCACTAGCATTCTTTGGTGAGAAATTTAAAGGAGAATTATTCGACCTATGATAAGGAATTGTATACCTTCCAAAATGCCCCATTAAACCTCCCATATGAGCTTCCTCAACAAGTAAAATTTAAGAGAACACTTAGGAATGCATATTTTATCCTCTCTAAACAAAACTCCTTCAAATAAATGGAATTTATCATGGGAATTTCCTGTAGTACAATGCTTAAAAATGTCACCAAAATCAGTCTCATCAACATATAGATCCTTAATGTAATAGAAACCTAAGACCTTAGAATTTGTAGTAGTGATCAAATAACGTCTCCTAGAAAGAGCATCAGTAACTACATTATATTTTCCCTTCTTATACTTAATGATATATGAAAAAGTTACTATAAACTCCATCCATTTACCATGCCTTCTATCTAACTTATCTTGACTCCTAAAATGCTTTACAGACTCATGATCAGTTCAAAAGATGAATTCATTAGGCCAAAGATAATACTGTCAGAGCATGATTAAGAGATGTCTTATGTGGTTGAAAGCTAAGGCTAGATTGAAGCCTCATGGTTTGTATACCCCTCATCCTACACCTACTTCACCATGGCTAGATATTAGTATGGACTTTTTTGTAGCGTTACCTAAGACTAAGAAGGAGAGAGATTCGATATTTATGGTGGTAGATCGATTATTTAAGATGGCCCATTTATTGTTTGTCATAAAACCGATGTTGCTTATAATGTTGCTAACTTGTTCTTTAGGGAAGTTGCTAGATTACGTGGAGTACCTAAGACTATTGTGAGTGATAGAGATGTTAATTTCCTTAGTTTCTTTTGGAAGACTATTTGGGGAAAGTTAGGAACTAAGTTGTTATTCTCTACTTCTAGTCATCCTCAAACGGATGGTCAAATGGAAGTTACTAATAGGACTTTGAATACCATATTAAAGGTTGTACTAAAGGATAATTTGGATGCTTGAGAAGATGTCTTGACACCAGTTGAGTTTGCTTATAATCGTACCATGCATTCGTCTACTAACCTAACTCCTTTCGAGTGTTTCTACGGGTTGAATCATTTGACCCCTTTTGATCTTATATTGTTGCTTGTGGAGGAGCGAGTAGATTTTAATGCAGGAAAACAGGTGGAGTTCATTAAGGAGCTGGATGAGAAGACATGCATAAGTCTAGAAGAGAAAGGAAAGAAAGTTGTGGCCAAGAGTAATAGGAATCGCAAGGAAGTGTTATTCAAGCTCATAGATCTAGTTTGGTTGCACCTAAGGAAGGAACGATTCCCGGAGAAGAGAATTCGAAGTTGTCTCCAAGAGAATATGGACCATTTAATGTGTTACGTAAGGTTGACAACAATGCTTATGTATTGGAGCTTTCGAAGGATTATGATGTTAGCCGATTTGAGTCCTTATGAAACTAGTGATAAGCATGGTAATGATTCGAGGACAAATCCTTTTCAAGAAGGGGAGTATGATGAGGGACAATCCCCAACACCTCCTATACAATGACCAATCACTATAGCTAGAGATAGAGCATTAAAGGAGAAGGAGTCTACATCATCTTCACATTCTATCATGGAAGGATCTATCACTAGATCAAGAGCTAGGTCCATCCAAGAAGAGGTTGCTAGTCTATTGGCACCATGTACAGTTAAGGAGACTCTACTTATGTTTAAGTCTTCTTTAATTACATTGATATCTATTGTGGAGGAGCCAAATATGAGTGAAGATGATCAAGGAAGAAAGGAAAGCAAATAGAGACCTCGGTCCCACAACAAATCCATCCAGCCGAGATATTAATCTCTTTTGGAGCCGAGAATATCAAGAATCTTGTTAAGATTCATACAAGATTATAACTAGTTATTTTATACCTTTAAACCTCTAAACATTCTAAAGGTTCTTATTTTCTATCCTATATTTTGAAGGTTTTTTAATCGCTTATCTTTAAGGAAAATCTTGCCCAAAATTACCCTAGGAGGCCGAGATCATTAGATAACTTAGATTTATTATTGATTTCCACATACATTGTGAGATACTTGTCGCTTCATTCATGAAGTGTGCATTTTATTCATTTCTATTCAATCAATAAGAGAGCCTTTAATTGAATCGTTGTAAGTCGCTGCTAGGTTGTTCTTGTGTGTGTTAATCTTATTGAAGATTGGTGCTACTAGATAAATTAGTCCCTCCTTGTGCTTGTGTTACTTAACAAGCTTGTGTAAGGTGGAATAAGGAAGGATTAAGATAACTCTTTAATGAGGGTTTTGATCCAACTGATCAAGGTTCTTTGCAAGTTTATATCTTGGTTCTATCTTCCAATATTTTCATCAATTTCAGTCCATTATCCATCTTCTTTATCTATCCATTATCATCCATATTAACCACGCTCTTATTTCTTGAGTTTTCATAAATCTTGGCCCTACTATTACAAATCTCGCCCGAGATTTGCACCGAGAGTTACTTCTATTGTTGATTACATGGACTTCAATCTAGATCGGGAAACCGCGGCATCAACGCCGCATCAAAAGCAATACTAATCTAGCATGAAATGAGTATTTTCACCTCATAATCTAGTTATAGCATGTATTATAGTCTATATTTTGAGATTGGTTTGGACTTTTTATCTTCGTAAATCTGCATGTATGGATATATATTCTTGGATCATTATGTTGTTTTGTTTACCTTTGCAAGAATCGAGGTCTACACTTAGTTTTGTTGTAATTGTAGGGAAAATAGCACGTTTTGGAACAAAATGGAGCTAAGGAAGCTAAGGAGTCATTGGAGCTACATTATGGAGCATTGAGGAGCTACAAGAAAGGCTTAGGAACCATGGAAATAAGATGGAAGATTGATTCTAGATCAGATTAGAGAGATTTACACTCATATGAGATTCACCTCGGGTGGCTACAGTATCACCTCGACTGAGGTGATCTTCAGGATGTGCTGGACCGAGGCGAATAATCCACCGGCCATAAGATCTTTATTTTGGCTGAAAACTTCTATTTTTGGAAAGTGAATTTCCTATATTCTAGGATGGATTTTCTGGATGGAAGCATATCTTTTTGGCTGATTTATTTGGAAGATTGGAAGATATTCTAAGGACGGAAATTGCCTTTAAAGATATTTTTATCTTAGGAAGGTGATTCTCCTATATAAAGAGGTGTAATTTCTGGAGATTGATTATCTCGGAGATCTCGGAGCTGCAGTTCTCCAAATCAGAAAGAAAGTTTTGAAGCAAGTTTTGAAGGAAGTTTCGAAGGAAGTTTGGAAGGTTGAAGAATCCAAGGAAGTTAACTTTGAAGAAAGTTGAAGAAAGTTGTAAGATTTTTTTAGTTTGGATTGATATGTTGTCTTTCTGATTGTGATTGAGGAACGCAGTTTGATTGTTTGTTTGATTGTTTGATTGAGTTATTGAGACCTTTTTGTTAAGGTTTTCTTGTTTGAATATTGATTCCTTTCTTATATATTTGATTATTTTTGTCATGATGATTGTTGGCTTAGTTCTTTATGCGATTCTAGGGTGATTGGATGAAGGTTGTGGGAAAGACGATGAAAGAATGAGCCCTTATCCCAGTGAACCCTGAAAGCTCGAGCCTTTACCTTAACCGACGAACACCTCGGTCAGTCGTCGAACATCTCGACCGAGATGGGATACTAACTGAGCGAGGCGAGAGTTTTCCTGATCCTTATCTGAGTTGAGGTTTCAGTTTGTCAAATTTTATCCTTGTTATACCTTTCATGGTTCAACGTAAGCCAAGGATGAGACTTACCCGGTGATTCCTTTGTTTGTATACCCAAGATCATGAGTGTAGGTAATACAGGTTTATCCTTTATTGGGTTTGAGTGTGCCTTCATCCCATCTTTGAGAGTTAGCTTGAGACTTACCCGGTAAAGGTTGATTCTATCCCCTTGGGTGGTATGTTGGTTTGAGATTATATTTCCTTTCCTTAGTACCTTGAGACTTACCCGGTGAGAGGATATTTGGTTTAGGATAGTGAGTAGTGAGACTTACCCGGTGATCTATTCCCACCTTATAAACACCTTCCCTTTGCAAATCTCAGCTTTGTCCACATTATCCTTTGCGATCTTGAGTCGGAACCACAATTGGATGCTTTAATCTCTAGAATCTGCATTTTCTTTACCTGGTTATTACATCATCTTTGATATTTTTGCTTTGTTGCTTGCTTTTTATTGACAACCTGAATTACCGACCTTTGTTTCGCCATAGTCCTTGTGTTCGACGCTGGAGTATTTGCCGTTATTATAATTGATCCGTACACTGCGGGTTCGCATATTGTTTCAGGCTTATACTTTAGGTTATAAATTTAAAGCTATATCGTTCACCATACACACACGCCTGAGAGCGAACAAGTTTTTGGCGCCGTTGCTAGGAATTTGGTCAAGACCAAGTTCGGTTTCGGTTGTTTTTTGGGGCTGCCGCCCTTGTTCCTATTGGTTACTTTACTTGAGTGATTTTGCAGGATCTTTCCTTAGGTTTATGCGAAGAACTCGTGTTGCAAAGGAAATCGTTCCTTACGATCCCGAACCAAAAAAGACATACAAACGGAGATTGGAAGAAGCTAAGATGGCCGATCAAGATAATCGTGATTTTGAAGCCGAATTGAAGGAGGAATAGTAACAACTCCGCCTCAGTAAAGAAGTATTGCAGAGAGAGAAAGACGATACTCGTTCAAGAACTAAAGGGATTCAAGCTGATATGGCCGCTCTACGAGCTCAGTTCTTACCTCGACCGATCCCATATGCTCGACCGAGGCAGGATCCAGCCCTAGTTGCACCGGCCGAGATACACCCACCACCTCAGATGCCGGCTATGGTAGACCGAGGTGATCTTTTTGCTAGAGTTCCGCAAACCCTAGGTCAAAGGATGGACCCGAATCAGCAAGTACGGCGTCCAAGAGTCAATCTAGGAGATCTAGCTGAGCATGATTATGAATTTCGACCTCAAGTTCTAACCATGATTCGACAATGTCAGTTTAGAGGTTTGGAGAGAGAATCTCCACATCAACATTTACAAAACTATGCGATTTTGATGGAGACTTTGAGACCATCAAGAGTGGAGAATAACAATTACAAGTTGAGGCCTTTCTACTTCTCATTGAAAGACAAGGCGCTTGCTTGGTATCAATCTCTTTCAAATGGAAAAATCAACACATGGGAAGATATGACTACATAGTTTCTTACTAAGTTCTTTCCCCATTAAAAACCACTGAATTTAGGGGCAAGATCAATGCTTTTATCATTAAAGAGAAAGAAAGTTTGTCCAAGTCATGGGAAAGATTTAAAGACCTTTTGTTGGATTGGCCTCATCATGGGATTCCAAAGATCGAGTTGTTAGAAGTCTACTTCAAGGGTTTGGATGGAGACACTCAATTAAAACTCCAATTACTTTTCGCCGGCACTTTCATGGATATGCCGGTGGACGAATCTTGGGAAATCATAGAAATGCAAGCATTACACATGGAGAAATATTCCCATCAAAGGGTTGAAGATGGAGCAAGGCGAGTTAGCTTTCCGGATACAACATCAAATGTTGCTCAACTCACCATGCTCAACAATGAAGTCAAGGCATTGAAGGAGCTTTTAGTAGCTCAAACTAAAAAAGAGCAAGATGTTGTGTTTGTAGGAAGAGGAAATTATCAAGGGCCACGGAACAACAATAACAACAACAAAAACAGGAATTTCAACAACAATTGGAGATCAAATCAACAAAATTCCGGTAACCCTTATTCTCATGTTGAAAATGCTCTTAACACGCCTTCTTCTTCTTCTACTCCATTGAGAAGCCAGGAGCCGTCATCAAGCTCGTCCTAGCCACCCAGGAAACCGGACGCTGTGCTGGAGGCTATATTGATCAAGCTCAACGCTATGGAGACTTCTATGAACTTGTTTTCAAAGGCACAAAAAGCCTTAGAACAAAAATTTTTGAACAAGGCAAATGAAGCAACAAGAGATCCTAGAAAACTTCCAGGAAAGTCAGAGAACAACCCAAAAGGGCAAGTCATGGCTATCACAATACACAGTGGATTGAAGACTGCAGATCCAGTACCTCAGTCGGACCACGATCAGACGAGGAGCACCTCGGTCGAGGTGCCAACCGAGATGGAGCCCCAGAAAGCAAAAGAAAAAGCTGAAGTTTATGTTCCACCTCCTGCTTATAAACCACTACTCCCGTTCCCTCAGTCAAGGGCGCGGGCACATCTAGACAAGCGCATTGGTAAGTTTCTTGACCTTATGAAATCTACATATTAACATCCCTTTCATTGATGCTATCCTAGGAATGCCCGCCTATGGGAAGTTTCTGAAAGAGATCTTGTCAAGGAAGAGAAAGCTGGAAGACTTTGGTGAAGTACGGATGACCTCTAGATCTTCGGAGCTCATTCAAATCATGAAGGAGAAGATGCCACCTAAGTTGAGAGATCCCAGTTCGTTTTGCATTCCCATCCAAGTTGGGGATGTGACTTATGATGCACTTTGTGATCTAGGAGCTAGTGTGAGCATCATTCCCCTAGAACTTTGTGAGAAGATCGGCCTTGGAGAACCCAAGCCCGTAAAGATGATATTATACATGGCGAATCGCTCCATTACCCGTCCCATTAGTATCTTGGAGGATGTTCCCATCAAGTTAGGTAATTTCGACATACCTATAGACTTTGTTCTGCTGGATATTCCCGCAGATTATCCCATTCCTATCATTCTCGGAAGACCATTTCTAGCAACATTGGGTTGCAACGTTGATTGTAAGAACGCCATGTTGAAGTTCAACATTGGTTGTGATCATGTGGAGTTTGCATTATTGGATGCAATGAAGGGAGACCCTTTGGAATATGACATCTTCAACATCTATGATGAAGAAGATTCTCGAGAATTGGTGAGCTCTATCCTTATTAAAGATCCTCTTGAGAAAGTTTTGAGTTTTAGTTTGATGGAAGAAGGTATAGATGTTTTGTGTGATGCAGATTTGCGAAGCTTGGAAATATTGGAAGTAGATCTAGCGGTTAGATTTGATAAACTGATTCAGGAGAAGAAAAGCACATTAGGTTTTGGTCCCAGTTCCAGTACCTCGACAGAGACAATTTCCAGAGCAAGCGAGGTGATCTTATCTTAAGAACACCTCAGTCACCCATCTCGGACTACGACCGATACAACAAGCAAGATGAAGTGAACTGAGGACGATGATCTGTCCATTGATGACTCATTCTTTGATGATCACTCACAGTTAGTGGAGCATTGGCTTCGCCAATTTTCTGATGATACAGAGCCTTGGTATGTTGACATCGTCAACTATCTTGTTTGTCAAGAAGTACCTCCCGGAATGACATATGCTCAAAGGAAGAAGTTCTTCAAAGATGTACGTCACTACTATTGGAATGAACCTCTATTCTTCAAGAGAGGTCCGGATGGGATGCTTCGACGATGCATTCCGGAGGATGAAGTTGCTAGTGTCATACGGCATTGCAACTCACTTCCTTGTAGAGGACATGCTAGCACTCACAAACCATGCGCTAAGGTATTACGTTTTGGTTTCTTTTGGCCTACATTATTTAAGGATGTGCAAGCGTTTGTTGTCTCTTGTGATGCATGCCAAAGAAAAGAAACTTGTCTAGAAGGAATGAGATGCCTCTCAACAATATTCAGGAAGTTGAGATCTTCGATGTACGGGGAGTTGATTTCATGGGACCTTTCCCATCATCCGCAAGGAACCTCTACATCCTCTTGATTGATGACTACGTTTTTGGGTGGGTGGAAGCCATTGCTTCCCCCAGTAATGACGCCATGGTGGTTGTGAAGTTCTTCAATAGAACTATCTTTCCACAGTTTGGGATGCTGCGTATCATCATCACCGATGGAGGGACACATTTCATCAACCGGAAATTCAAGGAACTTTTATCAAAGTATAGGGTAACCCCCAAGGTAGCAATCCCTTATCACCCTCAAACTAGTGGGCATGTGGAGATCTCGAATAGAGAAATCAAGGCAATTTTGGAGAAGATCGTTTCAAGGACAAGGAAGGATTGGTCCATGAAGCTGGATGATGCTCTTTGGGCTTATAGGACCGCATTTAAGACTCCCATTGGTACCACCCCTTACAATTTGGTAAATGGGAAGTCTTGTCATCTCACTAGTACAAAAAACCCCCTAGACCTCGCTTATGTTGGAGAGGTTTGAAAGAACCGTGATAAAAGGTTACTTCGGACCACGGTTATATATAGCCGAGGTCAATTGTTTTTTATTTTTTTAAAAATAAATTTAGACCCCGGTTATTTTATTTAACCGGGTTAATAAAGTCTCGGACCCCGGTTATTAATTAACCGTGTTAGAATAGCAAATCCGGACCCCGGTTTTTATATTAACCGTGTTAAAATAACAAACCAGAGCCCGGTTTAAAATAACCGTGTTAAAAACTACAAAATAGACGACGTCGTTTTGAGCTACTAAAAGAACCACGATGCCCTCTTGATCTGCTTCCCTAACCTTCATTCTTCAAGGTATAGCATGACTTGCTCTAGTCTTAATCCATTCTTCTTCCTCAGTTCGATGTAGTCTGTTAGTGAAGCTGTTTCAGCTTCAAACTAAAATTAGCCACAAACTAAAATTAGTATACTTAATTGCTATTGTTGATCTTACTTTCCTGAATAGAAACTTAGTACAACCTAAACATTCATCTATTTCCATTAAATTAACAAACCAGCAAAACATAGCAAGAAGTGGTGTATTTGAGGAGATAGACAAAGAACTAGTGTGTTCATTCTAGTTGTTTTAACTCTCTTTCAACTTCTTATTTATAGCACTGATGTGAAACTAGTTTGCCTTCTATGTTGAATGTTGAGATTTAGAAAGAGTGCCTTTTTTTTATAAATGCACGAAATAACTGATAGATTGTTAGTAAAAGACAAAGAGGGAAGTTCATGCTTGTAGTTCTAGTGTTTGGATGCATAATACAAAATTTAGGGCCTATATAAGTGTTATTATAATGGTCTCATACATAAGTTAAAATCTGATGTTGCATTTTTACAACAAATAGTACATATTGTTTGAATGGGCTCTAATATTGTGTATTAGTAAAAAAAAGTTGATTCTTGTTTGAATGGGCTCGTGGAAGTAACCCCGACACCCTTATTAAGGAACGTTTGGACATATTGTTCTACTCTCAAGATTGAAGGCTTATGCATCCTAATTTTAACACTCATACCTTCTGTAGATATTGTTATGATCATTCCATGATGTCTCTTAACACCTCTATGTGAACATTGGGCCATGTGAACAAAAGAAAACATGAGATTCAACAAGCGAAGCTGAGCTGCAGAAATTCTCTTGTGAGTAAAGTATTGAAAGCCATATATTTTAATTTAGGTTTGCTCATCTAACAAATCTATAGAGAGGGATTGGCTTATTTGAATGCTTCTTATGTGAATTTCACTGGACTCTTATGATATTAAGTTTTCTAAATCCTATTTTTGTTATACTCAGGTTGGTCTTTCTTCATCCCACCTTGTGGAAGTTGTTGCTGCTGTCTCGTTTGTTGGCCCTGGCTTTGCTTCTCTCACCGGCCTTGCCTTTAAAGAAGGTATTTTATATTTTGCTTATTCAATAAATTAAGATGGTTGTTTTGCATTTATTGACAAATCACATGCCTTAATGCCTCATGTCATAAAGCATCCAAAGATAAAAGAACGTACTTCTCTGCTTTGTAGCCTTCATAGTTCCATGACATGATATGAAATTTGTATCGAGTAGAAGAAGACTAGGGTGGCTTGGATATGTAGGTGGGCATATCATCTCCCGCCATGACCACCACAACATCTGATGTAAGATTATACTCACTTCAAGCCAGTAGAAGATTATCAATTAGTATCGCATGTTTTAGTTGCATGAATTGCATTACTTGTTTTTCCTGCCCATTGGTGTTCAACAAGTTATGGCATTTATGTTGTAGGAAAGGACCTGAATTGATATGTTTTGGGGTTGATTAGATAGAGGGATGTTTGTGGAATCAGTAGATAGGTTAGCAAACTCTTGAATATGAAGATAACAATTGTGATTCACAATCTCAGTTATATGAGTGATCTTTATATTGGATTACTGTATGGATAAATGAAACGAGTCTTTGTCTTTCTATATCTTATGTTGATTTAACTATGTGATTCTGGGCATGAATGCTGATCAACAACTCTACAAACTTACCTACTGCTAAGTTTTTAATGTTCTTACTCAGCATTTGGCAATTGGATTTTGGACATGAAATATTTGTACATCTGTGTAGGATGTATGATTAGTGATTACTGAGCATTTTGCAATTGGATTTTGGACATGAAATGGGGCTGATCAACAGCTTTACAAACTTCTTGTGCATCGATGCTTTCATAACTGTGTAGGATGTATGATTAGTGATTACTGCGCATTTGGCAATTGGATTTTGGACATGAAATGGGTGTTCGCCCCTAAGCGTGCATGCAAATAAGTTTTAATTATAAAACTGAAACAAAAACAAGCGAACCCGCAGTGTACGGATCGGTGTAGTAAAGCAAGAATTCCAGAGTATCGAACTCAGGGATTTGGTGAAACAAAATCAGTTTCAAGTAATCGAGCTATCAAAAATGTAGAAGCTTTGCAAATAATTGGGAAAACAACAACCTAAAGATCCAGGTATCTAATTGTGGTAATCGATTCAAGATATACTATAGATGTAAGGGCAGAGTTGAGACTTGCAAAGGTATAACTAAAGTAAGGTAATGTACGGTGAAGTTCCAATACCCTATATGTCTAACCCAAAGACTCTCTCTATAAAGGTTGTTGAGGCTACAATATAGAAAGCATCTAAAGGTAAGAATTAATCACAAATACCCATGCCCAAACCCAAGGAATCAAAGACAAACTAAAACGGTTAAGGTTGTGACACTCGAAACCGAAATAGATGATGTTGAGTCTCACTACTACCTAGGAAAGGAAAGTCAAGGCTAGGTTAAAGCAAATCTTTAACTTTGGATTAAAGAAAAAGCAAAGGTCGTAAAATAAGGAAAATCACGGCTAGATCTTGAGATTCCACGGCCGTGGAACTCAAGAATAGACCGTGGTTTAGGGTTTCGACGATGTTTCTCACACTCTTAGGGTCCAATCAAGTTACGATCGATCTATCATTATGTAAGCCACAACTATGAACCCTTACCTTAGAATTGCTAAAGGGTTTTAGCCACTAATCATCATCATGATATCAAAAATCAAATTAAGAAGAATGAAAGATGAAAACCCTCGAAAACTCAAATAACAATAAAAAACAATCTCGAATCCGAATAACAAAAGTATGTTTATGAATTCAGAAAAGTAGGAACATAAACCCTCACAATGATCTAGAGAAACCACAAAGAACGGGATGTCAATGCGTCCTTCAATGAAAACCCTAGAATATCCCGCAGTACACAATCGCTCAAAAATCACGTCTTTCACAAATCTCCAATCCTCAAGGTCGAAATGAAACCCTAAGGCCGCCGTCAATGAAGCTCTCAGCAAATGCGTAAGTGAAGGTCCTCGAAACTCCTTTCTCAAGCCTTTTTATAGGGCGAAACAGGGTTACGAGAAAGCCCAATAATGTTGCTGATGTGGTAGTAATGACACGTCACAAAATCACCAAAATCACGGTCATGCACAACTTTCCACGGCCGTGGTTTTGACCGTGTAACTTTCTGTTGTGCTTCAACTCACTTTTCACGATCATATTGCCAAATCCACGGTCGTGGTTTAGAGCGTGTTTCTTCCAATTCCTTCTCCACGACCGTAATTTAGGGCGTGGATTTCCAAAACTCTTCTTCACGACCGTAATTTAGGGCGTGGATTTCCAAAACTCTTGCTTTTGCCTTTGTTTCGTGACATTCTCCTCTCATGCTCCTTCTTTAGCTTCTCCAAAGCATCTTCTTGCCATCAAGCATAATCAAATACTCTTTTCCTTCCTCATTTTGCTCCAATCTAAGCCTCTTGTAAGATCCTTGGTTTTGCCTTCACTGCCCCTGCGGTGAAGAGGGCCGCCCCCGCAGCCAGCCGCCCTTGCGGCTGTGAGATCCGCCCCTGCGGATTGTGCAACAGATTGCGCCGATATGTTTTTGTTGTTTTATCTTTCTTCCATAGATAGAATATCCGATATTCTATCTGATGGGCCGGTTTCCTTGTTTTCTTTCTAACACTAGACGCCCTTTCCGTCTAGAGTTCTATCCCTCCCTATATATTCTCTTCTTTCTCCCCTTTTTCCCGTTCCTTGCTATCGCCTTCAAACCCTAGAGAGCTGCAACCGTCCTTTGCTTCCTGCAACTTCGCTGAACGTGTAAGTTCATTCCTTCCTGGTTCTTCCTCACGTTCTTACAGTGCTGCATGTCTGCTCCTTCTGTTTTGGTTTCTCCCTTGCGTTCCTTTCTTTTCTTCTTCTATAAGGATCAAGCATGAGCCTTGATTCTTGTGGAGTGTTCCGTTGTTGACCTTTCATTGTTCTCAAGCTCTTTAGAGTGGAGTCTCGACGTGTTGGAACCAAAGATTCGAGCTTTGGTTGCCGCTGTTGTGAGATTTGTCGAAGAGAAGCCCGACAGTAGCTTCTGACGAAGATCCGCCCCTGCGCCTGCACAGAGCCGCCCCTGCGCCTTTGTCACACCCGCCCTTGCGCCTGCACAAAGACGCCCCTGCGGCTCTGTTCAGCCGCCCCTGTGCATCTATATAACCGCCCCTGCGGTTTCTCTACAGTAACTCCCGTCTTTGGTGAGTTGCTTCCTTCCTTCCTTTCCTCGTTCCTTCCTTGGTTCCATATAGTTGTTCCTTGTTCCCCTGAAGTTGTTGTAAGACTAAGGTTGAGCCCTTAGCATGTGTGCAAGCATGCTATGTGTTTACATTACCTTATGTGTGTTTCTGCCCTTACACTCTTGCTTATACCTAGAATGTTAGCTTACAGTTTATACCGTCGTTGTAGATGTTCCGCAGGTTCAGGATGCCGCTGAGTGATCCGGATGGTGTGGTCAGCCGGGGTTCCCGTACATTATAGGACGGGATCGGGTTTATGTTTCTTTTGTTGTTTCCCTTTTGTTTTGAACCCGGCTGTGGAGTTTTGTGTTATATTTTGGTTTAAACCTTTGGTTTTATATTGAGTTTCGTTTTCATTCGTCTGTGCCTTGTTGTAAGATCCGTTTGTTGTTTCTACTCTGAGGGTCGGGACCCATTGTGCGGTCCTAGCCCGTAGTGCTTCGAGTTCCCAGAACTTGGGGTGTTACAATATGGTATCAAAGCTCTAGGTTGGCAACAATGGCACTCGAAATCTTCTAAAGGTCGGATGGATAAATAAATAGAACCCGCAAGGGGTCTAACGTTTTCAAAAGGGGATTTTTGTTGGATTATACTTTAGCTGTAGCGTGGCCTTATATCTATATATGTAGTCTTATATATCTATCCTTATAGCAGATAGCGCGTACTAGAGCTACATCTGCTATGGGGTGAGGAAGGGGTCGACCACCACTTCCACCTGCCGTCCGTTGACGAGGACGTGCAGGAAGACCTCCACTAGCTAGAGGTCGGGGCCAAGCCCTAGCTGCCGATCCGCCTATCGCGGAGGCGTTTGCTGAAGAAGTTACTGAGAGCATTGTTCCAGAGGCTGAAAATGGTACCGCTGCTAGGTCTGGAGCACAGAGAGCGCCATCAAAAGAGTCCGCCCGAGTGTCTATCGGAGCTTTTGCATTTCACGACTATGTGTAGAGGGTTGAGGAGGCTATCAGGACTGGAGGACCAGCGCCGGTGCCGCCAGTTCCTGTGAGATCAGCTGAGGTTTTGCAGAGAGTTACACAAGTTGTTGCCCTACCTGCTGCAGTTGCTAAGGTTGTTAGAGCGCCGGATGAGGCAAAGGAGCCAAAGCCCGATAGTTGGTTGAAGGCTTTCGATCAGCTGAAGGTTCCCGTCTTCGTGGGAAGGACTGGCTTGGAGGTGGATCAGTGGCTAGGACAGGTTGATTCTGCTATGGAGGCTATCGGTTGCCCTGAGGGACGTCGAGTCAACATAGCACAAACTCTGCTGAAGGATCAGGCTCATTCTTGGTGGAGTACCGTTCGTATTAAGGTCAACAGTTATGAGCAGATGAAGACGAGTTGGCGTTGCTAATTCCGTCCGCACCACCGGAAGATCAACATGTTTACCTTTTCTCTCGGAGGTTGAGAGAATCGGCGCCCTCTTATTGTTACGCTAAGGATGTGTGCACGCAAAAGCTTTAAATTTATAACTCGTTATATTTCTCCTAACACCTAGCGAACCCGCAGTGTACAGGACGTTTTGTAGTAGGGATAGTATTCCGAGGTCGAACACAAAGACTGAGGTGAGATTGAATCAATTAGTGATTAAATTTAGTGAAGATCTAGGCTAAGAAAAGAGAGAGAAATAAAGAAATGAAAATCTCAATGTTTTTGATTTGGTTTTTAGATGATAAATCAAGATCTCAAATTATGCAAAGTAAACAGTCTACTATGCTAACAATTCAACACAGACAAACAAGCTAAACACGAGATATGAGATCAAAGAGAGAAAAGCCGATTCTAGGGGTTGGAAATTCCGGTTATGGCATGGAACTCAAGCTATCTAATCATTCTTTGGATTACTAAAGTATGTTGGGAGTAAATGTTTCTAGGTTGGGATCAATCACCGGGTAAGTCTCATGATCCTCTAGTCCGTTCCTAAGGTCTCATCACCGGGTAAGTCTCAAAGAGCCTAAGGATAGGAATTCTACACAAACCGGATAGTATTCTAGGGATCTAACCTCTCTTTACCGGGTAAGTCTCGGAAAGGCAAGTCCTAGATAACTATCCTAGCACACTTAGTCCAATAGCGGCTTATGAGGCTCACTACTACCTAGAGTTTGTCATCTTTGATATCTAAGAGCAAGAATCACCGGTAGGTCTCTTCTAGCGCTTAGTTGCTAACACTAGGTCACCCTAGGATAGATTTAACTCAACAAACACTAGGATTTCAACATTCTAACATTCTAGGACTTAGATTCATCAAATCAAACGAACTAGGCAAACCACGGGCTGTTCATCTACTTCCACGGCCGTGGACTGGCAAGAACAAACCGTGGACTCCAACAGTGGCTCTGTCCAAGAGAACGAATCATCCAAAGGCAAATCTAAGTCCATCCTATCATGGTCCTAGCCATAAACCTCCTTTCCTTACCCTAGAATCACATCTATTTAGCCAACAACATACATCATCACAATTGAGATCATCAAACATAAAATCATGGCTTCCATTTGCAAGATAATGAAGAGAAAGAGATGAACAAGTGAAGCAAGTAAAACCAAGCTGAAAATGAGATTAGAAAGACTCACAACCCTTCAAAAGAAGGTTTAATCGATTCTTACAACTCTAGAAAAAGATTCTGATAATCTTCACTACAAAACCTATCAAAGACTAGCAATGGTGTGTTCTTCTCTTCTTCTCAAATGGAGCTTTTCTCCTCCTCCAATGGTAGCTCTCCTCCAAGCTTCCTCTTGAGAGAATCTTCTTGTTGAGAGTGTGAGAGAGAATGGGAGTGATGGGAGATGAAAGATTGGGATTGGATTGGATGGTAGGAGATGCCCTCTCTCAGCCTTGGAAGTGCCAGTGACCGTGGTTTGGTGCTTCAGCTTTGTCTTGGATCATTAAGCTACGATTTGGTGCATGGCTTGTGTTGACAAGGTTCCATGAGTCCTCCTTAGCCCTTAGCTTGCATTCCAATGAGTCCGAAAGTGCGTCATCTTGAGGAACGATCCTCGAATGCATCTATTAAGCTCCTAAATCTCCCAAAATACCTATAAAGCAAGCAAAAGTCCGCGTAGACGTCTATCTCGACAAAATACATGATTTGAGTGCAATACGACACGAACTAGTGCTAAACCATGCATGAATGAGTGGAAAAACTATCTAAATGAGTATCTAAACCTAAGTAATAAATCGTGTTATCAAAAATACCCCATACTTAAGGTTTGCTCGTCCCCGAGCAAATTCCCAACTATAGACTAAGAGATGACATGATTTAAGCACGCAGAATAATGGCAAAATCTTTTTGGAGTTGTGCTTCTAATATTGGATCACCTTCAAGGTCTTATTTCATAGCAATGGACAAACAATCATGCATCGAATAAATGAAGGCATGGAAAGGCAATTATACTTAACTCGAAAGCATGCATGAAGTGCGAAAACGAAGAAGTCAAGATGATCATGAGCATATTCAATCTAGATCACTAAGTCTTACACACATGCAAGTAGGTCACAAGGACTTGTGAAATAGAAGGCCAAGAAACGTTGTGATTAGATGGGAATTTTTCTAGGCTATGTGATGCTAATCCGGGAATGGAACTAACTCCACAATTTTACATTTTTATCAACTTCCCCCAAGTGTATGTTTTCTCCATCTTTTCTTTGTTTTCTTTTCTTTTCTTTTTCACTTATTTTTGAGACAATGGCATTGGTGTACAAAAGCCGAAACCTTGGTGATTAGCCGTCCTCGGGTTTTTTCTATTTTTCGAGGTGCATCCACACCGGGCACACATACCAAAGCTCGTTAGGACTATTGGTTTATTAGACTTTGGCAAGGCACAAACACCCGATTATGTGAATGGTGCCGAATTACTCGTCATTTAAACCAACGTCCCCAAACCTATATTTTGTCTACATTTTCACAACAAATTTAGCACTTCATTCATAACATTCTTTTCATCAACAACTTCACCCCACACTTGCCTTTCACACACATCAACACACTAGCATGCTCCTATTCCCGGATGGGTCAAAAGAGGTCAAATTTATATCAATTGAGGTGCTCAAACAACATGATCAAGATGAGAAGTAGAGAAGGATGAATTGCCTTAATCACTCCTAGATGGTGTGCAAGAACTAGCATGTAATTTCGACTTTCAATACTCAAATCATTTCTAGGCAAACATCATGATCACAAATCATTCATGGGATTCAAGATAAGTACTTCAAGTCCATATATGCAATTCATCGATTCAACACATAAGGCCATCCATAGCCAATCCACAAGACAAGATTCATCATTAGGGTCATATCCAAGCTTAGAAAGCACAAAATTTTTTAAATTTTCTGATTTTTCTTTGGAATTTTCGTAATATTTATGTACAATGCAAGACATAATAGAACATGTGACTAAAAGAAACTACCCTAGATGCTAGTCATGCAAAAGATCATGCAAACCCCACCCCATACTTAGAAACACATTGTCCCCAATGTGGCTTTCAAGTAAAGAAGAGCGAAAGAGGGTTCTCATAATGTAGAAATGGTTAGCTTTGGTATTTGGGATTTCTCAAGTGGATTGATGGTGAATGATCCTATCAACAATGGTAGAGAGCTCTAAATGTTCATCATGGCGTCAAGACCCGCGCTAGGCACCGCTAGCCGTCCAAATCCCGCGTCCGCTCCACCCATAATTGATGAGGGACTCATCATCATCGTCCATATGCCATGCAAGGCTTCCAATGCTACCAAGACTCTAGCACACACACAAAGCACACCAAACACACAAAAATAGAAAAATCACAAACAAAAACAAAACGAAAAAGGGAAAAATGTTACCAATGGGTTGCCTCCCATCAAGCGCTTCTTTAAGGTCATTAGCTTGACCAAACTCGGGGGCGTCTCACTCTAGGTGAAGCAGGGCAATCATATCTACCGGAGCTCCCGGGATATACTTCTTCAAACGGTGCCCATTCACCTTGAAATCTCCACAATGCTCCCCTCCTATCTCAATTGCTCCATGGGGAAAGATCTTCTTCACCACATATGGCCCGGTCCATCTTGATTTTAGCTTTCCGGGGAAGAGCCGCAGCCTTGAGTTGAAGAGAAGGACAAGGTCGCCTTCACTCAACTCCTTCGGGGTGAGGCGCTTATCATGCCAACGTTTGGTCCTCTCCTTGTAAATCCGGGCGTTTTCGTAAGCATCCAACCGGATTTCCTCAAGAGCATTCATATCAAGTAATCTCTTCTCACCGGCCTCCTTGAGGTCAAAATTTAGCCACTTAATGGCCCAATATGCTCTATGCTCCATCTCTACCGGAAGGTGGCAAGACTTGCCATAGACTAACTTGTAAGGAGTGCTGCCAATTGGTGTCTTGAAAGCGGTTCTATATGCCCACAAGGCATCATCGAGCTTCATAGCCCAATCCTTTCTCGTCCTAGAAACCGTCTTCTCAAGGATTCCCTTTATCTCCCGGTTGGAGATCTCCACTTGGCCACTAGTTTGGGGATGGTAAGGTGTTGCCACCTTATGAGTCACCCCATACTTAGCCAAAAGTGCCCCAAAGTTCCTATTAGTGAAGTGCTTCCCTCCATCACTTATGATCACCCTTGGTGTTCCAAACCTAGGGAAGATCACTCGGTTGAAGAACCGCACCACAACCTTGGCATCATTTGTGGGAGAGGCGATTGCCTCCACCCATCTCGAAACATAGTCCACCGCCAATAGGATATAGAGATTGCCACAAGAAGAGGGGAATGGTCCCATGAAGTCCACACCCCACACATCAAATATTTCCACTTCTTGTATGTTGTTCAAGGGCATCTCATTCCTCCTTGAGATGTTGCCCGTCCTTTGGCAAGCATCACAAGCTACCACAAAGCTTTGCACATCCTTGAACAAACTTGGCCAAAAGAAGCCCGATTGCAACACCTTCGCACATGTCTTGTGTGAGCTAGCATGCCCTCCACATGGCAAGGAATGACAATGGCGGATTACACTCTCCACCTCATCTTCAGGTATGCATCTTCTAAAGACTCCATCCGGCCCTCTCTTGAACAAAAGTGGTTCACTCCAATAGTAGTGCCTCACATCCTTGAAGAACTTCTTCTTTTAGGCATATGACAATCCGGGAGGCACTTCCTCACACACAAGATAGTTCACAATGTCGGCATACCATGGCTCACTTCCTCTAGACACTTGGAACAAGCACTCCTCCACCATTTGCAATTGCTCATCCCGGAACGAGTCATCAATCGGGATGTCATCTCTCTCAAGCTCCAATGATGGGAGTCTACTAAGGTGATCCGCCACAGAATTTTCGGACCCCTTCTTGTCCCGGATTTCCAAATCAAACTCTTGAAGAAGAAGGATCCACCGAATCAACCTAGGCTTGGCATCCTTCTTTGTAAGGTGTTAGCATGAAATATTGTGACACTTTACACACGTTTTCTAAACGTATTTGATATATATTGATAGTCTTTGATTGAGCATTGTTGCATTAGTGAGCTAGTTTGCCTATATTGTCGATATGGATGTCTACACTAGTTCTATGTTGATTATAGGTACTTAAGAGTTATTTCCGAACGGAATTGAGCAAAGAAGAGTTGATTTGATATGTCCATGGATTGAGGGCATTCTTAGGAGCAAATTGGAGTTCAACTTGAGGAATGCACGAGGCCAAGGAAGAATCACGTTCTTGCCCTAAACCACGCTCTAAAATACGGCCATATTACAAACCACGTTCAGTTCCACGGCCGTGGATCCTTGCAAAGAGAGGCGTGATGCATTCCAGTAACTATTACGGTCGTGGAATACATGGTTCAAACCGTGACACTTTTCCACGCTCTAAATTACGGTCGTGGAATCTTCCACGACCGTGATCTTGGCGATCTTTTTCGCCACACTTTGAAGCCACGATTTTTTAAAGATTGGGCCGGGCCGATATTTTATCTTGCCCTATAAAAAGACGGACGAAGGGAAATTCCGTCATCTCGCTTTAGGCTTACACTTGCGACAGGACCGCTTATCGACGACATCCCCGCTTACCCTCGTTTAGAGGCATTTGGAGATCTCGTTGGAGATCGACGTTCGTGTTTGGATTTGCCCTAATCTCGCACTTGGTGGAGATTATCGTTGGGATTCCCAGATTTCCCAAATTGATGGAAGATTCGGAAGGTTTCTTGCAAAAAGACTACTCTTCTTGTTTAGGTTTGATTTAGAAGACGGATTGACATCCCGTTCTTCCTTCTTGCCTAAGATTGTGTTTGTTTGTTCTATTCCGGATCTTGTGACGATATTTGTTCTTGATTGTGACTTTGAGATTGGTTTGGAGTTTATTGAAAGTTTTCGGAAGTTTTCATCTTTTAATCTTTTAATTCTTGAATTGATATCAACATGACTATTATTGGCTAAAAACCCTTAACAATTCTAAGGTGAAGGGTTGATAGTTGTGGCTTAGATGATGATAGATTGATCGTAAATAGATTAGACCCTGAGAGTTCGAGAGAATTGTCGACGAACCCTAAATTACGGGTTGTTCTTGAGTTCCACGACCGTGGAATCCCAAGATCCAACCGTAATTTCCCTTAAGTTTACGAACCTGCTTTTACTTTAATCCAAAGTTAAAGATTTGCTTTAACTTAGTTTAGACTTGTCTTTTCTAGGTGGTAGTGAAGCCTCAACAACCTCTACCTCGATTAGGAGTGTCACAACCTTAATCGGTTAAGTTAGTCTTGATCCTTGGATTACAAGTTTGGGTATTTGACATTAATTCTTATCTTTAGAACCTTTCTATATTGAAGCCTCAACAACCTGTATAGAGAGTGTCTTGTAGGTGAGTCATATAAGGTTTTTGGAACTTCACCGTACGATTACCTTACATTAGCATACCTTTGCATATCTCAACTCTGTCTTTATATCATTAAGTATATCTTGAATCGATTGCCACAGCTGGATACTTGGATCCTTAGGATTGTTGTTTTCCCAATATTTGCAAAACTCTCATACTTACTCGCTTGATAATCTGCAATTGAATTTGTTCCCACCCAATTCCCTGTGTTCGATACTCTGGAATACTTGCTAATCTACACCAATCCGTACACTGCGGGTTCGCTTGCTTGATTCTAGTTTTATAAATTTAAAGCTTATTTGCACACACCTTTAGGGGCGAACAAGTTTTTGGCGCCGTTGCCGGGGACTTGGTTTCGGCCGAATTCGGTAGCCGGTTGTCAAGCTTGGGAGCTTGCTCTCGTTATTTGATATTACTTTGAGTGCATGCGCAGGTCTAGGAACACCGAAGATCTCTTACCTCTTGATCAAGAGCTAGAGAAAACTTTAAGGAAAAAGCGCAAGGAAAAGAAGATGGCTGAAGAACACGAACGTGATCTTCAAGCGGAGTTGGCGGAGAAGGAAGCTCAACTCCAATGGAATGAGAACCTCCGCCGGGATGAAATGGATCGTCATCAATCTGAAGTTAGCAGACTACAGGATACGATGTTCCAAATGAGGATAGAGTTAAGCGACCTTAAGAATAAAGGAAGCAAGAAATCCTCAAGGAGGGGATCAAGATCTAGAAGAAGAAGAAGTCATTCATCCGCTGATGATAGTGACTCTTCCATGCCACCGTTAGAAGAAATTGATCCCACGATCAATGCGAATCCTTTTCATCCACAAGGAGCTGTTAATCGCCGTGTTCCACACAGGAACGCAAGGATAGAGCGTGTGGACGATGAGCCAAGAACTCTTGGCCAGCGGATGGATCCAACACAACAACCACGCCGCTTGGGCGTGAATTTTGATGCTGAAGATGTACAAGGGTTTAGTTTCAACCTTCAAGTTATTACTCTTGTTCGCCAAAACCAATTTGGTGGGACAAGCGCTGAATCTCCACACCAACACTTGCAAAACTTTGAGTGTATGATGGAGATGATGAGACCGAAGAATGCTACCACCAACAGCTACAAGCTCAAGCCCTTCTTCTTCTCTTTGAAAGGGAAAGCGTTGTCTTGGTACCAAGCTCTTCCTAGTGGGAAACTAGATACGTGGGAAGACCTTTCCGCGGAGTTCCTCACCAAATTCTTTCCGCCTTCCAAAACGGCGGAACTTAGAGGTAAGATTAATGCTTTTTCCATGAGACCTAACGAAAGTTTGTTTCAATCTTGGGAAAGGTTTCAGGATTTGCTCTTGGATTGCCCTCATCATGGCATATCCAAACTTGCCTTGCTGGAGATTTACTACAAGGGGCTGGATGCGGGAACGCAATTCAACCTCCAATCCCTCTCATGTGGAACTTTCATGGACATGAGAGAAGATGACGCTTGGGACTTCATTGAGAAGCAAGCAAGAGTCATAGAGAAGTATTCCCACCGGAAAGTGGAGGGAAATCGTGTGGAGCAAGGAGCAAAGCTCACACATGAAGCTCAAAATCAGATTTTCTCCCTCAAGAATGAGATCAAAGAGTTGAAGGAGGCTATCAAGACCAACTTCCCAAAGCAACAAGGGAAAGATGTTGGTTATTTGGGCAACAACAATGGCGGTGATAACACAAACCGCAACAACAACAACAACCGGAACAATAACCGGAGCAACAATTGGAATGGCAACAACAACAATAATAACGGCCGGAACAACAATTGGAACAACAATAGGGGTTCAAGTAACAACAATTGGCGCTCCAATCAACAAAATTCCGGTAACTCTTATCCTTCCAATTCTAATTCACTAACTCCACCTTCCTCTTCCTCTACTCCTTTGAAAAGCTAGGGGCAAACATCAAATGGAGGAAACACTTCGGGAAAGGAGAAGCTCGATCCCATATTGGAGACGATTTTGGGAAAGCTTCAAGGGTTGGAGAACCGCCTCATCAAGGTTGATGATCAAGTTTCTAAGGTTGATAAAGCTCAAAAGGTTTTAGAAAACCAAATGTTCAACCATGCGGAGGAAGTTCCTAGGAATCAAGGGAAGCTTCCAGGAAAGACGGAGGACAAACCTAAGGGAAGGGTGATGGCGATAACAACTAGGAGCGGAGTGACTACTACCGATCCGCAGCCTACGTTCGTTGAAGTCCCCGTAGAGAAGGGGAAGGAGAAGGAATATGTCTATGTTCCTTCACCAGCTTACAAGCCTCCCCTACCATTCCCTCAATCTAGAGCGCGAGCGCGCCTAGATAAACAATTCGGTAAGTTCATAGAACTCATGAGTAAGCTGCATATTAATATACCCTTCAATGATGCTATTGTAGGTATGCCGGCTTATGGCAAGTTCTTGAAGGAGCTCCTCTCTAACAAGAGGAAGCTAGAAGATTTCGGTGAGGTCAAGATGAGTTCGGATTCTTCGGATCTCATCAAGACCATGAAGGAGAAAATGCCCCCAAAATTGAAGGATCCGGGGTCATTTTGCATTCCCATTGGCGTGGGAGATGTCACATACGACGCTTTATGTGACTTAGGAGCAAGTGTGAGCATCATACCACTTGCATTGTGCAGGAAGATCGGTTTAGGCGACCCTAAACCGGTGAAGATGACATTATACATGGCGGATCGATCCATCACTCGCCCCGTCGGTATTGTAGAAGACGTCCCGGTCAAGCTAGGTAAATTCTTTGTCCCCATTGATTTTGTCGTGCTTGACATTCCTGCAGATAGCCCGGTCCCGATCATACTCGGAAGACCGTTTCTTGCAACTTCCGGCTGCATAGTCGATTGCAAGAATGGGAGACTCGCTTTTGATATAGGAGAAGAGAAAGTAGAGTTCGTTCTTTCCACTCTAGTGAAGGAGCCAATCTTCGATGAGGATATTTACGATGTCCAAGATGAAGAAGGGTTATCTAGGGAGGAGGTAAGTGCGATTCTCTTTAACGATCCTTTACAAAAAGTCATTACTATGAGTCTAACAGATGTAGGGGAAGAAGAAGAGTGCAAAGAGGAATTGAAGCCTTAGAAGCACAAGAAGAGATGCATGAAGTGGAATTTGAGAAACTCCACGATGAGGCTGAGAACGTTAGAATCCACGGTCATACCCTGTATTCCACGACCGTGGATTTCACAACCAAAACCGTCCTCCACTCCAGGGAGTTATACGGTCGTGGAGAAGATGTGACAACCGTATTTCCCTTCCACGCCCTAAACCACGGCCGTGGAGGACATGATCCACCCGTAATTTTGGCCGTGGAAGAGAGCGATCGGGACACTTCTTCAACTTCTTCTGATTCTTCTCCAACACACTCAACACCCTTAGAAACTTCTAAGGAGACATCGGATGCTCCTCAAGGATCGTTGGAAGCTCCGAAAGCGATTGAACTAAAACCACTTCCTACTCATCTAAGGTACGCTTTTCTAGGATCTAATTCTACCTTTCCGGTTATCATTAGTTCCGCTTTAAGCATAGATGAACATGAACAGCTCATGATTGTCCTTAGGAAACATAGGAAAGCTTTAGGCTATACTATTGAGGACTTAGTAGGAATTAAACCCTCCCTATGCATGCATAAGATACTAATGGAGGAAGACTTTAGAACTTCAAGACAACCTCAAAGGCGGTTGAATCCGACCATGAAGGAGGTTGTCAAGAAGGAAATTCTTAAACTTCTTGATGCAGGTATCATCTACCCTATTTCCGATAGTAAGTGGGTGAGTCCGGTTCAAGTGGTTCCGAAGAAGGGAGGAATGACGGTCATCACCAACAAGAACAACGAACTCATTCCTACCCGAACCGTGACTGGATGGCGGATGTGCATAGACTACCGCAAGCTCAACAACGCAACGCGGAAGGATCATTTTCCATTGCCATTCCTTGATCAAATGCTTGAAAGGTTAGCACAACATTCACATTTTTGCTACCTTGACGGTTATAGTGGTTTCTTTCAGATTCCGATACACCCGGATGATCAAGAGAAGACCACATTTACGTGCCCTTGGGGTACGTTCGCTTATAGGAGAATGCCGTTTGGGCTTTGCAACGCCCCAGCCACCTTTCAACGGTGCATGATGGCCATCTTCTCCGAATACATAGAGGAAATGGAAGTCTTCATGGACGACTTCTCTGTATACGGTCCCTCTTTTAACGATTGCCTTTCTAACCTTTCTCTTGTTTTGCAAAGATGTGAAGACACTAACCTAGTACTTAATTGGGAAAAGTGCCAATTTATGGTTAGGGAAGGAATCGTATTAGGTCACTTAGTCTCTAGTAGAGGGATAGAAGTACACAAAGCTAAGATAGATGTTACGTTAAAAAGTGTGCACGCAATAAGCCTTAAATTTATACTCGTTATAATTATCCTAACTTCTAGCGCACCCGTAGTGTACGGGACATTTGTAGTATGGATAGTATTCCGAGGTCGAACACAAGGACTAAGGTGAAATCGATTCGGTTTTGTGATTTAGTTTAGTGAAGGTCTAAGGTTAGAAAAGAGGAAAACAAAGAACGAAAATCTCAAATGTTTTTGGTTGGTTTTTGATGATCAAAGATCACAATTCATGCAAGGTGAACAATCAACAAAATAAACAAAAATGGACAGCCAAACGAGATAATGATCAAGGAAAGGAAAAGACGGATTCTAGGGGTTGGAAGTTCCGGTTATGGCATAGAACTCAAGTTATCTATTCATTCTTTGGATTAACTATGACATGTTGGGATTAGGTGTATCTAATTTGGGATCAATTACCGGGTAGGTCTCATGATCCAACTAATCCACTCTTAAGATCTCATTACCGGGTAAGTCTCTAAGATCCTAAGGATGGGAATTCTACTCAAACCGGATTGTAAATTAGGGATCTAACCTATCCTTACCGGGTAAGTCTCGGACAAGGGAAGTCCTAAGTAACTATCCTAGTACATCTAGTCCAATGGCGGCTTATTAGGCTCACCACTACCTAAGGTTTGCTATTTTAGATTCTAAGGGCAAGGATTACCGGGTAAGTCTTTCCTAACTCTTAGTCGCTACACTAAGTCACCCTAGGGTAGGTTAAACTCAACAAACACTTAGGATTTCAACATTTATAGGTCTAAGGCAAAAATTCCTTCGAACCAGGGAAAATCACGGTTTGTTCTTCCGAATCCACGGCCGTGGTTCTTCAAGAACTACCCGTAATTTCTAACAGCTTCTACGATTATAAGCAAAAGTCATCCAAAGGCGATTCTAAGTCTGTCCTATCATAGTTCTAACCATAACCATCCTTTCCTTACCCTAGAACCGCATCAATTTAGCCTACAACATTCATAATGGAAATCAAAGCAAACAAACATAAAATCATAACATCCATTGCAAGATAATGAAAGAAAAGAGATGAACAAGTGAACTTCAAAATCAAACCAATCTGAAAATGGAATTAGAACAACTTACAACCCTTCCAAAAGAAGGTTCAAGGGTTCACAAATCTCTAGAAATAAAATCCGAAATACAAGAAGCTATGGTGTGTGTTCTTCTCTCCTGTTCAATTGAACCTTTCTTCTTCTCTTGGGCACTTTCCTTCCTAGAAAAATCTTCTTCTCTTGAGAATATATTTGTTAGAGAGAAATGGATAATGGATGAGCTGCTCCCAAACTACCCCAGCTGCCTCAAACAACCCATGATGGACCACTTTTATAACAAATCTTTCATGAGCTGGCCATGAGAGTCGTGGCACAGCTGTCACGAGAATCTGGCAAAATCCACGGTCGTTTCCACGGCCGTGGTTCTTCAGGGAACCGTGATTCTATGCAGAAACTTCGCCTTGGATCATTGAGCTGTGGTTTGGTGCATGGCTAGTGTTGTCAAGGTTCCATGAGTCCTCCTTAGCCCTTTGCTTATGTCCTAATGAGTCCGAGGACGTGTCATCTAAATGAATGATCCTTTAACGCATCGTTTTAGCTCTAAACTTCCCGAAATACCTACAAAACGCACACAAGTCCGTGTAGACGTCTATCTCGACAAAATACATGTTTTGAGTGCAAAACGTATTGGACTAGTGCTAGATCATGCATGATTGAGCGAGAATCCCATCTAAATGTACACCTAAAACTATGCTATAAATCGTGTTATCAAAATACCCCATACTTAAGGTTTGTTCGTCCCCGAGCAAATTCCCAACTATAGATTAAGAGATGACATGATTTATGTATGCAGAAAAATGGCAAAATCTTTTTGGGTTTTGTGCTTCTACTATTGGATCACCTTCATAGTCATGATCAATGGCAACTTGATAAGCAATTATGTATCAAACAATAAGGGCATGGAAAGACAATTGTACTTAACTCAAAAGCATGCATGAGATATGAGATTGAAGAGGTCAAGAATATCAAGAGTCTATCCAATCTAGATTACTAAGCCTTACAAACATGCAAGTAGGTCATAAGGGCTTGTGACATAAAAGGCTAAGAAACGTTGCAATCGGGCGGGGGATTCTCTAGGTTATGTGATGCTAATCCGGGAATAGAACTAACTTCACTTCCTTGTCCTCGATCAACTTCCCCCAAGTGTATATTTTTCCCTATCTTGCTTTCTTTTCTTTTTTTTTTCTTTAACTCGTTTTTGAGACAATGGCATTGGTGTACAATAGCCTAAACCTCGGTGATTAGCCATCCTCAGGCTTTTTCTCTTTTTCGAGGTGCATCCACACCGGGCACACATACCAAAGCTCGTTAGGGCTATTGGTTAATTTGACTTTGGCAAGGCACCAACACCCGATTATGTGAAGTGTACCGAGTTACTTGTCATCTAAACCAACGCCCCCAAACCTATATTTGGCTACACTTCCTCAAAAACTTCAGCATTTCATTCACGACATTCTTTTCATTACATCCTCACCCCGCATTTGCTTTTCACACATTTCAACACACTAGCATGCTCCTATTCCCGGATGGGTTTAAAGGAGGTCGAATTTATATTCATTTGAGGTGTTCAAGCAATCATGGTCAAGATGAGAAGTAGAAAGAGATGAAATGCCTTATTCATTCCTAGATGGTATGCAAGAACTATCGTGTAATTTCGATTTTCAATACTCAATTCATTCTAGGCAATCATCATGATCACAAGTCATTCATAGAATTCAAGAGAAGTAGTTCAAGTCCACATATGCATTTATCAATTCAACACATAAGGTCATCCATAGCCAATCACAAGACAAGTTTCATCATTAGGATCATATCCAAGCCTAGAAAGCACAAAAAAAATTTTAAATTTTCTGATTTTTATGGGATTTTCGATTTAAGTATGTACAATGCAACACATGTGCAAGTGTTAACCTATCCTAGATGCTCATCATGCAAAGGATCATGCAAACCCCACCCCATACTTAGAAACACATTGTCCCCAATGTGGTATACAAGTAAAGAGAGTGAAAGAAGGTTCTCACAATGTAAAAGTGTTTGCTATGGTATTCGGGATTGTTCAAGTGAATCGATGTTGGATGATCCTATCAACCATGGTAGAGAGCTCTAAGCATTCCTTCAAAGCTTCGGAACCCGCACTAGGCACCGCTAGCCGTCCAAGTTCCGCGTCCGCTCCACCCATAATTGGTGAGGGGTTCATCATCATCATTCACATGTCAAGAAAGACTTCCAATGCAACTAATGCTTCTAGCACACACACGAAACACGAAACACACAAAGCACATAAAAACAGAAAAATCTAAGCAAAGATGAAAAATGAAAAATGTTATCAATGGGTTGCCTCCCACCAAGCGCTTCTTTAAGGTCATTAGCTTGACCAAACGCGGGGGCGTTTATTCAAGGTGAAGTGGGGCAATCATGTCTATCGGGGCTCCCGGAATATACTTCTTCAAGCGATACCCATTCACTTTGAAATTTCCACAATGCTCCCCTCCTATCTCAATAGCTCCATGGGGAAAGATCTTCTTCACCACATATGGCCCGGTCCATCTTGATTTGAGCTTTCCGAGAAAGAGCCTTAGCCTTGAGTTGAAGAGAAGGACAAGATCTCCTTCACTCAACTCCTTTGGAATGATCCTCTTGTCATGCCACCTTTTGGTTCTCTCCTTGTAGATCCGGGCATTCTCATAGGCTTCCAACCGGAGCTCTTCAAGGGCATTGATATCGAGCAACCTCTTTTCTCCCGCCTCCTTGAGGTCAAAATTTAGCCACTTAATGGCCCAATAAGCTCTATGCTCCATTTCCACCGGAAGATGGCAAGACTTGCCATAGACCAACTTGTAGGGGGTGGTTCCAATTGGTGTCTTGAAGGCGGTTCTATATGCCCATAGTGCGTCATTGAGCTTCATAACCCAATCCTTCCTTGTCCTAGACACCGTCTTCTCGAGGATGGCCTTGATCTCTCGGTTGGAGATCTCCACTTGACCACTAGTTTGGGGATGGTAGGGTGTTGCTACCTTATGAGTCACCCCATACTTGGCCAAAAGTGCCCCAAAATTCCTATTTGTGAAGTGCTTCCCTCCATCACTAATGATCACCCTTGGTGTTCCAACCCTAGGGAAGATCACTCGGTTGAAGAACCGCACCACCACCTTGGCATCATTTGTAGGAGAGGCAATTGCCTCCACCCATCTTGACACATAGTCCACCGCCAATAGGATGTAGAGATTGCCACATGAAGAAGGGAATGGTTCCATGAAATCTACACCCCACACATCAAAAATTTCAACTTCTTGGATGTTGTTCAAGGGCATTTCATTCCTCCTTGAGATGTTCCCCGTCCTTTGGCAAGCATCACATGCCGCTACAAAACCTTGTACATCTCGAAACAAGTTAGGCCAATAAAAACAGGATTGCAATACCTTTGCACATGTTTTGTGTGAGCTAGCATGGCCTCCACATGGTAAGGAGTGACAATGCCGGATCACACTCTCCATTTCATCTTCCGGTATGCATCTTCTAAGCACCCCATCCGGGCCTCTCTTGAATAGAAGTGGCTCACTCCAATAGTAATGCCTTACATCGTTGAAAAACTTCTTCCTTTGTGCATATGTAAGTCCGGGAGGCATTTCCTCACACACCAAGTAGTTCACGATGTCGGCGTACCATGGCTCATTTCCTCTAGCCACTTGGAACAAGCATTCCTCCACCATTTGCAATTGTTCATCCCGGAATGAATCATCTATCGGGATGTTGTCTCTCCCAAGCTCCAATGGTGGGAGTCTACTAAGGTGATCCGCCACGGAGTTATCGGATCCCTTCTTATCTCGTATCTCCAAATCAAACTCTTGAAGAAGAAGGATCCACCGAATCAACCTTGGTTTGGCATCCTTCTTTGTAAGTAGATAACGGATCGCCGCATGATCCGTATAAACTATGACCTTCGCTCCAACAAGGTACGAGCGGAACTTCTCGAATGCATACACCACCGCCAACAACTCCTTCTCGGTGGTGGCATAATTGAGTTGGGCATCATCTAGCGTCTTGCTAGCATAGTAAATAGCATGAGTACGCCCTTCTTTCCTTTGCCCTAAAACGGCCCCAACGGCCACATCACTTGCATCGCACATGATTTCAAATGGTAGACTCCAATCCGGAGGTTGCATGATAGGCGCGGAGATCAAGGCGCTCTTCAACCTACAAAACGCTTCAAGACAATCTTTGGAAAAAACAAAATCAACATCTTTCATTAGTAGGTTAGTGAGAGGCTTTGAAATTTTAGAGAAATCTCGAATGAACCTCCGGTAAAAACCGGCATGCCCTAAGAAACTGCTTACCCCCTTCACCGAGGTAGGTGGTGGCAACTTCTCTATCGTTTCAATCTTAGCTCTATCAACCTCAATGCCACGGTTAGACACCAAGTGTCCTAACACAATTCCTTCACTTACCATGAAGTGGCATTTTTCCCAATTTAAGACAAGATTTGTCTCTTCACATCTTTGCAACACTAATGACAAGTTAGCCAAGCAATCATCGAAAGAAGAACCATAAACAGAGAAATCATCCATGAACACTTCCATGATATTTTCTATGTATTCCGAAAAGATGGCCATCATGCATCTTTGAAAAGTGGCGGGTGCATTACACAACCCAAATGGCATTCTCCTATATGCAAAGGTACCCCATGGACATGTAAAAGTTGTTTTCTCTTGGTCATCGGGGTGGATAGGGATTTGGAAGAATCCACTATACCCATCTAGATAGCAAAAGTGAGAGTGTTGAGCTAACCTTTCTAGCATTTGGTCAATGAAGGGGAGGGGGAAGTGATCTTTCCTAGAGGCCATGTTCAATTTCCTATAATCAATGCACATCCTCCACCCCGTAACCGTCCTAGTCGGTATTAGTTCATTGTTCTCATTAGTTACTACCGTCATTCCACCCTTCTTAGGCACTACATGAACGGGGCTAACCCACTTACTATCCGAGATAGGGTAGATAATTCCCGCATCTAGCAACTTAATGATTTCCTTTTTGACCACCTCTTTCATTATAGGATTCAATCTCCTTTGATGTTTAATAGAGGGTTTGTGGTTATCTTCCATCATTATCTTATGCATGCACAAAGATTGCTTAATGCCAACCAAATCATCTATAGTATAACCAATGGCTTTCCTATGCAATCTTAGTTCACGCAGCAATTTAGCAAGTTCTTCATCACTCAAGCATGCATTAACAATCACAGGATATGTAGAATTGTCACCAAGAAATGCATACTTTAAATGAGAGGGGAGGGGTTTAAGTTCAAGTGAGGGAGGACCTTTATCGGTTGAAGATGATCCAAATAAGGTTGGATGAGATGAGTCCAAAGCAAATGAAGACTCCCCATGGCCCCTAGAAGTTTGATCATCATTAAGAGCTGATTCAGGGAAAACCACGATTGGAAACACGGGTTTCTCATTTTCCACGACCGTGGTTTTTGCCAAGTTTGCTTCTCGGAGCTGTCTAGAAAGTTTGACGGCCGTGGTTTGTAAATCTCGACCGTGGAACTTGCAGCTGTTCAACACTTCTTCGTGGCTTTCAAATCCAACTCTAGGCTCCTCTTCCAATGCATCCAAGGCTTTGATCTCTTCATTGCAAGCCTCCTCATCGTCTTCCTCCATCATGCTTAAGGTAAGAACCTTTTCCAAAGGGTCCTTGATCAAGATCGAGCTCACAACTTCTCTAGATTCTTCTTGCTCGATTATGTTGAAGATATCTTCATCAAGGGTTGGCCCTTTCATCATGGTGGACAACTTGAACTTGATGTTCTCTTCTCCAATGTTGAAGGAGAGAGTCCCGTTCTTGCAATCCACTAAACATCCGGAAGTGGCTAGGAAAGGCCTTCCTAGGATGATAGGAACCGGATAATCCGCCGGAATGTCCAACACTACAAAATCGATAGGCACGTAGAATCCTCCTAGCTGCACCGGAATGTCCTCTAGAATCCCAACCGGATGAGTGATAGAGCGGTCCGCCATATAGAGGGTCATCTTGACCGGCTTTGGCTCTCCTAGCCCGACCTTGTTGCTAAGTGCAAGCGGTATGATGCTTACACTTGCCCCAAGATCACAAAGGGCTTCGTACTTCACGTCTCCTACTCCAATTGGAACGCAAAAAGAGCCCGGATCTCTTAGCTTGGGAGGCATTTCCTCCTTCATCGTTTGGATCAACTCCGAGGATCTCTTGGTCATCCTTATCTCCCCATACTCCTCCAACTTCCTTTTGTTGGAGAGTATTTCTTTCAAAAACTTGCCATACGCCGGCATTCCTAAGATGGCATCCATGAACGGAATGTTAATATGTAATTTGGACATTAGTTCAAGGAACTTACCAAAATGATTGTCTAAACGAGCCCTCGCTCTTGATTGTGGGAATGGTAGTGGCGGCTTGTATGGAGGCGGTGCCACATAGGTTGGCTCTACATCCTTGCTCTTGCCTCCATCATCTTGTTTTCTTCCCTCTTCTACCACTACTTGTTTTCCCTTAGCTTGGTCCTTGGGCAAAGGATCCTTCATACTCAACCCACTCCTTGTTGTGATAGCCAACACTTGGCTTCTTGGGTTGTCTTCGGTTCTTCCGGGAAGCTTCCCCGGATCCCTATGTGCTTCACCCGCCTTTTGAAAGACTTGTGCTTCCAAGACCTTTTGAGCCTTAGAGATTGAAATCACGGTGCTCTCAAGTCCACTCAATCTTCCTAGCAATTGTTCAAACATGACTTCGGTCCTATCCTTCGAAGGTTGAGTAAAACCGGGTGGAGGTTCTTGTGAAGCTCTTTGTGGTGGAGTTGTGCTTGTGGAGGCGGGAGGGTTCAAGGCTCCATCTGGATTAGAGTAAGAAAATCCGGGATGGTTGTGGTTCGGCCGGTAATTGTTGAATTGCCGGTTGTTGTTGAAATTTCTTGGGCCTTGGTAATTGTTGAAGTTGCCTCTTCCCATATAATTCACATCCTCCTCTTTGGATGACAAGTTAGCTTGTGGAGGTACTTGAGGAGTTGCTTGGCTCTTCAAGGTGGTAGTACACATCTCTCTCAAGGATTTCAACTCATTGTTGATGGCGTCAAGCTTGAAATTGCTCATGGTGACTTCACTCACCTCATATGCTCCCGCCTTTCTTCCTTCGCTCTTCCTATGAGAGTATTTTTCAATCACTAGAGCTTGCTTCTCCACAAACTCCCAAGCATCGTCTACATGTTTCTCCATAAATGTCCCACCGGAAAGAGATTGAAGCTTGAATTGACTATCTTCATCAAGCCCTTTGAAATAGATCTCTAATAGCTCAATCTTCGGTATGCCATGGTGCGGACAATCTAGGAGAAGGTCTTTGAATCTCTCCCAAGACTTGAACAAACTTTCTCTATCCCTCATCACAAAGGCATTGATCTTCCCTCTTAATTCGGTGGTCTTGGAAGGTGGGAAGAACTTGGTCAAGAACTCGGTTGTCATCTCCTCCCAAGTACCAACTCGCCCTTGTGGAATAGATTGATACCAAGCCAAGGCTTTGTCCTTAAGAGAGAAGGAAAAGGCCCTTAGCTTGTGGTTGTTGCTCTCCAATCTTGGTGGTCTAAGAGTCTCCATCAAAATCTCATAGTTCATCAAATGTTGGTGAGGAGACTCTCCTTCCATCCCTCCAAATTGATTATGCCGGATCATTTGAAGAACTTGAGGGCGGAGCTCATAGTTGTGGGTTGCGGGATCTCCTAGATTCACACCCGGTCGGTGTGCTCTTTGTGCCGGATCCATACGTCTCCCTAGGGTTTGTGGTTCCTCGATAGCAATGGGAACAACCCTAACATTGGCCGCCGGCTGCGGTTGTGGTGGAGGAGGTGGAGGTTGTCGGCGATTAAGCTCTCCTTGAACGAGGGCTTGCCTAATCTCTTCAATCTCCCTCCTAGTTTCCTCTTGCCTCTCATTGGCAAGTCTCCTCTCTTCCTCCAAGAGCTCATCTCTTAGCCTTATTTGCTCTAAGGCTTCATCCAATTCAGCTTGGAGGTTTCTTCCGGCCATCTCTTTCTCTTTTCGGATGTTCTTAGCTCTAGATCGAAGGGTTTTCTCCGGTTCGGGATCGAATGGAGCTAAATCCTTTCCACGAGATCTTCGCATACACCTAAAGAGTAATAGATGTCCTGAAAAGCAAAGACACAAACCAAAAGAGATCAAAAGCAACAAGAAAGATCTACACTAGAAACAATCACAAAATAGACTCAATCTAGACCTAGTCCCCGGCAACGGCGCCAAAAACTTGTTACGCTAAAAAGTGTGCACACAATAAGCCTTAAATTTATACTCGTTATAATTATCCTAACTTCTAGCGCACCCGCAGTGTACGGGACGTTTGTAGTATGGATAGTATTCCGAGGTCGAACACAAGGACTAAGGTGAAATCGATTCGGTTTTGTGATTTAGTTTAGTGAAGGTCTAAGGTTAGAAAAGAGGAAAACAAAGAACGAAAATCTCAAATGTTTTTGGTTGGTTTTTGATGATCAAAGATCACAATTCATGCAAGGTGAACAATCAACAAAATAAACAAAAATGGACAGCCAAACGAGATAATGATCAAGGAAAGGAAAAGACGGATTCTAGGGGTTGGAAGTTCCGGTTATGGCATAGAACTCAAGTTATCTATTCATTCTTTGGATTAACTATGACATGTTGGGATTAGGTGTATCTAATTTGGGATCAATTACCGGGTAGGTCTCATGATCCAACTAATCCACTCTTAAGATCTCATTACCGGGTAAGTCTCTAAGATCCTAAGGATGGGAATTCTACTCAAACCGGATTGTAAATTAGAGATCTAACCTATCCTTACCGGGTAAGTCTCGGACAAGGGAAGTCCTAAGTAACTATTCTAGCACATCTAGTCCAATGGCGGCTTATTAGGCTCACCACTACCTAAGGTTTGCTATTTTAGATTCTAAGGGCAAGAATTACCGGGTAAGTCTTTCCTAACTCTTAGTCGCTACACTAAGTCACCCTAGGGTAGGTTAAACTCAACAAACACTTAGGATTTCAACATTTATAGGTCTAAGGCAAAAATTCCTTCGAACCAGGGAAAATCACGGTTTGTTCTTCCGAATCCACGGCCGTGGTTCTTCATGAACTACCCGTAATTTCTAACAGCTTCTACGTTTATAAGCAAAAGTCATCCAAAGGCGATTCTAAGTTTGTCCTATCATAGTTCTAACCATAACCATCCTTTCGTTACCCTAGAACCGCATCAATTTAGCCTACAACATTCATAATGGAAATCAAAGCAAACAAACATAAAATCATAACATCCATTGCAAGATAATGAAGGAAAAGAGATGAACAAGTGAACTTCAAAATCAAACCAATCTGAAAATGGAATTAGAACAACTTACAACCCTTCCAAAAGAAGGTTCAAGGGTTCACAAATCTCTAGAAATAAAATCCGAAATACAAGAAGCTATGGTGTGTGTTCTTCTCTCCTCTTCAATGGAACCTTTCTTCTTCTCTTGGGCACTTTCCTTCCTAGAAAAATCTTCTTCTCTTGAGAATATATTTGTTAGAGAGAAATGGATAATGGATGAGCTGCTCCCAAACTACCCCAGCTGCCTCAAACAACCCATGATGGACCACTTTTATAACAAATCTTTCATGAGCTGGCCATGAGAGTCGTGGCACAGCTGTCACGAGAATCTGGCAAAATCCACGGTCGTTTCCACAGCCGTGGTTCTTCAGGGAACCGTGATTCTATGCAGAAACTTCGTCTTGGATCATTGAGCTGTGGTTTGGTGCATGGCTAGTGTTGTCAAGGTTCCATGAGTCCTCCTTAGCCCTTTGCTTATGTCCTAATGAGTCCGAGGATGTGTCATCTAAATGAATGATCCTTTAACGCATCGTTTTAGCTCTAAACTTCCCGAAATACCTACAAAACGCACACAAGTCCGTATAGACGTCTATCTCGACAAAATACATGTTTTGAGTGCAAAACGTATTGGACTAGTGCTAGATCATGCATGATTGAGCGAGAATCCCATCTAAATGTACACCTAAAACTATGCTATAAATCGTGTTATCAATAGAGACCATAGAGAAACTTCCTCCCCCAACTTCGGTGAAAGGGATAAGAAGTTTCCTAGGACATGCTGGATTCTACAGACGTTTCATTAAGGACTTCTCTAAGATATCAAAACCGCTCACTAATCTATTGATGAAGGATGCAGTTTTTGAGTTTTCGCAGGAATGCTTGGATGCGTTTAACACGATTCGGCAAGCTCTAATTTCAGCACCCATTATCCAACCTCCGGATTGGACTCTACCCTTTGAGGTTATGTGCGATGCTAGTGACGTAGCTATTGGAGCTGTTCTTGGACAACGAAAGGAAGGGCGAACCCATGCCATATATTATGCTAGCAAGACGCTAGATGAAGCGCAGCTCAACTATGCCACTACCGAAAAAGAGTTTTTAGCCATTGTGTATGCTATTGACAAGTTTCGCTCTTATCTTGTAGGTGCAAAGGTGATTGTCTACACGGATCATGCTGCGATCCGATACCTCCTTGCAAAGAAAGATGCGAAGCCAAGGCTAATTAGATGGATTCTTCTCCTACAAGAATTCGATCTTGAGATCCGCGACAAGAAGGGTTCAGAAAATTCTGTTGCGGATCATTTGAGTCGCCTAACACATCTAGAGGACGACCATCTACCCATCGATGACTCCTTTCCGGACGAACACTTACACATCATAGAGGAGTGCATCAACGTGATCTCCAAAGGTAACGAACCATGGTTTGCTGATTTTGTTAACTATTTGGTTTGCCAGGAGATACCACCCGGACTATCCTACGCACAAAGGAAGAAGTTCTTTAAGGACGTCCGGGAATACTATTGGAACGAGCCTCTCCT
Organism: Fagopyrum esculentum; assembly: GCA_033239045.1. Taxonomy (NCBI): domain Eukaryota; kingdom Viridiplantae; phylum Streptophyta; class Magnoliopsida; order Caryophyllales; family Polygonaceae; genus Fagopyrum; species Fagopyrum esculentum. Next base: position 119,255,757 of record BSUD01000002.1, read on the forward strand.
CTTTAAGAGAGGTCCGGATGGCATCATTCGGCGATGTGTTCCGGAAGATGAGATGCAAAGTGTCATCCGCCATTGTCATTCACTACCTTGTGGAGGACACGCTAGTTCGAACAAGACTAGCGCAAAGGTATTGCAATCTGGATTCTTTTGGCCTACTTTATTTAGAGATGTGCAATCCTTTGTTTCTTGCTGCGATGCTTGTCAAAGAACAGGCAATATTTCTAGAAGGAATGAGATGCCCCTCAACAACATCCAAGAGGTGGAGATTTTCGACGTTTGGGGAGTTGATTTCATGAGACCATTCCCATCTTCTTGTGGAAATCAATACATACTATTGGCGGTAGACTACGTTTCTAGATGGGTGGAAGCAATTGCCTCTCCCACAAATGATGCCATGGTGGTGGTTAAGTTCTTCAACAAGACCATCTTCCCGCGATTTGGGATGCCAAGGACTATCATTAGTGATGGAGGTTCTCACTTCATAGCCCGTCGCTTTGAAGCTCTTCTAGCTAAGTATGGGGTTACTCACAAGGTCGCTACCCCTTATCATCCACAAACAAGTGGACAAGTTGAGATCTCAAATAGGGAGATCAAAGGAATTCTAGAGAAGACAGTTTCAAGGACAAGGAAGGATTGGTCCTTGAAGCTTGACGATGCATTATGGGCGTACCGGACTGCGTACAAGACTCCCATTGGAACCACGCCATACAATCTTGTGTATGGGAAGTCTTGTCACTTACCGGTAGAGTTGGAGCACAAAGCGTTTTGGGCTATCAAGTGGCTGAATTTCGGCATGAAGGAAGCGGGAGAGAAACGTCTCCTAGACATCAATAAGCTGGATGAACTCCGCTTGAACTCTTATGAAAACGCTAAGATCTACAAGGAGAGAGCAAAGCGTTGGCATGATAAGCATATCATTCCAAAGGACTTCAAAGAAGGAGATCAAGTTCTCCTCTTCAATTCAAGACATCGCCTCTTTCCAGGTAAGCATAAATCCTGTTGGACCTGACCTTTTCTAATTAAGCGCATTTTCCCCCATGGTGCAGTTGAAGTATGGGGTGAAGGGAGCGGAAGTTTTAAGGTGAACGGTCAACGACTCAAGAAGTACACGCCGGAACTCCAAGCTGAAGAGTTCGCGCCTACCGCACTCGAATAAGTGCGAGATTGGTCTAGCTACGGACCTTAAACAAAGCGCTTCTTGGGAGGCAACCCAAGGTATTGCATTTTCGTTTTCGTTTTCGATTCATAGTTTAGCTTAGTATAGACGTTTTTTTTTGCTTTGTTTTTGCCTTCGATTTCTTCCGGTATGTTCGTGTTTTTGGTTGTAGGATCGATGGAGAAGGAAAAGGGAAGGATAATGTTGAAGAAAAGTGACGAAATTTGGACTTTGGAGCTTTACAGAGAGTTCCACGGCCTAAATTACGGTCGTCACAGCTACAGTGCCCGTAATTTCCAAAAGCTTTTGAAAAATCACCAAAACCACGGTTCCGTACACTTCCACGGCCGTGGAACACCCCGACAGACCGTGATTTTCAAAATTTTTGCCTGTGACTATATAAGCCACATTCTTCACAAAAACCATCCCAAACCCCTCTTTCCACGGCCTAATTGCCGAAAATCCACGACCCTCTCTCAAATCCTCGTTTCTTAATCGTTTTTAACGATTCTTCTTCCTAAACCGAAGCACATTCAACCACAAACAAGATCCAAGCGACGAATCGAGCGGAAATTCACCAACGAACGCACAATTCGGATTTTTCAATCCGAAAAATAGGTTTTTCCTCTCTTCTTGATTCTTGTCGATTTGGTTCGTTTTTGTTAGAGATTTTTAGGAAGAACTGATTTAGATTGAAAGAAATTAGACTAGGACTGCCTGTTATGGAGATTGATCGCTGATTTGCTAAGATTTGTGATTTTCTGAGACGAATCACGGTCTCTGGGGGAATTACGGCCGTGGTTTCTGAAGAACAGACCGGAATTTTCAACAGAATGGACTTTGTAAGGAGAGTTTCGGGGAGGATAAAAGAGAAGAAAAATGATCAGAATAAGAAAAGGAAGGGTAATCCCTCCTCCTCCTCATTCTCTAGGGCACCACCACCCTCTTCCCCTTCACCTCCATCCTCACCTTCACCTCCATCTTCACCCCCTCACCCTAGAGTCCCGACCATACACGACGATCATCTCGAAGCACTCGAGAGGATCAAGGAGAGGCCAGTGATTGGTCCTAGGTATTTGTTGTTGGAGGATCTAGCTCCTCTCAACATTGTGGAGGATCTTACTTGGCTCTTGGATAGAGCCGGACTAGTTATCTTCTCGGCTATCCGAGAAGACGCTTATGAGGAGATTACACGGGAGGTTGTGACGTCTTTCGAGCACAGCCACGTAGATAGGACCGTCTCTTTCCGTCTTATGGAAAGAGACTACCATTTTAGCATCCGTGAGTTTGGGACCATTTTCGGGTTCCATGAGACCTTTAACGGTCGATTTCCGAGTGGCGTTTACGCCAAGGACTTTTGGAAGGAAGTTGCGATGATTTACGCCGACGAGGACCGTTGGCAACCCGTTGATACCAAGGCTAGATTGATGTACCATCTAGCCTTGAAGATAGCTCACCGTGTTCTTTCCGAGTGTCTCTTTCCTAGGACGGAGACGCCCCAAAAGATCAAGATGGATGAGTTGTTCTTGCTTTACTCCATGCTTTATGGATGCCTGCTGATTGTGCCACTCTCTTGGCTGCTACGATGAGCAAGCTCAAGAACAAGAAGAAGGGCAACATCGGATATGGTGGGATAGTTACCCACATTGCTAGGAGCTTGGGTGTTGATTTTTCTGCTTGCACCCGCATACCGGCCGTACCTTTAGGGCTACATGCTTTCATGACTAGGGGTCTCATTTTCCCCACACATAGAGGTCCGCCTTATGCGGGCATGCCTTGGGAGAGTAGGACGGGCAGGGGTATAGAGTGGCTGCCGGAGTACTCCATTATGGCGGGACGCCATAATTGGAAGGAGACGTTCGCTGCTATGCATGCGAACAGGATAGTAGCTCCCCTTATGTCCCACCGCCGGTTTTCGAGGAGGAGGATATGGGAGATCAGTTTGAGAGTGAAGGAGGAGCCGAGCAGGAGTTTGGCACGTTTCCGGATCAGCCGGAGGCGGCCCCAGATGTACCTAGACACTCTCCACTTCTAGCTAGAGCCTCAGGCTCGTCTTCTCGCCGCGCTAGCGTGAGTGAGAGGCCTACGTGGATGACCACACCTCCCACATGGTATGGCGTTCCCCCTCCTTGGTCCATAGAGCAGCCAGCAGCACCACCACCAGCACCAGCACCATCCGACGCCCCAGCATGGTACAGTCAGGCCCCGGGATGGTACGAGCAGATGCCGGATTGGGCTACCGGCCTTTCAGAGAGAGTTGGAGCATTGGAGATCCGAGCCGATGCTAGAGACGGACGCCTAGACGACCTCGACCACATGATGAGGGATGTCTACCGCCAGCAGTTTGGGCGGTTCTATGATCCTAGCTTCTCTCCATTCCCGCCTCCGCCGGCACCGCAGTGATTTGATGCATGACCGTTCGCTTTAGACATTCCACCGCCACTTTGTGAGTTTCTTTTTCTTTTCTTTCTTTTCTTTCTTTATTTTGAACATTAGGGACAATGTTCGTCCTAAGTATGGGGTGGGATGTACTAAAAGTTTGTAATAACTCTACTCACTATGTTCGCTTTCATTCGAGACTATCATTGCATGTTCATTATGTGTTGCTCGTTTCATTATTGCATTGCATGAAAAAGAACTTGAAAAACCCATAAAAATTGAAAAATTTTGAAAATTTTGTGCTTCAAATGAATTGAGATGATTTCCATGATAATCACTACTTGTGAATTGAGTTTGATGACAATTGCATGCTTAAACGATTAGTGAATTGAAAAGGATTTGAATGTGTTGATTATACCTCTTATGCAAGTTTCATAATGTGATTATGTTACTTAAATCATGTTGAGAAATTGAAGTTGAAATCACATTATAAGTTCCTATGCTTCTTATTAAGATGATTAAGGCAATTTGATTTTTCTTTCTTCTTTCTTTGACCATTTAGCTCCTCATTGAAATATTGACCTCCTTTACCTATCCGGGAATTTGGAGAAGTGAATGAAAAAGGCATGTTTGATGTGGGAGGGCCATGAGAGCAATTATTTGCAATCAAATGAATAGAAAGTAATCTTAGGTTTGGGGGAGTCAATCATGACGATGAGTAACTCGGCACCATTCACATAGCCGGGTGTTTGTGTCTTGCCAAAGTCGAATTGATCGATATTCCTAGCGGATTATGGTATGTGCGCTAAGAGGTTGAGGCATCTCATGAAAATTGAGAAACGCCAATCTCCTAGGCTTCGGTTTTTGTGCACCTCTATCCATAACTCCAAAAGTAAAGTCGAAAAATGAAAGGAAAAAGAGCGAAGCTCTAAGTTGAAGTGTTGCGGAAACCGCAAAAGAAGAAGAAGGTAGTTGTCCACTTTCCCGGATTCACGCACCACATTCCCTTAAAGTCTCCTTCCCTTTCCATATTCTAGACCTTTTCTTTGGAAGTCCTTAAGATCAAAAGAATGTTATATGACTTGGTGATCTAAATTGAAGTTTCCTATGATTGATTTTGATAATGTTTGAAGGTTATGATGCTTGTTTAGAAGCTTAATTGATTCATGAGTTTTCTTTGCTTTTTACTCTATGATTAAGTGTGTGAAAGTTTGATAAAAGGTTGAAGCAAGGTTTGAGAATGATCTATTCTTTAGAAGGCACATTCATCCAAAAGAAGTATTGCTTTGAGAAGGTACACATATTTCATCCTAACTTTTGTTTAGAGCTTTTTGAAAGACCTTGCTTAGGGACAAGCAAGTATTAAGTATGGGGTTATTTGTTAGCATGAAATATTGTGACACTTTAGACACGTTTTCTAAACGTATTTGATTCATATTGATAGTCTTTGATTGAGCATTGTTGCATTAGTGAGCTAGTTTGCCTATATTGTCGATATGGATGTCTACACTAGTTCTATGTTGATTATAGGTACTTAAGAGCTATTTCCGAACGGAATCGAGCAAAGAAGAGTTGATTTGATATGTCCATGGATTGAGGGCATTCTTAGGAGCAAATTGAAGTTCAACTTGAGGAATGCACGAGGCTAAGGAAGAATCACGTTCTTGCCCTAAACCACGCTCTAAAATACGGCCGTATTACAAACCACGTTCAGTTCCACGGCCGTGGATCCTTGCAAAGAGAGGCGTGATGCATTCCAGTAACTATTACGGTCGTGGAATACATGGTTCAAACCGTGACACTTTTCCACGCTCTAAATTACGGTCGTGGAATCTTCCACGACCGTGATCTTGGCGATCTTTTTCGCCACACTTTGAAGCCACGATCTTTTAAAGATTGGGCCGGGCCGATATTTTATCTTGCCCTATAAAAAGACGGACGAAGGGAAATTCCGTCATCTCGCTTTAGGCTTACACTTGCGACAGGACCGCTTATCGACGGCATCCCCGCTTACCCTCGTTTAGAGGCATTTGGAGATCTCGTTGGAGATCGACGTTCGTGTTTGGATTTGCCCTAATCTCGCACTTGGTGGAGATTATCGTTGGGATTCCCAGATTTCCCAAATTGACGGAAGATTCGGAAGGTTTCTTGCAAGAAGACTACTCTTCTTGTTTAGGTTTGATTTAGAAGACGGATTGACATCCCGTTCTTCCTTCTTGCCTAAGATTGTGTTTGTTTGTTCTATTCCGGATCTTGTGACGATATTTGTTCTTGATTGTGACTTTGAGATTGGTTTGGAGTTTATTGAAAGTTTTTGGAAGTTTTCATCTTTTAATCTTTTAATTCTTGAATTGATATCAACATGACTGTTATTGGCTAAAAACCCTTAACAATTCTAAGGTGAAGGGTTGATAGTTGTGGCTTAGATGATGATAGATCGATCGTAAATATATTAGACCCTGAGAGTTCGAGAGAATTGTGGACGAACCCTAAATTACGGGTTGTTCTTGAGTTCCACGACCGTGGAATCCCAAGATCCAACCGTAATTTCCCTTAAGTTTACGAACCTGCTTTTACTTTAATCCAAAGTTAAAGATTTGCTTTAACTTAGTTTAGACTTGTCTTTTCTAGGTGGTAGTGAAGGCTCAACAACCTCTACCTCGATTATGAGTGTCACAACCTTAATCGGTTAAGTTAGTCTTGATCCTTGGATTACAGGTTTGGGTATTTGACATTAATTCTTATCTTTAGAATCTTTCTATATTGAAACCTCAACAACCTGTATAGAGAGTGTCTTGTAGGTGAGTCATATAAGGTTTTTGGAACTTCACCGTACGATTACCTTATATTAGCATACCTTTGCATATCTCAACTCTGTCTTTATATCATTAAGTATATCTTGAATCGATTGCCACAGCTGGATACTTGGATCCTTAGGATTGTTGTTTTCCTAATATTTGCAAAACTCTCATACTTACTCGCTTGATAATCTGCAATTGAATTTGTTCCCACCCAATTCCCTGTGTTCGATACTATGGAATACTTGCTAATCTACACCAATCCGTACACTGCGGGTTCGCTTGCTTGATTCTAGTTTTATAAATTTAAAGCTTATTTGCACACACCTTTAGGGGCGAACATAAGGACATAACGGATCGCAGCATGATCCGTATACACAATGACCTTCGCTCCAACAAGAAATGAGCGGAACTTCTCAAATGCATACACCACCGATAGCAACTCCTTCTCGGTGGTAGCATAATTGAGTTGAGCATCATCTAGCGTCTTGCTAGCATAATAAATGGCATGTGTGCGCCCATCTTTCCTTTGCCCCAAAACAGCCCCAACGGCTACATCACTTGCATCACACATGATCTCAAATGGTAAACTCCAATCCGGAGGTTGCATGATAGGTGCGGAGATCAAAGCGTTCTTCAACCTACAAAAAGCTTCAAGGCAATCCTTGGAGAAAACAAACTCAACATCCTTCATTAGTAGGTTAGTAAGAGGCTTGGAAATCTTAGAGAAGTCTTTAATAAACCTCTGGTAAAAACCGGCATGCCTTAGAAAACTCCTTACCCCTTTCACCGAGGTAGGTGGTGGCAACTTCTCTATAGTTTCAATCTTGGCCCTATCAACCTCAATGCCACGGTTGGACACCAAGTGTCCCAACACAATACCTTCACTTACCATGAAGTGGCTTTTTTCCCAATTCAAGACTAGATTAGTCTCCTCACATCTTTTAAGCACTAGCGACAAGTTAGCTAAGCAATCATCAAAGGAAGAACCATAAGCAGAAAAGTCATCCATAAATACTTCCATGATATTCTCAATGTACTCAGAAAATATAGCCATCATACACCTTTGAAAGGTGGCGGGTGCATTACACAACCCAAATGGCATTCTCCTATATGCAAAAGTACCCCATGGACATGTAAATGTGGTTTTCTCTTGGTCATCGGGGTGGATAGGGATTTGGAAGAATCCACTATAGCCATCTAAATAGCAACAGTGAGAATGTTGAGCTAACCTCTCTAGCATTTGGTCAATGAAAGGAAGAGGGAAGTGATCTTTCCTAGAGGCCATGTTCAATTTCTTGTAGTCAATACACATCCTCCATCCCGTGACCGTCCTAGTTGGGATTAGTTCATTGTTCTCATTAGTCACTACGGTCATCCCACCCTTCTTAGGAACTACATGCACGGGACTAACCCACTTACTATCCGAAATAGGGTAAATGATTCCCGCATCTAGCAACTTAATGATCTCTTTCTTGACTACCTCTTTCATTATAGGATTCAATCTTCTTTGATGTTCAATAGAGGGTTTATGGTTATCTTCCATCAATATCTTATGCATGCACAAAGAGGGTTTTATGCCAACTAAATCATCAATAGTATAGCCAATGGCTTTCCTATGCAATCTTAGCTCATGCAACAACTTAGCAAGTTCATCATCATTCAAGCATGCATTCACAATCACCGGATATGTAGAATTATCACCAAGAAAAGCATACTTCAAATGAGAGGGGAGGGGTTTGAGTTCAAGTTTAGGAGGACCTTTATCGAGCGGAGACGATCCAAATAACGTCGGTTGAGATGAATCCAAAGCAAATGAAGGCTCTCCAAGGCTCCTTGAAGTTTGATCAACAACAAGGGCTGCTTCTGGGGAAACCACGGGCAACTCCACGGATCCTGGAACATCCACGGCCGTGGACCTTGCAAAGCTTGCTCTTCGGAGCGTTCCAGAGAGTTCCACGGCCGTGGAAGTCTTTTCACGACCGTGGTTCCTACAGGAATTCAACATACTCTCGTGGCCTTCAAATTCAGCTCTTGTCTCCTTTTCTAATGCTTCCAAGACCTTGATTTCTTCATTGCAAGCCTCCTCAACACCTTCCTCCATCAAACTTAAGCTAAGAACCTTCTCCAAGGGCTCCTTGATAAAGATCGAGCTCACAACTTCTCTAGACTCCTTTTGCTCGACAATGTTGAATACATCTTCATCAAGGGTTGGCCCTTTCATCATTGTGGACAGCTTGAACTTGATATTCTCTTCTCCAATGTTGAAGGAGAGAATTCCATTCTTGCAATCCACTAGGCATCCGGAAGTGGCTAGGAAAGGTCTCCCTAAGATGATGGGAACCGGATAGTCCGCCGGGATGTCCAAGACAACAAAATCAATCGGCACATAGAACTTCCTTAGTTGCACCGGTATGTCCTCCAAGATTCCAACCGGGTGAGTGATAGAACGGTCCGCCATGTAGAGGGTCATCTTGACCGGTTTTGGCTCTCCTAGCCCGACCTTATTGCAAAGTGAAATCGGTATGATGCTTACACTTGCTCCAAGATCACAAAGGGCTTCATACTTCACTTCTCCCACTCCGATTGGCACACAAAAGGATCCCGGATCTCTTAGCTTAGGAGGCATTTCCTCCTTCATTGTTTGGATCAATTTTGAGGACCTCTTAGTCATCCTTACTTCCCCATACTCCTCCAACTTCCTTTTGTTGGAGAGTATTTCCTTCAAGAACTTTCCATACGCCGGCATACCTAAGATAGCATCCATGAACGGAATGTTAATATGCAATTTAGACATAACTTCAAGGAATTTACCAAAGTGTTTGTCCAAACGAGCTCTTGCTCGTGATTGAGGGAAAGGTAGTGGTGGTTTGTATGGAGGTGGTGCCACATAAGTTGGCTCATCATCCTTGCTCTTGCCTCCATCTTCTTGCAAGGTCTCTTCCTCAACCACTACTTGCTTTCCCTTAGCATTCTCCTTGGGCAAAGGATCCTTCATGTTCAGCCCACTCCTTGTTGAGATGGCCAACACTTGGCCTCTTGGGTTGTCTTCGGTTCTTCCGGGAAGCTTTCTCGGATCTCTATGTGCTTCACCCGCCTTTTGGAACACTTGTGCTTCCAATACCTTTTGAGCCTTAGAAATAGAAGTCACCGTGCTCTCAAGACCACTCAACCTTCCAAGCAATTGCTCAAACATCATCTCGGTTCTATTCTTTGGAGGTTGAGTAAATCCGGGTGGAGGTTCTTGTGAAGCTTTTGGTGGTGGAGCTGCGCTTGTGGAAGCGGGAGGGTTCAAGGCACCGTCCGGGTTAGAATAGGAAAACCCGGGATGGTTGTGGTTTGGCCGGTAATTGTTGAATTGCCGGTTGTTGTTGAAATTCCTTGGGCCTTGATAGTTATTATAATTGCCCCTTCCCATGTAATTCACATCTTCCTCCTTGGAAGACAAATTAGCTTGCACTTGCACTTGAGAGGTTGCTTGATTCTTCAAAGTTGTAGCACACAACTCCCTCAAAGATTTCAACTCATTGTTGATGGCATCAAGCTTGAAGTTGCTCATGGTGACTTCACTCACCTCATATGCTCCCGCTTTCCTCCCATCACTCTTCCTATAGGAGTACTTCTCAATCACCAAAGCTTGTTTCTCTATAAACTCCCAAGCTTCATCCACGTGCTTTTCCATGAAAGTCCCACCGGAAAGAGATTGGAGCTTGAATTGGCTATCTTCATCAAGTCCTTTGAAGTAGATTTCCAATAGCTCAATTTTTGGTATACCATGGTGTGGACAATCTAGGAGAAGGTCTTTGAACCTCTCCCAAGACTTGAATAAACTCTCTCTATCCTTCATCACGAAGGCATTAATCTTCCCTCTTAACTCGGTAGTCTTGGAAGGTGGGAAGAACTTAGTCAAAAACTCGGTTGTCATCTCCTCCCAAGTACTAACTCGCCCTTGTGGAATAGATTGATACCAAGCTAAGGCCTTGTCCTTAAGAGAGAAGGAAAAAGCCCTAAGCTTATGGTTGTTGCTCTCTAATCTAGGCGGTCTAAGAGTCTCCATCAAGATTTCATAGTTCATCAAGTGTTGATGAGGAGACTCTCCTTCCATCCCTCCAAATTGATTATGCCAGATCATTTGTAGATCTTGAGGGCGGAGCTCGTAATTGTGGGTTGCGGGATCTCCTAAGTTCACACCCGGACGGTGTGCTCTTTGTGCCGGATCCATACGTCTTCCTAAGGTTTGTGGCTCTTCAATAGCAATGGGAACAACCCTAACGTCGACCGCCGGCTGCGGTACCGGTGGTGGAGGTGGAGGATCTTGAGGGTTAGGCTCTCTTCAAACAAGAGCTTGCCTAATCTCTTCAATCTCCCTCCTAATTGCTTCTTGCCTCTCATTGGCAAGTCTCCTTTCATTCTCCAAAGCTTCATCCCTTATCCTAATTTGCTCTAAAGCCTCATCCAACTCAGCTTGGAGATCTCTTCCGGCCATCTCTTTTCCTTTTCGAATGCTCTTGGATCTAGATCTAAGGGTTTTCTCCGGTTCGGGATCGAATGGAGCTAAATCCTTGCCACGAGATCTTCGCATACACCTAAGAAGTGAGAAATGTCCTGAAAAGCAAAGACACAAACCAAAAGAGATCAAAAGCAACAAGAAAGACCTACACTATAAACAATCACAAATAATGACTCAATCTAGACCTAGTCCCCGGCAACGGCGCCAAAAACTTGTTACGCTAAGGATGTGTGCACGCAAAAGCTTTAAATTTATAACTCGTTATATTTCTCCTAACTCCTAGCGAACCCGCAGTGTACGGGACGTTTTGTAGTAGGGATAGTATTCCGAGGTCGAACACAAAGACTGAGGTGAGATTGAATCAATTAGTGATTAAATTTAGTGAAGATCTAGGCTAAGAAAAGAGAGAGAAATAAAGAAATGAAAATCTCAATGTTTTTGGTTTGGTTTTTAGATGATAAACAAGATCTCAAATTATGCAAAGTAAATAGTCTACTATGCTAACAATTCAACACAGACAAACAAGCTAAACACGAGATATGAGATCAAAGAGAGAAAAGCGGATTCTAGGGGTTGGAAATTCCGGTTATGGCATGGAACTCAAGCTATCTAATCATTCTTTGGATTACTAAAGTATGTTGGGAGTAAATGTTTCTAGGTTGGGATCAATCACCGGGTAAGTCTCATGATCCTCTAGCCCGTTCCTAAGGTCTCATCACCGGGTAAGTCTCAAAGAGCCTAAGGATAGGAATTCTACACAAACCGGATAGTATTCTAGGGATCTAACCTCTCTTTACCGGGTAAGTCTCGGAAAGGAAAGTCCTAGATAACTATCCTAGCACACTTAGTCCAATAGCGGCTTATGAGGCTCACTACTACCTAGAGTTTGTCATCTTTGATATCTAAGAGCAAGAATCACCGGGTAGGTCTCTTCTAACGCTTAGTTGCTAACACTAGGTCACCCTAGGATAGATTTAACTCAACAAACACTAGGATTTCAACATTCTAACATTCTAGAACTTAGATTCATCAAATCAAACGAACCATGCCAACCACGGGCTGTTCATCTACTTCCACGGCCGTGGACTAGCAAGAACAAACCGTGGACTCCAACAGTGGCTCTTTCCAAGAGAACGAATCATCCAAAGGCAAATCTAAGTCCATCCTATCATGGTCCTAGCCATAACCCTCCTTTCCTTACCCTAGAATCACATCTATTTAGCCAACAACATACATCATCACCATCGAGATCATCAAACATAAAATCATGGCTTCCATTTGCAAGATAATGAAGAGAAAGAGATGAACAAGTGAAGCAAGTAAAACCAAGCTGAAAATGAGATTAGAAAGACTCACAACCCTTCAAAAGAAGGTTTAATCGATTCTTACAACTCTAGAAAACGATTCCGATAATCTTCACTACAAAACCTATCAAAGACTAGCAATGGTGTGTTCTTCTCTTCTTCTCAAATGGAGCTTTTCTCCTCCTCCAATGGTAGCTCTCCTCCAAGCTTCCTCTTGAGAGAATCTTCTTGTTGAGAGTGTGAGAGAGAATGGGAGTGATGGGAGATGAAAGATTGGGATTGGATTGGATGGTAGGAGATGCCCTCTCTCAGCCTTGCAGGACCACTTTTATACACAACTTTGCAAGAGTCGGCCATGAGAATCGTGGCACAGCTGTCACAACCGTCTGGCACAAACCACGGTCCATTTCCACGGCCGTGGAAGTGCCAGTGACCGTGGTTTGGTGCTTCAGCTTTGTCTTGGATCATTAAGCTACGATTTGGTGCATGGCTTGTGTTGACAAGGTTCCATGAGTCCTCCTTAGCCCTTAGCTTGCATTCCAATGAGTCCGAAAGTGTGTCATCTCGAGGAACGATCCTCGAATGCATCGATTAAGCTCCTAAATCTCCCAAAATACCTATAAAGCAAGCAAAAGTCCACGTAGACGTCTATCTCGACAAAATACATGATTTGAGTGCAATACGTCATGAACTAGTGCTAAACCATGCATGAATGAGTGGAAAAACTATCTAAATGAGTATCTAAACCTAAGTCATAAATCGTGTTATCACTTATCTTATTGGTTTCCCTTGTGAGTCTTTGACGGACTATCAGGATAGAGCTTCTGCCTATGAGAGAGACCGACCGGGTCAGAGGAGAGCTTCTCAGACAGGACGTCCTGAGAAGAGACAGAAGACTGGATCAACTAGTGCTGGAGCTAGAGCAGCTGGTTTTGGGCGTAGTCAGACGCCTGGACATCCTAGTTTCTAGCAGAGTTTTGATAGAGGACGACAGTGTCATAACTACGGAGTAGCTGGACACATCCGAGCTGACTGCAAGAAGCCAGCAGTGACTTGCTTTTCTTGTGGCAAGCCCGGTCACAGAGTTGCGTTTTGCCGTTAGGGCAAGGCACTATCTCAGCAGGGTTCTTCACCTGCTAGTGTTTCTGGAGGAGGACAGAGATCGCAGTACCAGCAGCAGCAAAGAGTTTCTGGTTCTACCGCCCCTTAAGGTTTCACTCCGGGACAGGGGAGAGGTAGAGGACGTGTTGGTGGATCTGCAGACACCAGAGATGCACCAGCCAGGGTTTATGATTTTAGGAGTACTGTAGAGCCGACAGCGACAACAACTACAAGTACCATTCACATTAATGGTTTTCCTGTCAGAGTTCTTTTCAATACTGGTGCTACGTATTCTTTTATATCTGATGCATGTGTAGATAGAGTGGCCTTAGTTACTGTAGAGGGTAGACCCTTCTTTATAGGATTACCCGATGGGGGTAAGATACGAGGTACACGAGAGGTTCGATATTGCCTTATTAGATTGGGAGGTCGCGATTGGCCAGCTAACTTCTTCATCATGTACTTAGTACATGAAGAAGTTATTCTGGGCATAGATTGGATGGATCGACATCGAGCAGTTCTGGAAATCGGCAAGAGAACAGTGACACTAACTACAGATGCAGGCCATGTTGAGATTTTCCGAGGATGGGATCTCGGGAAGACTGGTACAATCATCAGTGCAGTTCGAGCTGCGAGACTTATCAATCAGGAATGTGAGGCTTTTTGGTGCTATGCCAAGAAGGATAGTACTAGTCCGGCTTTGGAGGAGATTCCAGTAGCTTGCGAGTTTGCTGACGTTTTTGGAGAGCCATCAGGTTTACCCCCACAAAGGAGTGTAGACTTTGGTATCGAGCTAGAGCCCGGTACGAGACCGATCTCTAAAGCTCCTTATCATATGACGCCTATCGAGATGCTTGAGTTGAAGAAGCAGCTCGAGGAGTTAGCAGAGAAGGTCTTCATCCGCCCTAGTGTATCTCCTTGGGGTACACCAGTTCTCTTCGTCAAGAAGAAAGACGGGTCAATGAGGTTATGTATCGACTACCGAGAGCTGAACAAGGTGACGATCAAGAACAAGTATCCTTTGCCCCGTATCGACGATCTTTTGGATCAACTGCATGGAGCTTCAGTGGTTTCGAGGATTGATCTGAGATACGGATATCACCAGCTGATGGTGAGAGAGCAGGACGTAGCCAAGACAATATTTCGGACCAAATATGGACACTACGAGTTTGTAGTGATGCCATTTGGGCTCACGAATGCGCCCGCAGTTTTCATGGAGTTGATGAACAACATCTTCATCGACTTTCTAGACCAGTTTGTAGTTGTCTTCATCGACGACATTCTGGTTTACTCCCGCAGTAGAGAGGAGCATGCAGGACACTTGAGGATCGTTCTTCAGGTCTTACAGGATAAAGAGATCTACACCAAGCTCTCTAAGTGCGAGTTTTGGATGTCCGAGGTAGCATTCCTTGGTCATATTGTTCAGCTGAAGGGATCAAGGTGGATCCGGCAAAGATTGAGTCAGTAGCTTCTTGGCCACCACCTAAGAACGTTAAGGAGGTTCGCAACTTCTTAGGATTGGCAGGCTAATGCATGCGTTTTGTTGAGGGCTTTTCAGTTATCGCCCAAGCGCTCACTTCCTTGCTGCGGAAGTCTACGAGGTTCGTATGGTCTGAGTCGTGCCTGCAGAGCTTCGAGGAGCTGAAGAAGAGGTTGACCTCTGCTCCTATCCTAGCTCAACCAGAGGGCATTGAGTATTTGGAGGTTTACAGCGACGCATCCAAGTTGGGCTTGGGATGTGTTCTGATGCAGAGGGGAAAGGTGATTGCTTATGCGTCTCGACAGTTGAAGACGTATGAGGAGAATTACCCTACTCATGATCTTGAGTTAGCTGCTGTTGTCAATGCTTTGAAGATTTGAAGACATTACTTGTACGGAGCCACGTGTCAGATTTTCACAAAACATAAGAGTCTGAAGTACATATTCACTCAGCGGAAGTTGAATAATAACCAGCACAGATGGTTAGAGTTGATCAAGGACTTTGATCTTGAGATCTTATACCACCCGGGAAAGGCTAATGTGGTAGCAGATGCTCTCAGTAGGAAGACTTCCCGGGAGATGGCGATCGCTAGGCTGACAACTCAGCCACAGCGAGACCTTGCATGGCTATAGATGGATATCTACTTCCCGGATTCCGACAGTCAGTTGTCCACCTTGGAGATAGTACCTGATCTGTTGGCCGAAATCCGACAGAAGCAGGAAAGTTGCCCAGCTTTGACACAGATTCGAGACCGGATGTCTCGAGGAGAGGCACCACAGTTTACAGTTGGTGCTGACAGAGTTTTGAGATGCCAGGAGCGTGTTTGTGTGCCGTCAGATCGAGAGTTGAGATAGATGATCCTTCAGGAGGCTCACTCTTCACCTTACTCAGTACACCCTAGTGCGAGTAAGATGTATCAGGATATCAGACGCTTTTTCTAGCGGGGAGGTCTTAAGCCAGATGTGACGAGATATGTAGCTCAGTGTGCGACCTATCAATAGTTCAAGATCGAGCATCATAGACCCGGAGGCGAGCTACACCCACTCCCCGTTCCTTAGTGGAAGTGGGAAGACATCTCTATGGATTTTGTAACTGGTTTGAGACCGAGTCGTGGTTTTGATGCTATCTGGGTCATCGTAGATCGATTGACGAAGACCGCACGTTTCATTCCGATCAAGGAAACGTGGCCGGTGAGTCGATTACCAGAGGAGTTCACGAGACAAATAGTTAGACTTCATGGGGTACCTAGGACCATTGTGTGTGACAGAGACGGACGGTTCACTTCGAGGTTCTGGCAACAAGTTCATGCCGCCCTAGGTACGAGTCTACAGTTTACGACAGCTTATCATCCTCAGACCGATGGTCAGTCCGAGCAGACCATCCAGACTCTCGAGGACATGTTGAGAGCCTGCGTGTTAGACTGGGGACAGGTGTGGCCATATCACCTTCCCTTAGTGGAGTTTTTGTACAACAACAGTTGGCACGCATCGATCAGGATGGCTCCTTATGAGGCTTTATACGGACAGAGATGTCGTACACCGCTATGTTGGGATGAGCCTAGTAGTGCTAGCGGGGTAGCACCCGAGTAGATACAGGATGACATGGCTCGTGTAGCAATGATCCACAAGCGGATGTTAGCAGCGCAGAGTCGCTAGAAATTCTATGCAGATAAGAGGCGCAGACCTCTGGAGTTCAGAGTGGGAGGTCAGGTTTGGTTGAGAGTATCTCCGACACGATGCGTCAGACGTTTCGGTGTCAAGGGGAAGCTGAGTCCCAAATATGTTGGACCATTCGAGATTCTTGAGCGAGTTAGAGAGGCAGTATACAGACTTGCGTTGCCACCGAGACTCGAGGGTGTTCACCCAGTTTTCCATGGGTCTCATCTATGGGAGTACATACCTGACACGAGACACATCGTCAGTCATGAGGATCTAGTGATCGAGCTAGACCACACGTTTGTAGAGCACTCGGTGGCTGTCTTAGAGCGTAGTACGAGGTGCTTGCGTTCAAAGGACATACCGATGATGAAGATACAGTGGTCGAGGCGAGGAGCTGATGAGGCAACTTGGGAGACAGATGATAGTATCCAGAGGAACTATCCGGAGTTTTACGCTCAGCTTGTTGCACCGTTAGCTTAGTATGTTGTTTGGTTTTCCCTTTGTTGCGTTGTGAACGCTTTTGTGTGACCTTTTGTGTTACATGCCCCAAGTGGGAATATATGAGCTTAGTTCTGTTTTTGTGTGTAGTTGTGACTGTTTGGCTTTTGCAAGTTTCGGGACGAAATTTCTTTTTAGGAGGATTAGATGTAAGATCCTAGGTTTTGCCTTCACCGCCCCTACGGTGAAGAGGGCCGCCCCCGCGGCCAACCGCCCTTGCAGCTGTGAGATCCGCCCCTGCGGATCGTGCGACAGATCGCGCCGATCTGTTTTCGTCGTTTTTATCTTTCTTCCATAGATAGAATATCCGATATTCTATCTTATGGGCAAGTGTCCTTGTTTTCTTTCTAACCCTAGACACCCTTTCCGTCTAGAGTTCTAGCCCTCCCTATATATTCTCTTCTTTCTCCCTTTTCCCGTTCCTTGCTATCGCCTTCAAACCCTAGAGAGCTGCAACCGTCCTTTTCTTCCTGCAACTTCGCTGAACATGTAAGTTCATTCCATCCTGGTTCTTCCTCATGTTCTTACAGTGCTGCATGTCTTCTCCTTCTGTTTTGGTTTCTCCCTTGCGTTCCTTTCTTTTCTTCTTCTCCAAGGATCAAGCATGAGCCTTGATTCTTGTGGAGTATTCCGTTGTTGACCTTTCGTTGTTCTCAGGCTCTCTAGAGTGGAGTCTCGATGTGTTGGAACCAAAGGTTCGAGCTTTGGTTTCCCCTGCTGTGAGATTTGTCGAAGAGAAGCCCGATAGTAGCTTCTGACAAAGATCCGCCCTGCGCCTGCACAGAGCCGCCCCTGCGCCTCTGTCACAGCCACCCTTACGCTTGCACAGAGACGCCCCTGCGCCTCTGTTCAGCCGCCCCTGTGCATCTGTATAACCGCCCTTGCGGTTTCTCTGCAGTAACTCCCGTCTTTGGTGAGTAGCTTCCTTCCTTCCTTTCCTCGTTCCTTCCTTGGTTCCTTATGGTTGTTCCTTGTTCCCCTGAAGTTGTTGTAAGACTAAGGTTGAGCCCTTAGCATGTGTTGACCACTTAGAGATCGTTGAGACTAGAAGTTATAGACTTCTAGCAACCGTTTCGTTCCTGATTCGTGTTGCTTGTTCGTACAGGCTTTCCTTGCTCCTTTCCTGAGGGAAACTGAGCTTCCTTGAGTGTTTTCTGAGTTGTTCGCTGATCTCTTGTGTTACTTTCGTGTGAGGTAAGTCCCTTGGACTTACTTAGTTTCATTCCGCGTATTAGTTGGATTGTTTTGGCTTGTTTGTGTTACTATCATGTTTATAACGGATAATTGGAAATAGGATTCACCTTTGATAACCTTAATTGGTGCAAGTGTATTATAACCGGGCGGTGACCACTTGTCTAGTCCTCTAGGAAACTAGAATGTGCTCTTGCAACCCAGACCTATAGGTAACGAATAGTACTGATCCTATTGGCAGACGGAAGCGGAGGCGAGTTTCGGGAGATTCTCGCGTGACAAAAGAAGTTGAATTAGTAATGGATAACATTAATGAAAGATAATAACCGGTTGTGTGCAAGCATGCTATGTGTTTACATTACCTTATGTGTGTTTCTGCCCTTACACTCTTGCTTATAGCTAGAATGTTAGCTAACGGTTTATACCGTCGTTGTAGATGTTCCGCAGGTTCAGGATGCTGCTGAGTGATCCGGATGGTGTGGTCAGCCGGGGTTCCCGTACATTATAGGACGGGATTGGGTTTATGTTTCTTTTGTTGTTTCCCTTTTGTTTTGAACCCGGTTGTGGAGTTTTTTGTTTTCTTTTGGTTTAAACCTTTGGTTTTATATTGAGTTTCGTTTTCATTCGTCTGTGCCTTGTTGTAAGATCCGTTTGTTATTGCTACTCTGAGGATGGGACCCATTGTGCGGTCCTAGCCCATAGTGCTTCGAGTTCCCAGAACTTGGGGTGTTACACCTCTATTCACCTAAAAATAAAACAAAGCTAGTGTAGATCTCTATATCGACAAAGTGGGTGAACTAGCTCACAATTGCTTCAAACTCATATCTAAGAACACAATAAAGAGGGAAAAACAACTAAAACAAGTGCCTAAAATATAGTCATATTTCATGCTAACAATGGGGCTGATCAACAACTTTACAAGCTTCCTGTGCATATATAACACCATCATTTTGCTAGATAATCTCCATGAGTTATGAGTTGATTGGATGGCAGTTACTTGAAATTCTATTTCACAATTTACTGATGGGCCTGAAAACATGTATGAATTTTTTTATAGATTTTTTGTTATCTTTTTCTGGTAACACCTAAAATTAAATGCTGTGTATTTTGCATCTGATAGGCGCTGGAATTGCTAGAGAAGAAAGAGAACATTCTTACCAAGAAGGCTGATGATGAGGTTGAGAAGGCCAAGGCTTTTACCAGAGCAAAGAACAAAAGAGGTGTGTTTAGAATCTGATTCTTCTAAACTTATTAACAAGATCATACTTCATTCATGTAGATTATTTATGGACTTCTTGTGATCTGTGGAGTATAATTTTTAATAAATGTACAAAACCTGTGGAGCCTTTTTTTTAACCGCTAGACTACTAACTAGATTTTCCTTTAGATGATAGAATATTTTTCTCTCCGTTTTTTAAGTATAAGTTGGTTCAGTTTTGTCTCTTCCCCTGATATTACTGGGAACGAGACGCTTGCTACCTTAGCATATAGTTCTTGTTTCATGGCTTAATTAGGATGAGCTTGGGACTATCCACCTTGATGTTTGACACTCGTAGATGTTTTTGGTTCTTCTTAAAAACTCTTGCAATCACCGATCATCTTCAATTGCAAAAATTCATCAAGTTTGACCCTTTCCTTGTAATAAGTGAAATGTTGCTGATCTATGCATCTAAGAAAGCAGAAATAAGTGCAGGTCATGTCGTTACAGCTGCAATACAGTGTTTTATTCATCAATTTGACCGAGATTTAGACTGTAATCAAATTTTCAGCATTGTGTTAAGGCCTTAATGTTAAAGATGTCTTGTCTTTACAACTGCAATACAGTGTTTGAAGAGAAAAAGGCTTTATGAGCAGCAAGTTGAGCAGCTGGGCAATTTTCAGTTGCATCTTCATGATCAAGTAAGCAATTTTTTTTCCAATCAATGTGGAGCATGCTTCTTTGGATGTTCATTCACAATCATTGTGAAGTATCCAAATTGTTTCGACTTGCTAGTAACTGATGGGTCATCTTTTAATGATTGCATACAACCCCCGCCCCCTCCCCCTCCTATTACTACAATTGGATTCTTTGTTTTCCCTTTTTTTCTCGAGTTAATCTCGTTATTGATCAACTTATTACATGTCTTTTTCTATTTTTTCGACTCCTCTATATTTGTCTTGATCAAGTTGATCTCTGCTAGTGATTAACTAGATTGTTTGTTACCTTCTGTGTTTTTTCTACATTTTGGCTTTACAATTAATTTCATAAATCAGTTTCTTTTTACTTCCCTTGTTCCATAGTGACCCTATATATTTAGTTTGATATATGATACACACAATCTAACTAGTGTAACAATCAAAATAATAATAATAATAATAATAATAATAATAATAATGATAATAATAATGATAATAATAATAATAATAATAATAATAATAATAATAATAATAATAATAATAATAATAATAATAATAATAATAATAATAATAAATAATATTAAAATAAAATTACGATCCTATCGATCGTTAACATAGGCTAACAAACATTATGAGGGAAAAACAACCTAACGTTCGCTAGGGGTTTTTTTCACTCATAACACTCGTTAGCCGAGACTAAGATAGGTAAAAGTGCATTTTTTAACAATTGATTTTATCATAGGCTAACAATGAAGTTGAGACAGCTGAAATGTCATATAATATTATAGATACATGTTTTTGCATGCTATTTGAGTTCTGATACAGTCGTGGTGTGGTATATCACGCAGTAAGGCTTTATTTTTTGAAGGATATATATTCCGTATATTTACATGAATTTTCTTATTTGTTTTATAAAATATTTATATCTAAGTTCCTAAGATATAATATTTTGATGTATTTATATAAATTTTCAAGCGTTGCTGATTCACTTGGAGTTGCCGGTTTATTTGGATAGGAGCTTCTGATTGTTGCTGATTCATTTGGATTCAGGCGTCATATAGGGTTTCTTTGAAGCCTTGTATTTTTAACAAGTAAGCCTCTTGTTCCATCTCGTTTCTACTTAGGGAGGACCTGTAGTTATGTTGTTTTTGTTTCGTTTACCTGGAAGAGGAACCAGGATTCTTGTTTTGTTTTTGTTTTATCTCGTTTCTACTCAGGGAGGACCTGAGGTTACGTTATTTTTGTGTCGTCTACTTGGAAGAGGAACTAGGATTCTTGTTTCCTTTCCATATGAATATTATTTATACGAATTCTTGTTTTCTCATAGGCTTTGTTGACTTTAATTAAGGTTCTTTAATATGGATCGAAAGTGGATGTCTGCGAGTCGTTTGCCAGTCGAGTACCAGGATGGGGTTAATGAATTCATAAGGCTTGCTTTAGAAAATGCTAAGAACCCTGACATGCTTCCATGCCCTTGTACAAAATGCTACAATTGTAAACGGTATGATGCTAGGAGTTTGAAGGATCATTTGATTATCCATGAAATTGACCAATTGTATACTTGTTGGATATGGCACGGAGAGAAAGAACAACCATCTGATAGCACCGATGCACCTCTCTAAGAGGAGAATTATGGGACTGGTCATTTCTAGGAAATGGCACAAGCTGCCAAGGAAAATTTCAATGATCATCCTAAGATTTTTGACAATTTCTTGTGTGACGCTAGAGAACCTCTATATCCATCGTGTACTAAGTTCACAAAATTGTTTGGTGTTTTGATGTTGTATAATCTGAAAGCCGCCTATGGATGGAGTGATAGGAGTTTTACAGTCTTACTAAAGCTTTTGAAGGAAATGCTTCCTGAAGATTTTGTGCTTCCTGATTGCACATATCGAGCTAAAAAAGTGCTACGCTCCTTCAGCATGGATTACGAGAAAATTGATGTGTGCCCTAATGATTGTATTTTGTACAGAAAAGAATATGCCTCCCTAGATAAATGCCCAAATCCTATTTGTGGTGAGCCTAGATATTAGAGAAATCGTGTCCCGGCAAAGGTGATGTGGTATTTTCCAATAATTTCGTGATTGACACGTCTATTTTCTGACACGTCTATTTTCCAAAGTTGAGGATGCAAAGAAACTAAGATGGCATGCTGAGGAGAAGATTTTTTATGGAAAGTTGAGACATCCAGCGGATTCTGAATAATGGTTAAGCATCAATAACCGATATCCCGAGTTTGGAGGGGATTCTAGAAACTTACGTCATTCTTTGTCAACTGATGGAGTTAACCCATTTGGGAATCAATCAACTAGTCATAGTACATGGCCAGTTGTGATTGTGATTTATAATCTTCCACCGGAGCTGTGCATGAAAAGAAAGTATATGATGTTGACATTGTTAATTTCTGGTCCAAGACAACCTGGAAATGATATGGATGTTTTTTTGGCTCCTTTCGTGGATGATTTGAACCTTATGTGGGATTGTGGTGTGGATGTCTATGATGCTTATGGTAAATAAACCTTTTGCTTGCGCTCGATGTTGTTTTGCACTATAAATGACTTTCCATCATATGGGAATATCGCTGGTTATAATTATACTACTAAGGGATATACGGCATGTCCAATTTGTGAGGAAGGTACTTGTTATTGTTGGTTACATTTTGGTAGGAAGACTGTTTATCTTAGACATCGAAGTTGGTTGGAGACAAACCATTATCACCGCAAGCTTATGAAAGTTTTCAACGGCCGTGTAGAAAAACTAGACCTCCTCGACCTTTAACGGGCTCTCAAATCTATGATAAAGTTAAAGATTTGAATGTGATATTTGGAAAAAAGCGTGCTCAACCTCTACCGAAACAAGGATGGAAAAAGAAGTCAATATTTTTCTCCCTTCCTTATTGGGAGCACTTGTACGTGAGACATTGTCTCGACGTAATGCACATTGAGAAGAATGTATGTGATAGTCTAATAGGTACATTGTTAAACGTGCCTGGAAACACTAAAGATGACATCAATTCAAGAGAAGACATGGAAAATATGGGAATTAGACCAGAGTTGAAACATGAGGAAAGAGGAGGAAAAACGTACCTACCGCCGGCTTGCTACACCCTTTCTAAAGCTGAAAAATCTGCATTCTGTAAATTCGTTCTTGAGGTAAAGATACCTTATGGATTTTCATCCAATATCAAAAGTCTCGTAAATATGAATCAAGTGAAGCTGCAAGGACTTAAATCCCATGATTGTCATGTTATAATGGAGGAATTTTTGCCGATAGCCATACGTGGAATTCTACCAAAACATGTTCGAGATATTGTCACTCGTCTTTGTTTCTTCTTTAAGATACTTTGCAGCAAGTTCATTGATGTGAAAGAGTTGAGAAGTTTGCAAAAGGAGATTGAGCTTATATTGTGTGAACTTGAAATGATTTTTCCTTCATCATTTTTTGATGTAATGGTACATTTGATGGTTCATCTTGTGAGAGAAGTAAGATATTGTGGACCAGTATATTTGAGGTGGATGTATCCATTTGAGCGATATATGAAAGTATTGAAAGATTATGTGCAAAACAGATATCGACCCGAAGGTTGCATGGTTGAAATATATATTGTCGAAGAAGCGGTTGAGTTTTGTAGTAATTACTTTTTAGGTGCTGATGCCATAGGCCTTCGTAAGACATTTGTGATAGATCCGACAGAAGCAAAGGGTTTAGTTGGTGAAAGAACGGAAAGAGGAATGCCAGAGTTGTTGCGTCAAGCTCATCTATATGTTCTCCGAAATAGTGACGAAGTTACTTCTTTTATTGAAGAGCACATGGATTATTTGAGAAGCCAAAATTCTACTTCTAAAAGTGAGGAGTGGATCATGAAAGATCATAATCACTCTTTTGTTGAATGGTTTTCAAAGAGAATACATGATCAACAACAAATATACCCGAGTCAGTCTCCAACAACTTGAGATGGTTGTCCAAAGGCCCTCTTCCTGATGTAACATCGTTCTCTACATATGCAATAAATGGCTACACTTTCCACACAAAATCTCATGATGATAAAAGTGCGGTGCAGAATAACGGTGTAACACTAGTATTTGATACTTTACATTTGTCTGTCTATAAATAGTTGACATACTATGGAGTTATTGCAAACATATGGGAACTCAATTACATTGAGTTAAAGGTGCCGATTTGCTTTGTACATGGGTGGATGTCGAAAAGGGTGTAAAAACGGATGACTTAGGCTTCATTCTTGTTGATTTGAGTAAGGTTGGCCATAAGGATGATCCTTTTCTCTTAGCTTCACAAGCTATTCAAGTGTTCTTTGTCCCTGACCCATTTGATTCCAAATGGGTTATTGTGTGAGCAACAAAGGATAGATATGTGGAGAACAATACTGATGCAGAAGACTTAGTGATAAATAGTTCTGTCATCATGCCGGTGAATCCGACAATTGTGAAAGAAGATGACCGGCCATACCTACGGTTAGACCATGGAGAAGGTTTAGAGATTAATAGATCAAAAAAAAGTTTCTAAAAGAAAGAGAAAGTGATTGAGACCTTTTGCTGAATTGCTGTATCCCGAGTTCTGCTGAACAGTTTAATCTGTCTATTTTCATGACTTACAGTGATAATATTTTTTTCTAAAACATTTACTGATTTACCCTTTATACATTTTGTAGCTACTATATATATAATTATTATACGATAAAACAATGGGTGGTGAACTGACAGTTTCATCACTCAAATTGTTTTTACATCTCGAACAAGGTGGGGAAAATTATACTACTTCTACAATAGAACGATATGAGTTATGGATACAAGCTAGGAAAACAATGGGTGGTGAAGTTGATGTCGCTTGTAGAACCGTGGCTTAAAAAATTGTAAGTTTAATGACAAATTTTTTTATAAGTACATTTATTGTTTTAAAATATTTCCATCCTAAACTAGATGAACTATTAATGTAAAATATATGTGATTTCAAGGATTCGCTTACTAAACAAGTTGCGGATGGGCTCGTAACAACCTCGGGGAGTAATGATATATTATCTATGGCACTAGGTGATGATCACCCTGGTCGAGTGAAGGGTGTAGGTCTTGGAGTGGGTTCTAAGCAAGTGTTTGGTAAAAACAAGCGCATATGTGCTCGTCCATCTGACAAGTTGTTAAACTAAGCTCTAAAGTAAACGAATTGGAATCTATGACTTTGAAAAAAGAAATCTTGGAACTAAAGGGGAAGTATCAAGGAGAAGAGAATATTAACCATAGCATTAAAAATAGCTGCTAAATTAATGATTCACCTTCGACGGGCAATCAGGTAATTATCCAGCATAAATTTCATCATTTTATGAACACATCATCTATATTTTATGTTGATGTAATAATGTTGTTTAATCATGTATATTATATTGATTAATTGTCTTCATTGATGTATATATATATATTAATTGGTTAGGCAGTGTGGAAAAAAATGTGAGCTTTATTGGCCCACTCCAACATCTATGGTAGCTACAGGGCAAGTTTATATTCCAAAAGACGGAGAAGTTACAATGCTTCATGGCAAGCCGTTGGATGCAGAAACTTGGAAGGTTGTAGTTGACATAGTCGAGGTTGATCATGAGTTTACAGAATTGCCAAAAAGACGGATGAGGTTGTCGTTGTCAAAGATGCAATCGGAGGTTACATTGCATGGCCAAAGTCCATGGTCACTTTTGTATCGGTATAATGCAAACATTTATAAATTATTTATTACATATTGTTAATGTTTTGTCAATATGTATATGTGAGTATCCTTATGAATTCTTATATAGGATGTTCATGAGAGTTCAAAAGCATCTAAAACCACAAAAGATGTTGATATGCACATCGATGAGGATTACATAGATCGTACACCCCAAGGAAAGAGTGACAGTGTGGTGACGAGGTGCTTGTCAATGATTAATTCGGTTGGTGATGTGGATGTTGTTGTCAATATGCCAACTTTAATATTTCATCAAGAGTACTTGTTGCACTTTGGAAAGAGAGAGGTGAAAATATGGCTATATGAACAAGAATTAGAGACAAGGCATATCGAGATATATATCAAGTATGTATTTAATACATGTCCATTACATTTTTATTAGAGGATTTTTGGGATGTTAATCTCATTTGATTATGCATGATAGGTGCTTGTTTGAAAATTACAATCCAAGCAAATTTGCCTTTCTTTTCCCAACAAACTTGGCTTGGCCGGTGGGTACCGAAAGACGTGTTGATGAGAGAGTTGAATATAAGGTTAATTCTCTACGGATTACGGATATGACAAGACGTTTATGGTTTGCCCCCTATTATGGAGGGTAAGTAAAATGTTATTATATTACATTATATATATATATATATATATATATATATATATATATATATATAAATATATATATATATTGGATTGTCCAACTAGTAACCAATTTGAGTGAATTTTTTATTCGTAGTCTTCATTGGATGTTGGCGGTGATCGATCCCTTAGAGTGTGTTGTTTATTGGTTGGATCCAATGCATGATGAAGTTAGAACTGATTTTCGGATCGTGGCTAAACTGTAAGTTATATAACACATAATGCTATACTTTCAAGTTTTTGTTGATTTCATCGATTGATAGCTATTGATGGATATGTTACACTGTATTTCTTTGTAGTTCTATGGAACAATTTAATGAAACAAGGACACCTCCTACTAATTCCAATACAAGAAAGCGAGTATTGCGCTGTAAGATCATCAAGGTTAGATTTTAATTGATTTTGTCTTGTTAAAATGAGTTTGTAAATAACATATTTGTATATTGAGCTATAAATCTTATTTAATATTTTAGGCCCCTAAACTACCAACAGATGGCAAAAGTGGTTACTACATATGTCGTTACAAGCGGAAAATTATTGAAAACGATGTGCATGATATTCCGCAAATGGTATGAATGTGTACTTACTACATTTAAAAAATCGATATGTAAAATTGTTGATATATATTGTTGCTTACTTTTGTTGTTTACTCTCGAATTGTTTAGTACTTTAAAAGCTCACCGAAGACGTATGACAAAGACCATGTTCATGAACTGCACAAGGAGTGGCTCGAGTTTGTGGAGCCTCTCATTCAAGAATGCATGGACATTGACTGACTTGCCTAGCTTAGTTTTCCATGTAGAGACCATCGGTAAAAAGCATTTGTTATCTTTTGTAGTTTTGGATAGATAATCTACTTTTAGAACGAAGAATGGTAGAAACTTGGTTTGTTTTTTGATGTTACTTTCAGATTATATGATTGAAATATTAATTACATGATAAGTTTGCTTATGTATTTTAGCTTAATATTATTTATTTACTGATTAATAATTTCGGTTAAGTGCAATACGTATTGTGTAATTTAAACAGGCGCCAAATTAGCTATTTTTCATGTTAAATATAATAAATTACGGTAAAAAAATTACAACGGTTTTATGTAGAAACCGGGGAATAAAATTTTAAAAACTGGTAAAAACATAACCCGGTTATTATACTACAACCGAGGTACGCAAATTACCATTTTTTTCCGACTTTTACCCCGGTTATTTTAAATGACCGTGGTAAAACTCGGACCCCGGTTATTTAAAAAACCGGGTCTGAGTTTAACCCGTGTTATTTTAAATAACCGGGGTCCGAGTTTTACCCCGGTTATTTAAAAAAACCGGGGTCCGAACTTTTACCCCGGTTATTAAATAACCGGGGTCAAAAAATATTAACTCGGTGACATTTACCGGGGTGCGAACTGTCGGACCTCGCTCCCGTTAACCACGCTTCCTTAACCGGGTTCCCATGTACAAAATAACCGCGATCTGGGGGGGTATTTGTACTAGTGTCTACCCGTTGAGCTGTAGCACAAGGAATATTGGGCAATCAAGTGGTTGAATTTTGATATCAAGGAAGCTGGAGAGAGAAGACTTTTAGACATTAATGAGCTGGAGGAGTTGCGTTTAAACGCCTATGAAAACGCCAAAATCTACAAAGAGAGAACAAAGAGATGGCATGACAAGCATATCATCCCTAAGGAGCTTAAAGAAGGAGATCATGTTCTACTCTTCAACTCCCGCCCCCGCCTCTTTCCAGGTAAGTTAAAATCTTGATGGACAGGACCGTACGCTGTGAAAAATATTTTTCCCCATGGTGCAGTTGAAATATGGGGCGAAACTAGCGGAAGTTTTAAAGTCAACGATCATAGGCTGAAGAAGTATCGACCGGAAGTCCCGGCTGAAGATATTGCACCATTATACCTTGTTTGAGGATGACATATGGTTCAGCTAGCGACATTAAACCAAGCGTTTCTTGGGAGGCAAACCAAGGTATTGCTTTCTTTTCCCTTTTTCTAGCTTAGTTTAGATAGTTTGCTTCGCGTTTTTGCGTCCTAATATACAGGAATCAGGTACTCTCTAAGAAGAAATTACAACTCGGGAGCTACATGGAAGGGCAGACGTTCAAGAAATTGAGAAGACGGAGTTTAACTGAGACACATCTCGGTTGTTGTCACAACACCTCGACCGAAGTGTTCTCCGTCAACCGAGGTGCTTACGTCTGACATCTACTTTGACACCTCGGTCAGCTCAAGAACATCTTTACCGAGGTGTAATCAAATTCAGCGAGGGGTATAAAAGGGTGCGACGGTTTCACTCTCCTCTCACTTTTTCCTCTCTTCACTCACCTCGACCGTGGCGGCCTCTACACTAAAATCCTCCATTCTCGATCGATTTCAACAACTTTTGGCTACAAATCTCCAAAAGAAGCAAGAGATTTACTTACCAAGCAAGAAACAGCACAAAAAAACGCTTTGAATCTGCAGATTTAAGGGTATTTCAACATAAACCCTAACTCATTCTATTTTTCTCGATTCTGTGTAGATCTGGCTTTGATTTCCATAGGTTGCTGTTGAAAAAGATGTAAGTACCCCATCGGAGGCTTTTGGTAGTGTTTTTGGGGGAAAATCTAGTAGATTTCGGAATTCACTTAGCGCAACACTTCCCCTCGGTCGACTCGACTGTATCTCGGCCGAGGTGTTCTTGGCCGACCGAGGTGATCATCCAGCCATGAGCAATTCACGCAGATCTGATCGTCAGTTGGCCTTGAGGGATAGGCCCAGCAGTTCGCACCACTCCTCCCCTTCTTCTGCAGCAGAGTTTACCATCCCGGTGATTCATGAGAGACCTCAGCGGGATTATAATCGGATTTGTAGGCAGCCCATCATTGCCCCACGATTCCTACATGTTAATGCCTTCGAGTGCCTCCACATGGTGGAGGACTGGAAGAAGATGATTTCGATTGTTGGCCTAGAGGATTTTATGGCCATCAAAGCGCCGACTTATCTGGAGCCGACTTTGGAGTTCCTTAGTTCAGTTACCTACGTGCCGGAGCATAGAGGGATACAATTCAGGTTGCTGAACAAGAACTACGCAGTTCCTTTGGATCAGTTTGGGGAAATCTTTGGCTTCCCAACCCCTACAGTGACATATTTCCCTTCTCGAGCGGAGGCTCGGAGTTTCTGGGGCGAGATAGCCCATGTTACAGATCATCGTGACAAATGGCAGCCCGGGGATTCCCGGGAGGGATGGCAACACCAGATGGAGGAGAGCCAGCATTTCCAACGCTAGATGATGGAGATACCGTTTTAGCAAATGATGGGCTATCCATTCGATTCTTACCAGCATCCCTTCATTCCACCACCACCACCGCCAGCTAACGAGGACTGAGAGCTTCATAGATTTATTTTCTATATTTATTATGCAGTTCAGCTTGTCCGGTGAGTACTTTCCTCCTTTTGACTTATATTTGACCAATTGGGACAATGTGTCCCAAGTATGGGGTATTTGATGTATTATTTGACTTGTTTGACTATGGTTTGTATGACTCATGGATATTATCATTTATTTTTTTCTATGTGCTTATATGTCATTACATGCATACATAAAGGTTTTTGTTTGAGAAAAACGTCAAAAACCAGTTTGAATTTTTTTTTAACAAACGAGGTCGTGAAAACCGAGGCACATCTCGGTTGAACACCTTGGACACCGTCAGAACACCTCGACCGAGAAGGGTTTTTAACTGAAAGCTTTTCGAAATGTTTTGTGCTTCTATTCTAGATATGACCTCGATGAAGATATTTGTCTGCATATTGGTTTATAAATCTTTATATGCTCGAAAGGTTTTATGATATGTTTAAGTTGCTAAATGCTTTGCTTGAAATTCTAGTATGTTTAATACTTTTTTTACCAAAATTATGTTGGATTTTAAAGTTGACACCACATTATGAGTTCTCTCACATTCTTCTTGGGATGATTAAGGCACTTCATTCTCTTCTTCTCCTTCTTGATCATGCTTTAGCCCCTCATATACATACTTGCCTCCCTTTACCTATCCAAGAATTTGGATGCAGTTGACGAAAAGCGTGTGAAGTGAAGTTGAGATCTTGGATGAAAGTGTTAGAAAGAAACAAATTAGGTTTGGGGACGTTGATCTTGATGATGAGTAACTCGACACCATTCACATAGCGGGGTGTTTGTGTCTTGCCAAACTCGGATTGATCGATAGTCCTAACGGGTCATGGTATGTGCATCATGGGTTTGAGGCATCTCGAGAAATTGATGATTGCTGATCTGCTAGGCTTCGGTTATTGTGTACCTCTGTCCATGTTCCAAAAAAGTAAAGTAAAGTGAAAATAAGAAAAGCTTATTGGTGGAAGATGTTGTGATTCAAAGAAAGTGAAGTGAGATCCTATTCCCGGATTCTAGCACCACATTACCCTGTATACATCCCACCCTAACACGTTTTTTGACCTCTTTTGGAAGCCCTTGAGACCTCGAGTATGGTGATTGACTTGGTGGTTTAAACTGGATTATACATGATTGATTTCGATAGATATGATTTATTATGCATTCTATGATTTTAAGCAAAGATGAACAACTTTCTTATATTTATAAAATATTTTGATCATGTTTTGATTTTATTTGCCATGATGCATTCTCTTAGGGTGATCAATGAATGGAGCGCACCACCAAAAGGTTTTGAAATGCATTTCATTGATCTTTTTGATGACTTATAATCCATTCTATCTTGTATCTAAGATTTGGTCCTTTCTTTGTAGATCTGGGCGTTTCATAGGCATCCAACCGGATCTCCTCAAGAGCGTTCATGTCTAGTAGCCTCTTCTCACCGGCCTCCTTGAGGTCAAAACTCAGCCACCTTATAGCTCAATACGCTCTATACTCCATCTCCACCGGAAGGTGGCAAGACTTGCCATAAACTAGCTTGTAGGGAGTGGTGCCAATCGGTGTCTTGAAAGCGGTTCTATATGCCCACAAGGCATCATCAAGCTTCATAGCCCAATCCTTTCTTGTTCTAGAAACCGTCTTCCTAAGTATCCCTTTTATCTCCCGGTTGGAGATCTCCACTTGGCCACTAGTTTGGGGATGGTAAGGTATTGCCACCTTATGAGTCACCCCATACTTAGCCAAAAGTGTCCCAAAGTTCCTATTGGTGAAATGCTTTCCTCCATCACTTATGATCACTCTTGGTGTTCCAAACCTAGGGAATATCACTCGGTTGAAGAACCGCATCACAACCTTGGCATCATTTGTGGGAGACGCGATTGCCTCCACCCATCTCGACACATAGTCTACCGCCAATAGGATGTAGAGGTTGCCACATGAAGAGGGGAATGGCCCCATGAAGTCCACACCTCAAACATAAAATATCTCCACCTCATGTATGTTATTCAAGGGCATCTCATTCCTCCTTGAGATGTTGCCCGTCCATTGGCAAGCATCACAAGCTACCACAAAATTCTACACGTCCTTGAACAAACTTGGCCAATAAAACCCGGATTGCAACACCTTTGCATACGTCTTGTGTGAGCTAGCATGGCCTCCACATGGCGAGGAATGACAATGGTGGATCACACTCTCCACCTCATCCTCCGGTATGCATCTCCTAAAGACCCCATCCGGCCCTCTCTTAAACAAGAGCGGTTCACTCCAATAGTAATGCCTTACATCCTTGAAGAACTTTTTCCTTTGGGCATACGATAGACCGGGTGGTACCTCGTCATAAACGAGATAGTTTACTATATCCGCGTACCATGGCTCACCCCCTCTAGTCACTTGAAGCAAGCATTCCTCCACCATTTGCAATTACTCATCCCGGAATGAGTCATCAATCGGGATGTCATCTCTCTCAATCTCCAATGGTGGGAGTCTACTAAGGTGGTCCGCCACAGAATTTTCGGACCCCTTTTTGTCTCGGATCTCCAAATCAAACACTTGAAGAAGAAGGATCCACCGAATCAAACAAGGCTTGGAATCCTTCTTTGTAAGGAGATAACGGATCGCAGCATGATCCGTATACACAATGACCTTCGCTCTAACAAGATACGAGTGGAACTTCTCAAATGCATACACAACCGCTAGCAACTCCTTCTCGGTGGTAGCATAATTGAGTTAGGCATCATG
Organism: Fagopyrum esculentum; assembly: GCA_033239045.1. Taxonomy (NCBI): domain Eukaryota; kingdom Viridiplantae; phylum Streptophyta; class Magnoliopsida; order Caryophyllales; family Polygonaceae; genus Fagopyrum; species Fagopyrum esculentum. Next base: position 119,288,210 of record BSUD01000002.1, read on the forward strand.
TAGCGTCTTGATAGCATGATAGATGGCATGTGTAAGCCCATCTTCACTTTGTCCCAAAAAAACCCTAACGGCTACATCACTCGCGTCACACATGATCTCAAACGGTAAACTCCAATCCGGAGGTTGCATGATAGGGGCGGTGATCAAAGCATTCTTCAACCTACAAAAAGCTTCAAGGCAATATTTGGAGAAAACAAACTCAACATCTTTCATTAGTAGGTTAGTAAGAGGCTTAGAAATTTTAGAGAAATATTTAATAAAACTCCGGTAAAAACCGGCATGCCCTAAGAAACTCCTTACCCCCTTCACCGAGGTAGGTGGTGGCAACTTCGCTATTGTCTCTATCTTATCCCTATCAACCTCAATGTCTTGGTTGGACACCAAGTGTCACAACACAATTCCTTCACTTACCATGAAGTGGCTTTTCTCCCAATTCGAGACAAGATTAGTCTCCTCACATCTCTTTAACACCAAAGACAAGTTAGCTAAACAATCATCAAATGAGGATCCATAAACAGAGAAATCATCCATAAATACTTCCATGATGTTTTCAATGTAAATTTAGAAAAGATAGCCATCATACACCTTTGAAAGGTGGCGGGTGCACTACACAATCCAAATGGCATCCGGGTGGATAGGGATTTGGAAGAATCCACTATAGCCATCTAACTAGCAAAAGTGTGAATGTTGAGCTAATCTCTCTAGCATTTAGTCGATAAAAGGAAGAGGGAAGTGATCTTTCCTAGAGGCCACATTTAGTTTACTATAGTCTATACACATCCTCCATCCCGTAACCGTCCTAGTAGGGATTAGTTCATTATTCTCATTAGTCACTACGGTCATCCCACCCTTCTTAGGAACCACATGTACGGGACTAACCCATTTACTATCCGAAATCGGGAAAATGATTCCCGCATCTAGCCATTTAAGGATCTTTTTCTTCACTACTTCTTTCATGATAGGGTTTAGTCTTCTTTGAGGTTCAATTGAAGGTTCATGATTATCTTCAATCAAAATTTTATGCATGCACAAGGAAGGTTTAATGCCAACTAAGTCATCAATGGTATAGCCTATAGCTCTTTTATGCAATCTCAACTCATGCAACAATCTATTCAACTCATCGTTATTCAAGCATGCGTTAACAATAACCAGATAAGTAGAATATTCACCAAGAAAAGAATACTTAAGATGAGAGGGGAGGGGTTTGAGTTCAAGTTTAGGAGGACCTTTATCGGTTGGATACGCTCCATACAATGTAGGTTGAGATGATTCCAAAGCTATGGAAGACTCTCCAAGGCTCCTTGAAGCTTGATCAACCACTAAGGCACTTTCTGGAGAAACCACGGGCAAAATCATGGCCTCTGGCACAACCACGGCCATGGAACTTGCTAAGCTAGCACCGTGGAGCATTCCAGAGAGTTCCACGGGACAAATCACGGACGTGGTTCCTGGTGCCAGACCGTGGTTCCTACAGTGGTTCAGCATAACTGCGTGCACTTCAAATTCAGCACTTGTCTCCTTTTCTAGTGCATCCAAAGCCTTGATTTCTTCATTGCAATCATCCTTAACTCCTTCCTCCATAAAACTTAAGCTAAGAACCTTCTCCAAGGGGTCCATGATCAAGATCGAGCTCACAACTTCTCTACATTCCTCTTGCTCGACAATGTTGAACACATCTTCACCGTGGGTTGGCCCCTTCATCATTGTGGATAGCTTGAACTTAATATTCTCCTCTCGTATGTTGAAGGAGAGGATTCCATTCTTACAATCTACCAAGAATCCGGATGTGGCTAAGAATGGCCTTGCCAAAATGATAGGAACCGGGTAGTCCGCCGGGATGTCCAAAATAACAAAATCTATTGGCACATAGAACTTCCCAAGTTGCACCGGTATGTCTTCCAAGATTCCTACGGGGTGGGTGATGGAACGGTCCGCCGTATAGAGGGTCATCTTGACCGGATTTGGCTATCCTAGCCCAACCTTGTTGCAAAGTGCAAGCGGGATGATGCTTACACTTGCTCCAAGATCACAAAGGGCTTCATACTTCACTTCTCCAACCCCAATTGGCACACAAAAAGATCCCGGATCTCTTAGCTTAGGAGGCATCTCCTCCTTCATAGTTTAAATTAACTCGGAAGATCTCTTTGTCATTCTCACTTCTCCATACTCCTCCAAGTTCCTCTTGTTGGAGAGTATCTCTTTCAAAAACTTTCCGTAGGCCGGCATACCTAGAATAGCATCCATGAACGGAATGTTAATATGCAATTTAGACATAAGTTCAAGGAATTTACCGAAATGCTTGTCCAATCGAGCTCTTGCTCGTGATTGTGGGAACGGTAGTGGTGGCTTATATGAAGGTGGTGCCACATATGTTGGCTCATCATCCTTGCTCTTGCCTCCTTCTTCTTGCAATGGCTCTTCCTCTACCACTACTTGCTTTCCCTTGTCATTACCGTTAGGCAAAGGGTCCTTCATGCTCAGCCCACTCCTTGTTGTGATGGACAAAACTTGGCCTCTTGGGTTATCTTCGGTTCTTCCGGGAAGCTTTCCCGGATCTCTATGAGCTTCACCCGCCTTTTAGAACACTTGTGCTTCTAGCACCTTTTGAGCTTTAGAAATGGAAGTCACCGTGCTCTCAAGACAACTCAACCTTCCAAGCAATTTCTCAAACATCATCTCGGTTCTATCCTTTGGAGGTTGAGTAAATCCGGGTGGAGGCTATGACGGCTGTCCCACGCCCGTGGTTTTGGCCGTGGTTCTCTCTGGACAGCTGTGACGGCTGTCCCACGATCTCCATAACCGACTCTTGCCCTTGATGGAGGATATAAGTGGTCCTGTAGGCTGATGCTAGGGGACCCTCTCCCACACTCTCTCATTACACATCATTCCATTGGAGGCTACTCTTGGAAGGAAGCAAAAACACTCTCATTTGGAAAAGAAGAAGAACAACACTAGTTTTAGAGTTTTTATAGTTTTTGAGGGATTTTTGGAGTGAACTTGTTGAAGACATTTGCAAGGATTTGTAAGGAACGATTTGGACCTTCTTTTGAAGGGTTGTAAGTCTTTCTTAAACATATATTCAGCTTGGTTTACTTGTGTTTACCTGTTTCTCTTCTCTTTCAATTCATTTTCTTGCTATGGAAGCCATGAATGTTTGTTTGTTGAGTTTGAATGATAAAATGCTTGTTGTTGGCTAAATAGTTGTGATTCGAGGGTAACGGAATAATGGTTATGGCTTGGACTATGATAGAATAGACTTAAATGTATCCTTGGATGATTTGCTTGCTCGAATCTAACCTCTGTTAGAAATCACGGTCAGTTCTTCAAGAACCACACCCGTGGTTTAGTATGAACAACCAGTGATTTTCTCTATTGTGCTTGTATTGATGAATCTGAATGTTAGGATGTTAGATTGTTGAAATCCTAGTGTTTGTTAAGCATAATCTAGCCTAGGGTGACCTAATGCTAGCAAACTAAGTGGGGAAAGAGACCTACCCGGTGATTTCCGACCTTAAGTACCAATGATGACGAACTCTAGGTAGTAGTGAGCCTCATAAGCCACTATTGGACTGAGTGTGCTAGGATTGATGTTTAGGACTTGCCTTCACGAGACTTACCCGGTAAGGAGAGGTTAGACCCCTAGATAGCAATCCGGTTTGTGTAGATTTCCCAACCTTAGGCTCCTAGTGACTTACCCGGTAATAAAACCTTAGTTGCGGGATTAGTGGATCATGAGACCTACCCGGTGATTGATCCCATTTGAGAAACATTCCTTCCCAACATAACATAGCTAGTCCAAGGTTGATTAGATGCTTGAATTCAATGCCATAACCGGAATTCCTAACCCCTAGAATCTGCTTTCTCTCTTTGATCACATATCTCGTGTTTGTGTTGCTTGTTTGTGTTGATAGTTAGATTTGTTAGTTTGTTTTATAATCTTGCATCAATTGTGATCTTGTTTGATCACCACAAAACCAACCCAAAAACATTATGATTTTCATTTCTTTATTCCTTTCTCTTTTCTTAGACTAGATTTGCACTATCCATAATCACCTATTTGATTCGATTTCACCTTAGTCTTTGTGTTTGACCTCGGAATACTATCCTTGCTACAAAACGACCCATACAGTATGGGTTCACTAGGAGTTAGGAAAATAAATTGAGTTATAAATTTAAGACTTTTGTGCTACACACATTTCTAGCGTAACAATGTGTTTCAAAGGTAGGTATCGTACGGTGAAGTTCCAAATCCTATATGTCTAATCCAAAGGCTCTCTCTATAAGGGTTGTTGAGGCTGTAATATAGAAAGATCTAAGGACAAGAATTACACTCAAACTAACTACCCAAAACCCCAGGATATGACTCTCCAAGGTAAAGATAGAAAGCACACTTAAACCTTAATAAAGGATGTTGAGTCCCTCTATTACCCAATTCTTGTAATTTTAATCTATTAAATGTAGAATCAATGATGAAGTCTCCTCACACACTAAAATAGAGGTTAAAAAGGTTATGCAAGGTTGGGATTTAGGCAAGCATTAACTTTGGTTAAAGAATAAATCAATGAAAGATCGTCAGGGGAATAAGTCGACCTGATCATAAGTAAATCGGACGATTTTTCCCAAGAACAAGGCGATTTTCCTGTTTGTCGCAAAGTTAAAATCTAACTCTCAGGGTCCAATTGGTTAAATGAGTTCAGTCTATCATCACCTAAGCCTCAATCATCAACTATTCTCCCCAAAATCACAAGGGTTTTAGCCAACCATTTTCAAAATCAAATCAAAATTAAGATTGAATAGATAAAATCAAATAAACCCGAACTTTGAATAAAACTCAATAATCTCCAAATTTGTAAACAATTCTCAAATCCAATCAAAGTATCTCTCAAAACACTCAGTAATGTGTTTACAAACAACAAGAATCGGAAAGGGAAACAAAGGATCTCACACTAATGGTAAGGATTGACTTCTCGGCACTTTCCTTCAATCTCCTTCCAAGAATCTTCAATCTCTCCAAATTGTGTAAATATTTCCCGGTGCGAGGTCCCGATTTTCGTTCCTAGGGTTCCAATGTATAGTTCCTTGCTAATTGACTGCTTGGCAAAACACATCTCAAGTCCACAAGTGATGGGCTTTGAGTCGTGATATTTCTTGGGCCAAAAGCTATGAAAAATTGTGCTGTCAAATTAATGAAGGAAACTGTTCGATTTTTAGATATAAAAATCGTCTGATTTATATAATAACTGGCACGATTTTCTTCAACAGAGAATGCTCGTCTCTTGGATTGTTTCCTTCCTCCCTTTTGTGACTCCTTTACACAACTCCTTTGCTCTTTGTGATTCCTCTAAGACTGCTTAAGCTTCCTTAATAGCCTTAGATGCTCCTTGCTCCACTTTTGATTCCTAAATCCACCGAATTTACCTATAATTCAACCGAAACTCGTGTAGACCTCTATTTTCGGAATATAAATGAAATTAGCTCAAAAGCTACACAAATTCTCTCTAAATGCAAGGTAAATCGAGGTAAACCTCTACAATATGCATGATTATAATGGTATATAATTCATGTCATCAAAATACCCATACTTGCCCCTTGCTTGTCCCCAAGCAAGATTCAAACTTAGAATACAAGATGTCATGGATTATATATATGAAAACTCAAAAACCTTTTGTTTTGGAAGTGCTTCTTCTTATTGGATCACCCTCAAAGTGATGTTTCAAGACATTGGAAGATAAGGCATGTATCAATAATAATCACAATATGAACTAATTCTCTTTTCCTTCTCAAAGACACAAATAAAGGGCATGATAAAGATGTAGAGATAATCAAAGTCAAACAAATCTAAGCCATGAAGTCTTAAACATATGCATAAAAGTCTCAAGGTCTTCCAATCAAAGAAAAAGGTCTATGAAACGTGTCAAGGGTGGGAAATCTTTTAAGGAAATGTGATGCTAATCCGGGAAAGAGGAACAACACAATACTTTCAAGAACTTAACTTCACCACACATGCTTTGCATGTAAAATTTCGCTTTCTTTGTACTTTACTTTTTGAGAGTATGGACAGCGGTGCACAATAACCGAAGCCTAGGAGATCGGCGTTTCTCAATTTACGAGATGCCTCAAACCCTTAATGCACATACCATATCCCGTTAGGCTTTGTCGTTCAATCGAACTTTGGCAAGACACAAACACCCAGCTATGTGAATGGTGCCGAGTTACTCATTCTCATGTTCAACGTCCCCAAACCTATAATTTGCTAAACTTTCACTTAACACATTCATATTGGCCCTCCCACATCAAGCATGCCTTTTACAATTTTTTATCCTAATTTCCGGATGGTAAAAGGAGGTCAAATATTTCATTGAGGAGCTAGCATGAAAAGATATGAACTAGAAAAGAAGTGAATTGCCTTGGTCATTCCTATATGATGCAAAGGAACTTATAATATAGCTTCGATCATTATTTCATTCTCTTATCAAAACATCAAGATCATATGAACTATTCATGCATTCAAGTAAGAAAGCAAGTTCATTCATGCTATAATTAATATCTCAACATAACCATGTCATCTTTTTGCCTTTTTCACATCATAATTCTCATCATAGAGGTCACTTCCATCATAGGAAGCACAAATTTTTTTGAAAAAACTCATAAATATTGAATAAAAGCATGCAAATGCGAATGTCATAGTGGAAAGCAAGTAGTGCAAGAGTTATTACAAGCCAATTCGTCAAGTGCGACACAAAGTACATAAAGTGCGAAAAAGAAGTAAAAGAGATTGTAAGTACCCCCACCCCATACTTAACCTTCACATTGTCCCCAATGTGAAAAATTAAGCATAAGATGGAGAAAAATACTTACAATGTAAAATGGAGTGGAAACTCAATCCTTGGTCGGTGGCGGTGGTGGTGGTGGATATGGATATCTCGTGGGGTTGGGATCATAGAAGTGGCCAAACTGATGATAGTACATGTCCCTCATCTGGTCATCGTAGGAGGAGTGTCTAGCATCCGTCTCCTGGCGGTACGCCGTGAACTGAGTGTTCAGGGCGTTGTAGTCGGTGTGAGGGCCTGATAATCTGAGCGAAAACCCTAGTAGTCGGTACGTAGACCCTAGAAGCTGGAAATCAAGTCTCCAAAGTGTCCGGGATGTCTATGTCCGCGTCCACGTCCTCGACCGTGGCTAGGAGTGTGTGCGAAAGAATGACGGGGTGGCTGCATCTCATCCTCCGTCTCCTCAGTACCTCGACTAGTCCGGCTAGGTCCAGCTCCATGAACATCGGTATCCATGGCATCCGTGGCATGTCCACTATAGGTGTCACTCTCGAACTCTAGCATGTTCCCCTGGTACGCTCCATCCTCATGCACCTCCTCGTCCATAGTGTCACCTGCATCATCATAATAACCAGAAGGAGGAGCTACCTCCTCAAGCATAAGTAAAAATGTCTCCTTCCAGTTCCTTTTATTCCGAATGGTGTATTCGGACTTCCACACTATCTCGGATGGCTTCTTTGATGGATCCTTTGCCCACGGCATGGGCACATGAAGAGTTCCTCTACCTCGAGGAATCAAGACCTGTCTCGCTACCAATCTCTCTGAACCTAAAGGCTGGGCACTCTCAGCTAAAGTGCAATATGAAAAATCTAGCTCCAATGCCTTTGCCACATGAGTGACAAGGCCTCCAACACATAGGTCACCTTTCGCCTTGTTAGCTATCTTTCCAAGATAGTTAGCAAGCATGGAGGTGATATCGGGAATGGTGCTACAAGTCATACAATATAGAATAAAGAGCTCATCGGCCTTGAGCTTCTGTAGAGTCTATGTCCGTGCAAACAAGCTCTCACTAAGGATTCTATGAACTACCTCAAAGGAAAGGTTGTACATACTTGTGTCCTTGGAATTCCCGGGTCTCCACTTATCTCCTCCATACTCTCCCACTGAAATGGTTTCCCAAAAGGCAATAGCACTCACTCCTCTTGCGAATGTGCCTGCAGAAGAATAGGGAAAGCCAAACAAGTCTCCGAAATCATCAATGGACATGGCATGGTTTTGGTTCATGAGACGGAAAGAGACCGTCCTCTCCCAAGGATCATGCTCAAATGTACTTAGGAATTCTAGGGTGATCTCGGTGTAGGAATCCTCCCTAATCAAAGCAAACTGGCTCAGTCCCAATCTATCTAGCATCATGTCCACATCCTCTCGAAGAAACAAAGCATCTAAGTCATCTAGTACAATGTATCGAGGAGGGGTGAAGGGACGATCTAAGAGACGTTGGTATCTCTTCTTATGTTTGGAAAGGGAATGAGGGAGTTTTGGTTTAGCTTGGGAGGGTGGTGGTGGTGGGGGAGATGCTTTAGAAGAAGATCCCTTCTTCTTCCCCGCATTCCTAGTGATTCTTTTCAAAGTCTCCATTCTGCTAAACAAAATCGCCCTATTCTTCCTAAAAATCGTCCGATTTTTCTGGGTAGGTTGATTTTTTTTATCGATTTCAGCACAATTCACAATTTTGTAAAGCTTTGATCAATCTATCACCTCACACAGTCTCCTAGAGGTAGTTCTAAGCAGATCCCTCAATCAATTTCAGCAATACAACAACTTCAAAGCAATAATCGAAATCGAGCGAAAAACTTAGGTTTCGAATTGAAAAACCTGAATTTCAGATGAATGAGCAGTTTGCCAAGCTTGTTGCTGCTAGATCCTTGTTCCTTGTCGAAAGTACATCAGTTTAGGCTCAATAATCGTTCAAACCGATTAAGAAATAAAGAGATGAGAGGGTAGGCGATTTTCGGCTCTTTAGGACGAATGAAAATTGGAAATGGAGAAGTGTGGAATGAAAGAATCGAGTGGAGAATGCTTTATATAGACCGGAGGTTTTGCAAAAAAAATCGGACGATTTATTGGTTCGATTTATTTGTCGGCCCGATTTTTCTTCACTTTCTCAGCTCAAGTGCAAAAATCGGACGATTTTTCATAGGGGGGTTGATTTTTAGGACGATTTTTCCCCCTGTTGCCAAAAATCGTCTTGCTCTGTTCCTGAATCGTTCGATTTATTTTGTGTAGCTCGATTTCCTTCCTTCTTTTCTTTGAAGATTGCAATTGAACTATTTTGTGTCCCTTTTCTTCATTAATTTCCCAAATTTGGACCTAGTTCCTGCAATTTTTGACACAAACAAACCAAGAGTGCATCGAGGAACAAACAAAAACAAAACAAAAGAAAGCAAAACAACTAAACTAAACTATTCTAAGGTGAAAAGAAAAGAAAAGAACTATACTACCATGGGTTGCCTCCCAAGAAGCACTTGATTTATCGTCTTTAGTTGGACGTTGTTTGTTTTGATGTTCAATGGAGGAGGATAGGAGCTATCTCCTTAACCGGAACTTCCGGTATGTACTTCTTCAACCGTTGGCCATTGACCTTGAAACTTCCGCTTTGTTCACCCCATACTTCAACTGCACCATGGGGAAAACACGTTTAATTACATAAGATCCTGTCCAACGGGATTTAAACTTATCTGGGAAGAGTCGAAGCCTTGAGTTGAATAGAAGAACTTGATCTCCTTCCTTCAAATCCTTTGGAATGATGTGCTTATCATGCCACCGCTTCGTTCTTTCCTTGTAAATCTTTGCATTCTCATACGCATTCAGCCGGATCTCTTCTAGCTCGTTAATGTCCAATAGCCGCTTCTCTCTGGCTTCTTTCATGTCGAAGTTGAGCCACTTGACAACCCAATATGCTTTATGTTCTAGCTCTACAGAAAGATGACAAGATTTTCCATAAACAAGGTTATATGAAGTTGTACCTATAGGTGTCTTGAAGGTGGTCCTGTACGCCCATAACGCATCATCGAGCTTCATTGATCAATCCTTCCGTGTTTTAGAGACAGTTTTCTCTAATATTCCCTTAATCTCTCTATTGGATATCTCAACTTGTCCGCTAGTTTGCCGATGGTATGGCGTAGCTATCTTATGGGTCACCCCATACTTAGCCAATAGAGTCTCAAATCGACCGGCTGTGAAGTGCGTTTCTCCATCACTAATGATGGTTCGGGGAGTCCCGAACCTTGGGAAGATCATTCTATTAAAGAACTTCACCACAACCATTGCATCATTAGTAGGAGAAGCGATTGCTTCTACCCATCTTGAGACATAGTCTACGGCTAGAAGTATGTATTGGTTTCCACAAGAGGATGGGAATGGTCCCATAAAGTCTACTCCCCATACGTCGAATATCTCTATTTCTTGTATGTTGTTGAGTGGCATCTCATTCCTCCTTGAAATATTACCTGTCCTTTGACTAGCATCACAAGCAACAACATATTTTTGCACATCTTTGAATCTGGTAGGCCAAAAGAAACCGGAACGGAGTACCTTAGCACATGTCTTATGGGAATTAGCATGTCCTCCAAAAGGTAGATAATGGCAATGGTGGATGACACTTTCAACCTCATCCTCCGGAATGCATCTCCTATATATGCCATCGGGACCTCTCTTGAAAAGAGTAGGTTCGTTCCAATAGAAATGTTGGACGTCCTTTATGAACTCCTTTCTTTGAGCATACGAAAGTCCGGGGGGAATCTCCTGACAAACAAGGTAATTTACAATGTCAGTGTTCGCCACTTCGCGTGCGTGCAAATAAGCTTTAAATTTATAAAACTAGAATCAAGCAAGCGAACCCGCATTGTACGGATCGATATAGTTCAGCAAGAATTCCAGAGTATCGAACACAGGGATTTGGGGGGTTAAATCCAATTATAGATTATCAAGCAAGTAAATGTATGAAGCTTTTCAAATTATTGGGAAAACAACAATCCTAAAGATCCAGGAATCCAGCTGTGGCAATCGATTCAAGATACACTAAAGATATAAGGACAGAGTTGAGATTTGCAAAGGTATACGAATGTAAAGTAATTGTACGGTGAAGTTCCAAAAACCTTATATGACCCACCTAAAGACACTCTCTATAAAGGTTGTTGAGGCTTCAGTATAGAAAAGATCTAAAGGTAAGAATTAATGTCAAATACCCAAACTTGTAATCCAAAGATCAAGACTAACTAAACCGATTAAGGTTGTGACACTCAGAATCGAGGTAGAGGTTGTTGAGGCTTCACTACCACCTAGAAAAGGGCAAGCTAAGACTAAGTTAAAGCAAATCTTTAACTTTGGATTAAAGTAAAAGCAAGGTTCGTAACTGACACAAAATTACGGGTAGTTCTTGAGTTCCACGGCCGTGGAAGCTCAAGAACAGACCGTGGATTAGGTTTGTCGGCGATTCTCTCTAACTCTCAGGGTCCAATCTGTTTGCGATCGATCTATCATCATCTAAGCCACAACTATCAACCCTTCACCTTATAATTGCTAAAGGGTTTTAGCCAACAACAGTCATATTGATATCAAATTCAAGATTGAAAAGAATGAAAGATGAAAACTTCCGAAAACCTTGAATATATCTCAAATCAATCTCAAATCCACAAATCAAGAACAATGGTGTAAAAAGATTCAGAATAACACAAACAATCATAATCGTAGATAAAAACGAAGAACGGGATGTCAATCCGTCTTCTAATCAAACCTAAGGATAAAGCGTAATCTCCTTACGAACAATCTTCCAAATCTTCACTATTTCCGTCAATCCGGAAATCTCAATAGGGCAAAGCGCAAATCTCTCAACGACGATCCAAGCGAAGGCGTAAAACCAGGGTAAGCGGAGGTGACGGAATCTCTCTTCTTCCGCCCTTTTATAGGGTAAGACAAAATATGAGCCCGGCCCATTGCGTAAAAGATCATGGCTTCAAAGTGTGCGTTAAAAGATCGTCAGAATCACGGTTATCCAAGATTCCACGCCTGTGGTTTAGAGCGTGGTTTAGAGCGTGGAAACTCATCACGGTTTGTCACAACTCTCCACGGCCGTGTAAGTTCCTGGAATGATCCACGCTTGTCTTGCCAAAGTTCCACGGCCGTGGAATAGAACGTGGAACCTAGTACGGCCGTATTTTAGAGTGTGGAATAGATGTAGCTCGTAATTCTCCTTAGTCTCGTGCTATTCTTCAAGTTAGCACCTTCCTTAGCTCCTAGTAGTGTCCTCAATCCTTGGACATGCTCAATCTAACTCCATTCTCTCTCAATCCATTCGGAATTAGCTCTTAATTGCCTACAATCAACACAAAGCTTATGTAGACCTCTATATCGACAAAATAGATAAACTAACTCACAAATGCTTCAATGCTTTATCAATGAATACCAATATAGATAAAATACACATAGAAAACGTGCCTAAAATATCACAATATTTCATGCTAAAAATAACCCCATACTTGCCACTTGCTTGTCCCTAAGCAAGGTCTTTCAAAAGCTTTAAAACACAAGTTAGGATGAAATATGTGTACCTTCTCAAAGCAAAACTTCTTTTAGATGAATGTGTTTTCTAATCAATAGATCATTCTCAAATCTTGCTTCATTCGTTTATAAGACTTTCATATGCATAAGCAAAGAGTAAAGAGTAAAGAAAGCTTATGAATTAATCAAACTTCCATGTAAACATCATAACCTTCAAACATTATCAAAATCAATCATATGAAACTTCAATTTAGATCACCAAGTCATATATCATTCTCTTGATCTTAAGGACTTTCAAACAAGGTCTAGAATGCGGAAAGGGAAGGAAAACTTTATGGAATGTGGTGCATGAATCCGGGAAAGTGGATAACTACTCTTTTCTTCTTCTCTTGCGGTTTCCGCAGCACTTTCAACTTAGATCTTCGCTCTCTTCTTTTCATTTTTCGACTTTACTTTTGGAGTTATGGATAGAGGTGCACAAAAACCGAAGCCTAGAAGATTGGCGTTTCTCAATTTTTATGAGATGCCTCAAACCCTTAGCGCACATACCATAACCCGCTAGGAATATCGCTCAATCCGAGTTTGGCAAGACACAAACACCCGGCTATGTGAATGGTGCCGAGTTACTCATCATCATGATTGACTTTCCCAAACCTATAATTTCTTTCTATTCTTTTGAATGCAAAATATTGCTTTCATGGCCCTCCCACATCAAACATGCCTTTTTCATTCAACTCCTCCAAATTCCCGGATAGGTAAAGGAGGTCATTATTTCAATGAGGGCTAAATGATCAAAGGAAGAAGAAAGAAAATCGAATTGCCTTAATCATCTCAAAAGAAGCATAAGAACTTATTATGTGATTTCAACCTTGATTTCTCAACATGATTTAAGTAACATTCATCACATTATGAAACTTGCAAAAGAGGGATAATCAATTCATTCGATTTCTTTTCAACTTACTATTTATTTAAGCATGCGATTGTCATCAAAACTCAATTCACAAGTGGTGATTATCATAGAAATCATCTCTATCCTTAGAAGCACAAAATTATCAAACTTTTTCAATTTTTATGGGTTTTTCAAACTCTTTTTCATGCAATGCAATAATGAAACGTGTAACAATAGAATGAAACATGCAAGATAGTCTCGATAAAGCATACAAAGTGAGTAAGAGTTATTACAAACTATTAGTCACACGCCACCCCATACTTGGAACAAACATTGTCCCTAATGTTCAAAGAAAAGAAAAAGAAGAAAAGAAAGAAAGAAAAAGAACTCACAAAATGGTGGTGGAGTGGCTAAAACAGTCGATCATCAATCATCTCACTGCGGTGGAGGCGGTGGTGGAAACGGAGAGAAGCTAGGATCATAGTACCGCCCGAACTACTGGCGGTAAACGTCCCTCATCATGTGGTCTAGATCGTCCACTCGCGCATCCCTAGCATCTGCACGGATCTCCAAAGCTCCAACCCTGCTGGAAAGGTCGGTAGCCCACTCTGGCAACTGCTCGTACTAGCCAGGCGGCTGGCTGTACCACGCCGGTGCATCTGAAGGTGCTGGTGCTGGCGGCGGCTGTGAATGCCAAGGCGGTGGAGCTCCCATCCAATCCGGCTGAGTGTTGTACCAAGCAGGAGGATCTGCCATCCAAGTCGGCCTCTCGCTCACACTAGCACGGCGAGAGGAAGAGCCAGATGCTCTAGCAGGGCGGGGAGAACGTCTAGGTATGTCGGGAACTGCATCCGGCTGATCCGGGAATGTACCAAAGTCGTGCTCAGCTCCTCCTCCGCCCTCATAATCATCTCCACCTCCCATCTCCTCCTCTACAATTAGTGGTGGTGGAACATAAGGAGGGGCTACTAATATGTTCGCATGCATGGCAGCGAACGTCGCCTTCCAGTTATGGCGTCCAGCCATAATGGAATACTCAGGGAGCCACTCAATGCCTCTCCCGGTCCTACTCTCCCACGGCATAGCAGCATATGGTGGACCTCTATGGGTGGGGAAGATGAGGCCTCTAGTCATAAGGGCCTGAAGTCCTAGGGGTCTAGCAGGAATACGTGTACAAGCCGAGAAATCAACCCCTAACTGTCTAGCTAGGTGGGTCACCATCCCACCATATCCAATGTTGTCAGCCCTCTTATTCTTTAGCTTGCTCATGGTAGCAACTAAGAGGGTGGCGCAGTCAGCTGGCCTGCCATACAACATGTTGTAGAGCATGAATAACTCATCCGTCTTGATCTTCTGAGGTGTCTCCGTCCTAGGGAAGAGACACTCAGAAAGCACTCTATGAGCTATCTTCAAGGCTAGATGGTAGATCAATCTAGCCTTGGTATCAGCAGGCTGCCAGCGGTCCTTGCTGGCATAGATCATAGCGATCTCCTCCCAGAAATCCTTGGCGTACACGCCACTGGGGAAACGACCATTGAAGTTCTCCTGGAACCCAAAGAAGGCTCCGAACTCTCTAATCGAAAAATCATAGTTTCTTTCCATCAGCCGAAAAGAAAATGTCCTGTCAACATGGCTATGCTCAAAGGAAACTACAAACTCCCTCGTAATCTCCTCATAAGCATCTTCCCGAATAGCGGAGAAGATGACTAAGCCGGCTCTATCTAAAAGCCATGTAAGGTCTCCTATCACATGCAAAGGTGTTAGCTCCTCAAGCAGCAAGTATCGCGGTCCTATGACCGTCCTCTCTTCTATCCTCTCTAAGGCGTCTAAATGATCCTCATGGATAGTAGGGATCCTAGGGGGAGGTGGTGATGGTGATGAAGGAGGTGAAGGAGATGAAGGGGGTGGTGCTCTAGAAGAGGAAGAGGGGTTGCCCTTCCTCTTTTTGTTCTTATCACTGTCCTTGTTCTTATCCTTGTTCCTACCGGACACTCTCCTTACAAAATCCATAATCTGTCAGAAACCGCGGTCTGTTCTTGGATTTCCACGGCCGTGGTTCTTCCAGGAACCGTGGTTCGCCTCAAAAATTCTCAAAACTCAGCAACAATTCACCAAACTCAGCAGCAATCAGTCCTAGACTAATTTCCTTCCAATTTCAATCAGTTCTCCTAAAAATTCTATCAAAAACAAAGCCGAATCGACAAAGAGAGAGAAAGAACCAAAAACCTAGGTTTTCGGATTTTGTAATCCGAATTGTGGCTTCTCCGGTGATTTGTCACTCGAATTGTTGCTTGGATCTTGTAGGTGATTGGATTTGCTTCAGTTTTGGTCAAAGAATCGTCGAAAACGATTAACGTATGAGGATTTGAGAGGAGGGGCGTGGAATCGGCGTTTTTGGCATGGTTTTGGGTGTTTGTGTTGTGTTTTGTGAAGAAACGTGGTTTATATAGTGGCCGTAAAAAAATTTTAAAATCACGGTCTATCGGGAGGTTCCACGGCCGTGGAAATGTACGGAAGTGTGGTTTTGGTGATTGTAGCTGTCACGGCCTTGGTTTAGGCCGTGGAACTCTTTGTAATGCTCCAAAGTCCAAGTTTCGTTACTTTTCTTCAAACTTTCTCTTCCCCTTTCCTTTTCCACTGTTCCTACATCCAAAAACACAAACATACCTGAAGGTATCGAAGGCAAAACAAAGCAAAAACGTCTAAACTAAACTAATCTATGAATCAAAAACAAAAACGACAATGCAATACCATGGGTTGCCTCCCAAGAAGCGCTTTGTTTAAGGTCCGTAGCTAGACCAAATTCGCACTTATTCGAGTGCGGTGGGCGCGAACTCTTCAGCTTGGAGTTCCGGTGTATACTTCTTGAGTCGTTGACCGTTCACCTTAAAGCTTCCGCCCGTTTCACCCCATACTTCAACTGCACCATGGGGAAAAATACGTTTGATTAGAAAAGGTCCGGTCCAACGAGATTTATGCTTACATGGAAAGAGACGAAGCCTTGAATTGAAGAGGAGAACTTGATCTCCTTCTTTGAAGTCCTTTGGAATGATATGCTTATCATGCCAACGCTTTGCTCTTTCTTTATAGATCTTGGCGTTTTCGGAAGCGTTCAAGCGAAGTTCCTCAAGCTCATTTAGGTCCAAGAGACGCTTCTCTCCCGCTTCCTTCATGCTGAAGTTCAACCACTTGATTGCCCAAAACGCCTTGTGCTCCAACTCTACCGGTAAGTGACAAGACTTCCCATACACAAGGTTGTATGGTGTAGTTCCGATGAGAGTCTTATATGCAGTCCGGTACGCCCACAATGCATCATCTAGCTTCAAGGACCAATCCTTCCTTGTCCTTGAAACCATCTTCTCTAGGATTCCATTGATCTTCCGGTTTGAGATCTCAACTTGTCCACTAGTTTGTGGATGATAAGGGGTGGCGATCTTGTGAGTCACCCCATACTTAGCTAAAGAGCTTCAAAGCGCCGGGCAATGAAGTGAGAGCCTCCATCACTAATGATGGTCCGTGGTGTTCCAAATCGTGGGAAAATGGTCTTGTTAAAGAACTTAACCACTACCATGGCATCATTGGTGGGAGAGGCAATCGCTTCAACCCATCTTGAAACATAATCAACCGCTAAAAGTATGTATTGGTTACCACAAGATGATGGGAAAGGTCCCATGAAGTCTACTCCTCAAACGTCAAAGATCTCCACCTCTTGGATGTTGTTGAGAGGCATCTCATTCCTCCTAGAGATATTTCCTGTTCTTTGACAAGCATCGCAGCAGGAAACAAAGGTTGGCACATCTTTAAATAGAGTAGGCCAAAAAATCCAGATTGCAATACCTTAGCGCTAGTCTTGTTCGAACTAGCGTGTCCTCCACAAGGTAGTGAATGACAATGGCGGATGACACTTTGCATCTCATCTTCCGGCACACATCGCCGAATGATGCCATCCGGACCTCTCTTAAAGAGGAGAGGTTCATTCCAAAAGTATTCCCGAACATCCTTAAAGAACTTCTTTCTTTGTGCGTAGGATAATCCGGGCGGTATTTCCTGACAAACCAAATAGTTAACAAAATCAGCAAACCATGGTTCGTTACCTTTGGAGATCACATCGATGCACTCCTCTATGATATGTAAATGTTCGTCCGGGAAGGAGTCATCTATAGGTAGGTGGTCATCCTCTAGATGTGTTAGACGACTCAAATGATCCGCAACAGAATTTTCCAAACCCTTCTTGTCGCGGATCTCTAGATCGAATTCTTGTAGGAGAAGAATCCATCTAATTAGCCTTGGCTTCGCATCCTTCTTTGCAAGGAGGTACCGGATCGCAGCATGATCCGTGTACACAATCACCTTTGCACCTACAAGATAAGAGCGAAATTTGTCAATTGCATAAACGATAGCTAAAAACTCTTTTTTGGTAGTGGCGTAGTTGAGCTGCGCCTCATCTAGCATCTTGCTAGCGTAGTATATGGCATGGGTTCGCCCTTCCTTTCTTTGTCCAAGAACAGCTCCTATAGCTACGTCACTCGCATCGCACATAACCTCAAAGGGAAGATTCCAATCCGGTGGTTGGATAATAGGGGCTGAAATTAGAGCTTCCCGAATCATGTTAAACGCATCTAAGCATTCCTGCGAAAAATCAAAAACTGCATCCTTCATCAATAGATTAGTTAGCGGCTTTGATATTTTAGAGAAATCCTTTATGAAACGCCTATAAAATCCAGCATGTCCTAGAAAACTTCTTATCCCTTTCACCAAAGTTGGGGGAGGAAGCTTTTCTATTGTCTCTATTTTAGCTTTATCCACCTCAATCCCTCTACTAGAGATTAAGTGTCCTAATACAATGCCTTCCTTCACCATGAATTGACACTTCTCCCAATTTAGAACTAGGTTAGTGTCTTCACACCTTTGTAACACAAGAGCAATGTTAGAAAGACAATTGTCAAAAGAGGAACCATAAACGGAGAAGTCATCCATAAAAACCTCCATGATTTCCTCTATATATTCGGAGAAGATGGCCATCATGCACCTTTGAAAGGTGGCTGGGGCGTTGCAAAGCCCGAACGGCATCCTCCTATAGGCAAACGTACCCCACGGGCACGTGAATGTGGTCTTCTCTTGATCATCCGGGTGTATCGGAATCTGAAAGAAACCACTATAACTGTCAAGATAGCAAAAGTGTGAATGTTGCGCTAACCTTTCAAGCATTTGATCGATGAAGGGTAGTGGGAAGTGATCCTTCCTCGTCGCGTTGTTTAGCTTGCGGTAGTCTATGCACATCCGCCATCCTGTTACGGTTCGGGTAGGAATGAGTTCGTTATTCTTGTTGGTGATGACCGTCATTCCTCCCTTCTGCGGAACCACTTGTACGGGACTCACCCACTTGCTATCGGAGATAGGGTAGATGATACCTGCATCAAGAAGTTTAAGAATTTCCTTCTTGACAACCTCCTTCATGGTCGGATTCAACAGCCTTTGAGGTTGTCGCGAAGTCCTAAAGTCCTCTTCCATTAAGATCTTGTGCATGCATAGGGAAGGTTTAATTCCAACTAAATCCTCTATAGTATATCCTAGAGCTTTCCTATGTTTCCTAAGGACAACCATAAGTTTACTATGTTCATCTATGCTTAAATCGGAACTAACAATTACCGGATAGGTAGAATTAGGTCCAAGAAATGCGTACCTTAGATGAGTAGGGAGTGGCTTTAGTTCCATTACTATCGGAGTCTCCAATGGCTCTTGAGGAGCATCCGATGCTTCCTTAGAAGTGTCTAAGGATGTAGAAGGGTGTTGGAGAAGAATCAAGAGAAGTTGAGGAAGAGACACAATTGCCTTTGGAATCACCCAAAATTACGGCCTCTCTGCATCCTCCACGGCCGTGATTTTGGGCGTGGAAAGGAAATACGGTTACTCTGTTCTCTCCACGACCGTGTAAGTCTCTGGAGTGAGCCACGCTTTTGTTGGTGAAATCCACGGCCGTGGAATATAGTGTATGACCGTGGATCCGTACGTTCTCAGCCTCGTCGTGGAGTTTCTCAAACTCCTCTTCACACACTTCTTCCTGTGCCTCTAAGGCTTCAATTGCCTCATTGCACTCCTCTTCTTCCCCTATATCCATAAGAGTCATAGTAATAACCTTTTGCAAAGGATCTTTGAAGAGAATATCACTTACCTCCTCTCTAGACAACCCTTCTTCATCTTGGATATTGAATATATCCTCATCAAAGATTGGTTCCTTCACTAGAGTGGAAAGAACGAACTCTACCTTCTCTTCTCCTATGTCAAAGGCGAGCTTAGCATTCTTGCAATCGACTATGCAGCCGGACGTTGCAAGAAACGGTCTTCCGAGAATGATCGGGACCGGACTATCTGCAGGAATGTCAAGCACAACAAAATCTATAGGAACATAGAATTTACCTAGCTTGACCGGGACGTCTTCAACAATACCGACGGGACGAGTTATGGATCGATCCGCCATGTACAACGTCATTTTCACCGGTTTAGGGTCGCCTAAACCGATCTTCCTACATAATGCAAGTGGGATGATGCTCACACTTGCTCCCAAATCACATAATGCATCATATGTGACATCTCCCACTCCTATGGGAATACAAAATGACCCCGGATCCTTTAGCTTTGGGGGCATCTTCTC
Source organism: Fagopyrum esculentum (assembly GCA_033239045.1). Classification (NCBI taxonomy): domain Eukaryota; kingdom Viridiplantae; phylum Streptophyta; class Magnoliopsida; order Caryophyllales; family Polygonaceae; genus Fagopyrum; species Fagopyrum esculentum. Next base: position 119,308,080 of record BSUD01000002.1, read on the forward strand.
TTTCATGGTTTTGATGAGATCCGAAGAATCCGAACTCATCTTAACCTCTCCAAAATCCTCTAACTTTCTCTTGTTAGAGAGGATCTCCTTTAAGAACTTGCCATAAGACGGCATACCTACAATAGCATCAATGAAAGGTATATTAATATGCAATTTGCTCATGAGTTCTATAAACTTACCGAATTGTTTATCTAGACACGCTCTTGCTCTAGATTGCGGGAATGGTAGGGGAGGTTTGTAAGCTGGAGGAGGAACGTAGACATCTTCCTTCTCCTTCCCCTTTTCTTTCTCTTTCTCAACGGGGACTTCTACAAACTTAGGTTGCGGGTCGGTAGTTGTCACCCCGCTCCTAGTTGTGATTGCCATCACCCTTCCTTTTGGGTTGTCCTCCGTTTTTCCAGGAAGTTTTCCTTGATTCCTAGGAACTTCCTCCGCATGGCTGAACATCTGGTTTTCTAAAACCTTTTGGGCTTTATCAACCTTTGTTATATGATCATCAACCTTGATGATGCGAGTCTCTAACCCTTGAAGCTTCCCCAAAATTGTCTCCAACATGGGATCGGGCTTCTCTTTCCCCGAAGTACTTCCACCATTAGATGTTTGCCCTTGGATTTTCAAAGGAGTGGAAGAAGAGGAAGGTGGAGTTAGTGAATTTGAATTGGAAGAATAAGGATTACCGGAATTTTGTTGTTTGGGACCCCAATTGTTGTTGTTTGAACCCCTATTGTTGTTCCAATTGTTGTTCCGGTTGTTGTTCCAATTATTCCGGTTGTTGTTCCGGTTGTTGTTGTTGTTGCGGTTTGTATTCTCACCACCGTTGTGGTTATTGTTGTTTCCTAAATAACCCACATCTTTTCCTTGTTGCTTTGGAAAGTTGGTCTTTATATCTTCCTTCAACTCTATAATCTCGTTGTTGAGAGAAAAGATTTGAGTTTGAGCTTCGTGTGTTAGTTTTGCTCCTTGATCCACACGATTCCCTTCCACTTTCCGGTGAGAATACTTCTCTATGTCTCGCGCTTGCTTCTCAATGAAGTCCCAAGCGTCATCTTCCCTCATGTCCATGAATGTACCATATGAGAGGGATTGGAGCTTGAATTGTGTCTCCACGTCCAGCCCCTTATAGTATATCTCCAATAGTTCAAGCTTGGATAAGCCATGATGAGGGCAATCCAATAGCAAATCCTGAAATCTTTCCCAAGATTGAAACAAACTTTCGTTAGATCTCATAGAAAATGCATTAATCTTACCTCTTAGCTCCACCGTTTTGGATAGCGGAAAGAACTTAGTGAGGAACTCCGCAGAAAGATCCTCCCATGTCTCAAGCTTTCCACTTGGAAGAGCTTGATACCAAGACAATGCTTTCCCCTTCAAGGAGAAGAAGAAAGGCTTGAGTTTGTAGCTGTTGGTAGTTGCGTTCTTCGGCTTCATTGTCTCCATCATAACCTCAAAGTTTTGTAGATGTTGGTGTGGAGATTCAGCGCTTGTCCCACCAAATTGATCTTGGTGGACAATAGTAATAACTTGAGGGTTGAAGCTAAACCCTTGTGCATCGTCAGCATCAAAGTTCACACCTAAACGGCGTGGTTGTTGCGTTGGATCCATTATTTGGCCAAGAGTTCTTGGCTCCTCTTCTACACGTTCGACCCTCGCATTCCTAGGTGGAACACGGCGATTTGCAGCTGGCCGTGGAAAGAATGGATTCACATTGATCGTGGGATCAATTTCCTCTAGCGGTGGCATGGAGGAGTCGCTATCCTCATTGGATGAGTTGACTCTAACCGATCTTCCCGGTCTCCTCCTTTTCTTTTTCTCCTTAAGGTTGTTTATTTCCAACCTCATTTGGAACATCATGTCCGTTAGATCATCAACCTTCATTTGATGATGATCTGTTTCTTCCCTACGAGTCTTCTCACTCCATTGGAGTTGAGCTTCCTTTTCCGCTAACTCCGATTGGAGATCACGTTCTCTTTCTTCAGCCATTTTTCTTTCCTTAAGCTTTCCCCTCAAATTCCTCTCAAGCTCTTGATCAAGAGGTAAGAGGTCTTCGTTATTCCTAGACCTGCGCATACACTCAAAAAGATATCAAATAACAAGGGAGAAGCTCCCAAGCTTGACAACCGATAACCGAATTCGGCCTAAACCAAATCCCCGGCAACGGCGCCAAAACCTTGTTCGCCACTTAGCGTGCGTGCAAATAAGCTTTAAATTTATAAAACTAGAATCAAGCAAGCGAACCCGCAATGTACGGATCGATATAGTCGAGCAAGAATTCCAGAGTATCGAACACAGGGATTTGGGGGGTTAAATCCAATTATAGATTATCAAGCAAGTAAATGTATGAAGCTTTTCAAATTATTGGGATAACAACAATCCTAAAGATCCAGGAATCCAGTTGTGGCAATCGATTCAAGATATACTAAAGATATAAGGACAGAGTTGAGATTTGCAAAGGTATACGAATGTAAAGTAATTGTACGGTGAAGTTCCAAAAACCTTATATGACCCACCTAAAGACACTCTCTATAAAGGTTGTTGAGGCTTCAGTATAGAAAAGATCTAAAGGTAAGAATTAATGTCAAATACCCAAACTTGTAATCCAAAGATCAAGACTAACTAAACCGATTAAGGTTGTGACACTCAGAATCGAGGTAGAGGTTGTTGAGGCTTCACTACCACCTAGAAAAGGGCAAGCCAAGACTAAGTTAAAGCAAATCTTTAACTTTGGATTAAAGTAAAAGCAAGCTTCGAAACTGACACAAAATTACGGGTAGTTCTTGAGTTTCACGGCCGTGGAAGCTCAAGAACAGATCGTGGATTAGGTTCCTCGGCGATTCTCTCTAACTCTCAGGGTCCAATCTGTTTGCGATCGATCTATCATCATCTAAGCCACAACTATCAACCCTTCACCTTAGAATTGCTAAAGGGTTTTAGCCAACAACAGTCATATTGATATCAAATTCAAGATTTAAAAGAATGAAAGATGAAAACTTCCGAAAACCTTGAATATATCTCAAATCAATCTCAAATCCACAAATCAAGAACAATGGTGTAAAAAGATTCAGAATAACACAAACAATCACAATCTTAGATAGGAACGAAGAACGGGATGTCAATCCGTCTTCTAATCAAACCTAAGGATAAAGCGTAATCTCCTTACGAACAATCTTCCAAATCTTCACTCTTTCCGTCAATCCGGAAATCTCAATAGGGCAAAGCGCAAATCTCTCAACGACGATCTAAGCGAAGGCGTAAAACCAGGGTAAGCGGAGGTGACGGAATCTCTCTTCTTCCGTCCTTTTATAGGGTAAGACAAAATATGAGCCCGACCCATTGCGTAAAAGATCATGACTTCAAAGTGTGCGTTAAAAGATCGTCAAAATCACGGTTATCCAAGATTCCACGCCCGTGGTTTAGAGCGTGGTTTAGAGCGTGGAAACTCATCACGGTTTGTCACAACTCTCCACGGCCGTGTAAGTTCCTGGAATGATCCACGCTTGTCTTGCCAAAGATCCACGGCCGTGGAATAGAACGTGGAACCTAGTACGGCCGTATTTTAGAGCGTGGAATAGATGTAGCTCGTAATTCTCCTTAGTCTCGTGCTATTCTTCAAGTTAGCACCTTCCTTAGCTCCTAGTGGTGTCCTCAATCCTTGGACATGCTCAATCTAACTCCATTCTCTCTCAATCCGTTCGGAATTAGCTCTTAATTGCCTACAATCAACAGAAAGCTTATGTAGACCTCTATATCGACAAAATAGATAAACTAACTCACAAATGCTTCAATGCTTTATCAATGAATACCAATATAGATGAAATACACTTAGAAAACGTGCCTAAAATATCACAATATTTCATGCTAACAGTCAGCAAACCATGGGTCATTACCTTTTGAGATTTGTTGAAGACATTCTTCAATCTTGTAGAGTTGTTCGTCAAGGAATGAGTCGTCGATAGGGAGCTCATCCGCCTCATTGGTAAGGTGTGGAAGACGACTAAGGTAGTCAGCAACTGAATTTTCCGAGCCCTTCTTGTCACGGGTCTCTAGATCGAAATCTTGTAAGAGCAAGATCCATCTTAGAAGCCTTGGTTTCGCATCCTTCTTTGTGAACAAGTAACAGATTGTTGAATGATCCGTATAGACTATCACTTTCGCACCTACAAGATAGGAACAAAATTTTTCAAAAGCATAAACTACGGCTAGAAGTTCTTTCTCCATAGTAGTATAATTTAATTGAGCTTCGTCTAGCATCTTGCTAGCATAGTAGATGGCGTATGTACGACCATCTTTCTTCTGTCCAAGTACAGCTCCTATAGCGGCGTCACTTGTGTAGCACATGATCTCGAAAGGAAGAGTCCAATCGGGTGGTTAGATAATGGGTGCTTAAATCAAAGCTTCTTTGATCCTGCAAAAAGCATCTAAACATTCTTTAGAAAACTCAAAAGTTATGTCCTTCATCAAAAGATTAGTTAAGGGTTTTCAAATCTTAGAAAAATCCTTTATGAATCTCCTATAGAAGCCTGCATGTCCTAAGAAGCTTCTAACTCCTTTCACCGAGAATGGTGGAGGTAGTTTCTCTATAGTTTCTATCTTGGCTCTATCAACCTCTATTCCTCCATTCGATATTAAATGACCTAACATAATTCCTTTGGTGACCATAAAATGACACTTCTCCCAGTTTAAAACTAAGTTAGTGTCTTCACATCTCTTAAGGACTAGGGAAAGGTTAGAGAGATAGTTATCAAAGGAAGAACCATATACCGAAAAGTCGTCCATGATACTTCCATGATGTTCTCTACATACTCCGAAAAGATTGCCATCATACACCTTTGAAAGGTGGCTGAAGCATTGCATAAGCCGAATGGCATCCTTCTATAGGCAAACGTACCCCAAGGACACGTGAAAGTTGTCTTCTCTTGATCATCCGGGTGAATGGGGATCTGAAAGAAACCGCTATATCCATCTAGATAACAAAAGTAAGAATGTTGGGCTAACCTTTCCAACATTTGATCAATAAAAGGAAGGGAAAATGGTCCTTCCTGGTGGCCACATTCAGTTTACGGTAGTCGATGCACATCCTCCATCCCGTAACTGTCCTTGTGGGAATAAGCTCGTTGTTCTTATTTGCAACAACGGTAATGCCTCCTTTCTTTGGTACCACCTGCACGGGACTCACCCACTTGCTATCGGAGATAGGGAAGATGATACCTACATCAAGTAGCTTAAGGATTTCTTTCTTCACGACCTCTTTCATGATCGGATTTAACCGTGTTTGAGGTTGACGTGAAGGTTTGTAATCCTCTTCCATTAAGATTTTATGCATACATAGAGAAGGTTTAGTTCTTATCAAGTCATCAATAGTATAGCCTAATGCTTTCATATGTTGTCTTAGAACATTCATAAGCTTCTCAAGTTCATCATCATTCATATTTGCACTAACTATAAAAGGATATGTAGAGTTAGGCCCAAGGAATGCATACCTTAAGTGTGTAGGGAGTGGCTTCAATTCCAATGAAGGAGGTGTCTTGATTGATGATTCATGATCATCTAATGTCATGGGAGAAGCCTATGAAGGTGAGGGAAGTGTACTACTGGAATTAAGAACTGCAGTCAAGTTCGTAGAAACCGGAGAAGTCACCGATAAATCGACCCCCTCTGTAGAAAATCGGACGATTTTCGGGGCGATTTTTCTTCCTTTTGTCAAAAATCGACTTGCCTCTTCAGAAATCGTGTGATTTTATTTGTATAGGTCGATTTTTTTCACAGATTCCGGGGTTATTTCCAGCTCTTCAAATCCTGTCCCTGGCTCTTCCTCTACATCTTTCAATGTTTTTACTTCATCATCACAATCATCCTCCACTCCTTCCTTCATCATAGTCATACTAAGAACCTTTTGAAGTGGATCTTTCATCAAGATTGAACTCACCACTTTTCTAGACTCTTCTTCATCAAAAATGTTAAAAATATCTTCTCTCAAAGGTGGCTCTTCGATTAAAGAGGAGAGTACAAAATCCACTTTCTCTTCCCCTATATTGAGGGATAGTTGTCCATTCTTGCAATCTACCATGCATCCGGAAGTTGCAAGGAATGGTCTCCCAATAATGATGGGAACTGGGTAATCTGGAGGGATGTCAAGAACGACAAAATCTATAGGGATGTAAAACTTACCGAGTTTCACGGGAATGTCTTCTATTATCCCAACAGGCCTGGTGATGGAATGATCGGCCATGTAAAGTGTCATCTTTACCGGTCTAGGTTCTCCTAGACCAACTGCCTTGCACAAGGCAAGTGGTATGATGCTCACGCTTGCTCCAAGGTCACAAAGTGCATCGTAAGTGACCTCTCCTAGGGTGATGGGTATGCAAAACGATCCTAGATCACGCAGCTTAGGTGGCATGTTCTCCGTCATCGTCTTGATGAGTTCGGATGACTCCGTGCTCATCTTGACTTCACCAATATCTTCTAACTTCCTTTTGTTAGAGAGGATCTCCTTTAGGAACTTCCCATAAGCTGGCATGCTTAAAATTGCATCCATTAAAGGTATATTAATATGCAGCTTACTCATAAGATCAATAAACTTACCGAAGTGTTTATCTAAGCGCGTTGTCGCTCTAGATTGAGGAAATGGTAGAGGTGGTTTGTAAGCGGGAGGAGGAACATAGACATCTTCCTTCTCTTTTTCCTTTTCCTTCCCTTTTCCGGCGGAGGTCTCAACTACTTTGGGTTGTGGATCAGTGGTTGTTACACCACTTCTAGTAGTAATTGCCATCACCCTTCCCTTTGGGTTGTCCTCCGTCTTTCCGGGAAGCTTCCCTTGATCTCTCGGGACTTCTCCGGCCTTGTAGAATACTTGGTTTTCTAAAGCTTTGTGTGCTTTATCAACCGAAGTTATGTAGCTCTCCAAACCTTGTAGCTTTCCTAAGATTGTCTCCAACATGTGATCGTGCTTCTCCTTCTCCGTCTTGTTCGATCCATTTGATGTTTGCTCTTGGCTTTTCAAAGGAGTAGAAGAAGATGGAGATGTTAAAGCTTTTTCAGCATGTGAATAGGGATTACCTGAATTTTGTTGGTTGGATATCCAATTGTTTTTGTTGGAGTTCCTATTGTTATTATTATAGTTGTTGTCCCGGTAGTCATACCTATTCCCTTGGTTGTTATCTCTCCCCATATAGTTGGCCTCTTGCTCATTCGTCTTTTGAAGGCTAGTTTTTATGACTTCCTTCAACTCTTTGATCTCATTGTTGAGGGAGAATATTTGCGTTTACGCAGCTTGATTCAACTTAGCTCCCGGATCTCCTTGATTCCGGCTATGAGGATCCACCTTCCGGTGGGAATACTTCTCAATCACTTGGGCTTGCTTCTCAATGAAGTCCCAAGCGTCATCTTCTCTCATGCACATAAATGTACCACAAGAGAGAGATTGGAGATTGAATTGTGTTTCCACATCCAACCCCTTGTAGTAGATCTCCAATAATTCTAGCTTTGAAATGCCATGGTGTGGGCAATCCAATAAGAGATCCTGAAACATTTCCCATGATTGAAACAAACTTTCGTTAGCTTTCATAGAAAATGCATTAATCTTACCTCTCAACTCCGCCGTTTTGGATGGCAGAAAGAATTTGGTGAGGAACTCCGAAGATAGATCCTCCCATGTGTTAAGCCTTTCAGCTGGAAGAGCTTGATACCAAGACAAAAGCCTTGTCCTTCAAAGAGAAGAAGAATGGCTTGATCTTGTAGTTGTTGTTGGTAGCCCTCTTCGGCTTCAATGTCTCCATGAGAATCTCAAAATTCTATAAATGTTGGTGTGGAGATTCAGCACTCGTTCCACCAAATTGACTTTGGTGAACCATAGTGATAACTTGCGGACTAAAACTGAATTCCTGGATATCCTCAGCTCCGAAATTCACACCTAGACGGCACGGATGCTGAATTGGATCCATCCTTTGCCCAAGAGTCCATGGTTCATCCCCTTCATGAGCAACTCTCACATCTCCAACGGGAATGCGAGGAACAACCGGTGGTCTAAGGTTGTTTCGAACGGGATGGATCACCGGATAAATGTCCTCTAATGGCGGCATATCCTCATCCTCATCGTCGGATGATTCAGCTCTAGTGGACTTAGGTTTCTTGACCTCCTTCTTCTTAGCATCATTCAGCTCCAACTTCATGTCTAGCATCATAGCCTTGAGCTCATCTATTTGGAATTGATAACTCTCTAATTCTTCTATACGAGCCTTCTCACTCAACTTGAGTTGAAGTTGAGCTTCGTCCAACTCCGCTTGGATGTTTCTCTCATTGTTTTCAGCCATCTTTTTCTCTTTCAACTTTCTTCTCAAAGTTTTCTCCAATTCGGGATCAAAAGGAACTAGATCTTTGGTATATCTAGTCTTTCGCATATACCTAAAGAATCTGCAAAAATCACTCAAGTAGACAAATCAAATCACAAGAGCAAAAGCTCCCAAGCCAGACAACCGAAAACCGAATTTGTTCTAGACCAAATCCCCGGCAACGGCGCCAAAAACTTGTTCGCTCAAAAGTGTGTGCGTCAAAGTATTAAATTTATATCTAGAACTTAAGCAAAAACGAACCCGCAGTGTACGGATCAGCTGTAGTAAGGCAAAAAATTCCAAAGTCGAACTCAGAGATTTGGTGAGAATAAAATCGATTTAAATTATCTAAAAAAGTGTAAAAGCTTATGTGATTAATAAAGGAGGTAAATGATTCCAAGGATTCAAGTATCCGACTGCGGCTTTCGATTCAAGACACTTCTAAAGATCAAAGAACAGAGTTGATGTTGCCAAGGTTATGTGTTTCAAGGTAGGTATCGTACGGTGAAGTTCCAAAACCTATATGTCTAATCCAAAGGCTCTCTCTATAGAAAGATCTAAGGACAAGAATTACACTCAAACTAACTACCCAAAACCCCAGGATATGACTCTCCAAGGTAAAGATAGAAAGCACACTTAAACCTTAATAAAGGATGTTTAGTCTCTTTATTACCCAAATCTTGTAATTTTAATCTATTAAATGTAGAATCAATGGAGTCTTCTCACACACTTAAATAGCGGTTAAAAATGTTAAGCAAGGTTGGGATTTAGGCAAGGATTTACTTTGGTTAAAGAATAAATCAATTAAAGATCGTCACGGGAATAAATCGACCTGATCATAAGTAAATCGGACGATTTTTCCCAAGAACAGGGCAATTTTCCTGTTTGTCGCAAAGTTAAAATCTAAACTCTCAGGGTCCAATTAGTTAAATGAGTTCAGTCTATCATCATCTAAGCCTCAATCAGCAACTATTCTCCCCATAATCACAAGGGTTTTAGCCAACCATTTTCAAAATCAAATCAAAATTAAGATTGAATGAATAAAATCAAATAAACCCGAACTTCGAATAAAAACTAAATAATCTCCAAATCTGTAAACAATTCTCAAATCCAATCAAAGTATCTCTCAAAACACTCAGTAATGTGTTCACAAACCACAAGAATCGGAAAGGGAAACAAAGGATCTCACACTAATGGTAAAGATTGACTTCTCAGCACTTCCCTTCAATCTCCTACCAAGAATCTTCAATCTCTCCAAATTCTGTAAATATTTCCCGCTGCGAGGTCCCGATTTTCGTTCCTAGGGTTCCATTGTATAGTTTTTTTCTAATGGGCTGCTTGGCAAAACACATCTCAAGTCCACAAGTGATGGGCTTTGAGTCGTGATATTTCTTGGTCCGAAAGTTATGAAAAATGGTGTTGTCAAATTAATGAAGGAAACCGTTCGATTTTTATATATAAAAATCGTCCGATTTATATAATAACTGGCACGATTTTCTTCAACAGAGAATGCTCGTCTCTTGGCTTGTTTCCTTCCTCCCTTTTGTGACTCTTTTACGCAACTCCTTTGCTCTTTGTGATTCCTATAAGACTCCTTAAGCTTCCTTAATAGCCTTAGATGCTCCTTGATCCACTTTTGCTTCCAAATCCACCGAGTTTACCTATAATTCAACCAAAACTCGTGTAGACCTCTATTTTCGGAATATAAATGAAATAAGCTCAAAAGGTACACAAATTCTCTCTAAATGCAAGGTAAATCGAGGTAAAACTCTACAATATGCATGATTATAATGGTATATAATTCATGTCATCACTATTTATCTGCAAATGAAGGGGAGACGGCTTGTGAGATGGCTTCGAAATGGCTTTGGATGTTGTCTTGCTCCTCGTCTCTAGTCGTCTCCACATAAATTCAAAGGAATTATACTAACAGAAGCTCCAAGGTCACATATCTAGTTTTGAGTTTGTCCTTCAATATCGAGAGGGACACATAAGCTTCTTGGATCTTCTTGTTTTGTTGGCATCCAATCCATAAGTAACGTGCTACACTCCTTAGTCAAGGGTATTACTCCTTGACACTACATGACCCTTTTGTTAGACATAATGTCCTAAATGAAATTATTATAGGTCGGCATATGCTATTTCGCTTTAGTGAACGGGATGTTCACATACAACTTGTTCATCAACTCGAGAAATTTCTCAAACTGCTCATCTAAAATAACCTTATTTCTTCTCTATGGAAAAGGAAGAGGCGGTTTGTATAGTAAAGGAGGGGCATATGGTGCTTCTTTTTCAATTGGCATGTCCTTGACTATCGATTCCTCTAATGGCTTCTACACATTAAATGGATCAATAATGAGAGTTATTGGCTCCTTCATCACCTTTCTCTTCTTAAGGTAATAACTTCAACTTTTTTTGGATTGACTTGAGTAAGGGTGCGACACCACTTACTCAATTAACTCCTTCAGTTGCATCTTGAACTCTATTTGAGTGGTTACGAATGTCTTCATGGTTAGCATTATATCCTCCAATATGGTAATAGTAGTCTTTGATGGTGGAGATGGTAACATATAAGGAGGATCAACCTTTGATGGTAGAATGTTGTTTCGGCTAGTGAAGGAAGGATATTGTGGAGATTCGTGTCTTGTAACTCTGCATAATTGACATTTGATAGTTAGTTCAACAATTGCAAGATCATAACTTTGGGTTTTACCTCTTTTCCCAATGATCTTGTTGTCATTGGTATTTATCTCTTGACTCTTCTTTCTTGAGGAAAATCTCCATATATGATCGATTGTATCAACGAGATAATTTCAAGCATCATCCACATACATCTTGGTAAACCTATGAGAATTGGCAATGTCTAACATATTTCTATTCACATCATTAAAACCATTATACAAATATTTAAGTAAAAGACTCTTGTCAAAACCATGATTAGGACAAATATACAATAACTCCATAAATCTTTCCCAAGCAAAATGAATGTCTTCATCATCCTCCATCTAAAAGTGAGATATATTCTTTCTGTAATTTCGAGTTTTATTAGGAGGGAAGAAAAGCTTAGAAAATCAGTAGTAAGTTGATCCCAACATCCCAAGTACTATATGTACCTGCTGTTTTTCTTACAAACTAGGAGTGGACTCTATCTTTCAAAGTAAACACAAATGCTCGCATTTTCATGGCATTTATAAAAATATTGTGGAACTTAAGTGTATTGATGATATTTTCAAAGTTCCTCAAATGTGATTTGGACTTTCACCTTCTCCACTAGTGAATGCATCTTGATGAATCAATTTTATGGTAGCAACACTTAGAGCAAATTCTCCAGCTTCATCGTCTAGAAGCATCCAAGCATGGATATGAATGAATTGTTTATGATCCATTATTTCTTCCAACGTTCGTGATTGATCTATGTCGTTCATCTTTTTGTTGTTCAGGGTTCCAGCTTGGAACAAAGACAAAAATAAAACCGCAAATCAAAGTAACAAAAAAACTTAGAATATATGGCTATTGGAAACAACTAAACTATTTATAGTCCCCGGCAATGGCGCCAAAACTTTGATTGTCCGAAAACCTACCTACAGGGATGACAAGGTCAGTTATAGTAAATTGAGTGTCGAATTTGTTACGCTAGGATTATGTGCACAATAAGTCTTAAATTTATACTCGTTATATTTCTCCTAACTCCTAGCGCACCCGCAGTGTACGGGACGTTCGTAGTGTGGATAGTATTCCGAGGTCGAACACAAAGACTAAGGTGAGATTGATTCGGTTTATGAATAAGGGTAGTGAAGATCTAAGTTAAGAAATGAGCAAGGAATAAAGAAATGAAAATCTAAATTGTTTTTAGTTGGTTTTTGGTGATCAATCAAAGATCATAATTCATGTAAAAGTAAACAATCAACTAAGCTAACGAATCAAAACAAAGAAACAAGCTAAACAAGATATAGATCAAAGAAAGAAAAGACGGATTCTAGGGATTGGAAGTTCCGGTTATGGCATAAGACTCAAGGTATCTATTCATTCTTTGGATTAACTATGTTGGGGTTAAGTGTTTCTAAATTGGGATCAATCACCGGGTAAGTCTCATGATCTACTAGTCCATTCCCTAGGTCTCATTACCGGGTAAGTCTCTAAGATCCTAAGGGACGGAATTCTACTCAAACCGGAACGTTATCTAAGGATCCAACCTATCCTCACCGGGTAAGTCTCGGAAGGGTAAGTCTTAGGCTACCATCCAGCACACTTAATCCAATGGCGGCTTATTAGGCTCACCACTACCTAAGGGTTGTTATCTTTGGAATCTAAGGGTTAGGATTACCGGGTAAGTCTCTCCTATCACTTAGTTGCTAACACTAGGTCACCCTAGGATAGATTTAACTCAACAAACACTTAGGATTTCAACATCCTAGCAGTCTTAAGATTAGATCCACCGAACCAGGAAAATCACGGCTTGTTCTACCTAAACCACGGTCGTGGTTTGCCAAGAACCACCCGTAATTCCTAACAGGGGCTACGTTTATACAAACAAGTCATCCAAGGGTATGTCTACGTTCATCCTATCATAGCCATAGCCATAACCATCCTTTCCTTATTCTAGAATCACATCTATTTAGCCTACAACATTCATAATCGAAATCGAAACAAACAAACACAAAATCATAACATCCATTTCAAGATGATGAAAGAAAAGAGATGAACAAGTGAACTTAAATCAAAACCAAGCTGAAAATAGAATTAGAGCAACTTACAACCCTTCCAAAAGAAGGTTCAAATGTTCATAAAACTCTAGAAATAGAATCCGGAAATCTTCACTACAAAAACTAGCAAGAGTGGCAATAGTGTGTGTGCTTCTTCTCCTCTTCAATGGAGTTCTTCTTCTTCCTTTTTGACACTTTCCTTCCTAGAAAATCTTCTTGTTGAGAGGATATTTTTGTTAGAGGAAATGGGTAATGGATGAGCTGCTCCAAGATGCTCCCAGCTGCCTCTCACAGCCCATGAAGGACCACTTTTATAACAAACTTGCATGAGTTGGCCATGAGAGTCGTGGCACAGTTGTCACAAGAATCTGGCAAAATCCACGGTTGATTCCACGGCCGTGGAGTGTCAGAGAACCGTGATTCTGTGCAAAAACTTCGCCTTTGATCATTAAGCTGTGATTTGGTGCATGGCTAGTGTTGGCAAGGTTCCATGAGTCCTCCTTAGCCCTTAATTTGTGTCCTAATGAGTCCGAGGGTGTGTCATCTAGATGAACGATCCTCAACGCATCGTTTTAGCTCCTAAATTTCCCGAAATACCTATAAAACACGCACAAGTCCGTGTAGACGTCTATCTTGACAAAATACATGAATTGAGTGCAAAACGTCTTGAACTAATGCTAAACCATGCATGAATGAGTGAGAAATCTACCTAAATGATTACCTAAATCTAGATCATAAATCGTGTTATCAAAATACCCCATACTTAAGGTTTGCTCGTCCCCGAGCAAATGCTCAACTATAGAATACGAGATAGCATGATTTATGTATGCAGAAAAACGGCAAAATCTTTTTGGGTTTGTGCTTCTACTATTGGATCACCTTCATAGTCATGTTCAATGGCAATTTGATAAGCAATTATGTATCAAACGAATAAAGGCATGGAAAGACAATTGTACTGAACTCAAAAGCATGCATGAGATGTAAGGATGAAGAGGTCAAGAAGATCAAGAGTATTTCCAATCTAGATTACTAAGTCTCACAAACATGCAAGTAGGTCATAAGGTCTTGTGACATAAAAGTCCAAGAAACGTTGTGATTGGGTGGGGAATTCTCTAGGTTATGTGATGCTAATCCGGGAATGGAACTAACTTCACTTCCTTGTCCTCGATCAACTTCCCCCAAGTGTATATTTTTCCTTATCTTGCTTTCTTTTCCTTTTCTTGACTTATTTTTTAGACAATGGCATTGGTGTACAATAGCCGAAACCTCGGTGATTAGCCATCCTCGGGTTTTTTCTATTTTTTTCGAGGTGCATCCACACCGGGCACACATACCAAAGCTCGTTAGGGCTATTGGTTCATTTGACTTTGGCAAGGCACCAACACCCGATTATGTGAAGTGTACCGAGTTACTTGTCATTTGAACCAACGCCCCCAAACCTATATTGTTGGCTACACTTCCACAATAATTTCAGCATTTTCATTCATGACATTCCTTTCATCAATAACTTTACCCCACACTTGCTTTTCACACCCTTCAACACACTAGCATGCTCCTATTCCCGGATGGGTTAAAAGAGGTCAATTTTATATCAATTGAGGTGCTTAAGCAATCATGATCAAGATGAGAAGTAGAGAAAGATGAAATGCCTCATTCATTCCTAGATGGTATGCAAGAACTATCATGTAATTTCGACTTTCAATACTCAATCCATTCTAGGCAATAATCATGATCACAAATCATTCATAGAATTCAAGAGAAGTAGTTCAAGTCCACATATGCATTTATCAATTCAACACATAAGGCCATCCATAGCCAATTCACAAGACAAGATTTCATCATTAGGATCATATCCAAGCCTAGAAAGCACAAAAAAAAATTTTAATTTTCTGGATTTTTATGGGATTTTCGATTTAAGTATGTACAATGCAAGACATGTGCAAATTTTAAACTATCCTAGATGCTCATCATGCAAAAGATCATGCAAACCCCACCCCATACTTAGAAACACATTGTCCCCAATGTGGTATACAAGTAAAGAGAGTGAAAGAAGGTTCTCACAATGCAAAAATGGTTTGCTATGGTATTTGGGATTTTTCAAGTGAATTGATTTTGGATGATCCTATCAACCATGGTAGAGAGCTCTAAGCATTCATCAAAGCTTCGGGACCCGCGCTAGGCACCGCTAGCCGTCCAAGTTCCGCGTCCGCTCCACCCATAATTGGTGAGGGGTTCATCATCATCATTCACATTCCAAGAAAGGCTTCCAATGCTACTAATGCTCTAGCACACACACAAAGTAGACAAAACATACACAAAGATAGAAAAATCTAAAAACGAAAACAAAACGAAAAAGGAAAAATGTTACCAATGGGTTGCCTCCCACCAAGCGCTTCTTTAAGGTCATTAGCTTGACCAAACTCGGGAGCGTCTATTCAAGGTGAAGCGGGGCAATCATGTCTACCAGGGCTCCCAGAATATACTTCTTCAAGCGATGCCCATTCACTTTGAAATTTCCACAATGCTCCCCTCCTATCTCAATAGCTCCATGGGGAAAGATCTTCTTCACCACATATGGCCCGGTCCATCTTGATTTGAGCTTTCCGGGAAAGAGCCTTAGCCTTGAGTTGAAGAGAAGGACAAGATCTCCTTCACTCAACTCCTTGGGGATGATCCTCTTGTCATGCCATCTTTTGGTTCTCTCCTTGTAGATCCGGGCATTCTCATAGGCTTCCAACCGGATCTCCTCAAGGGCGTTTATATCAAGCAACCTCTTCTCTCCCGCCTTCTTGAGGTCAAAATTTAGCCACTTAATGGCCCAATAAGCTCTATGCTCCATTTCCACCGGAAGATGGCAAGACTTGCCATAGACTAATTTGTAAGGAGTGGTTCCAATTGGTGTCTTGAAGGCGGTTCTATATGCCCACAATGTGTCATTGAGCTTCATAGCCCAATCCTTTTTAGTTCTAGACACCGTCTTCTCAAGGATGGCCTTTATCTCTCGGTTTAAGATCTCCACTTGGCCACTAGTTTGGGGATGGTAAGGTGTTGCCACCTTATGAGTCACCCCATACTTAGCCAAAAGTGCCCCAAAATTCCTATTTGTGAAGTGCTTCCCTCCATCACTAATGATCACCCTTGGTGTTCCAAACCTAGGGAAGATCACTCGGTTGAAGAACCGCACCACCACCTTGGCATCATTTGTAGGAGAGGCGATCGCCTCCACCCATCTTGACACATAGTCCACCGCCAATAGGATGTAGAGGTTGCCACATGAAGAAGGGAATGGTCCCATGAAGTCCACACCCCACACATCAAAAATCTCCACTTCTTGAATGTTGTTCAAGGGCATCTCATTCCTCCTTGAGATGTTGCCCGTCCTTTGGCAAGCATCACATGCCGCTACAAAACCTTGCACATCACTAAACAAGTTAGGCCAATAAAAACCGGATTGCAATACCTTTGCACACGTCTTGTGTGAGCTAGCATGGCCTCCACATGGTAAGGAGTGACAATGCCGGATCACACTCTCCACTTCATCTTCCGGTATGCATATTCTAAACATCCCATCCGGCCCTCTCTTGAATAGAAGTGGTTCACTCCAATAGTAGTGCCTCACATCGTTGAAGAACTTCTTCCTTTGTGCATATGTTAATCCGGGAGGCACTTTCTCACATACTAAGTAGTTCACGATGTCGGCGAACCATGGTTCACTTCCTCTAGACACTTGGAATAAGCATTCCTCCACCATTTGCAATTGCTCATCCCGGAATGAGTCATCTATCGGGATGTTATCTTTTTCAAGCTCCAATGGTGGGAGTCTACTAAGGTGATCCGCCACGGAGTTTTCGGATCCCTTCTTGTCCCGTATTTCCAAATCAAACTCTTGAAGAAGGAGGATCCACCGAATCAACCTTGGTTTGGCATCCTTCTTGGTAAGTAGATAACGGATCGCAGCATGATCCTATAAACTATGACCTTCGCTCCAACAAGATATGAGCGGAACTTCTCAAATGCATACACAACCGCTAGCAACTCCTTCTCGGTGGTAGCATAATTGAGTTGGGCATCATCTAGCGTCTTGCTAGCATAATAAATAGCATGAGTACGCCCTTCTTTCCTTTGCCCCAAAACAGCCCCAACGGCTACATCGCTCGCATCACAAATGATCTCAAATGGTAGACTCCAATCCGGAGGTTGCATGATAGGTGCGGAGATCAAGGCGTTCTTCAACCTACAAAAAGCCTCAAGAAAATCTTTGGAAAAGACAAAATCAACATCCTTCATTAGTAGGTTAGTGAGAGGCTTAGAAATTTTAGAGAAGTCTTGAATAAACCTCCGGTAAAAACCGGCATGCCCTAAGAAACTCCTTACCCCCTTCACCGAGGTAGGTGGTGGCAACTTCTCTATCGTTTCAATTTTGGCCCTATCAACCTCTATGCCACGGTTAGACACCAAGTGTCCTAACACAATCCCTTCACTTACCATGAAGTGACATTTTTCCCAATTTAAGACAAGATTTGTCTCCTCACATCTTTGCAACACTAATGACAAGTTAGCCAAGCAATCATCGAAAGAAGAACCATAAACAGAGAAATCATCCATGAACACTTCCATGATATTTTCTATGTATTCCGAAAAGATAGCCATCATACACCTTTGGAAGGTGGCGGGTGCATTACACAGCCCAAATGGCATTCTCCTATATGCAAAAGTACCCCATGGACATGTAAAAGTTGTTTTCTCTTGGTCATCGGGGTGGATAGGGATTTGGAAGAATCCACTATAACCATCTAGATAGCAAAAATGAGAGTGTTGAGCTAACCTTTCTAGCATTTGGTCAATGAAGGGGAGAGGGAAGTGATCTTTCCTAGAGGCCATGTTCAATTTCCTATAATCAATGCACATCCTCCACCCCGTAACCGTCCTAGTCGGGATTAGTTCATTGTTCTCATTAGTCACTACCGTCATCCCACCCTTCTTAGGAACTACATGAACGGGACTAACCCACTTACTATCCGAGATAGGGTAGATAATTCTCGCATCTAGCAACTTAATGATTTCCTTTTTGACTACCTCTTTCATTATAGGATTTAATCTTCTTTGATGTTCAATAGAGGGTTTGTGGTTATCTTCCATCATTATCTTATGCATGCACAAAGAAGGTTTAATGCCAACCAAATCATCAATAGTATAACCAATGGCTTTCCTATGCAATCTTAGTTCATGCAACAACTTAGCAAGTTCATCATCACTCAAGCATGCATTAACAATCACCGGATATGAAGAATTTTCACCAAGAAAAGCATACTTCAAATGAGAGGGGAGGGGTTTAAGTTCAAGTGAAGGAGGACCTTTATCGGTTGAAGATGATCCAAATAAGGTTGGATGAGATGAATCCAAAGCAAATGAAGACTCCCCATGGCTCCTGGAAGCTTGATCATCATCAAGGGCTGATCCAGGGAAAACCACGGCTGGAAACACGGTTTGCCCAACTTCCACGGCCGTGGTTCTTGCTAAGCTTGCTTCCCGGAGTTGTCCAGAAAGTTTGACGGCCGTGGAGTGTAAATCTCGACCGTGGAACTTGCAGCTGTTCAACACCTCTTCGTGGCCTTCAAATCCAACTCTTGGCTCCTCTTCCAATGCTTCCAAGGCTTTGATCTCTTCATTGCAAGCATCCTCAATACCTTCCTCCATCATACTTAAGGTAAGAACCTTCTCCAAGGGATCCTTGATCAAGATCGAGCTCACAATTTCTCTAGATTCTTCATGCTCGACTATGTTGAAGACATCTTCATCAAGGGTTGGCCCTTTCGTCATTGTGGACAACTTGAACTTGATGTTCTCTTCTCCAATGTTGAAGGAGAGAGTCCCGTTCATGCAATCCACTAGACATCCGGAAGTGGCTAGGAAAGGTCTTCCTAGGATGATAGGGACCGGATAGTCTGCCGGAATATCCAAGACGACGAAGTCAATTGGCACATAGAATCCTCCTAGTTGCACCGGGATGTCCTCCAAAATCCCAACCGGATGAGTGATAGAACGATCCGCCATATAGAGGGTCATCTTGACCGGTTTTGGCTCTCCTAGCCCGACCTTGTTACAAAGTGCAAGCGGTATGATGCTTACACTCGCTCCAAGATCACAAAGGGCCTCGTACTTCACGTCTCCCACTCCAATTGGGACACAAAAAGAGCCCGGATCTCTTAGCTTGGGAGGCATCTCCTCCTTCATTGTTTGGATCAATTCCGAGGATCTCTTGGTCATTCTTATCTCCCCATACTCTTCCAACTTTCTTTTGTTGGAGAGTATCTCTTTCAAAAACTTGCCATATGCCGGCATTCCTAAAATGGCATCCATGAACGGAATGTTAATATGCAATTTAGACATTAGTTCAAGGAACTTACCAAAGTGATTGTCCAAACGAGCCCTTGCTCTTGATTGTGGGAACGGTAGTGGTGGCTTGTATGGAGGCGGTGCCACATAGGTTGGCTCTACATCCTTGCTCTTGCCTCCATCTTCTTGCAATCTTCCCTCTTCTACCACTACTTGCTTTCCCTTGGCATGGTCCTTGGGCAAAGGATCCTTCATACTTAACCCACTTCTCGTTGTGATAGCCAACACTTGGCCTCTTGGGTTGTCTTCGGTTCTTCCGGGAAGCTTTCCCGGATCTCTACGGGCTTCACCCGCCTTTTGGAACACTTGTGCTTCCAAAACCTTTTGAGCTTTAGAGATTGAAGTCACGGTGCTCTCAAGGCCACTCAACCTTCCTAGCAATTGCTCAAACATTATTTCGGTTCTATCCTTGGGAGGTTGAGTAAATCCGGGTGGAGGTTCTTGTGAAGCTCTTGGTGGTGGAGTTGTGCTTGTGGAAGCGGGAGGGTTCAAGGCTCCATCCGGGTTAGAGTAAGAAAATCCGGGATGGTTGTGGTTGGGCCGGTAATTGTTAAATTGCCGGTTGTTGTTGAAACTCCTTGGGCCTTGGTAATTGTTGAAGTTGCTCCTTCTCATGTAATTCACATCCTCCTCTTTGGAAGACAAGTTGGCTTGTTGAAGTACTTGAGGAGTTGCTTGGTTCTTCAAAGTTGTAGCACACAACTCCCTCAAGGACTTCAACTCATTGTTGATGGCGTCAAGCTTGAAATTGCTCATGGTGACTTCACTCACCTCATATGCTCCCGCCTTTCTTCCTTCACTCTTCCTATGGGAGTATTTTTCAATCACTAGAGCTTGCTTCTCCACAAACTCCCAAGCCTCATCTACATGTTTCTCCATAAAAGTCCCACCGGAAAGAGATTGGAGCTTGAATTGGCTATCTTCATCAAGTCCCTTGAAGTAGATCTCCAATAGCTCAATTTTCGGTATGCCGTGGTGTGGACAATCAAGGAGAAGATCTTTGAACCTCTCCCAAGACTTGAACAAGCTTTCTCTATCCTTCATCACGAAGGCATTGATCTTCCCTCTTAACTCGGTAGTCTTGGAAGGTGGGAAGAACTTGGTCAAAAACTCGGTTGTCATCTCCTCCCAAGTACCAACTCGCCCTTGTGGAATGGATTGATACCAAGCTAAGGCTTTATCCTTAAGAGAGAAGGAAAAAGCCCTAAGCTTATAGTTGTTGCTCTCCAATCTTGGCGGTCTAAGAGTCTCCATCAAAATCTCATAGTTCATCAAGTGTTGGTGAGGAGACTCTCCTTCCATCCCTCCGAATTGATTATGCCGGATCATTTGTAGAACTTGAGGGCGGAGCTCATAATTGTGGGTTGCGGGATCTCCTAAGTTCACACCCGGACGGTGTGCTCTTTGTGCCGGATCCATACGTCTCCCTAGGGTTTGTGGCTCCTCAATAGCAATGGGAACAACCCTAACATTAGCCTCCGGCTGCGGTTGTGGTGGAGGAGGTGGAGATTGTCGGCGATTAAGCTCTCCTTGAACAAGGGCTTGCCTAATCTCCCCAATCTCCCTCCTAGTTTCCTCTTGCCTCTCATTGGCAAGTCTCCTCTCTTCCTCCAAGAGCTCATCTCTTAGCCTTATTTGCTCTAAGGTTTCATCCAATTCAGCTTGGAGGTTTCTTCCGGCCATCTCTTTCTCTTTTCGGATGTTCTTGGATCTAGATCGAAGGGTTTTCTCCGGTTCGGGATCGAATGGAGCTAAATCCTTGCCACGAGATCTTCACATACACCTAAAGAGTAGTAGATGTCCTGAAAAGCAAAGACACAAACCAAAAAGAGATCAAAAGCAACAAGAAAGATCTACACTAGAAACAATCACAAAATAGACTCAATCTAGACCTAGTCCCCGGCAACGGCGCCAAAAACTTGTTACGCTAGGATTATGTGCACAATAAGTCTTAAATTTATACTCGTTATATTTCTCCTAACTCCTAGCGCACCCGCAGTGTACGGGACGTTCGTAGTGTGGATAGTATTCCGAGGTCGAACACAAAGACTAAGGTGAGATTGATTCGGTTTATGAATAAGTCTAGTAAAGATCTAAGTTAAGAAATGAGCAAGGAATAAAGAAATGAAAATCTCAATTGTTTTTAGTTGGTTTTTGGTGATCAATCAAAGATCATAATTCATGTAAAAGTAAACAATCAACTAAGCTAACGAATCAAAACAAAGAAACAAGCTAAACAAGATATAGATCAAAGAAAGAAAAGACGGATTCTAGGGATTGGAAGTTCCGGTTATGGCATAAGACTCAAGGTATCTATTCATTCTTTGGATTAACTATGTTGGGTTTAAGTGTTTCTAAATTGGGATCAATCACCGGGTAAGTCTCATGATCTACTAGTCCATTCCCTAGGTCTCATTACCGGGTAAGTCTCTAAGAACCTAAGGGACGGAATTCTACTCAAACCGGAACGTTATCTAAGGATCCAACCTATCCTCACCGGGTAAG
The DNA here is from genome assembly GCA_033239045.1 of Fagopyrum esculentum. Lineage (NCBI taxonomy): Eukaryota > Viridiplantae > Streptophyta > Magnoliopsida > Caryophyllales > Polygonaceae > Fagopyrum > Fagopyrum esculentum. Next base: position 119,330,008 of record BSUD01000002.1, read on the forward strand.
TCTCGGAAGGGTTAGTCTTAGGCTACCATCCAGCACACTTAATCCAATGGCGGCTTATTAGGCTCACCACTACCTAAGGGCTGTTATCTTTGGAATCTAAGGGTTAGGATTACCGGGTAAGTCTCTCCTATCACTTAGTTGCTAACACTAGGTCACCCTAGGATAGATTTAACTCAACAAACACTTAGGATTTCAACATCCTAGCAGTCTTAAGATTAGATCCACCGAACTAGGAAAATCACGGCTTGTTCTACATAAACCACGGTCGTGGTTTGCCAAGAACCACCCGTAATTCCTAACAGGGGCTACGTTTATACACACAAGTCATCCAAGGGTATGTCTACGTTCATCCTATCATAGCCTTAGCCATAATCATCCTTTCCTTACCCTAGAATCACATCTATTTAGCCTACAACATTCATAATAGAAATCGAAACAAACAAACACAAAATCATAACATCCATTTCAAGATGATGAAAGAAAAGAGATGAACAAGTGAACTTAAATCAAAACCAAGCTGAAAATAGAATTAGAGCAACTTACAACCCTTCCAAAAGAAGGTTCAAAGGTTCATAAAACTCTAGAAATAGAATCCGGAAATCTTCACTACAAAAACTAGCAAGAGTGGCAATGGTGTGTGTGCTTCTTCTCCTCTTCAATGGAGTTCTTCTTCTTCCTTTTTGACACTTTACTTCCTAGAAAATCTTCTTGTTGAAAGGATATTTTTGTTAGAGGAAATGGGTAATGGATGAGCTGCTCCAAGATGCTCCCAGCTGCCTCTCACAGCCCATGAAGGACCACTTTTATAACAAACTTGCATGAGTTGGCCATGAGAGTCGTGGCACAGTTGTCACAAGAATCTGGCAAAATCCACGGTTGATTCCACGGCCGTGGAGTGTCAGAGAACCGTGATTCTGTGCAGAAACTTCGCCTTTGATCATTAAGCTGTGATTTGGTGCATGGCTAGTGTTGGCAAGGTTCCATGAGTCCTCCTTAGCCCTTAATTTGTGTCCTAATGAGTCCGAGGGTGTGTCATCTAGATGAACGATCCTCAACGCATCGTTTTAGCTCCTAAATTTCCCGAAATACCTATAAAACACGCACAAGTCCGTGTAGACGTCTATCTTGACAAAATACATGAATTGAGTGCAAAACGTCTTGAACTAATGCTAAACCATGCATGAATGAGTGAGAAATCTACCTAAATGATTACCTAAATCTAGATCATAAATCGTGTTATCAGAATTCATAGGGACTGCGTTTGTATTGGATGTAACAATAGACAAATATGCTAAGCTAAGGAGAGAAAATATAGGAAACATATAGTTATGGAAGATTTAGTTGTGGGAGAACAAAGTAACAAGTAACGCAGTCAACAAGGTATATAAGTTGATATCTTTGGAGGGAAGTGATCTAAGGAAGTGAGTATCCTCACTATAATGAATCAATATGAAACCAAGTATATGAATCACATGAACTTCAATCAACAAATGTCGGTAACCATCAAATATAGCCTTTAGGATAGACAAACAAAGACCGTATTAACCAACTTAAGTGTGCTCTTTCAAAATTATATATATAAAGTATAGGAAAACCTTTAAGAACTTAATAATCTAAAAAAGACCAAGAAAAACCATGTTTTCGGGGGATGATCTAGAAAAGGTACAAAGAGTAGAACTTTCTATGACAGTTAAAAATCCTCCACGTTAAGATAAAGTGTCACTCTCAAAACCAAACTCTTGAAAATTCTTTCCAATAAATACAGCATGCTTTCACTGGTAAATAAATTTTTATCTAAAACCTTTTATGAACGTCACTTCTTACAAAGGCAAATAGAAGGTAGAAATAAATGCAATAAGAATAAACACATTCCTGTTGATATTCATTCAATTATTCACACACATAATCACAATCGATCCATCATATATAGGGTTCAACAAACCCCTTAGATCAAAGAGACTTAGCTAGACAAGATGGAAGAGAGATATCTGATGAAAAGAATAGTCCTTGCATAAAAATAAAACTCAAAGTATGACAATAATGATACGGAAAAGAAAGAAAACTGTAACTAGGATTTTTAATCCTGAGTGTGACTATCTACCTTGTAAATCTGAAAATGAGAAATATATAGAGAGAACCCCAACGATAAAACACAAAAAAATGGCCCAACAAAGATAAATTATAGATCAAGTGTCAAAATGTGGACGGCCAAGGAAAAGGCCTAAATACGGCTTATCATGGTGTCTCACACCTAATCTGGACTTGGCTCTTCCTCATGTAGGCAAAAGAAGGAGAATTGGTGTGTGGGCTGATATAGACGGCCAAAGAAACGGCATGAGAGGGTGTAGCAAGCCGTCAGGCATACCGTCTCCACATCGTCAGGCAAACCGTCTGGTATAATTTATGCTCCTTTGAAAATTGGTTTTTGGCTTGCCTTTTATCGTAACACTTGGCACCTTGAGTCATCGATCCTCAATCACGTTTGATGTTGAGTTATGAATCTTGACCTTAGGGAATTCGAGCTCTCATGCTTGGACTTGCCGCTTGAAAACACCTCACAATTGACCTCAAACACCTGAAATACGAAACAACCGAAGGTAGATTTCGAAATCGTAATATGAATGCATTATGCATTATAAGAACATATATTTTGTCAAAATAGATGTAATATGCAAGAATAAATTGGTTGAAACTACGTAAGTTTCGATGCTATTATTTATTAATCTTAATGTTCGGAAACCAACGTATATAATTATACACCTTGGGCGACGTTTGAATCCAATGACTATAATATGAATTTCAATTAACACTTAAACTTTTGACGTTGAGACTGTTCAACACACAGTTAGCTTGTGTTGAGCAAACATTACGAAAGATGAGTGATAAAGTCCGGCAGAAACATATCAATCAGGTCTCAAGGTGGGCTAACATTGCGGAAGATACTATCATATAGTTTGCAATCGATCGCCGTAATGTTGATGATACTGTCAATGAATTCCTGAAAGACATCGCCTCACAAGCATTCAATTGGATCAGCATCACTATAAACATCTCCCTAACTTGGTCGACTGGATCATTCCCAATCGAAACTCATCTTCAAAACCTACGGCAATAGATTCCTATGCTAGGTATTTTGTGAGTTTTGTAGACTTCAACTGGAAACACGCAATTCATACTTGTGTTAGCTGCATCGACCCCAACACAAAACATAGCATTACGCTAACACAAAATTCTTATGATGCTACTGAACATTTAATGCCCTTTTACATTCATTCTTGTTCATCTGTGCAGGCCTACTTTTTTTATTTTACAGAAACAAGAAAAAGTGGATTATAATTTCCTTAGTTTTGATATATTTTCATGTTCCTTCTTTCTTCTCGAGCTCCTATATGTAGATCGCAGGGAATCTCTCTGACAAACTGGGTCCTCTTGCCCATAAACTAGTCTTGATGGGTTGCAGTGAAGAAAATTATACAGAAAGAGTACGTAGCTAGTAATGTAAAGAATAATACAGTAGAAAATTGAAAGTACCTCACAACTTCAGCTGCATGCATTCTAGCAGTGACAAAACTGCCCTTACATAGTTACACGAAGTGTTTCCAGATAACATTATAATTGGTCAATTCTCAGACCAATTATACACACCAAATAAATACATGAAGACGAAATTAAAATCATCAGTAAGAAAACTCATCACCATGAACCAGCTCCCCCTAGAATATCTCCAGTCCAATAACTTGATGATCCCCCATGCTGATCATCGGCTTCTTTACTATCGATGGTTGTTGTGTTCTTCACGTTGTCGAATGGAAACAAAATTCTCCCGGCAACACTCTCATGCACCCCTTGAAAGCTTGGCCTGAAATCACCCTGAAAGGGAAATCCAACTTCGTAAACCGGGGTTGGATCCGATCTTTGCATAGGAATGAAAGGATTGATTCCTGTTAGACGCTCCATAGCAGAAAGGTAAGATGCATTATTGGATGCATTTATTGTCTGGTTGAAATGGGTATTGATGGATGAGTTTGCAGCTTCCATAATATTGTTGGGTAGATGCATGTGAGTTGAAGTGAAATCACCCAAGTTAAGATCTTGGGCATGGTAATGGATGAGTTTGGGATTAGGGTTTGTGGAAATATTAATGACTGAGGATGGCTGATCAATAATATCATGGAGCTGGATCTTTGATGAACTTGATGATGAAAGTCTTTTGTTCTTCCGTATCTTACCACCAACTGGGATGTTCCTGAGGGACCCACCTTGAGTCCAATACCTTCTGCAAGTCTTGCAGAAATACCTGGGTTGTGTGAGGCTATAGTTGTTGTAGTAGCAAAACTTAGTGTTTGTTGAATTACACCTTGGGCAGTTTAAAGCTCTTTCCTTTTGATGAGGCCTTATGTGTTTCCTCTCCAAAGAAGTTGAACAAGCTTTTGTTACTTTTATTGCTGTGTTTGTGATAATCTCTTCCATTGAGTTCGCCAATATGTCCTATATATGAAAAAAAAAGGAGAGAGAAAGTAAAAGCAAACACCAAAAAGGGAGAAAAAAGAGGGGAACTCATTCATATAACTTTGAAAAGATGTTTATCCAGAAACATAAGAGAAAAAGGGAGATCAGAAGAAGACACCCAGATGAGATTAACGAACAAAAAAGCCCCCAAAATAGAACTACTTGCTTTGTTTTTACGTTTCACTTTTTCAATGATTTTAGAGCAGATAAACTGAGAATAGGGCAAAGAATGATACAAATCAACCCTTTTTATCTTTCATTTTCTCCCACCTTAATTATATCTTTCCCTTTACGAAAAGGTGATTAAAATTGAGGAACACATGGGATCCAAGGGAGGTTTTAAAACCTTTGCAGTTAGTTACATGATCACAATTATCATTCTTTATGAGAAACCCTATTCAAGGAGAGATCTGAAAATTTAAGAGCTAGCAGCTAGAAGGAAGAGAAGGAAAAAGTAATGTACCACAAGAAAAAGGAAGTAAGCTCAGAAAACTATGGGGAAGAAAAAGATATTGAAAACTAAAAAAAAAAGGAAAACAAAGAGAAAGAGAGTAGTAGTGGTAGTGGGTTGGATACCTGTGCAGGGAAAGGCGGTGGTGCATCCATTGATGAGGTTTCTGGAGAACTGAGAGAAAGCAAGAAAGTGCTTTTTTGCAAATTAAAAGCAGCTTTTGAGAGAGACAGAGAGATTGAGAGCTTTTTCGTAGCAGCTGCCAAGTGGTCTCAATAAAGTAAGAAAGCGAATGTTTTCTTCTCTCTCAGCATTAACCTACGTTATATTACTTATATGTATATCTATCTCACCCAATCGGTTCACTAATGACCAGCGGTAATTATTAATCACACCTTGTGAACCAGGATTTGTTCCGTCTCATGAGTCGTACAAACACCACAGGAGATGTTTTAGTAAAAAAAACTGAGGGAATCGATCTTTGCTTTAATAATACTAAAAAGATGACAATTTAGATACTTATTTAGTCTTAAAAATAAACTAATCAAAACAGTCAACGTCATGTTTTAACACAGATATCGAGTTCCTTTGGTAGAAATTATATTATGTTTTCGGTATCTACTTTCGATTATTTCACATTTAAGCCGTTCAAGGCCTACTTTGAGGCATTTTCTATGTATATACGTCAAAGTTAAGTATGAGAGCTCGATCTTCCCTGAAGTCAAGTCTCACAATTTAAAATCATATGTGATTGAGATCGATTGCTCGAGCAAACAAATAACCAATTTGGATGCAAGTAAAGAACCTATTTATAAAGAAGCATAAAATCATACAAAATCAAACGAGGTGAGACGAATTGCTAGGCCGTCTCAGGTTGTTTGGACAGGCCATCTTGAGTGTTCCACACCTCCAAATACCATATTTGATCTAGACTATGAAGACCTAAAGCCCAAACGAGGTGAGATGGCTTGCTAGGCCGTCTTAGACCATGTCGGTATGTTGCATGGACTTCAGCGGCCGAAATGAACTTTTCTCTATATTCTTATCAATTGTTGATATATTTTGGCTTGAGATTTTCTCTATATATTCTATCTTTTCAGACTTCTAGGCTATCCAATCACACACAATCAAACTCCATCCTCTGAACCTTAGTTGGGGTTACACTTTATTTGCATTGTTGCTATTTTCTTGCTTTGAGCTTTATTATATGCGACAACTATTCTTTTCATCTAATTTCTCTCATCGTTTTATGTTTGGCTAAGTGTCGTTCAATCTAAGGCGTTTATTGAATCCTATGATGGAACAATGGTGACTGTTTATGTGAATTAGTGAATGAATGTCAGCAGGTATATGTTATTTTTCAAAGTGATTTGTTTTGTCTTTTATTTACATTCGAAAGAGATGACATTTATAAAAAGAACTTGTCGCCACAATGAGGTTATTTTCTTGGATTTATGAAAAAGAACTTGCTTTTGAGAGTAACGCTTTGCCACTGCCTCGATGATTTCTAACTATCGTAAAAATTTCCGATCTTTGTACCTATTCTGACTAATGGGCTAAAAGAGAATGTTTTTCTTGGTCTTTTCCAGATTTTTATGTTCTTACAAGATTTTCCTATACTTGACCAAGTGTCGGATTGAGGGTTAATCGAGTTGGAAGGCACAATCTTTGTTTGTCTATCGCAGTTGTTATTTTAGATGTTTACCTACATAATTGTTGATTGAAGTTCATGTAATTTACATTTGTGGTAACTATTTGGCTCATTGTAGCGGGAATTCTCGCTTCCTTAGATTGTTCATCCCAAAGATATCTTCTCACATTTCAGGCATTCAAGGCCTACTTTGAGGCGTTTTCGATCCATACACGAAACCCAAGTACGAAAGCTCGATCGTCCCTGAACTCAAGTATCACAATTCAACATCATATATGAATGAGGATTGATTTCTTGAGAGGTTAAAGAATTACTTTAGATGTAAGCCGAAAACCGAGTTACAAAGCAACATAAAATCATACAAGACGGCATCCTAGATGGGATTGAACGGCTTGTGAGATTGCTTGGTAGGCCGTCTCTGGCCGTTTCACTATGCCTTACGGACTACAACGGCATTTATGAACTTTTATCTATTTCCCTATCTTTTGTTAGGCCTTTTGTGTGTATTTTGGCCCAGAATTTTCTCTATATATTTCTCGTTTTCAAACTTCTAGGGTAGAAAGTCAAACTCCGTGTTCAGAACCCTAGTTACGGTTAGCTTTTTTTGTCTTATTTTTATTTTCATACTTTGAGTTTTATTATAGGAAAAGACTAGTATTTTCATCTGATTTCTCTCATTGATCCATGTTTGACTTAGTCCTTTTGATCTAATGGTTTTTTTTATTCCTATGATCGATTAATGGTAATTGTTAATGTGAATTACCGAATGTATATCAATAGGTATATATTCTCTATTCAAAGTACTTTGGTTTCATCGTTTATTTATTTTCGAAAAAAATGACGTTTATAAAGGATTTAGATGAAATAACATGCCCTTACCGGCGAGGTTGTTTTGTTGGATTGAATGAAAAGAACTTGGTTTTGAGAGTACCGCTATTTTCATTTCCTTGAGGAATTTGTAACTATTGTAGAAAATTCTAGTCTTTGTACCCTTTCCAGCTTGCGCTATCCAATGAGGCTTCTATTGGTCTTTTCTAGATTCTAAGTTCTTCAAGGTTTTTCCTATTTACGTGACACAACTGTTGGCGATAGAGCATTATCAAGTTGGACAACACGGTCTTTGTTGATCTATGTCAAAGGCTATTTTAAGATGGTTACCTACATAGTTGTTGATTTAAGTTCATGTTTTTTACATACATGTTTACTTTTTGATTAATTATAACGGGAATACTCGCTTCTTTATATTTCTCACCTTTAAAGATATAATCTTACACACCTTATTATTTATGATACTAATTGTTTTTTTTTCTCACCAATGATTCCTACGACATATATTTTCTCATATTTTCTCCCTTTAGCTTAGTTTATTTGTTTATTGCTTCAATTAATACAAACATATTCCTTGTAATTCGACACTCGATTTACCACAACTGACCCTATCATCCTCGCGGGTAGGCTTTAGGACCATCAAGTTTTTGGTATCGTTGTCAGGGACAACAAATAGTTTGGTTATTTCTAATAGACCTATATCTCAAGTTTTCTTTTTTACTTTAATTTGTGGTTTCCTTTTATTCTTTGTTCCACTATTTGGAATCTTGAAAGACAAAAGATGGACATCTTTCATCAACCCTGCACACGCAAAACGAGGATGGTTCCTAAACAATTTGTTCCTACCAAGCTTGGGTGCTTCCATATAACGAGGCTAAAGAATTTTATTTGGCTGCTGCTACTATATAAGTGATCCACCAAAGCAAATTCATTGGTGGATGATGAGTGTCAAATGTAACACCATATAGGCTATAGAATCATGCATGTAACACATCTATTGATTTCTCATATATCACGTCACATTTGTATAAAAAGCATCCACTTTCCATATTTCGATATGTAACTTGGCCTTTTTGAGTTTTTAGTCATTCCGGCATCAATTGTGCCAGAAGTACATCCTCCCTAAAGTCGGAGCTAAACAGAAGACTTTACATGACTAAGGAAATACAACACAAAATTCCCTAAAAACATCTTATGACAAGATCTGAGATATTGAGCAATAATGCAAGCCGACCAAATGTCTTGTGAGACGACTTCCTATGCCGTCTCGAAGTCGTCTAAACCATAATCACTACTGTAGGTGGGCGCCAACAGGTCCATTATGTAAGAGCCTTAGTCTTTTAGGGCTAGACGCCCCTGCGGCTTTGTGGACCGCCCTAGTGGTTCTGTGGTCCGCCCCTACGGCTCAAGGATCCACCCCTGAGGTTTCTTACGGCCGCTTTTGTTGACTCTTGACCCATGCTTTTGCTCCTGGCTTCCTTTATAAGCCTTCCTTGCTTCAGAAGAAGGGTTTCCTTCTCTTCTGCAGCTTTATCTTCATCACGTTTCTCCTTCTTCTTTCTCCTCCCTTGGTTTCTTTCCTTCGGCTTCCTCTTTGGTGATCTTGTTGTTGAGCTTTGGTGGTAAGTTGTTGATGATGAGCTTTGTTGTTCCTGTGCTATAGAGAACGCCAATTGAGTGGGTTGGGATATTCTCCTCTGTTTGGTCCAGCTTGGTGAATTCCTCCCCTTTCTTCTTATTTCTTTATTTCTTCTTTCCTTCCCTAGCCTTTAGCTTAGGGATCCATAAGTTTAATCTTGTAATTGATCTTTCCAAGACGTTTTGATGATCATATGTATGTATATATGTATGTGGATGATTGCTGGATGGTGAAGAATTGAAGAAGGTCGAGTGAAAGATCGAAGAGAAGTCAAAGATTACATTTTGTACAGACAGCCGTCCATGTGCTTGGTGTGCCGCCGCCCTTGTGTGGAAGAGCCGCCGCCCCTACGCCTTTTGGTGCGTCGCCCCTACGCCCTCATGTCACGCAGGTACGTCTTGTGCAAGACCTACCTAGGATGATATTGATCCTTTCCTTTCCTAGTAGGTTTGAGTATGAGTATAGGATGATGATGATCATGGTATCGATATATACCGGTTATGGCTTTGAGGTTTAATAGGTTGTTGAGGCTTATAGGTTGTATATGATCCTTATGGATCCCTTGAGTCTAGGTGTGACCCCTTTGAGTGATAGAAGATTTGATATCTCTTTATGCCTTGTTATTAGGCAGTGTTATCCTCCGGATTGGAGTGGATCATGGTTGATTGTTATGCTTGATAGCATGCATTATTGATTATTACCGACCTATGGTTTATTGGATAGCCCTCTTGTAGTGGCAATGATAACCTTTCCCTTTCATCCTGTAAGGAATCTAGGAGGTTCTTTGTGGTCAGACTAGTACTGGTATACGGGATGGGCACTTTACCACTCCTTATGGTACACGGGAAGTGCGCCGATACTACTCCTGATGACTATGGTACCTAGAGGCGAGGATGATATATTCCTCATGTCACATATTTTCATCTCTATATATACCTTGAGTGTATGACGTTATAAATATAATTAAATGGATAAATGTGTGATAGCATGATTATGTGTTTATCATTCCATGACATGTGTATGTGCTTATGCATTATCTTATATATGAATGGTTAACTAACGGTTTATACCATGTTGTAATTCTGATCTATAGGTTAGACAGAAGGCAAAGTGATTCATATTGGTGATCCGTTGAGGGCTTCCGTATACTAGGATTGTCCTAGGGATTATGAGATATTTTGTATATGTATGGATTGTTGTTTTGTACTCAGCGGTGCTTTTGTAAACCTTTGGTTGTATATATTTATACAGTTTCATTTCTTGGTTTTAATCTATCTATGCCTTGTTGTAAGATCCAGTGAACTTGTTGTCAGGCTAGGGTCAGGATCCATTGTGAGATCCTAACCCAGTAGCGCCCCGAGTCCTGCGGATTTGGGGTGTTACACATTACCGGTTCAAACCAAGACCATGGGAGATAGTTTGACCAAACGGGTTGACATGACTTCCCAAGCTGTCTTGAGGTCGTATCCACACCGTCTTTATGCCCTCACTGCTACGTAGAAGAAAGAGATCATATCTTTCGATTTTATATTTGAAATTGATATTTTGTGTAACCCTAAATTATGATATTTCCCCCTATATAAGCATGTATCAGTCTTAGGGTTAGACACCGACTAGAACACACATCCACGCCTCTCTCTCTTACTTTGATTCCCATAGCCATCAATAGATTTTTAGAATAAAGGTTCGCTTTGCTGAACCAAACACTTGTGAGTTAATGTACTTTCTGATTTTATATATAGGTTTTTCTTTATATTTGTTCATGTTTGGCTAATCTCCCTCCTAATCTAAGGATTGGATGATCCCTATAATGGATTGATTTATTACAACTTATATATTTCTGAATTGAGAATATGATATTACTTCTTTTCAAAGTACTTCTGATGAGGGACCATCCCAACAACCCCTACCACACAATGACCAATCACTAGATCCAAAACAAGAATCATTCAAGAAGAGGTTTCTAGCTTGTTGACATCTTTAGCTTCTAAGGAGACCATTGATGATCTTTTTGTGTATAAGTCTTCCTTAGTCACATTGACGACAATTCCAGCCATTAAGACTATAGAGGAGAAATCATACACGTGTGGGGATGGAAAGGAAGACATGAGTTGAGGCTTGTAGAGCTTCTAGTTATTTTATTAGACAATTTTATACCTTTAAGTTCTAGACATTCTAAATGTATCTTTTATCTTATAGTTTTAGGATTATTTTATTATTTTATTTGGAGGCTTTTCGGCTATATATTTATCCCTAGGATCTATTTGGTCGATTAGATTTTTCAGCCAATATTTTATGAGATCGTTCCTTCAATTATGAAAAGTTCGTTTTATTCATTCTTATTCAATCAAAAAGGGAGCATTTGACTGAATCGTTGTGAGTCCATGCTAGGTTGTTCTTGTGTGTTTTAATATCCTTAAGAGATTGATAACTCCACCTTTGTTATAAATTGTTTATGAGAATGATGGAAGACTTTACATTTATATGCGGTTTTATAAACTAACAAATATCAATTGTATTTCTAGATTGCATGTTTTGGTTTGTGTTTGTTAAATATGTGCAGGCCTTGGAAAGCATTTTAAAGGAAGAATGCAAGCCTTGAAACACATTACAAAGGACAAGCACAAAGTCCTTGGAATGCATTTCAAAGGACAAACGCATAATCCTTGAAAAGCATTACAAAGGAGGATTTGGCTAAAGGCTTTCGAATACAAGATTTGAATATCTCAACAACCAAAACGAAGATCTCTACCAAGGATAAGAAGAAGATTTGAGAAGATTCTCAAGGAGAAGATCTCTGCCAGGAAAGAAGATCTTCAAACGATTTTAAAATAGAAGATCTCGGTCACAACAAAAAGATCTCACAAAGATCTTAACCGAAGACGCAAGAGGATAAAAGAAGATCTTTCACGACTATCCAAGAGAGAAGATCAAATCAATCCAAGAATGAAGATTCTCAACAACAAACACGATTTTAAAATAGAACATCTCCACGCAAGAAGATCTCGGATCTAAGGGAAATCTTCAACGGCTATCCAAGAGAGAAGATCTAGGATCTTCAACAAACAAAGATCTTAAACGGCATTTCCAAAGCAGGAGAAGATCATGAAGATGAAGATTCTCAACGTGCGTCAAAAAAGGAAGTAGAAGAGAGAAGATAGAAGATCTTACAACGGCTACTTCACCACAACCAAGCACCGTTTTCCATGTAGAAAGAAGAACGTTACAACGGCTATCTTACAACGGCTAAGAAGTTCTCCATAGAAGACTATAAATGAAGATGATGATCGAAGAGAACTACAACAAGCATACACGGAAATAATCCAAGTCTACAAGCAATCAAAACATCTTCATTCGTTCCAAAAGTTTTTCTTTCTCTTAGCTTACAAAAGTTTACATCCTTAGAGTGAGAAAAACACTAGAGCTTCATTGGAATACCTAGAGAGTGTTATACTCGAGTGTGGGTTAAACTGCGAAGTAACTAGGCTATTATTGCTAGGTTAGAGTTACTAGATCGTAGCATTGAGGCTAGAGTGAGAGAAGAAGGGGATTTCTTCTATGTTGTATAACTAGGACTCTTTGAGTAGATAATAGATAGTTAGATCCTAGGGTAACGAAACCCTAGGACGGAGACGTACGCTGTTAGAGTTGAACTTCGTAAACATATCACCGTGTTGATCTTTTAATTCCGCACTTTATCTCGCTTAAATTTTGACTAATGTTGTTTTGCAGGTTTCAAAGTCAAGCCCTTAAAATCGCTTTCAAAGCCTTGAAAACCAGTTTTGTCACAAGGCGCATAGATCAACATCAAGGCTTTGAAATAAGTTTCAAAGCTTTGATATAAGATATTGCGAAAAGTTCTCATAGTCTATTCAACCCCCCTTCTAGAGTATTTATATCCTTATTATTCACATATACGGTTCTCCAGAAATTCGTGCTCCTAGTCGATTCTAGTCCCTCCTTGTGCTTGTCTCGATTTGAAGACTTGTGTAAGGTTGAAGAAGGAAGGGTTAATGTAATTTATTGTTTGGGTTTTGATCCAATCGATCAAGGTTCTTGCAAGTCTATCTTGGTTATTCTTATCCTATATTTTCATCTATTTAATTACATTCCATCTTCTTATAATCTTGCCACCATCACCCCGTATATTACCTTTTTCGTTTCTTATGTTTTGTGAAAATCTCACTATCCAGGTTATTCATCTCGCCCAAGATTTTAAACCGACATATTCAGTTTGAACTTTTGTGGACTTCTAATCTTGATCCGTCAATTGATACCTCAGCTCCGCATCAAATTGGTATCAAAGCTTATCGATTGAAGTCCAACTCAACCATACATCACGGTTTAAGTAATTTTATTTTGAGTCTTGTAAAACATTTAGTCTTTTTTGTTTTTTTTCTTTGGTTAAGAGTCTATTTGAGTTTCATTGCTTTGTTCATTTTTCCATTGAAGAAGAGAGAATGCCCAACCCAAACACAAGCCAGCCATAACCATAGTGTCGAGATCTTTCCGGAACCCTAGTGTCGAGACTAATACCGCTGAGAAATCTCGCAGCGAGGAGTGTTGTGCCACCACCAAGATTGTTGCTTGGCTGGAAAGTTCTCCATATCTAGTCGAATCAAGAAAGAGATTTGATCCATATCTTATCAAATCTATCATTATCCAGCTCCTACATCAAAGAGGAAAGAGATCTATAAAGTTTCCTTAATTTTAAGATCTTATCTAGCAGGTGATATGTTATCATAACGTATCCAAATCTCTATCTAAATCTCGTTCTATATCTCTCTCTCCTACAACTATATCTCTTTATATCTAGATCTATCCCCGCACCATCAAAACAAAGCCAAATAAAGGATCCCTTCTTTTATTTCATCCTTCCATCATATCACATATTATAGTATCCAAATTTTTGGAGAAGCTAGTAAAGCGAGATTTTTTGCAATCCAAGTGTGAAAGTATTAAGAAGGCAACAAGAAAGAACCTTACCCCAAACCAAACCAGTTTCAAAAACATTTACTTTTCGTCAATCTCACCCCCTAGTAAATATTTCGGGCCGATATTACCACCGAGATTTGCAACTGTCGAGATCAATACCCAATCAACTATCTCTCTCTAATTGCATCATAAGTGCAAGGTAAGTGAAGATCTCTTCTTAGTCTCTTTTGTTTATATTTCTTGCCTCTTTTCAACTCTAAACACATTGACTCTTTTATTTGGGTGTGTTAGTTAGTTATCTTTGCTTTCTATCACAGTAGTTGAGTCTACTTGCTATTTTATTTTCACTTTATATCGGTTGTGTGAAGAAAATTCCAACAACTGTTCCTCAACTATCTTTCAACAAAAGCACCGTCATCCAAGCCAAGTTGACATCATGGTTCAACCAATGAGTGTTCTAGTTGAAGCTAGGTCATTGAACTTAGAGGAGTATTAATCCATCCAAGGAAACCACATCAAATTATCTTGAGATATCACAACTGAGTGTGAGTGTGAGAGAAACACAAGTGAGGAGTTTTGATTTCACTAACTACACAGGTTTGTTGTTACTTTGCATGCTTGTGCAAATGTCTATGTCTAATAGTCCTAAAAGGTCACAAGGAAATGATCAAATGTCTATGTCTAAGAACGTTGGAATCTCGCCCTCAACCTCATCTGAGATCTTAACTGAGATGGATGTCTAAAGTTGGTGGTAGTTCACGAAATCCAAATAAAATTATAGCCCCGGAATCACCTCAAAGATCCCCTTAAGGACAACGTATGAGATATTGTAATCCTCTTTTTAAAGCACCTAATATGCCGGACTTTGTTGATGATTTTTAGGAATTAGTGGATGATGATGAAGAGGACATGTGGAGAGATTATCCTGGACGAAACCATCATCCACGAAGATGCCGAGACTTGGAACCATAGACCTCATCAATAGCATGAGGCAAATGTGATCCGGAGGTTTGCATGGAATTGGAGACCAAAATAGAACAAATTTAGTCTTTTCATAATTTTAGTGAGAAAAAGAAGTTGCAACTCGCTTTATTGGAGTTTCAAGGTTATTGATGAGGGACCATCCCCAACACCAACGATACAAGGACCAATCACTAGAGCAAGAGCTAAAGCATTGAAGGAGAAAGAAGCTACATAATCTTCAAGTCATAATATAGAAGGATCTATCACTAGATCAAGAGAAAGGTCCTTCCAAGAAGAGGTTGCTTGCTTATTGGCAACATGTACATCTAAAGGGACTCTATTTGTGTCTAAGTCCATCATATCACATATTATAGTATCCAAATTTTTGGAGAAGCTAGTAAAGCGAGATTTTTTGCAATCCAAGTGTGAAAGTATTAAGAAGGCAACAAGAAAGAACCTTACCCCAAACCAAACCAGTTTCAAAAACATTTACTTTTCGTCCATCTCACCCCCTAGTAAATATTTCGGGCCGATATTACCACCGAGATTTGCAACTGTCGAGATCAATACCCAATCAACTATCTCTCTCTAATTGCATCATAAGTGCAAGGTAAGTGAAGATCTCTTCTTAGTCTCTTTTGTTTATATTTCTTGCCTCTTTTCAACTCTAAACACATTGACTCTTTTATTTGGGTGTGTTAGTTAGTTATCTTTGCTTTCTATCACAGTAGTTGAGTCTACTTGCTATTTTATTTTCACTTTATATCGGTTGTGTGAAGAAAATTCCAACAACTGTTCCTCAACTATCTTTCAACAAAAGAACCGTCATCCAAGCCAAGTTGACATCATGGTTCAACCAATGAGTGTTCTAGTTGAAGCTAGGTCATTGAACTTAGAGGAGTATTAATCCATCCAAGGAAACCACATCAAATTATCTTGAGATATCACAACTGAGTGTGAGTGTGAGAGAAACACAAGTGAGGAGTTTTGATTTCACTAACTACACAGGTTTGTTGTTACTTTGCATGCTTGTGCAAATGTCTATGTCTAATAGTCCTAAAAGGTCACAAGGAAATGATCAAATGTCTATGTCTAAGAACGTTGGAATCTCGCCCTCAACCTCATCTGAGATCTTAACTGAGATGGATGTCTAAAGTTGGTGGTAGTTCACGAAATCCAAATAAAATTATAGCCCCGGAATCACCTCAAAGATCCCCTTAAGGACAACGTATGAGATATTGTAATCCTCTTTTTAAACCACCTAATATGCCGGACTTTGTTGATGATTTTTAGGAATTAGTGGATGATGATGAAGAGGACATGTGGAGAGATTATCCTGGACGAAACCATCATCCACAAAGAGGCCGAGACTTGGAACCATAGACCTCACCAATAGCATGAGGCAAATGTGATCCGGAGGTTTGCATGGAATTGGAGACCAAAATAGAACAAATTTAGTCTTTTCATAATTTTAGTGAGAAAAAGAAGTTGCAACTCGCTTTATTGGAGTTTCAAGGTTATTGATGAGGGACCATCCCCAACACCAACGATACAAGGACCAATCACTAGAGCAAGAGCTAAAGCATTGAAGGAGAAAGAAGCTACATAATCTTCAAGTCATAATATAGAAGGATCTATCACTAGATCAAGAGAAAGGTCCTTCCAAGAAGAGGTTGCTTGCTTATTGGCAACATGTACATCTAAAGGGACTCTATTTGTGTCTAAGTCCATCATATCACATATTATAGTATCCAAATTTTTGGAGAAGCTAGTAAAGCGAGATTTTTTGCAATCCAAGTGTGAAAGTATTAAGAAGGCAACAAGAAAGAACCTTACCCCAAACCAAACCAGTTTCAAAAACATTTACTTTTCGTCAATCTCACCCCCTAGTAAATATTTCGGGCCGATATTACCACCGAGATTTGCAACTGTCGAGATCAATACCCAATCAACTATCTCTCTCTAATTGCATCATAAGTGCAAGGTAAGTGAAGATCTCTTCTTAGTCTCTTTTGTTTATATTTCTTGCCTCTTTTCAACTCTAAACACATTGACTCTTTTATTTGGGTGTGTTAGTTAGTTATCTTTGATTTCTATCACAGTAGTTGAGTCTACTTGCTATTTTATTTTCACTTTATATCGGTTGTGTGAAGAAAATTCCAACAACTGTTCCTCAACTATCTTTCAACAAAAGAACCGTCATCCAAGCCAAGTTGACATCATGGTTCAACCAATGAGTGTTCTAGTTGAAGCTAGGTCATTGAACTTAGAGGAGTATTAATCCATCCAAGGAAACCACATCAAATTATCTTGAGATATCGAAACTGAGTGTGAGTGTGAGAGAAACACAAGTGAGGAGTTTTGATTTCACTAACTACACAGGTTTGTTGTTACTTTGCATGCTTGTGCAAATGTCTATGTCTAATAGTCCTAAAAGGTCACAAGGAAATGATCAAATGTCTATGTCTAAGAACGTTGGAATCTCGCCCTCAACCTCATCTGAGATCTTAACTGAGATGGATGTCTAAAGTTGGTGGTAGTTCACGAAATCCAAATAAAATTATAGCCCCGGAATCACCTCAAAGATCCCCTTAAGGACAACGTATGAGATATTGTAATCCTCTTTTTAAACCACCTAATATGCCGGACTTTGTTGATGATTTTTAGGAATTAGTGGATGATGATGAAGAGGACATGTGGAGAGATTATCCTGGACGAAACCATCATCCACGAAGAGGCCGAGACTAGGAACCATAGACCTCACCAATAGCATGAGGCAAATGTGATCCGGAGGTTTGCATGGAATTGGAGACCAAAATAGAACAAATTTAGTCTTTTCATAATTTTAGTGAGAAAAAGAAGTTGCAACTCGCTTTATTGGAGTTTCAAGGTTATTGATGAGGGACCATCCCCAACACCAACGATACAAGGACCAATCACTAGAGCAAGAGCTAAAGCATTGAAGGAGAAAGAAGCTACATAATCTTCAAGTCATAATATAGAAGGATCTATCACTAGATCAAGAGAAAGGTCCTTCCAAGAAGAGGTTGCTTGCTTATTGGCAACATGTACATCTAAAGGGACTCTATTTGTGTCTAAATCTTCTTTAGTGACATTTGATTTATTATTATATCCACAATATTGTGAGATACTCGTTGCTTTGTTTATGAAGTTTGTATTTTATTCATTTCAATTCAATCAATTAAAAGAGAGTCGTTGATTGAATAACAATGAGTCTTTGCTAGGTTGTTCTTGTGTATGTTAATCTTATTCAAGATTGGCGCTACTACTCAACTAGTTCCTCCTTATTCTTGTCTTATTTAGAAGGCTTGTTAAGGTTGAAGAAGAGAGGGTTAAGGTTGAAGAAGGAGGGGTTAAGGTAAACTCTTTGTTAAGGGGTTTTGATCCAATTGGTCAAGGTTCTTTGCAAGAATATCTAAGTTCGTATCTTTATATATTTCCATTAATTCATTTCATTATTCATATTCTAATTCTACCATTATCATTCCATCCACTCACGTTTTTTTGTGTTCGATTTTCACAAACCTCGGTCTTACTATACAAATCTCTTGTGTGCTTATGTTGTGCCCATGTAAGAATGTCATATTATATTAGGACGTCCATGATAATTTGATAGAAGAGTCAAGAATGGTGGATATTCTAATAGATATTATTTTGAATATAAGGGTCAAATGTTAACTTTGAAACCTATGACGCATTTACAGTTTGCGGAGAGTTTTAAAAATAAAAGGAACAAGAATTTCATCAAGCAAACGGAATGAGAAATGCACTCTAGTGAAGAATCTCACCTTAAAAAAGGAGAATCTCAGCCGAGAATTACAGAATCTCGCCCTAGTGCATGAAATTTTCACTCCCTATACAAGACCTCATCCTAGTTCATCAAAATTTCGCCCTAGTGATGAAATCTCGCTCGAGATTGGCACCAAGATTCTTTCTGCCGAGACTAATCGAGTTCATTTAGCATCCAAAAGGGATTTTATTGATGATTATATTCCGTTGGATACTTTTCTTATGAGCTTATGTAAAAGCCTTATGGCTTTAAGTGATGAAGTCAAGGCTACCTTTCCCAAAACCATTCTAAGTCTTTTGGATGGGTTTTGTGATTTATTTCTAGATTATTCCTGTTGGACTTCTACCTCTTTGTGGCATTGAGCATCAAATTGTTTAATTCCAGGAGCTTCACTTCCTAATCGTCCCGCTTATAAGATGATTCCTCAAGAAAGTTAGGAGATTCAGGATCAAGTTCAAGAACTTTTGGATAAAGGCAATGTGTGAGAGAGTTTAAGTCAATGTGCAGTTCCCGTCCTTTTGGTTCCCAAAAAGGGTGATACATGGAGGATGTGCGTTAGTTGTCGAGCGATCAACAATATTACTACAATATCGACATCCCATTCCCCGTATGGATGATATGCTAGATGAGCTTAGTGGATCGAACATAGTTTCGGAAATTGATCTCAAGAGTGGATATCATAAAATTCGGATGCGGAAAGGAGACGAATGGAAGATGGTGTTCAATACTAAGTTTGTTCTATATGAGTGGTTGGTTATGCCTTTTGGTTTGACTAACACTCCTAGCACTTTCATGAGATTGATGAATAATGTCTTACGTCACTTCATTGGAAAATTTGTGGTTGTCTACTATGATGACATTCTCATATACAACAAATCACTTGAGGAGCATGAAGAACACTTAAGGGAAGTACTATGAACTATTAGAAATGAATCTCTATATGCTAATATTAAGAAATATTAGTTTAGTACTAATCAAGTTATTTTCCTTGGATTTGTAGTGAGTAAAAGAGGTCTAGAAGTGGATGAAGAGAAGATCAAAGCAATCCAAGAATGGCCTACACCAACAACGATCGGCCATCTTCGATCATGTCATGGATTAGCTACCTTCTATAGACGTTTTGTAACACACGAATCCGCGGGACTCGGTGTGCCACAGGGATAGAATCTCACAATAGATCCTGACCCTAGCGTGACAACAAGTTCACTGGACCTTACAACAAGGCACAAATTGATTAAAACCAAATACATCAAAATGTATAAATATATACATCATAGGTTTATAAAAGAAACAGTCGAGTACGACACGGCAATCCATAATCATATGAGTACAAAACATCCCATAACCCTCGCGCAACCTAGTGTACGGAAGCCCTCGGCTGATCACCCATCTGGCTCACTCTACAGTCTTCCTAACCTATAGATCATCTGCAACAAGGTATGAAACCGTTAACTAACTGTAACACCCCAAATCCACGGGACTTGGATTGTCACATTGGGGTAGGATATCACAATGGATCCTGACCCTAGCCTGACAACAAGTTCACTGGATCTTACAACAATGCACATGTAGATTAAGACCAAATACATAAAAACTGTATATGATACATCAAAAGAGTTTACAAACTCAGAGCCAAGTACAAAACATCAAACCACAACATTTTATACAAAAGATCCCATATCCCGCGCATCCTAATGTATAGAAATCCTCGGCTGGCCACACCATTTGTCTCACCCTATAGTCTTCCTAACCTGCAGATCATCTACAACACGGTATGAAACCGTTAGCTACAGCAATGAAAAGCATGAAGGTAATAGCACAACCACACATCAACATCTCATACATGCAATGCCACACACATTCATTTATTATCTTTCATTACGTTATTCCATTACTAATTCAACTTCTTTTGTAACACGAGGAACCTAAAGAACATCGTCCCTTTCCCCGTTAACACAGGGGTTTGCATTGGGGGTGATCGTCACTCGTCCCCCCTGTGTTACTGGCTTCCAGGCACCTCCTCCTAACCACCAGGCGGAGACCGGTGGTTACCGCCCGTTATAATACACTTGGGCCAAATAAATGTAATAAATGGTCATCCTAGTGCGGTTTAGGTTATAAATGCACAATCATATGAATACACACAACCATCACAATCATACAATCCACAACTGCACGCTAAGTAAGTCCTATGGACTTACCTGATATACTCGTAACCTGTACCACATCACAGGTTCTCCTTGGGAAAGTAATCAACGCTTGCAATAGCAAGGCATACACAATCACATACTACAAAGGTTAGGAGACTCGTCTCACTAACCACAACCAACCTATATCTCAAATCTAAATCTCAAATCCTCAACACATTCATAAATGCCTAAGGCATATCCTCAACGTAATATCTCATCATACTCGTACACATACTAAACCTTAAAGCCATAACCGATATCCATAACATCATCATGATCCTCAACTCATTCTGACACCTAGCATGCATCTAATTAGTATTCCTCAATATCAAATTTAATCCTAATTTAATTAATTAACCTTTAATTAATTAATTAAATTTCACCAGAATAAAGCTTTGCCCGCAGACCATTTCTAAACCCACCTGTCATCAGATTTCATCAAACAAACAACCCATAAACACCAGAATAATATAATGATCATAATGGAATTTCTAATTATCCATTTTGAAAAGACTACGGTCAATTTAGGCCAAATCGCAGTACGGAAAACGAATAAATTCATAACTTATTCGTTCCTAACCCGATTGACGATCTGAAAGAAGATTCGGAATAACAACGGCGTAGGCTACGCATGTATAACATCAAATTCACCGGAATCCGAGCGACGGAACTGTCTTGGTGACATATATGCTCGACCAGGTCTTCATCTGCTCGGAAATGCAGAAACTTGGTACCGATATGTAGAGAATGAAGAGAGGAATCCAGAAACTCAAACGGAATTGAAATCGGATTAGAAACGGAGAGTAGATCTGAGTTTGAAGTTTGAGAGAAATCATAGCTTTTACGAGGAAACGTGAAAGGAAATGAATTAGTAAACCATTTTCCGCTATTTATAGTGAAGTCGATAATTATCCTTTAGCGAAGTCGATAATTATCCTTTAACCGATCCAATGGCGGGTTGAACCCCCTTCTCCAAACTTCTCGAAATTGGAACAATAAATCTTGAATATTGTAGGGATAATTATTCCACAATTGCCTCGGAAATCGTGTATTTCTAAGCCGTCTTTCTTACCCGTTAAGAATCGAAATAGCGACTATTTTGGCCGTTTTGCCTTTCCATGTTATTTCATATCTAGGACATGTCAGATGTCCTGATTATTTCTCTCAACTGCATTTTTATTAATTGGAGCTTCCAAATGCTCCAAATAATATCGGAGGGTAAAAATAAATACCTGGGGGAAAAAGTGAAAATTTCACCATAAGCCCAAAATTACGCCAGGAACATAACGGTCGGACTTATACACAACACTTACGCAATCTTCGCGAGTTATATGTCAATTACTATCACTGATTAAGTTAATCAACATTAGTTAGAATTCGGAAATCCTAGCTATTACACTAACAAATCATAGATAAGAATGAAGCAGTAGCACATATATCACATCAACACATTACATCATGCTATGTACATACACATATCCATTTATTATCTTTATTAAGTTATACTATTACTGATTCATTCCTTGTGACAAGAGGAGTAAACACTCTCGCCTTTGTCCCCGTTTCGCCTCAGGTTTGGAATTGGTGTCAATCATCACCACGTGGAGGACTGGTCTCAAAGAACCTCCTACCCACCCAATTCTGCGCTAGACAAGTTATCACCGCCCGTTATCATACACTTGGACCAAATAATAAGCATATATGGTGGTTCTAGTCCGGTCAGGTCATTAATGCAACATATATATGCACACACACCACTACAACCAACACTCCATAATTTCCCGCTAAGTAAGTCCCAAGGACTTACCTGTCACAAACGCAAACTGTATCAAGTGGTCACAATTTTCCCTCGGGGAAATGATGAGTGTCTGCATCAGCAAAGCCCAATAATATCAAACGCCGTCCCAAGGGTAAGAGATTCCACCTCCTAAACCCTATAACCATCCTCAAACCATAACTCGAATCTAAACCTTGATATCACATTATAGCTGACAAATACCTAAGGCATTTTCAAAATACATCTCATCATCTCATAACACTAGCCTAGCTACTCTAAAGCCAAGGCCAATGGAAAGGAAAAGAAAGGAAACATACCAACTAGGTATGTCCCGGACAAACACTTGCAGAAGTAGGAAAGCGCAGGGGCGCAGCACACCGCAAGGGCGGTGACACTCAGCTGCAGGGGCGGCAACACTGGCCTGACCACAGGGGCAGCGGCTCCAATCCGCGGGGGCGGTCGACTATGCAGAGGGTGGTTCTCTGCCCCTTTTCGATCCTTCATTCGAACCTCTTCACTTTTTCAGTGCCCAAAGGAAAGCAAAAACATATACATACACATCAACCATCATCAATATCAAGGAAAAAACATACCCAAGCATAGCTAATGGATTCCTAAGCTAAAGAAGGAGAAGGGGAAAAGCAAAGAAGGAAGAAGAGAGGAGAAAACGTACCACAGCTGACTCAAGAAAGGGAGAACGTCCCCATCAGCAAATAACCATGGCACAATAACAAGAACACAACACCAACATCAACATCTCAGCATCAACAACATACACCAAAGCTTTCCTTTCAAGACCAAGCCCCAACAAAGATGAATTAAGGAAAAGAGGAAGAAGAAGAAGAAAAACGTGGAAATGAGAGTAAGTTGGAGAAGAAATGGAACCCTCATCATAGAGGAAGGAAAGAAACTTAAGAAGGAAGGAAAGGCATAAAACACGGGTCAACAAGGTCAAAGAAAGCGGTTGAGGCCGCCATAGCCGCAAGGGAGGGTCCTAAGGAAAACTAAGGCTCTTACATCAGATCCCCCTATAAACAAGTTTCTTCCCGAAACTTGAAAAATTCTCAAATCCTCTCGGACCCATATGCCGAGGTATCACACTCTCTCTATCGGAGGTATCACATCTCCACTCACAAGGTCGCAATCTAGAACATTCTATAACCTCAAAGCACATCATGGAGCAATCATCTACTCCAGCAACACGATCACAACCGCTAAACATGACATAAAGGAAAACCATCTATAGCCAACCACTAACCACATCACAATGGCATGGAGGGAAACCATCTCTAGCCAAACGGCACTCATAACACAAGGGACAAGAGGAAAACCGTCTCCATTCAAACTATGTCCATAAACAATAGCATGGAGGAAATAACCATCTCCAGCTAACCCTAATCATATCAATGGCATGGAGGGAAGAACCATCTCTAGCTATAATCACATCTCATTCTAGCAAACAAGATCTAAAAGATCATATACACATATCACAGCTAGAACAAAAACAATTCATATCACATAAACACATAACATAACTCTCACAAAGATAGCACTAAGATCTACTCGTGGATCCTACAAGTGCATCTATCTCGGCATAGAACTCTGGATAGTTCCTCTAGATTCTATCCTCGGTCTCCCATGTGGCCTCATGATGTCCTCGCCTTGACCATTGTATTCTCTCAACATATGAATGTCCTTCGAAAGCAGGCGTCCCACACCTCGCTCTAGGACTACAATCGGGTTCTCAACAAAAGTGTGGTACGGCTCAACCACTAAGTCATCATAAGTGACAATGTCTCTCGGATCTGGTATATACTCCCTCATCTGAGACACATGAAACACAGGGTGAACACCCTCTAACCTCGGTGGCAAGGCCAATCTGTATGCCGCTCTCCTAACTCTTTCTACTATCTCAAAAGGACCGACATATCGGGGACTCAACTTCCTCTTTATGCCAAAATGTCTGACGCTACACGTCGGAGATACTCTCAGCTACACGTGAGTTCCAACCCTGAATTCTAGAGGCCGACGCCTCTTGTCTGCATATGACTTTTGACAACTCTGTGCAGCCAACATCCTTTCTCTGATCAGCGCTACTCGTGCAATATCATCCTGAATCTGCTCAGAAGCTATACCACTGACATTGCTAGGCTCATCCCAACATAACGATGTACGACATATACGTCAATATAATGCCTCATATGGGGCCATCCCAATCGATGCATGCCAACTTTTGTTGTACGAGAACTCAACTAGTGGGAGGTGATCTGACCATCCATATCCCCAGTCCAACACACAAGCTCACAACATATCCTCCAACGTTGGAATGGTCCTCTTTGACTGACCATCTATCATAGGATGAAAAGCAATCGTGAAGTGCAAACTCGTCCCCAAGGCAGTTTAAATCTACTGCCAGAACCTCGAGGCAAATCGTCCATCTCGATCTAAGACAATCGTCCTCGGAACACCATGGAGTCTCACTGTCTGAATAGTGAAATCCTTAGCTAATCTGCTCACTGGTCACGTTTCCTGGATAAGGATGAAACGTGCAATATCCGTCAATATTTCAACCACAAACCATATAGCATCAAAGCTCCTACTCGACCTCAAACCTATCATGAAGTCCATGGAGATATCCTCCCACTTCCACTGCGGGACTGGTAGTGGGTTGAGCTCTCCTCCTCGTCTGCAATGCTCTATCTTGACCTGTTGACAAGGCGCACACTATGCCACAAATCTTGCCACATCGGGCTTCAACCCTCTCCACTAATATGAACGTCTCACATCGTGATACATCTTACTCGCACCTGGGTTCACTGAGTAAGGTGTAGAGTGAGCCTCCAGTAAAATCTTTTGCCTCACCTCCGCATCAGCAAGTACACAGACGTGATTGCGGCGTCTCATCACTCCATTTGCTCCTATGGAGAACAGTGGGGCATCACCACGAGACATTTTATCTCGTATGCTCATTAGCGTCGGGCAGGTCTCCTTCTTCTATTGGATATCACTCAATAATTCAACTAGAACCTCTAAAGTATACAACTAGGCATCCTCATTAGGAAACTGGATGTCCATCTCTAGCCACGCTAGATCCCTCTACAATTGAGGTTGAACTGTCAGTCGCACAATCACCTTCTCTCGAGGCATCGGCGACAACATTCACCTTCCCTGGATGGTACATAATCTCAAGGTCAAAGTCCTTGATCAACTCAAGCCCTCTACATTGGCGGTTAATCAATTCCCGCTGCGTGAAAATATACTTCAGACTCTTATGGTTTGTGAAGATATGGCATATAGCACCATACAAGTATGTCTCTAGATCTTCAAAGCATGACCTACCGCTGCCAACACTAGATCATGAGTTAGGTAGTTCTCCTCATACGTCTTCAGCTGTCTAGAGGCATAGGCAATCACTCTACCATACTGCATCAAAACACATCCCAAGCCCAACTTGGATGCATCACTATAGACTACAAAGTCCTTTGTCCCTCGGGCTATGCTAAGATGGGAGCGGAAGTCAGACGTGTCTTCAGCTCCTCAAAATTATGAGTACACGGCTCGGACGATACAAACCGGATAGTCTTCCTTAACAGGTTGGTGAGTGGATGGGGAATCACAGACCCTCCACAAACCGTCGACGTTCGTCAGTGTCGTCCATGCTGCTGCAGACTCAATCTTCGCCGGATCAACATGTATCCCATCGGTAGAGACAACATGACCCATAAATGCTACCTTTGGCATCCAAAACTCGCACTTAGAGAACTTGGAATAAAGTTCTCTATCCCTCAAAATTCACAACACTATCCTCAAATGTTTTGGATATTCCTCTCTAGTACGAGTGTACACCAGGATATCGTCTATGAAGACCACCACAAACTGATCCAAAAAGTTGATGAATATGCCATTCATCAAATCCTTAAAGACGGCGGGCACATTCGTGAGCCCGAATGGCATCACTACAAACTCGTAATGGCCACACCGAGTCCGAAATGCCGTCTTATACAAATCCTCCTCTCTCACCCTCAACCGGTGATATCCCGAGCCCAAGTCGATCTTGGAGAACACAATCGCTCCCTGAAGCTGATCTAACAAGTTATCAATGCGAGGAAAAGGATACTTGTTCTTGATGGTCACCTTGTTCAGCTCTCTGTAGTCGATACACTATCTCAACGATCTGTCCTTTCCGCACAAAGAGGACAGGTTCTCCCCATGGGGATACGCTATGGCGGATGAAGCCCTTCTCGGCCAACTCCTAGAGTTGCTTCTTTAGCTCTAACAAATCGATAGGCATCATACGGTATGCGGCCTTCGAGATCGGTATCGTACCAGGCTCCATCTTAATGCCGAAGTCTATGCTCCTCTGAGGCGGAAAACTGGATGGCTCGACAAACACATCCAGAAACTCGCAGACCACGGGATTGTAATAGCTAGAATTTCCGAATTCTAATTAATGTTGATTAACTTAATCGTTGATAGTAATTGACATATAACTCGCGATGATTTCGCAAGTGATGAGTATGAGTCCCACCGTTATGTTCCTCGCGTAATTTTGGACGTTTGGGGAAATTTTTACTTTTTCCCCCGGGTAATTATTTTTACCCTCCGGTGTTATTTGGAGCATTTGGGAGCTCCAATTAATAAAAATGCAGTTGAGAGAAATGATCAGGACATCGGATATGTCCTAGATATGAAATAACATGGAGAGGCAAAACGGCCAAAAGAGGCTATTTTGTTTCTTAACGGCTAAGAAAGACGGCTTAGGAATACACGTTTTCCGAGACATTTGTGGAATAACTATCCCTACAATATTCCAGATTTAATATTACAATCTCGGTAAGTTTGGAGAAGGAGGTTCGACCCGCCTTTGGATCGGTTAAAGGATAATTATCGACTTTACTAAAGGATAATTATCGTCTTCACTATAAATAGCGGAAAATCCTTTATTAATTCATTTCCTTTCACGTTTCCTCGTGAAAACTCTGATTTCTCTCAACCTTCAAACTCATATCTACTCTCCATTTCTAATCCGATTTCAATTCCGTTTGAGTTTCTGGATTCCTCTCTTCATTCTCTTCATATCGGTACCGAGTTTCTGCATTTCCGAGTATATGGAGGGCTGGTCGAGCATATATGTCACCAGGACGGTTCCGTCGCTCAGATTCCGGTGAATTTGATGTTGTCCATGCGTAGCCTGCGTCGCTGTGTTTCCGAATCTTCTTTCAGATCGTCAATCGGGTTAGTAACGAATAAGTTATGAATTTATTCGTTTTCCGTACTGCGATTTGGCCTAAATTGACTTTAGGCTTGTCAAAATGGATAATTAGAAATTCCATTATGGTCGTTATATTATTCTAGTGATTATGGATAGTTTGTTTGATGAAATCTGATGATAGGTGGCTTTAGAAATTGCTTGCGGGCAAAACGTTATTCTGACAAAATCTAATTAATTAATTAAATTAGGATTAAAATTGAGATTGAGGAATGTTGATTAGATACTACCTTGAGATTTGAGGAATTGTGAGTTATGCTGAGATATTGAGGTTTAGTTGGTTGTGAGGCTCATAGATTGAGTATGATCCTTATGGATCCCTTTGGGTCTAGGTGTGACCCCTTTGATGAATAGAGGTTGATATATCTCTTTGTGCCTTGTTTATAGGCCGTGTTGTCCTTCCAGTGTAGAGGTGATCGTGGTTGAGTTTGTACGAGGTTGAGGTAAGTCCGTAGGACTTACTTAGCTACCATCCCTATATTGGGTGTTTGCATGAGTGGTGTGTGCTTTATATGTTTGCTATGATAGCATGAGTTATCGTTTTTATCGACCTATGTTTTATTGACTGCCCCACTGCGTGGCTGTGATAACCTTTCCCTTTCATCCCGCCGTGGAGTCTGGGAGGTTCTCTGATTTCGGGCCAGACTGGTTTACAAGAAGGGCGCAATCCACTCCCATAGGGTACACGGATTGTGTGACCGATACTCGTATAGCTGGACATTGTACTCAAAGGCGGGGATGTATCGGTCCTCGTGTCACATACTTTCATCTATCTATATATATATATATGTATACGGTTTTTAAATGAATGGTTATTATATAAAGATAATAAATGGGTAAATGTGTGATAGCATGCTGATGTGTTTATCTTTCATGATTGTGCTTGTGCTTATGCATGACCTCATATATGTATGGTTAGCTAACGGTTTCATACCGTGTTGTAGATGTTTACAGGTTAGGCGCTACTGGGTGATCTGGCAGGGTGACAAGCCGAGGACACTCGTACATTAGGTGGTTGGTTTTGGGGTTGTTTATGTTTTCCCTCCTACGTGAGGATGATGTCTTGTTTTCCCTCCAGTGTGAGGATGTCGTTTCATACTCGGCTATGTTGTTGTTTACTTTGGGTCGTACAGTTTATACTGTTTTATGTATTTGTTTTATATCTGTCAGTGCCATGTTGTAAGGTCTAGTGAACTTGTTGTCAAGCTAGGGTCAGGATCCATTGTGAGATCCTAGCCCAAGGTGGCACTCCGAGTCCCGCGGATTCGGGGTGTTACAGAGTTGGTATCAGAGCCCAGGTTGACAACAATGGCACTTGCTACCTACAATGAGGTTTGATAGGTAAAATAAACAGAGCCCACATGGGATCTGACGTTTTCAAAGGATTTGGTTTTAAGTGTGGTTTTGGGATAGAATGTGCGAGAAGTCGTCACCTTTGTCATGGATCTCTGCAGCGTAGATATGTATATATATATGTGTGTACTATGGATTATGTGGATGTATTATATACATATCGATACCTATGGCATATATATAGCCTTATAAGATTAGGTGCGTATATCCTACAGATGACTCAGACTAGAGTAGTATCTGTAGTGGGATGAGGTAGGGGTACACCCCCTCTTCCTCTAGTGGTGATAAGTTAGGGACCAGTTTCCGCTGTTGTTTCGTCTATGGTAGAGAACGAGTTTGAAGAGGCTGATCGTGTCTCCATGAGTAGATCCGAGTTTCAAGAATATATGTAACAAGTATATGAAGCGATGATAGCGGGTAGATCCACACCGGATATACCAACAATTGTGAGATCAACTGAAGCTTATGGATCCGGAAAGAAGCAGTGGACTGAATCAGTTACTAGAGAAGCAAAGATGATGAATGGGGAACCAAGTCCGATATCAGGACAATCTAGTGATTCTTTGGCCATGAAGATGACTGGCAAGGAACTACAGTGTTTTAATTGCGTGGATGGTGGGACACTAGCGAGTTGTGTACCCAAAGGTTCCCATCATA
The DNA here is from genome assembly GCA_033239045.1 of Fagopyrum esculentum. Taxonomy (NCBI): domain Eukaryota; kingdom Viridiplantae; phylum Streptophyta; class Magnoliopsida; order Caryophyllales; family Polygonaceae; genus Fagopyrum; species Fagopyrum esculentum. The sequence continues at coordinate 119,360,040 of BSUD01000002.1, forward strand.
TGCTTTACGTGTGGTAAAGCAGGGCGTAGAGCAAAGTTTTGTCGACAGGGCAAGGCATTGCCTTTACAGGTTCCCTTCAAGAGTGAGATCATTCCAGGTGGACGACGAATGTCGAGTTACCCTTCAGTTGCACAGGTTGCAAGGATGGGATGATTATGTTTCAGTTGTGGCTATCCAGATCATTAGCGTTCTGTGTGCCCTTTGGCACTGATAGATTGTTTCACTTGTGGTGAGCTAGGCCATCTGGCTCTTTCTGTCAGCACGGTGGTGTTTCTTCCCAGCAAGACCTTCCTCTTTCCGGTGCAGAAAGAGTGGAAGTGGAGGCTATAGTAATGACCTCAGTGATACGTGAGGAGCATAGATTTGACATTGAGTGATGATATGTAGAGGAGCTACGAGTGTTAGCTGTTATAGGTACCATTCTCGTTAATGGTTTACTTGGTGGAGTTTTGCTTGTTGTGAGTGCTATGCACGTCATGTCTTTCGACGCATGCATTAATGGTTGAATTTTGGTATATAGTAGACGGTGGATTTTCCTTTACAAGATTACCTTTTTGGGTCTGAGATACCCGTGAGATGCGTGTTTGTTCTCTTATTTCAGGGACCCGTGTATGGATGCAGACTTCTTTGTCATGTCGTAGGTTCATGAGGAAGTCATTATGTGTATGGTTTGGATGAATAGATATCATGTGGTGTTAGCTTTTAATAGTAAGACTATTATAGTCTTTACTGAGTTGAGTTAAATAGAGGTCTTATGAGGTTAAGACCTTTTAAGACGGGTTTGTCATCAGGACTGTACGAGCAGCGAGCTGATAGCACAAGGATGTGACGCCTTCTAGTGTTATACCATGAAGGAGCGAGATAGTCCAACATTGGAAGGTATTCCAGCTGTTTATGAGTTTATAGACATGTTACTGAACCGTCTAGCTGCCACCTCAGCGGAGTGTGGACATTGTTATCGAGTTGAAGTATGATACAAGATTGAATGGGAAAGCCACACTATATGGTGCTTGTTGAGATATTGTACTGATAACTTGAAAAGTTGACTGAAAAGGGTTTACCCTAGTGGGTTCCATGTTCCGTATTGACGACCTGATGAGTTAGCTTCAAGAAGCAATTGTGTTTTCAGGATTCCTTTGTGCTCAATATATCCCTAGTCATGGATGAGAGAGCATCATGTGTATGAGATAGCATCCCATACCCGTTATGGACGCTACGAGTTTGTAGTGATGTCATTTGGGTGAAGAATGTTTTAGTAGTTTTTATGGAGTTGATGAACAGTATCTTCATAGACTTCCTTGATTAGTTGGTGGTGGACTTCATTGATGACATGTCGGTATACTCTCATAGCAGAGAATAGTAGACCGATCGTCTGAGGACCGTTCTGCAGATTTCGAGAGATAGAGGGTTGTATGCTACGTTCTCTAAGTGTAAGTTGAGATGCCAATGGTAGCCTTTTTAGGCCATGTTGACTCCGCCAGTGGGATCATGGTTGACCAAGCGATAATTTAGTATGTTGTACCAAGGGAGATACTGATGAACATTAAGGAATACGTAGTTTTCTCGGCTCATCCGATTGCTACCAATGCTTTGAGGAAGGATTTTATTTGATTACGTATTCATTTGCGAGTCTTTGGAGAAGACCACCATAAATACGTGATGAAAGAAGTGTGTCTAAGTTCTACAGATTTGAGGAGGCAATTGACCTCTGCTTCCATTCTGTTGTAGTCAGAAGATTTTTGGGATCCCGTGATTTACGGTGATACATCCCAGCTAAGGCTGAGATGTGTATTACTATAGATGAGTAGGGTTATTGATATGTGTGTTTACAACTGAGAACGTATGATGATAACTACCCAACTCATGATTTAGAGTTAGTAGTGGTAGTTCAAGCCTTTAAGTTTTGAAGACCGTACCGGTGTGATCTTCATGTCAGATTTCTATAGATCATAGAAATCTGAAGTATATTTTATGCAACAAGGGTTGAATAACCACCAATGTTAAGAACTTAAGTTGATCAAGACTTTGACTTGAAGGTTCTAATCGGTCTGTTGGATGAGGTCCAACAGAAGCAGGAGACTTGCCCGGCCTTGACAAGGTTTAGAGCAAGGATGTCTCGTACTGAGGCACCATAGTTCTCCATGGGAGTAGATGGATTGATGAAGAGTCATGACCGCTTTTGTGTACCTGCTGATGCAGATGGAGACAGAGAATATTACGGTATACCCATTGTACGCCTTATTCAGTACATTCAGGTACGAGTAAGATGCACCACGAGATGAAACGATTATATTGTATGAAGCCGATATAACCAGATTTGTGATACAGTGTGTGACCTGTCAGCAGGTCCAGATAGAGTATTTCCGATCTAGAGATAGTCCCCACCCACTAATAGTGTAGTAGTAGAATTTGGGAGGACATCTCTATGGACTTTGTTATGAGATTGTGACCCAGTAGAAGATTGATGTTATCTGGATTGTTGGTAACAGATTAATGAAACCGACACGTTTCATTTCTATCAAAAGGACGTGGCTAGTGAATGAATTGGATGAGGAGTACACTAGACAGATATTGAGACTCCATGGTATACTGAGAACGATCATTTCTGATCGAGATGGATGTTTTTAGTTTGAGATTTTGGGCAGGAGATTCAGACTGCTTTGGGGATGACTCTGTACCTCATGACTACACTTCACCCCTGACATATGCTCAGTTAGAGAGGATCATCTAGATCTTAAAGATCTATTATAAGTTGTAAGTTGAATGGGAAACGTGGATGGTTATATTACCTTCCATTAATGAGTTTATTATATAAAAATGAAGGACGTGCATCTTTTTGGGATGACCCTATGAGTCAATATATAGACATAGATGTCGTATATCCTTATGCTAGAAGTGATCTAGCAGTAGAAGTGGAATAACACCTGACCGGGCTCAGGATTTTATAGTTCAAGTAACTTTGATTGAAGGAAGAATGTTGGATGTACAGAGTCGCCAGATATTATATATAGACAAGAGGCGTTAACCTCTAAAGTTCAAGCAAGAGTTCATGTCCGGCTGGAGGTATCTCAGCTGTGAGACGTTAGTTGTGTATTATGGAAAGGGGAACTGAGTTTCCAATATGTCGGTTACTTGAGATCTTGATCAGTTTTGTGAAGACAACATGATGTTTAGCTTTCACTCTGAAGTTGGTGGATGTTCACCCAGTGTTTCTTATGTCTCAACTGAGGAAGTATATACCAGACTCGAGACACCTTGTGAGTTACGATGATTTGGTGGTTGAGTCCAACCACACTTTTGTTGAGCAATCGATTACATTCTTGGAATGAGATATGAAACGCTTGCATTCGAAAGACATTCCCATATTGAGGATATTATGGTCGAGATGAAGACCTGAAGAGGCTATGTGAGAGACTGAGGATAGTGTCCTGAGGAATTATCCAGAGTATATGTTGGGACATACCCATTTGTGGGAGCACGAGTAGATCTTAGTGTTATCTTGATGAATGTTGTGCTTATGTGCTTATATGCCTTGATGTGTTATTCCATGCTAGTTGTGATGTGATTTATGATCTTAGTAGATCTTGATATGCTAGCGTGATGTATGTTATAGCTGGAGATGATTACTTCCTCCACGCTACCCGAGTATGATTATATTTATAGCTGGAGATGGTTCTTTCTTCCATGCTATTTGACTGGGATTAGGATTCAGCTGGAGATGGTTCTTTCCTCCATGCTACCTTGATGGACATAGTTCAGTGGAGATGTGATTCCTCCATGCGATATATATGTTTATGAGTTGGCTAGAGACGTATTTCCTCTATGCATGTGATATGTTTTGGCTAGAGGTGTGCTTCCTCTATGCCTTGTGATGTGGTATGGCGAGAGACGTGATTCCTCTACGCCTTTGGGTAGCGTTATGGCCCTGTTTCCTGGAGTGATGATTCCTCCATGTTTATACTTAAGGTTATAGATTGTTATAGGTTGTGATCTTTTGAACGGAGATGTGATACCTCCGATAGAAAGAGTGAGAGTTATACCTCGGCGTATGGGTCCGAGAGGATTTGGGAATTGTTCAAGTTTAGGGACGAAACTTTTTTTTAGAGGTGCGTGATGTAATAGCTAGAATTTCCGAATTCTAATTAATGTTGATTAACTTAATCGTTGATAGTAATTGACATATAACTCGCGAAGATTTCGCAAGTGATGAGTATGAGTCCCACCGTTATGTTCCTCGCGTAATTTTGGACGTTTGGGAAAATTTTTACTTTTTCCCCCGGGTAATTATTTTTACCCTCCGGTGTTATTTGGAGCATTTGGGAGCTCCAATTAATAAAAATGCAGTTGAGAGAAATGATCAGGACATCGGATATGTCCTAGATATGAAATAACATGGAGAGGCAAAACGGCCAAAAGAGTCGCTATTTCGTTTCTTAACGGCTAAGAAAGACGGCTTAGGAATACACGTTTTCCGAGACATTTGTGGAATAACTATCCCTACAATATTCCAGATTTAATATTACAATCTCGGTAAGTTTGGAGAAGGAGGATCGACCCGCCTTTGGATCGGTTAAAGGATAATTATCGACTTTACTAAAGGATAATTATCGTCTTCACTATAAATAGCGGAAAATCCTTTATTAATTCATTTCCTTTCACGTTTCCTCGTGAAAACTCTGATTTCTCTCAACCTTCAAACTCATATCTACTCTCCATTTCTAATCCGATTTCAATTCCGTTTGAGTTTCTGGATTCCTCTCTTCATTCTCTTCATATCGGTACCGAGTTTCTGCATTTCCGAGTATATGGAGGGCTGGTCGAGCATATATGTCACCAGGACGGTTCCGTCGCTCAGATTCCGGTGAATTTGATGTTGTCCATGCGTAGCTTGCGTCGCTGTGTTTCCGAATCTTCTTTCAGATCGTCAATCGGGTTAGTAACGAATAAATTATGAATTTATTCGTTTTCCATATTGCGATTTGGCCTAAATTGACTTTAGGCTTGTCAAAATGGATAATTAGAAATTCCATTATGGTCGTTATATTATTCTAGTGATTATGGATAGTTTGTTTGATGAAATCTGATGACAGGTGGGTTTAGAAATTGCCTGCGGGCAAAACGTTATTCTGACAAAATCTAATTAATTAATTAAAGGTTAATTAATTAAATTAGGATTAAAATTGAGATTTAGGAATGTTGATTAGATACTACCTTGAGAATTGAGGAATTGTGAGTTATGCTGAGATATTGAGGTTTAGTTGGTTGTGAGGCTCATAGATTGAGTATGATCCTTATGGATCCCTTTGGGTCTAGGTGTGACCCCTTTGATGAATAGAGGTTGATATATCTCTTTGTTCCTTGTTTATAGGCCGTGTTGTCCCTTCAGTGTAGAGGTGATCGTGGTTGAGTTTGTACGAGGTTGAGGTAAGTCCATAGGACTTACTTAGCTACCATCCCTATATTGGGTGTTTGCATGAGTGATGTGTGCTTTATATGTTTGCTATGATAGCATGAGTTGTCGTTTTTATCGACCTATGTTTTATTGACTACCCCACTGCGTGGCTGTGATAACCTTTCCCTTTCATCCCGCCGTGGAGTCTGGGAGGTTCTCTGATGTCGGGCCAGATTGGTTTACAAGAAGGGCGCAATCCACTCCCATAGGGTACACGGATTGTGTGACCGATACTCGTATAGCTGGACATTGTACTCAGAGGCGGGGATGTATCTGTCCTCGTGTCACATACTTTCATCTATCTATATATATATATACGGTTTTTAAATGAATGGTTATTATATAAAGATAATAAATGGGTAAATGTGTGATAACATGCTGATGTGTTTATCTTTCATGATTGTGCTTGTGCTAATGCATGACCTCATATATGTATGGTTAGCTAACGATTTCATACCGTGTTGTAGATGTTTACAGGTTAGGCGCTACTGGGTGATCTAACAGGGTGACAAGCCGAGGACACTCGTACATTAGGTGGTTGGTTTTGGGGTTGTTTATGTTTTGCCTCCTACGTGAGGATGATGTCTTGTTTTCCCTCTAGTGTGAGGATGTCGTTTCATACTCGGCTATGTTGTTGTTTACTTTGGGTCGTACAGTTTATACTGTTTTATGTATTTGTTTTATATCTGTCAGTGCCATGTTGTAAGGTCCAGTGAACTTGATGTCAGGTTAGGGTCAGGATCCATTGTGAGATCCTAGCCCAAGGTGGCACTCCGAGTCCCGCGGATTCGGGGTGTTACAGGGATGTCCTCTAACGCTGGACTCATGCTCTCCTTCATGGCATTACACTAGAAGGCATAACATCCGTGTGCTATCAATCTCGCTGCTCGTACTGCGCTAATAACCATACCCATCTTTCCAAGGTCCCAACCTCAAAAAACCTCTATCTGAGCCGACTCGGTAGAGACCATCACGGTCCTCCTACCTACATCTAACACAACACGATGTCTATCCATCTAGTCCATACCCAGAATAACTTCCTCATGCACCAACGGCATGACAAAGAAGTCCACCAACAAATCGCGGTTTCCTAAATGTATAGGACAACCGTGTACCTTTCTAGTACCTCTAACCTGACCCATATCTGGTAACCCTATCAAGAAAGGTCTACCCTCTATCGTATCAAAGCTCAGTCTATCCACGCATGCATCATAAATGAAAGAGTGTGTGGCACCCGTATCAAACAAAACTCTAACACGTAAACCATTAATCAGAATGGTACTTGTATCAGTTGGCGCTGGTGATGACATGAATTAAATACCATTATATTCATGCATATTGTAGAAGATTGTCTCAGTTTGCCTTGCATTTAGAGAGATTTTGTGTGCCTTTTATGTTCTATTCAACCATTTGTCGGAAATAGAGGTCTACACGAGTTTTTGATGAATTATAGGTAAATGGAGTGGAATTGAAAGAAAAAGTGGAGCAAGGAGCATCCAAGGACGTTAGGGAAGCTAAAGAAGTCTTAGAGGGATCACAAAGAGCTAAGGAGTTGCAAAGGAGAAGCATAGAAGACGAGCCAAAAGAAGAGTACTTTCTGTTGAAGAAAATCGTGCCATTATACATATAAATCGGACGATTTTCTTCTTTAGAAATCGAACGGTTTTATGTATAAATCGACTAGGCCGATTTCCTTCGTTTTTCGGCCAAATGACAAGAAGACACAAAGCCCAATTCTTTTGGGCTAGAGGAGAGTTTTGCCAAACGGCCCCTTTAGCAAGAAACTATAGGTTGGAACCCTACGAACGAAAACGGGGAGGCCGCAGCGGGAAATCTTTAGACGTTTGAGAGAGATTGGAGATTCTTGGAGAAGGATTGAAGGACTTTAGCCGGAAAGTCAATCTTGATCATTGTTTGTGAGATATCTTTGTCCATTGAAGTAATTGTGGTTTTTGAACACGGATTTGAGTTACTTAAGAGATACATTGATCAGTTTCAAGGATTATTTACATATTTGAAGGTTATTGAGTTTTTATTCAAGATTCGGGTTTAATTGCATTATTTCACTCAATCTTTGAATTGATTTGATTATGAAAATGGTTGGCTAAAACCATTGTGATTCTGGGAGAATAGTTGATGATTAAGGCTTAGATGATGATAGACTGAACTCATTCACACATTAGGACCCTGAGAGTTTAGATTTTAGTTTTGCGATAACAGGAAAATCGGGGTGTTCTTGAGTAAATCGGCCGATTTAATGATGAACAGCACGATTTATTCTTCTGACGAACTTTAATTGAATTAATCTTTAACCAAAACTAATCCTTGCCTAAATCCCAACATTGATTAACCTTTTTAACCTCTAGTTGAATGTATGAAGAGACTTCAAACTGAATTCTACATTTAATAGATTAAGGTTACAAGATTTGGGTAATAGAGAGACTCAACATCCTTTATTAAGATTCTAAGTGTGCTTTCTGTTCTTTACTTCGGAGAGTCATATCCTGGAGTTTTAGATAGTTAGTTTGAACATAATTCTTGTCTTTAGATCTTTCTATATTGCAGCCTCAACAACCCTTATAGAGAGAACTTTTAGATTAGATATACAGGTTTCGGAACTTCACCGTACCTTATCTACATTCGAACATATAATCTTGCAATATAAACTCTGTCCTTATATCTATAGAAGTGTCTTGAATCGAAAGCCGAAATCGGATACTTGAATCCTTGGAATCATTTTACCTTTATTTGATCACAAAAGCTTTTTGCATTTTCGCTAGATAATTGGAATTGAATTTACTCTCACCAAATCCCTGAGTTCGACTCTGGAATTCTTACCTCACTACAGTTGATCCGTACACTGCGGGTTCGCTTTGCTTTGAGTTGTAGATATAAATATTAAGACTTTGACGCACACACTTTTTGAGCGAACATTGGCGCTGGTGGCTCTTCAACTCAAAAACTCTACCTCTAGCTCCTCTAGTATCATTTGCACCACCATCTCGACCTCTGCCTCTACTCGGTCCTGGAGCGGACCCATGAGTAGTAGGATTGTCCAGGACTCTTTGTTGTCCCTGTGTCGGATACTAAGGCGGCCTCTGCCCACCTCCTACTACACCAACAGGGGAAGAACCCTGCTGTGATGAAGCCTTGCCCTGTCGGCAAAAAGTGGCCCTATTTCATGGCTTCTTACAAGAGAAGCAAGTCACCGGTGGTCTCGGACAATCAAATCTCATGTGTTTAGATCCTCCGCAGTTGTAACACTGCCGGCCCCTCTCAAAAGTTTGTGCAGGTACTAAATAACTCGAACGGCCTTGTGTTTGGCCTCGCCCGTACCCAGATGCTCTTATACCAGTTTGTCCAGTATGTTGTCTTTTCTCAGACCGTCCCGTCTGAGAAGTCCTTCTCTAGCTGGCCCACTAACAGTCGTAAGTTGAGGCTTTGTCTTGGTAGTCGGTCAAAGACTCGCAATGAAAACCTGCCATGTAAGAATGTGTACTCTCCCTTAGCCGACGGGAGAATAGATACACGTGGTGATCCTCTTGAGGTGCAACTTGATGCTTTCGAACTCGATTCGAAAACGAGGATCCACCGGCACAAGTTCACACTCGATTGGAAGCGGTGAGATGAAACTTTTTTTTTTGATATTGTGTTTTTGGATATGAAGAGCAAATTCCCTCGGCCTCTCACTTTGGGAATCCCTCAACTTGAACGAACTACCCACGTAAATGGTCACATTTGGCCTTTATGCAAAGATGACTCATGGACGTCCATATTGAAGGAGAAGAAGACCATTGAACTAACTTGGCCTCCATTCAATGTATGTGTGTGAAGATGCCTTCAATGTTTGATTGAATGTTGACATGTTGACCTTCACATGATTAATACATAAATTCATGCATAATATATGAATAATATGAGCATGGCATGCTGCATGAAATATGTATGGGTGTGGACGTGCATATGTTTTGTATAACCATCTTTCATGCCTCTACGCATGATCTTGTCCAACAATCCATACAAGTACCGTACTTGCTGCAATGTAGGGTCATTTTCACCCTCTTCCTCTTGGAATCTCGACTTTGAGTAAACTAGAAAGTTATAGATATTGAAAATAACTTTCAAAGTAGTACTCATGGGTATTTTAATTCCAAGTATTGCCTCAGTTATAGGCGATTTACTGAGAGTGCGCAAACCTGACAGCTTAGTTGGACAGAGTGAAAATTGGCTTGCATTGGGCATGCTCGGAGCTAGCTTTTTCAGTTTGATTTCAATATGTTTTGGCTCAGTATTAGGCATGACCTCCATCACATAACTATTGATTTTGATAAGTTCCGGCTGACTTTTAACTTGGACGGTTGGTGGCAAAACGATTGGTTCCGGCTTGATGACGATGATTTCTTCCCCGGTGGGGATCACATCATCCCCTTTCCCTTGAAAAGGATTCGTCCTCGAATCCGTCATGCCTTCGTTGGAAAAGTGATTGTGGGATGTATTACCATGGTAACTACTTCTCTCGACTTCGCCACCATCATGTCGAGATGGTTGAATATAATCCGGGTTCCCATGGGCACGACTATTAACATTTCGTTCTCGACGGTGGTTAATTTGTGCATTCCGGTTTACATGGTTGCTACCTCCTTGGATTTGGTCATGAGGGTTCAAAGGATCGAGATGAAACCTTATCAATATCTCAGCTAGTTGGGCTTCAATAAACGTTGGTTGATTCGATTACCACCGTTTGCATTGTCGCTGATGATCGTCATCCCCGAAAGCTTGAGGAACTTGCACCGTTAGGCTCTGATACCACTTGATGTGATCGAACTCGCACCGTTGGGCTCTAATACCACTTGATGTGATCGAAGTCGATTCAAACACGAGGATCCACCGGCACAAGTTCACACTCGATTGGAATCGGTAAAATGAAACTTTTTTTTTTGATTTTGTGTTTTTGGATATGAAGAGCAAATTTCCTCGACCTCTCACTATGGGAATCCCTCAACTCGAACGAACTACCCTCGGAATCTCACTTTGGGGTTCGAACCTTCATTCCTTGGCCTCTCACCTTAGAACCACCTAAGCATCTCACCTAGATGTTTGAAAACTAAGCATCTCACGTAGAATTCAGGTTTTGTTTTAAAGCAAAACAACAACTTTGAAAGCACAAAGGCTAACTTACTTCATTTAACTTGACTTATCTTACAATGGGATAATACAAGGCTTTATATATCCACAAAACTCAGCCTAGAAACTCCCTAATTAAGTGCTAGAAATATCAAAGATTTATCAAAAGAAAATGCAAGAAATTCAAGAGTTTTTCTAGAAAATTCAAACACATAAATGGACACATTTGGATTTTATGCAAAGATCACTCTTGGATCATATTCTCTTCACTTGGACAACACATCAAGGATGGTCTAATTAAGTCTTGGACGTCCATATTGAAGGAGAAGAAGACCATTGAACTAACTTGGCCTCCATTCAATCTATGTGTGTGAAGATGCTTCAATGTTTGATTGAATGTTGAGATGTTGACCTTCACATGATTAACACATAAATTCATGCATAATATATAAATAATATGAGCATGGTATGCTGCATGAAATATGTATGGGTGGGACGTGCATATGTTTTGTATAACCATTTTTCAAGCCTCCATGCATGATCTTGTCCAACAATCCATACAAGTACTGTACTTGCTACAATGTAGGGTCATTTTCACCCTCTTCCTCTTGGAAACTCGACTTTCAGTGAACTAGAAAGTTGTAGATATTGAAAATACCTTTCAAAGTAGAACTCATGGGTATTTTAATTCTAGAATTGCGTCAGGTATAGGCGATTTACTGAGAGTGCGCAAACCTAACAGCTTAGCCGGAGAGAATGAAAATTGGCTTTCATTGGGCATGCTCGGAGCTAGCTTTTTCAGTTTGATTTCAATAGGTTTTGGCTCAGTTTTAGGCATGACCTTGAACACATAACTATTGATTTTGAAAAGTTCCGGCTGACTTTTGACTTGGACGGTTGGTGGCAAAACGATTGGTTCCGGCTTGATGACGATGATTTCTTCCCCGGTAGGGATCACATCATCCCCTTTCCATTGAAAAGGATTCGTCCTCGAATCCGTCATGCCATCATTGGAAAAGTGATTGTGGGATGTATTACCATGGTAACTACTTCTCTCGACTTCGCCGCAATCATGTCGAGATGGTTGAATACAATCCGGGTTCCCCTATGCACGACTATTAACATTTCGTTCTCAACGGTGGTTGATTTGTGCATTCCGGTTTGCATGGTTGCTACCTCCTTGGATTTGGTCATGAGGTTTCAAGGGAACGAGAGGAAACCTTTTCAATATCTCAGCTAGTTGGGCTTCAATCCTATCCAAACGTTTGTTGATTCGATTACCACCGTTTGCATTATCGTTGACGAACGTCATCCCCGAAAGCTTGAGGACGTTAGGCTATGATAGCTGTTGATGTGACCGAACTCGAACCGTTGGGCTCTGATACCACTTGATGTGATCGAACTCGATTCGAACACGAGGATCCACCGGCACAAGTTCACACTCGATCGGAATCCTTGAAAAAAAACTTCATTTTTTTATTTTGTGTTTTTCGATATGAAGAGCAAATTCCCTCGGCCTCTCACTTTAGGAATCCCTCAACTCGAACGAATTACCCTCGGAATCTCACTTTGGGGTTCGAACGTTCGTTCCTCGGCCTCTCACCATAGAACCACCTAAGCATCTAACCTAGATGTTTGAAAACTAAGCATCACACCTAGAATTCGGGTTTTGTTTTAAAGCAAACAACAACATTGAAAGCACAAAGGCTAACTTACTTCATTTAACTTGACTTATCTTACAATGGGAGGATACAAGGCTTTATATAGCCACAAAAATCAGCCAAGAAACTCCCTAATTAAGTGCTAGAAATATGAAAGATTTATCAAAAGAAAATGCAAGAAATTCAAGAGTTTTTTTTAGGAAATTCAAACACATAAATGGCCACATTTGGCCTTTATGCAAAGATGACTCATGGATCCTATTCTCTTCACTTTGAAAACATATCAAGGATGGTCTAATCAAGTCTTGGACCTCCATATTGAAGAAGAAGAAGAAGAAGACCATTGAACTAACTTGGCCTCCATTCAATGTATGTGTGTGAAGATGCCTTCAATGTTTGATTGAATGTTGACATGTTGACCTTCACATGATTAATACATAAATTCATGCATAATATATGAATAATATGAGCATGGTATGCTGCATGAAATATGTATGGGTGGTTGATTTGTTCATTCCGGTTTGCATGGTTGCTACCTCCAAGGATTTGGTCATGTGGGTTCAAGGGAACGAGAGGAAACCTTCTCAATATCTCAGCTAGTTGGGCTTCAATCCTATCCAAACATTGATTGATTCGATTACCACCGTTTGCATTGTCGTTGATGATCGTCATCCCCGAAAGCTTGAGAAACTCGCACCGTTAGGCTATGATACCACTTGATGTGATCGAACTCGCACCGTTGGGCTCTGATACCACTTGATGTGATCAAACTCGATTCGAAGACGAGGATCCACCGACACAAGTTCACACTCGATTGGAATCGGTGAAATGAAACTTTATTTTTTTTTATTTTGTGTTTTTGTATATGAAGAGCAAATTCCCTCGGCCCGTCACTTTGGTAATCCCTCAACTCGAACGAACTACCCTCGGAGTCTCACTTTGGGGTTCGAACCTTCGTTCCTCGGCCTCTCACCATAGAACCACCTAAGCATCTCACCTAGATGTTTGAAAACTAGACATCTCACCTAAAATTCGGGTTTTGTTTTAAAACAAACAATAACTTTGAAAGCACAAAGGCTAGCTTACTTCATTTAACTTGACTTATCTTACAATGGGAGGATACAAGGCTTTATATAGCAACAAAACTCAGCCTAGAAACTCCCTAATTAAGTGTTAAAAATATCAAAGATTTATCAAAAGAAAATGCAAGAAATTCAAGATTTTATCTAGGAAATTCAAACACATAAATGACCACATTTGGCTTTCATGCAAAGATGACTCTTGGATCCTATTCTCTTCACTTGGAAAACACATCAAGGATGGTCTAATCAAGTCTTGGACGTCCATATTGAAGGAGAAGAAGACCATTGAACTAACTTGGCCTCCATTCAATCTATGTGTGTGAAGATGCTTCAATGTTTGATTGAATGTTGACATGTTGAGCTTCAGATGATTAATACATAAATTCATGCATAATATATAAATAATATGAGCATGGTATGCTGCATGAAATATGTATGGGTGGGATGTGCATATGTTTTGTATAACCATCTTTCATGCCTCCATGCATGATCTTGTCCAACAATCCATACAAGTACCGTACTTGCTACAATGTAGGGTCATTTTCACCCTCTTCCTCTTGGAATCTCGACTTTAAGTGAACCAGAAAGTTGTATATATTGAAAATAACTTTCAAAGTAGTACTCATGGGTATTTTAATTCCAAGTATTGCCTCAGTTATAGGCGATTTACTGATATTGCGCAAACATGACAGCTTAGCCGGAGAGAGTGAAAATTGGCTTGCATTGGGCATGCTCGGAGCTTGCTTTTTAAGTTTGATTTCAATAGGTTTTGGCTCAGATTTAGGCACGACCTTCAACACATAACTATTGATTTTGAAAAGTTCCGGCTGACTTTTGACTTGGACAGTTGGTGGCAAAACGATTGGTTCCGGCTTGATGACGATGATTTCTTCCCCGGTGGGGATCACATCACCCCCTTTCCCTTGAAAAGGATTCGTCCTCGAATCCGTCATGCCATCGTTGGAAAAGTGATTGTGGGATGTAGTACCACGGTAACTACTTCTCTTGAATTCGCCGCAATCATGTCGAGATGGTTGAATACAATCCGGGTTCCCATGGGCACGACTATTAACATTTCGTTCTTGACGGTGGTTGATTTGTTCATTCTGGTTTGCATGGTTGCTACCTCCAAGGATTTGGTCATGGGGGTTCAAGGGAACGAGATGAAACCTTCTCAATATCTCAGCTAGTTGGGCTTCAATCCTATCCAAACGTTGGTTGATTCGATTACCACCGTTTGCATTGTCGTTGATGATCGTCATCCCCGAAAGCTTGAGAAACTCGCACCGTTAGGCTATGATACCACTTGATGTGATCGAACTCGCACCGTTGGGCTCTGATACCACTTGATGTGATCGAACTCGATTCGAACACGAGGATCCACCGGCACAAGTTCACACTCGATTGGAATCGGTGAAATGAAACTTTTTTTTTTATTTTGTGTTTTTGGATATGAAGAGCAAATTCCCTCGTCCCGTCACTTTTGGAATCCCTCAACTCGAACGAACTACCCTCGGAATCTCACATTGGGGTTCGAACCTTCGTTCCCCGGCCTCTCACCATAGAACCACCTAAGCATCTAACCTAGATGTTTGAAAACTAAGCATCTCACCTAAAATTCGGGTTTTGTTTTAAAACAAACAATAACTTTGAAAGCATAAAGGCTAGCTTACTTCATTTAACTTGACTTATCTTACAATGGGAGGATACAAGGCTTTATATAGCCACAAAACTCAGCCTAGAAACTCCCTAATTAAGTGTTAAAAATATCAAAGATTTATTCAAAGAAAATGCAAGAAATTCAAGAGTTTTTCTAGGAAATTCAAACACATAAATGGCCACATTTGGCTTTTATGCAAAGATGACTCTTGGATCCTATTCTCTTCACTTGGACAACACATCAAGGATGGTCTAATCAAGTCTTGGACGTCCATATTGAAGGAGAAGAAGACCATTGAACTAACTTGGCTTCCATTCAATCTATGTGTGTGAATATGCATCAATGTTTGATTGAATGTTGACATGTTGACCTTCAGATGATTAATACATAAATTCATGCATAATATATAAATAATGTGAGCATGGTATGCTGCATGAAATATGTATGGGTGGGACGTGCATATGTTTTGTATAACCATCTTTCATGCCTCCATGCAAGATCTTCCTCCATGCATGATCTTGTCCAACAATCCATACAAGTACCATACTTGCTACAATGTAGGGTCATTTTCACCTTCTTCCTCTTGGAATCTCGACTTTGAGTGAACTAGAAAGTTGTAGATATTGAAAATACCTTTCAAAGTAGTACTCATGGGTATTTTAATTCCAATTATTGCCTCAGTTATAGGCGATTTATTGAGAGTGCAAAAACCTGACAACTTAACCGGAGAGAGTGAAAATTGGCTTGCATTGGGCATGCTCGGAGCTAGCTTTTTCAGTTTGATTTCAATAGGTTTTGACTCAGTTTTAGGCATGACCTCCAACACATAACTATTGATTTTGAAAAGGACGGTTGGTGGCAAAACGTTTGTTTCCGGCTTGATGACGATGATTTCTTCCCCGGTCGGGATCACATCATCCCCTTTCCCTTGAAAAGGATTCGTCCTCGAATCCGTCATGCCATTGTTTGAAAAGTGATTGTGGGATGTATTACCATGGTAACTACTTCTCTCGACTTCGCCGCATTCATGTCGAGATGGTTGAATACAATCCGGGTTCCCATGGGCACGACTATTAACATTTCGTTCTCGACGGTGGTTGATTTGTTCATTCCGGTTTGCATGGTTGCTACCTCCAAGGATTTGTTCATGAGGGGTCAAGGGAACGAGAGGAAACCTTCTCAATATCTCAGCTAGTCGGGCTTCAATCCTATCCAAACGTTGGTTCATTCGATTACCACCGTTTGCATTGTCGTTGATGATCGTCATCCCCGAAAGCTTGAGGAACTCGCACCGTTAGGCTATGATACCACTTGATGTGATCGAACTCGCACCGTTGGGCTCTGATACCAATTGATGTGATCGAAATCGATTTGAACACAAGGATCCACCGGCACAAGTTCACACTCGATTGGAATCGGTGAAATGAAATTTTTATTTTTATTTTTGTGTTTTTGGATATGAAGAGAAAATTCCCTCGGCCTGTCACTTTGGGAATCCCTCAACTCAAACGAACTACCCTCGGAATCTCACTTTGGGGTTCGAACCTTCGTTCCTCGGCCTCTCACCATAGAACCACCTAAGCATCTCACCTAGATGTTTGAAAACTAATCATCTCACCTAAAATTCGGGTTTTGTTTTAAAACAAACAATAACTTTGAAAGCACAAAGCCTAACTTACTTCATTTAACTTGACTTATCTTACAATGGGAGGATACAAGGCTTTATATAGCCACAAAACTCAGCCTAGAAACTCCCTAATTAAGTGTTAGAAATATGAAAGATTTATCAAAAGAAAATGCCAGAAATTCAAGAGTTTTTCTAGGAAATTCAAACACATAAATGGCCACATTTGGCTTTTATGCAAAGATGAATCTTTGATCCTATTCTCTTCACTTGGACAACACATCAAGGATGGTCTACTCAAGTCTTGGACGTCCATATTGAAGGAGAAGAAGACCATTGAACTAACTTGGCCTCCATTCAATCTTTGTGTGTGAAGATGCTTCAATGTTCGATTGAATATTGACATGTTGACCTTCACATGATTAATACATAAATTAATGCATAATATATAAATAATATGAGCATGGTATGCTGCATGAAATATGTATGGGTGAGACGTGCATATGTTTTGTATAACCATCTTTCATGCCTCCTTGCATGATCTTGTCCAACAATCCATACAAGTACCGTACTTGCTACAATGTAGGGTCATATTCACCCTCTTCCTCTTGGAATCTCGACTTTGAGTGAACTAGAAAGTTGTTGATATTGAAAATACCTTTCAAAGTAATGCTCATGGGTATTTTAAATCCAAGTATTGCCTCAGTTGTAGGCGATTTACTGGGAGTGCGCAAACCTGACAACTTAGCCGGAGAGAGTGAAAATTGGCTTGCATTGGGCATGCTCGGAGCTAGCTTTTTCAGTTTGATTTCAATAGGTTTTGGCTCAGTCTTAGGCATGACCTCCAACACATAACTATTGATTTTGAGAAGTTCCGGCTGACTTTTGACTTGGATGGTTGGTTGTAAAACGATTGGTTCCGGCTTGATGACGATGATTTCTTCCCCGGTGGGGATCACATCATCCCCTTTCCCTTGAAAAGGATTCGTCCTCGAATCCGTCATGCCATCGTTGGAAAAGTGATTGTGGGATGTATTACCATGGTAACTACTTCTCTCGACTTCGCCGCCATCATGTCGAGATTGTGGAATACAATCCGGGTTCCCATGCGCACGACTATTAACATTTCATTCTCGACGGTGGTTGATTTGTACATTCCGGTTTTCATGGTTGCTACCTCCTTGGATTTGGTCATGAGGGTTCAAGGGAACGAGAGGAAACCTTCTCAATATCTCAGCTAGTTGGGCTTCAATCCTATCCAAACGTTGGTTGATTCGAATACGAGGATCCACCGGCACAAGTTCACACTCGATTGGATTCGGTGAAATGAAACTTTATTTTTTTTATTTTGTGTTTTTGAATATGAAGAGCAAATTCCCTCGGCCACTCACTTTGGGAATCCCTCAACTCGAATGAACTACCCTCGGAATCTCACTTTAGGGTTCTAACCTTCGTTCCTCGGCCTCTCACCATAGAACCACCTAAGCATCTCACCTAGATGTTTGAAAACTAAGCATCTCACCTAGAATTCGGGTTTTGTTTTAAAACAAACAACTTTGAAAGCACAAAGGCTAACTTACTTCATTTAACTTGACTTATCTTACAATGGGAGGATACAAGGCTTTATATAGCAACAAAACTCAGCCTAGAAACTCCCTAATTAAGTGCTAGAAATATCAAAGATTTATCAAAAGGAAATGCACGAAATTTAAGAGTTTTACTAGGAAATTCAAACACATGAATGGCCACATTTGTCCTTTATGCAAAGATGACTCATGGATCCTACTCTCTTCACTTGGACAACACATCAAGGATGGTCTAATCAAGTCTTGGACGTCCATATTGAAGAAGAAGAAGAAGAAGACCATTGAACTAACTTGGCCTCCATTCAATGTATGTGTGTGAAGATGCCTTCAATGTTTGATTGAATGTTGACATTTTGACCTTCACATGATTAATACATAAATTCATGCATAATATAAGAATAATATGAGCATTGTATGCTGAATGAAATATGTATGGGTGGGACGTGCATATGTTTTGTATAACCATCTTTCATGCCTCCATGCATGATCTTGTCCAACAATCCATACAAGTATCGTACTTGCTGCAATGTAGGGTCATTTTCACCGTCTTCCTCTTGGAATCTCGACTTTGAGTAAATTATAAAGTTGTAGATATTGAAAATACATTTCAAAGTAGTACTAATGGGTATTTTAATTCCATGTATTGCCTCAGTTATAGGCGATTTACTGAGAGTGCGCAAACCTGACAGCTTAGCCGGAGATTGTGAAAATTGGCTTGCATTGGGCATGCTCGGAGCTAGCTTTTTCAGTTTGATTTCAATAGGTTTTGGCTCAGTTTTAGCCATGACCTCTAACACATAACTATTGATTTTGATAAGTTCCGGCTGACTTTTGACTTGGACGGTTGGTGGCAAAACTATTGGTTCCGGCTTGATAACGATGATTTCTTCCCCGGTGGAGATCACATCATCCCCTTTCCCTTGAAAAGGATTCGTCCTCGAATCCGTCATGCCATCATTGGAAAAGTGATTGTGGGATGTAATACCATGAAAATTACTTCTCTCGACTTCGCCGTCATCATGTCGAGATGGTTGAATACAATTCTGGTTCCCATGGGCACGACTATTAACATTTCGTTCTCGACGGTTGTTGATTTGTGCATTCCGGTTTGCATGGTTGCTACCTCCTTGGATTTGGTCATGAGGGTTCAGGGGAACGAGAGGAAACCTTCTCAATATCTCAGCTAGTTGGGCTTCAATCCTATCCAAACGTTGATTGATTCGATTACCACCGTTTGCATTGTCGTTGATGATCGTCATCCCCGAAAGCTTGAGGAACTCGCACCGTTAGGCTCGATACCACTTGATGTGATCGAACTCGCACCGTTGGGATCTGATACCACTTGATGTGATCGACTTCGATTCGAACACGAGGATCCACCGGCACATGTTCACACTCGATTGGAATCGGTGAAATAAATCTTTTTTTTTTGATTCTGGGATTTTAGATATGAAGAGCAAATTCCCTCGGCCTCTCACTTTGGGAATCCCTTTACTCGAACGAACTACCCTCGGAATCTCACTTTGGGGTTCGAACCTTCATTACTCGGCCTCTCACCTTAGAAACAACTAAGCATCTCACCTAGATGTTTTAAAACTAAGCATCTCACCTAGAATTTGGGTTTTGTTTTAAAGCAAACAACAACTTTGAAAGCACAAAGGCTAACTTACTTTATTTAACTTGACTTATCTTACAATGGGAGGATACAAGACTTTATATTGCAACAAAACTCAGCCTAGAAACTCCCTAAATGGCCACATTTGGCCTTTATTCAAAGATGACTCTCGGATCCTATTCTCTTCACTTGGACAACACATCAAGGATGGTCTAATCAAGTCTTGGACGTCCATATTGAAGAAGAAGAAGAAGAAGACCATTGAACTAACTATGCCTCCATTCAATGTATGTGTCTGAAGATGCCTTCAATGTTTGATTGAATGTTGACATGTAGACCTTCACATGATTAATACATAAATTCATGCATAATATATGAATAATATGAGCATGGTATGATGTATGAAATATGTATGGGTGGGACGTGCATATGTTTTGTATAACTATCATTCATGCCTGCATGCATGATCTTGTCCAACAATCCATACAAGTACCGTACTTGCTGCAATGTTGGGTCATTTTCACCCTCTTCCTCTTGGAATCTCGACTTTGAGTAAACTAGAAAGTTGTAGATATTAAAAATACATTTCAAAGTAGTACTCATGAGTATTTTAATTTTAATTATTGCCTTAGTTATAGGCGATTTACTGAGAGTGCGCAAACCTGACAACTTAGCCGGAGAGAGTGAAAATTGGCTTGCATTAGGCATGCTTGGAGCAAGCTTTTTCAGTTTGATTTCAGTAGGTTTTGGCTCAGTTTTAGGCATGACCTCCAACACATAACTATTGGTTTTGATAAGTTTCGGCTGACTTTTGACTTGGACGGTTGGTGGCAAAACGATTGTTTCCGGCTTGATGACCATGATTTCTTTCCCGGTGGGGATCACATCACAACTGGACCCAGTAATGCCATCTCCCCCTTGAATCTTCTAATGGCCTCTACTATCGGCATGTCCTCGAAGCTAGTCTCGACAAAATCATGCAGTTTCTCCCTTCTCAATGAGGCAGGTAGAAAAGCTCTCTAATCATGCTCCGTATCTGTTCATAGCTGGTGGCTCGAATCTTTATCGTCCTCCACAACTACTGAACTAGGTCACGAAATAGAGTATGTACTAGCTTTATCTGTCTGTCCTCTTGACATCTAATAGACTCAAGGGTTGAGTCCACATGTCCAATTCAGATCTCAATCTCCAATCCCACCTTCCCCGAGAAAGGTGGTACGCCCATCTGATGAAATGCCTTCAACCAAGTGTTTGGTCGAGGCCCTATAGACTCCTTTGGAGCTCTAACAACCTCATTAGCGTGTGCCGGTGTGACTGGCACCTGAGTAGGGTACACCTACCCGCTCTAGCAGCCTCCTCAACTCGTCTAATGTACGTGCGGAACTCTGGTCCCCTCATCGAGACATGATCCGAGTCATCTGACTAGAATCGTTGAGATCTTTGTCTCGCAGCCACACCGCTCCTAGTCTCAAGAACGACGCTCTCAATAACCTCCTCATGTATGTCCTCTGCTGCAGGCGTATCAGCAGGGGAAACCTGTCCCTGGCCTTTCACTATTGGAGGAAGAGGTGGTCCACCTCTACCCTTCCAACTACAGATGTCACTTAGTCCGAGCCATCTTCGGGGTATACACACCTAACTTATAAGGCTATATATATGCCATATTTATAGATATATATAAATATAATACTTAAGGCCAACATGCAACACTCTATCCCAAATCGCTGTTGTACTCATTTCAAAACCTAAATACTTTGGAAAAGTCAGACCCCTTTCGGGTTCTTTTTATTTATCTATTCGACCTTAATCTCAGATTGCAAGTGCCATTGTTGTCAACCTAAGGATCTGATACCAACTTTGTAACACCCCAAATCTGCGGGACTCGGGGCGCCACAAGGCTAGGATCTCACAATGGATCCTGACCCTAGCGTGACAACAAGTTCACTGGATCTTACAACAATGAACAGATTGATTAAAACCAAATAATCAAACTGTATAAATTTATACATCATAGGTTTATAAAAGACACACCGAGTACAAAATGACAATCCATAATCATACGAGTACAAAACATCCCTTAACCCTCATGCAACCTAGTGTATGGAAGACGTCAAATGATCACCCATATTGCTCACTCTGCAATCTTCCTAACCTGTAGATCACCTAAAACACGTTATGAAACCGTTAGCTAACAGATCATCGATAAGAATGAAGTAGTAGCACATATATCACATCAACACATAACATCATGCTATGTACACACCCATATCCATTTATTATCTTTATCAAGTTATACCATTACTAATTCATGCCTTGTGGCACGAGGAGTAAACCTGTCTCGCCTCTGTCCCCGTTTCCCCTCAAGTTTGGAATTGGTTCCAATCACCACCACTTCGAGGGCTGATCGCAGAGAACCTCCTAGCCACCCAATTCTGGGCTAGACAAGTTATCACCGTCCATTATCGTACACTTGGGCCACATAATAAGCATATATGGTCATCCTAGTCCGGTCAGGTTATTAATGTAACATACATATTCACACACACCACTACAACCAGCACTCAAACCCATAACTACTCACTAAGTAAGTCCCAAGGACATACCTATCACAAACACAAATTGTATCAAGTGGTAACAATTTCCCCTCGGGGAAACGATCAGTGTCTGTATTAGCAAAGCACAATAATAGCTAACGCCGTCCGTAGGGTAGAAGATTGCACCTCCTAAACCCTATAACCATCCTCAAACCATAACTCGAATCTAAACCTCGATATCACATCATAGCTGACAATGCCTAAGGCATTATCAACATACATCTCATCATCTCATAACAATAGCCTAGTTACTCTAAATCCAAGGCCAATGAAAAGGAAAGGAAAGGAAAGGAAACATACCAACTAGGTATGTCCTGGACATGCACTTGCGTAAGCAGGAAAGCGCAGGGGCGCCGCACACCCCGGGGGCGGTGATACTCAACGGCAGGGGCGGCGACACTGGTCTGGCCGCAGGGGTGGTGGCTCCAATCAACGGGGGCGTCGACTGTGCAGAGGGTGATTCTCTTCCCCTCTTTGATCCTTTACTCGAACCTCTTCACTTCTTGATTGGCCAAAGACAAGCAACAACATATACATTAACATCAACCATTATAAATGTCCAGGAAAGAGCATAAACAAGCATAGCTTGTGGATTCATAAGCTAAAGAAGGAGAAGGGGAAAAGCCAAGAAGGAAGAAGAGAGGACAAAACCTACCACATCTGACTCAAGAGAGGGAGGACGTCCTCAACAACAACTAACCAAGGCACGATAGCAAAAATACAACACCAACATCAATATCTAAGCGTCATCAACATACACCAATGTTTTCCTTCGAATATCAAGCCCAAACAAAGATGAATTAAGGAAGAAGAAGAAGAAGAAGAAGAAGAAGAAGAAGAAGAAGAAGAACTTGGAAAAGAGAGTAAGCTGGAGAAGAAATGGAACCCTCATCATAGAGGAAGGAAAAAAAATTCAAGAACGAAGGAAAGGCATAAACACGGGTCAAAAAGGTCAAGGAAAGCGGATGAGGCTGCCACAGCCACAGGGGCGGATGCTTAGTACCGCTGGGGCGGCTCACCGCACTTGCGGTCAACCCAACCGCAAGGGCGGGTCCTAAGGAAAACTAAGGCTCTTACACATTTTGGATGGGATTTCAGTACCATTTCAGCTCCCCTCACGTCTCTCACGAAGAAGCAAGTATAGTTCAAGTGGGGAGATGCACAAAAGAAGGCATTTTAAGGAATTGAAGTGGCAACTATCACATGCAGCGCTACTAGCAATTCCGGACTTCACTAAACCATTTGAGGTTGAGTGTGACAAATCGGGAATTGACATTGGCAAGGTGCTCATGCAAGAAGCTAAGCCACTTGCATTCTTTAGTGAGAAATTGAAAGGAGAATGCTTGAATTATTCAACATATGATTAGGAATTGTATGCATTAGTTTGAGCTTTCAAGACATGGCAAAATTACTTGTGGCCTAATAATTTATTCTGAAACTGATGATGAGTCCTTACAACAATCTAGGAGTCAAGATAAGTTTGATAGAATACATGATAGATGGATGGAGTTTATAGAAACTTTTTCATATATCATTAAGTATAAGAAAGGAAAAGATAATATTGTTGTTGATGCCCTTTTAGGAGAAATTCTTTGATCACTACTATGGATTCTAAGGTTTTAGATTTCTATTACATTAAGGATCTGTATGTGGATAATATTGATTTTGGATACATCTATAAGTCGTGTATAGGACAAAATTCACGAGATAAGTTGTTTATGTTCAAAGGATTTCTTTTTGTGAGGATAAAGTGTGCATTCCTAGATGTTCTCTTAGACTGTTACTTGTTGAGGAAGCTCATATGGGTGGTTTAATGTGACATTTTGGAAGGGTTTACACATTTCATATGCTGCATTCACACTTTTACTGGCCTCATCTGCCTAAAGATGTTGAGAATCTGATTAAGAGATGTCTTGTCTACTTGAAAGCTAAGGCTAGATTGAAACCACATGGTTTATACCCTCTTCTTCCTACACCTACTTCACCATGGCTTGATATTAGTATGGATTTTGTTGTACGATTACCTAGGACTAAGAAGGGGAGAGGTTCTATTTGTGTGGTTGTTGATCGTTTTTCTAAAATAACTCATTTTATTGCTTGTCATAAGACCGATGATGCTTGTAATGTTTGTTCTTTAGGGAAGTTGTTAGATTAGATGGAGTACCTAGGACAATTGTGAGTGATAGCGACGTTAAGTTCCTAAGTTTTTTTCGGAAGACTCTTTCGGGAAACTATGAACTAGGTTGTTGATAGCATGAAATATGACATAGTTTAGATGTGCATATACATAGTTTTTCCCTTCCTTTTGAGTACATGGACATACATTCATAGCACTTATTGAGCATATTCACCTATTATCTTAGAATCAAGATCTACACAAGCTTTGTTGTGATTTTAGGTAAATTGGCGCTGAATTGGAGTAGAAAGGAAGCATTTACAGAGTATTTTTCGATGAGGAGTTCATTGGGAAGCATTGGAACATCATAGGGAAGGAGTATGAAGTGAAGCAAAGGAGAAAAGCATCGAAATGGAGGAACCACGGCCAAGTAGGAAGTTCCACGACTGGGGTTTTGATAATTATTTGAATTTCACACGTGGAAAGGAAGGCCGAGAGTCGCCACGGTAGGAACCACAACCGTGATTTTGATGATGTCAAACGAGGTTGACGGCTGCATTTTGGGTATCTTGTTTTGGACCGCTCATGAACGGCTTTTAAACCATACTTTGAATTCATCCACGTTGGAGATTGGATTGCTTCAACATTGGAGAGAGATTGAAGAGCTCTCTTTATTCCCGATTTGGAGATTTTGTGAGATTGTTCTAGTCTTTGAGAATACATATTCTGGATTATATATTGTTTGATGAGTTGTTGATTTATAAAGATTGGTTTTGATTCTTCATTATTCGTCTTTGTGTTCTTTGTGTTCTTGCTTTGCTATTGAATACTCTTGCTGAGTGTTCGCTCCAAAAGGTGTGTGCAAGCTTTAAATTTTATAACCCAAGAAGTATGCTTGAACAATATGCGAAATCAGGTAGTCAAATATTGCTAATAACTACGAATTAAAGCAATCTAAGATGATATAAAGTCAGATAAAGGGAATGCGGATTCTAGGGATTAAAGCATCTAGTTGGGGTTCCGACTCAAGATCTCAAAGGATAATGCGGACAAAGGTAAGGTTTGGAAAGTAAAGTGTTTCTAAGGTGGGAATAGATCACCGGATAAGTCTCACTACTCACTATCCCAAACCAAAGCTCCTATTACCGGGTAAGTCTCAAGGTACTAAGGAAAGGAACTATAATCTCAAACCAACACACCACCCAAGGGAATAGAATCAACCTTTACCAGGTAAGTCTCAGGCTAACTCACAAAGATGGGATGAAGGCACACTCAAACCCATATAAAGAATAAACCTTTATTACCTACACTCATGATCTTAGGTAAACAAACAAAGTAATCAGCGGGTAAGTCTCATCCTAGGCTTGCGTTGAACCAGGAAAGGTATAACAAGGATTGGATTTGGCAAACTTAAACTCTTAACTCATATAAGGTTCAGGAAAGGTTCACCTCGTTCAGTTATATTCCATCCCGGCCGAGATGTTCAATGACTGACCGAGGTGTTCTACGGTTAAGGTAAAGACTCGAGCTTTCAGGTTACTACTGGGATTAAGATCATTCTATCATCGCCTTCTCCACAACGTTCAGTCAATCACCGTAGAATCGCATATAAAACTTAGCCAACAATTATCATGATAACAATAATCAAATATATAGGAAAGAAATCAATATTCAAACATGAAAACATTAAGACAAAGGTCTCAATAACTGAATCGAACAAGTAACAAACAAGCGTTCCTCAGTCACAAATCAGCAAATACAACAAACCAAATGCAATCTAAGAAGATCTTACAAACTCCTTCAAAAGCTAACTTCAACTATGATTCTTTCTTTCCTTGAACTTCAACCTTCAATTCTTCCTTCAAAACTTCAGTCAGAAAACCCTTCAAAACTCCAAAAATTCCTTGATCCGAAGATAATGGGTGATCCGTAGATGGCTGAATTGTAGAAAATCCAACCCTTTATATAGGAGAATTATCTTCCAAAAATAAGATATTTTCAAAAGATAATTTCCTAGAAAATATATCCATATCTCTCAAAATAAATCAGCTGAATATAATATCATCCTTCCAGAAATCCAACCAAAAATATAAGATATCCTCCTTTCAAAAATAAAAGATCTCACCAAAAATAAAGATCTCGCTGGCGACAAGGTGTTCGCCTCGGTCGGCACGCTCCTCAAGATCACCTCGGTCGAGGTGGTACTATATTTGACCGAGGTGAATCTCAACTGAATGTAGAATCTCTCGAATCTGGTCCAAATTCAATCTTCTTAATCATTTCCATGCTTCTTGAGATCTTATTAAAGTTCCAGAATGTAGCTTCAATGACTCCTTAGCTTCCTTAGCTCCATTTCGGTAAAAAACGTTCCATTTTACCTACAATTACAACGAAACTAGGTGTAGACCTCGATTCCAGCAAAGGTAGACAAAACAACAATATAATCAAAGAATATACATCCATACATGAAGATTTATGAAGATAAAACGTCTAAACCAATCCCAAAATATAGATTATAATACATGCTATCAAAATACCCCATACTTGTCTCTTGCTTGTCTCCAAGCAAGTTCCAAATCTTAAGTACAAGATAGAATGGATTATAAGTCAGAAAAGTCAATGAAAAGCGTTTCAAAACATTTTGGTGGTGTGCTCCACTCATAGATCACTCTAAGAGAATGCTTCATGGCACATAAAATCAAGACATGATCAAAACATTTTATAAATATAAGAAAGTTGTTCATCTTTTCATAAAATCAAATAATGCATAATAAATCATATTTATCGAAATCAATCATGCATAATCCAGTTTAAACCACCAAGTTAATCAACAAGCTCGAGGTCTCAAGGGCTTCCAAAAGAGGTCAAGAAACGTGTCAGAGTGGGATGTATATAGGGTAATGTGGTGCTAGAATCCGGGAAAAGGATCTTACTTCACTTTCTTTGAAACTCAACATCTTCCACCAATAAGCTTTGCTTATTTTACTTTACTTTTTGGGATGCATGGACAGAGGTGCACAATAAGCAAAGCCTAGGAGATCAGCAATAATCAATTTCTCGAGATGCCTACAAACCTTGATGCACATACCATGACCCGTTAGGAATATCGCTCAATCCAACTTTGGTAAGACATAAATGATAGCATGTATTATAGTCTATATTTTGGGACTTGTTTGAACGTTTTATCTTCAATAATCTGCATGTTTGGATGTATATTATGTGATTATATTGTCGTTTCATCTACCTTTACGGGAATCGAGGTCTACACCAAGTTTCGTTGTAATCGTAGGTAAAATGGCACATTTTGGATCGAAATAGAGCTAAGAAGCAAAGGAGTCATAGGAGCTACATTCTGGAGCTTAAAAGAGAACTCAGGAAGCAAGGAATTAACAAAGAAGATTTACTTTGGACCAGATTTAAGAGATTTCACATTCAGCTGAGAGTCACCTCGGTCAGCTACAGTGTCACCTCGACCGAGGTGATCTTAAGGAGCGTCCTGACCGAGGCGAACACCCTGGCGCGGCAAGATATATTTTATTTGGCTGAGATCTATTATTTTTGGAAGGAAGATATCTTATATTTTTGGGCTGGATTTCTGGAAGGAAGATCTTATATTTGGGAGATCTATTTTAGAGATAAGATATATTTTATAAGAAATTATCTTTTTAAGATATTATTATCTTTGGAAGATATTTCTCCTATATAAAGGGTTGGATTTTCCACAGGTTCAACCATGCTTGGAGGCTAACAATAGCCAGCAAAGAGGGGATTTTCTGGAAGCTTTGAAGGAAGGAAGGAAGGATTGATAGTTTGGAGTTAGCTTTTGAGGGGATTTTTTCTTTTTCTTAGGTTTATGCAAAGAACCCGTCCTGAGAAGGAAATTGTTCCTAACGATCCCGAACCAGAAAAGACATACAAAAGACGCTTGAAAGAAGCGAAAATGGCCAACTAAGACAATCGCGATCTTGAGGCCGAATTGAAGGAGGCGATGGAACAACTGCGCCTCAATAGGGAAGAACTGCAGCGCGAGAGGGATCAAACTCGCACCAGAACTGCAGAGATAGATGTAGATATGGCTGAGCTACGAGCCCAGATTCTGCGTCGACCGAGGCAGGACCCCGCTCTAGTTGCCGCGGCCGAGATACATCCACCTCGGATGCCTGTCCGAGATGTCCTTTTTGCAGGTATACCACAGACCCTAGGGCAGAGGATGGACCCAAACCAGCAAGTGAGGTGTCCAGGAGTCAACCTAGGTGATCCAGCGGAGCATGATTATGAACTTCGACCGCAAGTTCTATCCATGATCATCCAATGCTAGTTTGTAGGTTTAGAGAGGGAGTCTCCACATCAATAGTTACAAAACTATGAGATTTTGATGGAGACCTTGAGACCTTCAAGACTGGAAAATAATAATTACAAGCTAAGGCCTTTTTACTTTTCTTTGAAGGACAGGGCGCTTACTTGGTATCAGTCTCTTCCTCCCGGAAAGATCAACACTTGGGAGGAGATGACGACGGAGTTCTTAACAAAATTATTTCCCCCCTCCAAAACCGCTGAAATGAGAAGGAAGATTAATGCATTCATCATGAAGGACAAGGAGAGTTTGTCCAAGTCATGAGAGAGATTTAAAGATGTTCTATTGGATTGCCCACATCATGGGATTCCAAAGATAGAGTTGTTGGAGATATATTTCAAGGGATTGGATGAAGCTACCCAATACAATCTTCAACTACTATCTGCCGGTACATTCATGGACATGCCAATTGATGAAGCTTGGGAGTTCATTGAGAAACAAGCTTTGCACATGGAGAAATACTCCCACCAAGGAGCTGAAAATGGAGTTAAAAGGGTTAATTTCCAGGAAGCTTTATCAAATGACAATCAACTCATCTCCCTCAAGAATGATGTGAAGCAATTGAAGGACCTTTTGGTTGCTCACACCAAGAAGGAAGAGGGAGGATATCAACGCTCAAGGAACAACAATCATGGTTCCCGGAACAACAACTACAACAACAATAGAGGCTCCAACAACAACAATTGGAGATCTAACAATCAAAATTTGGGTAACCCTTACTCTAATTCAATTCTAATAATTCTTTTAATCCATCTTCTTCTTCTTCTACTCCATTGAAGAGCCAGGATCCTGGATCAAGTTCGTCCCAGCCAGAGAAGAAAGATGCAGTGCTGGAGGCCATCTTGATCAAGCTCAACGCTATGGAGACGTCCATGACTTCATTTTCGAAGGCACAAAATGCCTTAGAGCAACAATTCTTTAATAAGGCAAATGAAGTGCCAAGAGACCCAGGGAAGCTCCCAGCAAGGACAGAGAGCAACCCCAAATGACAAATCATGGCAATAACGACGAGAAGTGGACTGAAAACTGCTGATCTAGTGCCTCGGTCGATGCCAGTGCAGACAAAGAACACCTCGGTCCAGGTACAGACGAGGAACACTTCGGCCGAGGTGCCACCCGAGGTGGAGTCCTAGAAAGCTACGGACAAAACTGAAGTTTATATCCCACCTCCTGCATATAAACCACCACTTCCATTCCCCCCAGTCAAGAGCTAGAGCACATCTAGACAAGCACTTTGGTAAGTTCCTTGACTTGATGAATAAATTACATATTAACATCCCTTTCCTTGATGATATTTTAGGGATGCCCGCCTATGGGAAGTTCTTAAAAGAGATTCTATCAAGGAAGAGGAAACTGGAAGATTTTTGTGAAGTAAGGATGACATCTAAATCCTTGGAGCTCATTCAAATCATGAAGGAGAAGATGCTACCTAAGTTGAGAGATCCCGGCTCATTTTGCTTTCCCATTCAAGTTGTGGATGTTACTTGTGAGGTGTTGTGTGATCTAGGAGCCAGCCTGAGCATCATTCCGCTGGAGCTATGTGTGAAGATCGGACTTGGAGAGCCCAAGCCGGTGAAGATAAGATTATACATGGCGGACCGCTCCATTACTCATCCCGTGGGCATTTTGGAAGATGTTCCGGTTAAGTTAGGTAACTTCTACTTACCTATAGACTTTGTTGTGCTTGATATACCCGCAAATTATCCCGTTCCTATCATTCTCGGGAGACCATTTCTAGCAACTTCGGGTTGGAATGTGGATTGTAAGAACGCCAAGTTGAAATTCAACATTGGCGGAGATCAAGTGGAGTTTGCATTGCTTGCTGCAATGAAAGGGGAGCCGCTGGAGGATGATATCTTCAACATCTATGATGATGAAGAATCGAGAGAATTGGTGAGCTCTATCCTAATTAATGATCCCCTTGAAAGAGTTATTAGTTTTAGCTTAATGGAGGAAGGTATAGATGCTTCTTGTGATGCAGATATACGGAGCTTATAGGCACTGGAAGAAGATCCAGGAGCTAAGATTGAAAAACTAATCCAGGAGAATAGAATCTCCAGTTTCGGTCCCAGTTCCAGTACCTCGACCAAGACACTTTCTAGACAAAGCGAGGTGTTCTTATCTGAAGAACATCTCGGTCACCCACCTCGGGCGCCGACCGAGACATCATGCGAGATGCTTTCAACTGAGAATAACAAACTTCTTACTCCCTTTTCTGAAACTCATTCATAATCGGTGGAGCACTGGCTCCACCAAGCTGTTGATAATAAAGAACCTTGGTATACTGACATTGTTAATTATCTTGTTTGCCAAGAAATACCGCCCGGATTGACGTACGCTCAAAGAAAGAAATTATTTAAAGATGTACGCCAGTACTACTGGGATGAACATCTACTATTTAAGAGAGGTCCGGACATGATTCTTCGAAGATGCATTCCGGAAGATGAAGTTACTAGTGTCATATGGCATTGCCACTCGCTTCCTTGTGGAGGACATGCTAGCGCTCACAAAACGTGCACTAAGGTATTACGTTTCGGTTTCTTTTGGCCTACATTATTTAAGGATGTGCAAATGTTTGTTGTTTCTTGTGATGCCTGCCAAAGAACAGGGAACTTATCTAGAAGGAATGAGATGCCACTCAATAACATCTAGGAGGTTGAAATTTTTGATGTATGGGGAGTTGATTTCATAAAACCTTTCCCATTATCTGGAGGAAACCTATACATTCTCCTAGCTGTCGATTACGTCTCTAGATAGGTGGAAGTCATTGCCTCCCCTACTAATGACACCATGGTGATTGTGAAGTTCTTCAATCGGACTATCTTTCCACGTTTTGGGATACCACGTATCATTATCAGCGATGAAGGGACACATTTCATCAACCGGAAGTTTAAGGCACTTCTATTGAAGTATGGGGTAACCCACAAGGTAGCAACCCCTAATCACCCTCAAACTAGTGGGCAGGTCGAGATCTCGAATAGAGAAATCAAGGCAATCTTGGAGAAGACCGTCTCTAGGACGAGGAAGGATTGGTCCACGAAGTTGGATGACGCTCTTTGGGCTTACAGGACCGCATTCAAGACTCTCATTGGTACCACCCCATATAATTTGGTATATGGGAAGTCTTGCCATCTCCCGTCGAATTAGAACACAAGGCGTATTGGGCAATCAAATGGTTGAATTTTGATACCAAGGAAGCCGGTGAGAAGCGGCTATTGGACATCAATGAGCTAGAAGAGCTGCGTTTGATCGCGTATGAGAATGCCAAGATCTACAAGGAAAGGACAAAGAAATGGCATGACAAGCGTATCATCCCTAAGGAATTCAAAGAAGGAGATTTAGGTCTACTCTTCAACTCCCGTCTTCGCCTCTTTCCAGGTAAGTTGAAATCTAGATGGACAGGACCTTACATTGTGAAACATGTTTTCCCTTATGGTGCAATTGAGATCTGGGGAGAAACAAGTGGAAGCTTCAAGGTCAATGGTCATAGACTTAAGAAATACTAACCGGAAGTCCAGGTTGAGGAGATTGCACCGCTATAACTTGTTTAGGGATGTCGTACGGTCCAGCTAGCGACCTTAAATCAAGCGCTTCTTGCGAGGCAACCCAAGGTATTGCTTTCTTTTCCCCTTTTTCTAGTCTAGCTTTAGATAGTTTGCTTTTGCTTTGCTTTGTTTGTTTTTGGTGTCCTAGACAGAAACCAGGTACTTTCTAAGGAAGAATTACAACTCAGGAGCAACACTGGAAGGACAGAAGTTCGAGAAATTGAGAAGACGGAGTTTGACTGAGACACATCTCGGTTGCTGTCATAGCGCCTCGACCGAGATGATTCTTGAGCAACCGAGCCGACTAGGGCTGATAAAGATCCACATCGGTCCAGACACCTCGGTCCAGTCAGGACCACCTCGACCGAGGTGATGTCAGATCCAGCGAGGGGTATAAAATGGGAACAGTTTCTCTCTGTTTCCCTCCCATCTCTCTCTCGACCGTGGCGCTATAATCACCTCGTTTCCTCATTTTCAATCGTTTTCTACGATTTTGCTCCGATCTTGCAAGGAAAGGCTAGAGGATCATATTGCAAGCAAGAAACTGCAACAAAAATGCCTCCAAGACTGAATCTAGGGTAAACGTTCAAAAACCCTAACTTTCCTATTCTCGCTAATTTCGGTCGAATTTGGCTTTGGTTGCCATTGGTTTATGTTGAAAAAGGCTTAAGTACCCCATAGGAACAATCGGTAGTGATATTGGGGGAAAAGAACTGAAAATCAGAGAGTAGAAATCGAGCAGTTTTTTCACCTTGGTCCAGTCGAGCTGTGTCTCAACCGAGGTGATTCTTGAGGCTGTCAGACCGACCGAGGTGACTTGTCAGCAGAGACAAAAAAAAGAGTTCTCATTCTGATCGCCAGTTAGTTCTGAGGGATGCTCCCAGTAGATCCTCACCTTCTTCTTCTTCTAGACCTTCCATCCAGGTGATTCACGAGCGTCACCAGGCTGACTTTGACCGCATATGCGCGTGCCCTGTGATTGCGCCGCATTTCATGGATATTTCTTCTTTTGATTGCCTCCATGTAGCTGATGATCTGAGGAGGATGGTTTCCATGGTAGGGCTGGAGCAGTTCATGGAGATTAGAGCTCCAGCCTACCTCGAGCTCACTTTAGAGTTTGTGAGTTCTGTTACTCACCTGCCTGAGTAGAGGGCCATCAAGTACCGGTTGCTGAACCGGAACTACATCGTTCTCATGGACCAGTGGAGAGATATCTTTGGCTTCCCGACCCCTACAGTTCCCGACTTCCCTTCTCGAGCCGTAGCTCGACAGTTCTAGGGGCAGATTGCCCATGTTGTAGAGCATGCTGATAGGTGGAGACCTGGAGAGTCCAGGGAGCACATCATCTTCCACCTTGCTTTCCGACTAGCCCACCGGATCTTCAGTGAGACCCTTCTGGCGCGTACTGAGACGCCCCAGAAGATTAGACAGGGAGAGTTGCTCAATTTATTATGTATGGTGACTAGGGGAGTGCCTGATTTTGGGGCGATGCTAGCTGAGGATCTGCACCGGATCAAGGATAAGGGGAAGGGAGATATCTGTTGTGGCGGCGTGGTGACTCATATAGCGACGGTCATGGATTTGGATCTGAGTGCTTGCAAGTTGGTGGCGGCTGCAAAGCCGCTAGGACATCAGGAGATGATCACGAGGAGGATTCTGGTTCCTCGTGGATTCACTACACCATATGTGGCGATGCCTTGGGAGCAGACTGCCCCTCAGGGTATCATATGGTCAGCTCAGTTCTCAGTCTACGATTCTCAGTATTGGTCCACCGCTTGGATACCCTACATAAAGGCTGCTAGAGACGCTGCAGCAACTCAGGTACAGGAGGAGGAGGATGAGGATGATGATGGAGGTGCTGCCATGGAGACAGGGACAGATACAGCCGGCCCTAGTGTGCCAGTTGTCGACTTAGACGATGATGCTACAGAGGAGGAGGCGGTTGCAGCACCATCACGCCCTTCTAGGCGCAGAGTCCGCAGGCAGAGGGATCCCATAGCTCATCGACGGATTGACGAGCTGACATGCCACATGATCGACTCTTACGCCGCCTTGTCCTTGGACATGTTGGAGATGAGGGAGAGCCAGCACTACCAGTGCCGGATGATGGAGATACAGTTCCAGCATACCATGGGATACCATTTTGATCCATCCCAGCACCCTTTCGTCCGTATCCACCACCACCACCAGCATATCAGGATTAGAGCTTGCAGGGATTTATTTTCTTTATTTCTTATGCAGCTCAGCTTATGTCCGGTGAGTACTCTGTTTTTTAGACTTATGTTGACCCATTGGGACAATGTGTCCCAAGTATGGGGTATTTGGATGTACCTTATTTGACATTATGTATGACTTGTATGACTTTCTATTTATGATCTTTCTTATGCTCTATGTGTTTATTAGAGACTACATGCATGCATACACGTTATTTGATTGAGAAAAAACGTCAAAAACTGGTTAAGAAAAAAAAGATTTTATGACCTCGACCGGGATGATTCTTGCCAAACGAGGTCAAGTACCTTGGTTGACTTAGAACATCTCGACAGAGGCGGTTTAACTGAAATAGTTTTCGAAACGATTTTTGTGCTTCTTTCTGGATTTGACCTCAGTGATGATTTTGTTTGCAGATTGGTTTTGAAATCTTTATATGTTTGAAAGGTTTTATGATATGTTTAAGTTGCTAAATACTTTGTTTAAAATTTTGGCATGTTTAATATTTTATTTTTATCAAAATTATGTTGAATTTGAAGGTTGACACCACATGATGAGTTCTATCACTTTCTTCCTGCGATGATTAAGGCAATTCATTCTCTTCTCTTCTTCTTCTTGATCATGCTTAGCCCCTCATATACATTATTGCCTCCCTTTTCCTATCCGGGAATTTGGAAGCAAGCAAGTGAAAAGCAAGTGAAAGAAAAGTTGAGATGTTGGCTGGAAGTTTTAGAAAGAAACAAAATAGGATTGGGGAAGTCAATCATGATGATGAGTAACTCGGCACCATTCACATAGTCGGGTGTTTGTGTCTTGCCAAAGTCGGATTGAGCGATATTCCTAAAGGGTCATGGTATGCCCATCAAGGGTTTGAGGCATCTCGAGAAATTGATGATTTGTTGATCTCCTAGACTTCGGTTATTGTGCAACTCTGTCCATGCATCCCAAAAAGTAAAAAGTAAATAAGCTAAGCTTATTGGTGGAAGATGTTGAGTTTCAAAGCAAGTGAAGTAAAGATCCTTTTTCCGGATTCTAGCACCACATTCCCTATATACATCCCACCCTCACACGTTTCTTGACCTTCTCTTGAAAAGCCCTTGAGACCTCGAGCTTGTTGATTGACTTGGTGGTTTAAACTGGATTATACATGATTAATTTCGATAATTATGATTTATTATGCATTCTATGATTTTATGCAAAGATGAACAACTTTCTTATATTTAAAATGATTTGATCATATTATGATTTTATTTACCATGAGGCATTCTCTTAGAGTGATCTATGAGTGGAGCACACCACCAAAATGTTTTGAAATACTTTTCATTGATCTTTATGACTTATAATCCATTCTATCTTGTACTATAGATTTGGAACTTGGTTGGGGACAAGCAAGGGACAAGTATGGGGTATTTTGATAGCATGTATTATAGTCTATATTTTGGGACTTGTTTAGACGTTTTATCTTCAATAATCTGCATGTTTGGATGTATATTATGTGATTATATTTTCATTTCTTCTACCTTTATGGGAATCGAGGTCTACACAAAGTTTCGTTGTAATCGTAGGTAAAATGGCACATTTTGGATCGAAATGGAGCTAAGGAGCAAAGGAGTCATAGGAGCTACATTCTGGAGCTTAAAAGAGAACTCAGGAAGCAAGGAATTAACAAAGAAGATTTACTTTGGACCAGATTTAAGAGATTTCACATCCAGCTGAGAGTCACCTCGGTTAGCTACAGTTTCACCTCGACCGAGGTGATCTTAAGGAGCGTCCGGACCGAGGCGAACACCCTGGCGCGGCGAGATATATTTTATTTGGCTGAGATCTTTTATTTTTGGAAGGAAGATATCTTATATTTTTGGGCTGGATTTCTGGAAGGAAGATCTTATATTTGGGAGATCTATTTTAGAGATAAGATATATTTTATAGGAAATTATCTTTTTAAGATATTATTATCTTTGGAAGATATTTCTCCTATATAAAGGGTTGGATTTTTCACAAGTTCAACCATGCTTGGAGGCTAAGAATAACCAACAAGGAGGGGATTTTCTGGAAGCTTTGAAGGAAGGAAGGAAGGTTGAAGATCAATCAAGGAAGGATTGATAGTTTGAAGTTTGCTTTTGAGGGGATTTATAAGACTTTCTTAGATTCCCTTTGGTTTTATTGTCTTGTTGGATTTGTAATCCAAGGAACGTTGATTTCTTTGATATTTGATTCAGTTATTGAAGTCTTGTTCTTAAGGTTTTTGTGTTCAAATATTCATTCCATTCTCATATATTTGATTATTGCTTTCATGATGATGAGTGGCTAATTTCCTTGTGCGATTCTAGGGTGATTGGCTGAAAGATGTGGGAAAGACGATGACAGAATAATCTTAATCCCAATAGGACCCTGAAAGCTCGAGTCGTTAACCTTAACCCTAGAGTACCTCGCTCAGTTGATGAACATCTCGGCCGGGGTGGAACTTGACTGACCGAGGTGGCCTTTTCTGATCCGTAATTAAGAGTTAAGTGTTAGAGTTTGCCAAATCCTATCCTTATTACACCTTTCGTGGTTCAATGAAAGCCTAGAATGAGACTTACTTGGTGATCTATTCCACTTTAGAAACACCTTACCTTTGCAAAATCTCAGCTTTGTCCGCTTATTTTGAGATCTTGAGTTGGAACCACAACTAGATGCTTTAATCCCTAGAATTTGCATATTTCCTTTAATTGACCTTATTATCATCTTTTTGATTGCTTTAATCGCTTTTGTGGTTATTAGTTACATTGACGACCTATACTTGCTTTGTTTCACCTAAGTCCCTGAGATCAAGACCCCGGAATTCTTGCTTTTTACTATAATTGATCCGTACACTGCGGGTTCGCATCCTTGTTTTAAGCATATTTCTTTGGATATAAATTTAAAGCTTGCACACACCATTTGGAGCGAACAACAAACACCCGGCTATGTGAATGGTTCCGAGTTACTCATCATCATTATTGACTTCCCCAAACCTAATTGTTTCTTTCTAACACTTTCAGCCAACATCTCAACTTCACTTTCACTTGCTTTTCCTTCACTTGCTTCCAATTCCCGGAAAGGTAAGGGAGGAAAATATGTATATGAGGGGCTAAAGCATGGTTAAAAAGAAGAAGAGAAGAGAATGAATTGCCTTAATCATCCCAGAAAGAATGTGATAGAACTCATCCTGTGGTGTCAATATTAAAATCCAACAAACTTTTGATAAAAACAACGTACTAAACATGCTAAAACTTTAAACAAAGCATCTTGCAACTTAAACATATCATAAAACCTTTCGAGCATATAAGGATTTCAAAACCAATCTGCAAACAGAATCATCATTGAGGTTATATCCAGAGAAGAAGCACAAAACGTTTCGAAAAACTCTCAGTTAAGAACCTACATCGGTCGAGGTGTTCTAACGTCATCCGAGGTGGCTAACCTTGATCGGCCATGAACATCCCGGTCGAGGTCATAAAAAAATTTTCAAACCAGTTTTTGACGTTTTTCTTGTATGTATGCATGTAATGGCAAGTAAACATATAAAGCCAAGTAAAGTAGAATAAGATCATAATATCCGGGAGTCATACAAACATACACACATAAGTCAAGTAAGATACATCCAAATACCCCATACTTGGGACACATTGTCCCAATGGGTCAAATATAAGTCTAGGAAACAGAAAACTCACCGGACCTAGCTGAACTGCATAATAAATAAAGAAAGAAAATCCATGCAACTCTAATCCTCGTCAGTTGGCGGCGGTGGTGGATGTGGAATGTAGGGATGTTGGGACGGGTCAAAGGGATAGCCCATCATCTGTTGGAACTGAATCTTCATCATCCTACGCTGATAATGTTGGCTCTCCTATCCGGTGCATCCGTCCATCCCTGTGTCTAAGCTCATCATCAAAGCGTTGGGACATGTAAACTATCATAGCCGCATAAGAGTCACTCATCTGCTCGGTCAGCTCATCAATCCATTGGTGAGCCTCTGGATCTCTGCGCTTGCGGGATCTACGTTGAGGTGGAGGTGGTGGTGGTGGTGCCTCCTCCTCTGTCGCCTCGTCATCAAGCTTGACAACAGGAACACTAGGGCCGTCGGTATCAGTACCGGTCTCCATAGCGGATTCTCCCTCATACTCCTCCTCATCATTAGCAGCAGCGTCTCTAGCATCCTGCATGTAGGGGAACCAGGCAGCAGACAAGTACTGACGGTCAAAGACGGGGAACTCAGACGACCATAAAATACCCTGTGGAGCCGTCGTCTCCCATGGCATAGCAACGTAAGCCGTGCTAAGACCACGAGGTACGAGAATGCGCCTCGTGATCATCTCTTGAAGTCCTAGCGGCTTCGTAGCCGCAACTAATGTACAAGCAGACAAATCTAGACCCATAGCAGTAGCAGTATGGGTCACCAAGCCTCCATAAATGATGTCGCCCTTCGACTTGCCCTTTATCCTGTGCAAGTCCTCAGCTAGCATACCGGCAAAATCAGGAACTCCACCTGTCACCATACAAAACATACTCAAAAGCTCCCCATGTCGGACCTTCTGGGGCGTCTCAGTACGCGCCAGAAGAGTCTCGTTGAATATCCTATGAGCTAGACGGAAGGCGAGGTGGGAAATGATGCGCTCCCTGGAATCTCCAGGCCTCCACCTATCACTGTTCTCAACCACGTGGGCTATCTCGCCCCAGAAATCTCGAGATACAGCTCGAGATGGAAAATCACTAATTGTGGGGGTATGGAAGCCAAAGATATCTCTGAACTGATCCATAGGCACGATATAGTTCCGGTCCAGCAACCGGTACTTGATGTTGCTGCGCTCTGGCACGTGAGTGACAGAACTCACGAACTCCATAGTCGACTCTAAGTAAGCCGGCACTCTAACCTCCATGAAATCCTCCAGTCCTACCATGGATATCATCTTCCTCAAGTCCTCCGCCATGTGGAGGCACTAGAAGGCAACAATGTCCAAAAACCGCGGGGCAACAATAGGACGCCCCGTAAATATGATCAAAATCAGCCTGGTGTTGCTCATAGATCACGGGAATCGTACGCTGAGATGCAGAAGAAGGAGAAGAACTAGTGGGTCTATCTCTCAAGACCAGCTGGCGATCAGATCTGCTACTCATGATTTTTCTTTGACAGATCACCTCGGTTGCCTGAAGAACACCTCGGTCGAGACATAGCCGACCGGACTGAGGCGAAGGGTTGTTCGTTTGCAACTCTAAAATTTTTAAGTTATTTTAGCTCAAATAACTACCAAATACTTCCTAAGGGGTACTTCTATCTTTTTCAACAAGAGACAGTGGCAACCAAAGCCTGATCTGTGCTAAATCAGTGGAAGAAGAAGAATTAGGATTTTTGAATGAAATACCAAAATTTTGCAGAATTGGAGTATTTTTCTTGCTATTTGATGCTTGAAAACCGATCCTCTTGCTTCCTCCGGTGTAATCGAACCAAAAATCGCAAGAAACGAGCAATATTTGAAGAGTTGAAGGATTAAGGCCGCCGCGATCGAGGTGCGCTGTTGGGAAGGAAAATAGAGAGAGAGAAAACCATCTCGCCTTTTATACCCCTCTCTGATTTTGATTTCACCTCGGTCGAGGTGGTTCCGACCGGACTGAGGTGTCTGACTGGATGTCAGACCTAGTCACCTCGGTTGCCCCAAGAACATCTCGGACGAGGTGCTGTGACAGCAACCGAGATGTGTCTCAGTCAAACTCCGTCTTCTCAATTTCTCGAACTTCTGTCCTTCCAGTGTAGCTCCTGAGCTGTAAACCTTCCTTAGAAAGTACCTGGTTTCTATTTAGAGGACGCCAAAAACAAAGCAAAGCAAACTATCTAAAACTAAGCTAGAAAAAGGAAAAGAAAGCAATACCTTGGGTTGCCTCCCAAGAAGCGCTTGATTTAAGGTCGCTAGCTGGACCGTACATCATCCTCAAACATGCTGGAAGGTGTCCTTACCCCATATTTCACCCTCATCATGGGGTGAGACAAAGAAGTATATCCAACGTTCCAACAAATGCAAGTGCTCATCGGGAAATGAATCATCTATGGGTAGGTCATCCTTCTCGAACAAGGAGGGAGGTATCTGGCTGTGGTGATCCGGAACAGAATTAACGGATCCCTTCTTATCGCGAATCTCTAGATCAAACTCTTGAAGCAAGAGAATCCAATGAATGAGACGCGGCTTCGCATCTTTCTTAGCGAGCAAGTATCGGATGGCTGCATGGTCGGTGTAAACAATAACTTTCGCTCCCACTAAGTAAGAATGAAACTTCTCAAAAGCATATACAACCGCCAAGAGCTCCTTTTCGGTTGTGGCGTAGTTCAGTTGAGCTTCATCTAGTGTCTTGCTAGCGTAGTAAATGGCGTAGGTCCGGCCATCCTTCTTTTGTCCAAGTACCGCTCCTACGGCCACATTGCTAGCATCACACATGATCTCAAAGGGCAAGGTCCAATCGGGAGGTTGAATGATGGGAGCGGTGATCAATGCTTCCTTTATCCTGTAGAAAGCATCAAGGCATTCCTGCGAAAACTCAAACACAAAATCCTTAAAAATATTAGTGAGTGTTTTAGAGATTTTGAGAAATCCTTGATGAACCTCCTGTAGAAACCTGCATGCCCGAGAAAACTCCGCACACCCTTAACAGAACAAGGGGGAGGAAGTTTCTCAATCGTCTCGATCTAAGCTCGATCGACCTAAATACCTCGGTTGGAAACGAGGAGTCCTAGAACAATTCCTTCGCTAACCATAAAGTGACACTTCTCCCAATTTAGAACAAGATTAGTGTCTTTGCAACGTTGTAGCACTAGAGAAAGGTTAGCCAGACAATTATCAAAAGAGGAACCATATACCGAAAAGTCATCAATGAATACCTCCATGATCTCCTCAATGTACTCGGAAAAGATAGCCATCATACAACGCTGGAAGGTAGAGGGTGCGTTACACAATGTGAATGGCATCCTCCTATAAGCGAATGTCTCTCATGGACAAGTGAAAGTGGTCTTCTCTTGATCATCCGGATGGATAGGAATCTGAAAGAAGCCACTATAACCATCTAGATAGCAAAAATGGGAGTGTTGAGCTAACCGTTCAAGCATTTGGTCGATGAAGGAAAGCGGGAAATAGTCCTTCTGAGTGGCCATGTTCAGCTTTCTATAATCGATACACATCCTCCAAGCCGTAACGGTCCTAGTCGGAATCAA
This sequence comes from Fagopyrum esculentum, assembly GCA_033239045.1. Taxonomy (NCBI): domain Eukaryota; kingdom Viridiplantae; phylum Streptophyta; class Magnoliopsida; order Caryophyllales; family Polygonaceae; genus Fagopyrum; species Fagopyrum esculentum. The sequence goes on from BSUD01000002.1 coordinate 119,401,883, forward strand.
CTTGTTGTTCTTATTCGTCAAAACGGTCATTCCTCCTTTCTTTGGAACTACATACACCGGGCTCACCCACTTGCTATCCGATATGGGAAATATGATACCTACATCCAATAACTTAAGAATTTCCTTCTTCACAACCTCTTTCATGATCAGATTTAACCGTCTTAGAGGTTCCCGTGAAGTCTTATGATCGTCTTCCATTAGTATCTTACGCATGCAAAAAGAAGGCTTAATACCAACAAGATCATCAATAGTATAACCTAAAGCCTTTTGATGTTTCCTCAGAACATGCATCAGTTTGGACAATTAAGTTTCAGAAAGGGAAGCACTAACGATAACGGGATAAGTAGAATCCGGACCAAGGAAAGCATACCCCAAGTGACTAGGAAGTGGTTTAAGCTCCACGACTGGGGGTGCTTTCTGAGGGGGATCCGTGCCTTCTCCTTCCAGTGAAGTAGACTTAGATCGAAGAACTGGACTTTCAAAAGTCTCAGTTGACATCATCTCGCTTGCGACCTCGGTCGAGGTCCAAGGTGGGTGACCGAGATGTTCTTCAGATAAGAACACCTCGCTTGGTCCAGAAAGTGCCTCGGTCGAGGTACTAGAACTAAGACCGAAAGCTAATTTGCTTTTCTTCTCCTGAATTAGTTTTTCAATCTTAGCTCCTGGATCTGCTTCCAATGCTTTTAAGCTCCGTATATCTGCATCACAAGAGACATTTATACCTTCCTCCATTAAACTAAAACTAAGAACTCTTTCAAGAGGGTCATTAATCAGGATAGAGCTCACCAATTTCCTTGATTCTTCTTCATCATAGATGTTGAAGATGTCGTCCTCCAGCGGCACTCCTTTCATGGCAGCAAGCAATGCAAACTCCACAAGATCTCCACCAATGTTGAATTTCAACCTGGGGTTCTTACAATCCACATTGCAACCAGAAGTTGCTAGAAATGGTCTCCCGAGAATGATTTGAACGGGATAATCTGCGGGAATGTCAAGTACAACAAAGTCTATAGGTAAGTAGAAATTACCTAACTTGACGGGAATGTCTTCCAAAATGCCACGAGATGGGTAATGGAGCGATCCTCCATATATAGCTTCATCTTCACCAGCTTGGGCTCTCCAAGTCCGACTTTCTCACATAGCTCCAGCGGGATGATGCTCACGCTGGCTCCTAGATCACACAACGCCTCATAAGTTACATCCCCAAATCGAATGGGAATGCAAAATGAACCGGGATCTCTTAATTTGGGTGGCATCTTCTCCTTCATGATTTGAATGAGCTCCAAAGACTTAGATGTCATCCTCACTTCCCCAAAATCTTCCAGATTCCTCTTCCTTGATAGAATCTCTTTCAGAAACTTCCTATAGGCAGGCATCCCTAGAATGGCATCAAGGAAAGGGATATTAATGTGTAGTTTATTCATTAGGTCTAGAAACTTACCAAAATGATTGTCTAGATGTGCCCTCGCCCTTGACTGAGGGAATGGAAGTGGTGGTTTATAAGCAGGAGGTGGAACATAAAGTTCAGATTTGTCTTTCGCTTTCTGGGGCTCCACCTCGGTTGGAACCTCGACCAAAGTGTTCGTCTGGTCGTGGCTCGACCGAGGTACTGGATCTGCAGTTTTCAGTCCACTCCGTGTTGTTATAGCCATAATATGTCCCTTAGGGTTGCTCTCTGTCCTTGTTGGGAGCTTCCCTGGATCTCTTGGTGCTTCATTCGCCTTGTTAAAGAATTGTTGCTCTAAGGCTTTTTATGCCTTTAAAAATGAAGTCATTGATGTCTCCAAAGCGTTAAGCTTGATCAGAATTGCCTCCAGCACTGCATCCTTCTTTTCTGGGTGGGACGAATTCGATCTAGGCTCCTGGCTTCTTAATGGGGTAGAAGAAGAGGAGGGGTTAAAAGCATTATTAGCATGAGAATATGGGTTACCGGGATTTTGTTGATTAGATCTCCAATTGTTGTTGTTGGAATTTCTATTTTTTTTGTAATTGTTGTTCCGCGGCCCTTGATAGTTGTTTCTCCCTTGATATCCTCCATCTTTCTCCTTCTTCGTTTGAGCTACTAAAAGCTCCTTCAATGCTTTTACCTCATTGCTAAGCGAGGCGAGTTGAGCTCCGTTTGATGATGTGTCTTGGAACCTAACTTTCCTTGCTCCATTTTTAGTTCCTTGATGGGAGTACTTCTCCATATGTAAAGCTTGCTTTTCAATGAATTTCCAAGCTTCATCTATTTGCATGTCCATGAATGTGCCGGCGGAAAGTAGTTGGAGATTGAATTGAGAAGCTCCATCCAACCCTTTGAAATAAATTTCCAGCAACTTGATTTTTGGAATCCGATGATGTGGGCAATCCAATAGAAGATCCTTGAATCTCTCTCATAAATTGGACAAACTCTCCTTGTCCTTCATAATAAAAGCATCGATCTTTCTACTCAATTCAGCGGTCTTAGAGGGAGGAAAGAACTTAGTTAGAAACTCCGTCGATCTTTGGAATCCCATGATGTGGGCAATCCAATAGAAGATCCTTGAATCTCTCACATGACTTGGACAAACTCTCCTTGTCCTTCATAATAAAAGCATTGATATTTCCCCTCAATTCAGCGGTCTTAGAGGGAGGAATGAACATAGTTAGAAACTCCGTCGTCATCTCTTCCCAAGTGTTGATTTTTCCGGCCGGAAGAGATTGATACCAAGCAAGCGCCTTGTCTTTCAAAGAGAAATAGAAAGGCCTCAACTTGTAGTTGTTATTCTCCAACCTTGAAGGTCTCAAAGTCTCCATCAGAATCTCATAGTTTTGCAAATGCGGATGCGGAGACTCTCTCTCCAAACCTCCAAATTGACATTGTCGGATCATGGTTAGAACTTGCGGTCGAAGTTCATAATCATGCTCAGCTGGATCACCTAGGTTGACTCCTGGACTCCTGACTTGCTGATTAGGGTTCATCCTCTGTCCTAGGGTTTGTTGAACTCCAGCAAAAATAACATCTCAGATAGGCATCCGAGGCGGTAAGTGTACCTCGGCCGGGGCAACATGAACTGGATCTTGATTAGGGTTCATCCTCTGTCCTAGGGTTTGTTGAACTGGATCTGCTTCAATTCCATTTGATCTTGCGCGAGTCTCTTCTCTCTCTCGATGAATTTCTTCTCTATTGAGGCGTAGCTGTTCCAATGCCTCCTTCAATTCGGCTTCAAGATCGCGATCATCTTGATTTGCCATCTTAGCTTCTCTTAATCTTCTCTTTTAAGTCTTTTCTGGTTCAGGATCGTAAGGAAAATTTGACTTTTTCAGCATGAGTTCTTCGCATAAACCTAAGGAAAGATCATGCCAAAACACTCAAGTAGAGTGGTCAAAAGCAACAAGGGAAATAGCCCCGAAAGACTACCGAAACCGGCTTGGTCTAGACCAAGTCCCCGGCAACGGCGCCAAAAACTTGTTCGCTCCGAAAGGTGTGTGCAAGCTTTAAAATTTATAACCCAAGAAGTATGCTTGAACAATATGCCAACCCGCAGTGTACGGATCAATTGTAATAAAAGCAAGAATTCCAGGGTCGAACACAGGGACAATGGTGAAACAAAGCATGAAATCAGGTAGTCAAATACTGCTAATAACTACGAATTAAGGCAATCAAAGATGATATAAAGTCAGATAAAGGGAATGCGGATTCTAGGGATTAAAGCATCTAGTTGTGGTTCCGACTCAAGATCTCAGAGAATAATGCGGACAAAGCTGACGTTTGCAAAGGAAGGTGTTTCTAAGGTGGGAATAGATCACCGGTTAAGTCTCACTACTCACTATACCAAACCAAAGCTCCTATTATCGGGTAAGTCTCAAGTTACTAAGGAAAGGAACTATAATATCAAACCAACACACCACCCAAGGGAATAGAATCAACCTTTATCGGGTAAGTCTCAGGCTAACACACAGAGATGGGATGAAGGCACACTCAAACCCCAATAAAGGATAAAACTTCATAACCTACACTCGTGATCTTAGGTAAACAAACTAAGGAATCACCGGGTAAGTCTCATCCTAGGCTTGCGTTGAACCAGGAAAGGTATAACAAGGATAGGATTTGTCAAACTTAAACTCTTAACTCAGATAAGGTTCAGGAAAGGTTCACCTCGTTCAGTTATATTTCAGCCCGGCCGAGATGTTCAATGACTAACCGAGGTGTTCTACGGTTAAGATAAAGACTCGAGGTTTGAGGGTCCTGCTGGGATTAAGATAATTCTATCATCGCCTTCCCACAACTTTCAGCCAATCACTCTAGAATTGCATAAGAAACTTAGCCAACAATAATCACGATAACAATAATCAAATATATAGGAAATGAATCAATATTCCAACAAGAAAACCTTAAGACAAAGGTCTCAATAACTGAATCGAACAAGTAACAAACAAGCGTTCCTCAGTCACAAATCAGCAAAGACAACAAACCAAAATCAATCTAAGAAGATCTTACAAACTCCTTCAAAATCCAACTTCAACTATGCTTCCTTCCTTCCTTGAACTTCAACCTTCAATTCTTCCTCCAAAACTTAAGTGAGAAAACCCTTCAAAACTCCAGAAATTCCTTGATCCGAAGATATTGGGTGATCCGTATATGGCTGAATTGTAGAAAATCCAAAGATAAGATATCTTAAAAAGATAATTTCCTAGAAAATATATCCACATCTCTCAAAATAAATCAGCCAAATATATATCTTCCTTCTAGAAATCCATCCAAAAATATAAGATATCCTCCTTCAAAAATAAAAGATCTCAGCCAAAATAAAAGATCTCACCGACGATAGGGTGTTCGCCTCGGTCGGGATGCTCCTCAAGATCTCCTCGGTCGAGGTGATACTGTAGCTGACTGAGGTGAATCTCAACTGAATGTAGAATCTCTTGAATTTGGTCCAAAGTGAATCTTCTTAATCATTTCCATGCTTCCTGAGATCTTCTTAAAGCTCCAAAATGTACCTCCAATGACTCTTTAGCTTCCTTAGCTCCATTTCGGTCCAAAACGTGCCATTTTACCAACAATTACAACGAAACAATGTGTAGACCTCGATTTCCGCAAATGTAGACAAAACAACAATATAATCAAAGAATAAACATCCATACATGCAGATATATGAAGATAAAACGTCTAAACCAATCCCAAAATATAGATTATAATACATGCTATCACTAAGTGTTCTTGCAAGATCTTTCTTTAGGTTTATGCGAAGGACACAAACCGGTAAAGAAATCGTTCCTTACGATCCTGAAGCGGAAAAGACTTACATAAAGAAGTTGAGAGAGGCTAAGAAAATTGCCTCTAACAACAATCAAGAGTTAGAGGATTTTAGCGTTGAATTAGCTGCAGCTCGAGATCAAATAAGGCAACAAGAATAAGCCTTGAGGAAAGAGAAAGCTGATCAAGCTACTCTACAAGAACAACTTCGAGCCGACATGGCCGATGTGGTAGCGCAAGTCCGACTGGCAAATTAGGAGAGAGACGCAAATGCTTGAGTTGTGATTAATCCACCTCCACAAGCACCCGTCAACATCTTACCACCACTAGTTTATGTGCCACCACCACTCCACCAAGAGTGGAGCTAACTAATCCGTTTATGGGCATTCCACAAACATTTGGACAACGGATAGATCCGGTCCAACAAGCCTGCCGTATGGCCATGTATTTGGGAGATCCAGCTGACCGTGACTACGAGTTTAGACCTCAAGTGATTACTACGATTCAGTAGAATTGCTTTGGAGGAATGGAAAGAGAGTCACCGCACCAACATCTTCAGAATTATAAGATTTTGATGGAAACTTTGAGACCTTCTAGATGTGAGAATAACAATTACAAGCTGCGTGTTTACTTTTTCTCTTTGAAGGATAAAGCACTTGCGTGGTATCAATCACTTCCCACCAAAAGCGTGATAACATGGGAGGAGATGACCGTGGAGTTTCTTACCAAATTCTTTCCACCATCAAAGACGGCGGAACTTAGAGCAAAGATTAATGCATTTGTGATGAAGATTGGTGAAAGTCTCTTCACCTCATGGGAAAGGTTCAAGGACCATTTATTAGATTGCCCACATCATGGGATTCCAAAGATTGATTTGCTTGTGATCTAATTTAAAGGCTTGTGTGCGGAAGCACAATTCATGCTACAATCACTTTCAGGTGGATTTTTTTATGGACAAGTCAGTTGATGAGGCGTGTGAATTTTTTGAGAAACAAACTCTCACTATTGAGAAGTACTCACATCGAGGAGAGGAAGCGGGGAGTCAAAGCTCAAGAACTCCGGTGTTGAATCTTACCGCCTCTAGTGTAACGGAGCTGAACGCTTTAAATAGCAAAATGAAGGCTTTGAAAGACCTTTTTATAACACATGTGAAGAGGCCCAAGGAGCAGGATGTGGGCTATGTCGGAAGGGGAAATCAGCAAAGGAATATGAACAACAACAATTGGAACAACAACAACAACTGGAACTACAACAATTGGAGATCTAATCAACAAAATTCCGATAATCCTTATCCTCATGCTGAAAATTCATTAACTCCTCCTTCTTCTTCTTCTTCCTCTATTCCTTCGAGAAGTCAATGACAGGCTTCATCAAGTTCAAGCTTCAAGCAATGATAGAAGCCATGATGGAGAAGATGAAAGGATTAGAGAGTTTTGTCACTTCGATTTCTAAGGCGCAAAAAGCCTTGGAAAATCAAGTGTTTAGTAAGCCCGGAGAAGTTCCTAGAGATCAAGGGAGACTTCCCGGAAAAACTGAAGATAATCCGAAGGGGCAAGTGATGTCAATCATAACAAGAAGTGGCACGAAGACCACCGATCCCGTTCCAAGAACGAGTGACAAAGGCGGAGAGCCCATGGAGACCAAGGTTCCGCCTGAGAAGGAGAAGGAAAAAGTCGCCGTTTACATTCCTCCTCCAGCTTACAAACCTCCGCTGCCGTTTCCACAATCTAGAGCGAGAGCGCATCTAGATAAACACTTTGGTAAGTTCATTGAACTCATGAGCAAACTGCATATTAACATACCTTTTATTGATGCTATTCTAGGTATGCCGGCTTATGCGAAGTTCTTGAAGGAAATCCTCTCTAACAAGAGGAAGCTAGAGGATTTTGGTGAAGTGAAAATAACTTCCGAGTCATCGGACCTCATCAAAACTATGACGGAAAAGATGTCACCCAAGTTGAGGGATCCGGGTTTGTTTTGTGTTCCCATAGGCGTTGGAAAGGTCACATATGATGCTCTTTTTGATCTAGGAGCAAGTATGAGCATTATTCTACTTGCATTGTGCAAAAAGGTTGGTTTAGGTTAGCCTAAACTGGTGAAAATGACGTCATACATGGCGGATCGATCCATCACTTGACCCGTTGGCATTCTTGAAGATATCCCCATAAATCTTGGTGAGTTCTGCATTCCAATCGATTTTGTAGTTTTGGACATTCCTGCAGATTATCCAATCCCAATCATACTTGGGAGGCCGTTTCTAGCAACGTCCGGTTGCTTGGTTGATTGCAAGAACGCCAAGCTACAATTCAATATTGGAGATGAGAAAGTTGAGTTCTTACTCTCAGGTTTGATCAAGGAGCCAGCTCTAGGAGTAGAAGTCTTCAACATCCATGATGAAGAAGACTCAAGAGAGATGGTTAGTTCTATTTTGCTTAATGATCCTTTGAAGAAAGTCATTAGTATGAGCATATTGGAAGGAGGAGTCGAAGAAGGTTGTGACTCCGAGATTAAGGCTTCGGAAGTGCCAGAAGAGGAGTCATTTGAAGCCTTTGAAGAATCTCACATTGGCTCGCAAAATGGCCAAAACCACGGCCAAAATCAAGATTCCACGGGGGTGGAGCAATTAATTTAATTAATTCCCTTGTGGAACCACAAGTCGAATGCCACCACGGGGAGAATGACGGCCGTGGAAATAGAAGTGGGGCCGTGGAATCTAAAATTCCCGAGACTTTTTTCCCTCTTCATAAAAACATTCTTTAACGTTGTTTTACCGTTTCTCCACCCTTACAAACATCTAAAGATGGTCGGAGAAGTCATAAAAAAGTGACAAGCGCAATCAAGAATGTGCAAGCTTACAAGAAAAAATGGAAAGAGTGGGGTAAGGAACGTTGGACTCTAAAGGAATTGAAAGAAGGAAGCCTTGTCCTTGTTTTCAGTTTTCGCCTTCGTCTATTTCCCGATAAGTTTAAATCTCGTTGGACCGGACCGTTTGTAATTAAGCATATTTTTCCTCATGGTGCAGTTGAAGTATGGGGTGAACAATGTGGAGCTTTCAAGGTCAACGGCAAATCACTAAAGAAGTGCATACCGAAGCTTCAGATTGAGGAGATTGCACCTATCCTCCTCACTTGAGCAACAAAAAGGAACGGTCTAGCTACGGACCTTAAACAAAGCGCTTCTTGGGAGGCAACCCAAGGTATTGTTTTATTTCCCTTTTCCTTAGATTAGCTTATTAAGTTTGTTTTATCGTTTTTGTTGGTTCGTTTCCGGTTTTTCTTGTGTCTTTGGATGACAGGAAATAGGAAATCTCCAAAAAGATGTGAGGAAGAATAACAAAGTCGGAATTATCGAAAAAGGACGTAAAAAGAGATTCCATGGGGAAAATTAGGTTTTCACGGCCGTAGTTCTCTATTTTTGCCATGGAAACACAATTCGAGAGGCGCCACGGGTGATTCAACGCCCTGGGTTTTACCAGGGGGACATGGTTTTCCAAAATTCCACGAAAGTATAAAAGGCCGCCTTCACTTCACAACTGCACCAAAAATCCCCAAAAACCACGCCCTACATCGTGAAATCGCTGACCCCTAAGCCCGGCACCGATCTTTGCATCCGGCAACCATTTGTAACGATTCTTCTTCCCAAATCGATGCTCTCATCATTATATTGAAGTTTCTGCGTTCAAACTGCACAAACAAACAAAATCAGCAAGTATTTTGGGTTTTTCAATCCAAAAACCTAGGTTTTTCTCTAAACTTGATCTTGGTTCGATTCCTTCGATTTTGTTGAAGATTTGCTAGAGAAATGGAGAAAATTGGGATTAGAAATAGCCTAGGACTGCTGCTGTTGAGTTTACTGTTTGTTGTTGTTGATTCTGAAAAATCAACACAAACCACGGGGTGTTCTTGATTTCCACGGCCGTGGTTTTTAAAGATCCGGCCGTGGTTTTTCCAGATATGGACAGTTTGCGTAGAAGTGGCCGTAATTTGTTCCGAAAGAGTAAGGGACCTCTTCCTCCTCCAGACCACCACCACCACAACCCCCACAACAACACCACCTCCTAGACTCCCCCACATTCTAGAAAAACACAAGAAAGCTTACAATACCATCCAACCTCGCATCATTGTAGCCCCTAGGTACCTTGTACTTGAGGAGCTCGAATGTCTGAACATTTTGGATGATCTCAATATGATGATTGACAATGTTGGGCTTAAGGAATTCATAGGCATTCAAGAGCATGCTTATGAAGACTTAACCTTGGAGTTTCTTAGCTCCTTTAACCATGACCCTAGGGAGAGAACGGTTAAGTTCCAGATGATGAACCAGAACTTTAACTTATCTATTGGGAGGTTTTCTCAGATTTTCGGGTTTGGTGAAACCACTCATGTGACATTCCCTAGAGCTACGAGACCTCACACCTTTTGGGAGTGCATTGCTATGGTGGTGAGTTTTGCAAATAGGTGGCACCGGCCAACTCTAAGGAGAGCTTTATATACAATTTGTCCTTCAAGCTAGCACATCGGATAATATCCGAATGTTTGTTTCCTAGGACCGAGACGCCACAGCGGCTTAAGGCCATTGAGCTTTTCATATTGTTCTGCATGGCTACCGGCACCACCCCTGACTATGCCACACTACTTGTTGATAGTTTGAGGAAGATCAAGAATAAGGCTAAGGGAGATATCTGCGTGGGAGGGATTGTGACTCATACCGCTCGTTGTCTAGGAGTTGATTTTTCCGCCTGCGATCTTATTGCAGAGGCTAGGCCTCTTGGTCTTGAGCGTTTCATTCATAGGGGCATTGTGATTCCCCGACACACAGGACCTCCGCATGTTGCTATGCCTTGGGAGGGCAAATATGTGATAGGGATTCCATGGAAGGCGGAATACTTCATTAGGAACCCTCACAACTAGAAGATGATGTTCGAGCCGATCCACGCCGGTATGGGAGGTCCGGAGTATGAGGAGGATGATGCCGCAGCTGAGGCGGCAGGAGAACAGGATCAGGACTACATGGATACTGGGATGGATACCGGTCCTAGTGATTACAAGGTTGATGGAGACTTTGGTAGCTCTAAGGAGCATCCATCTTCATTTCCTTCTATAGGGGAGCAACACGAGCCTCCTAGGAGATCCACCGCCTGTCGTCCACGAGCTAGTCCTTCCCAACGACGAGCCAGCACGTCAGAGCACCCCACATGGTTCGGCGAGCAGCCTCCATGGCTTATAGGATTGCAACAGCGGATGGATAGCATGGATAGCCGCCTAGGCACCGTGGAGGAGGGGCAGCAGATGATACGGGTCCTTTATCATGCCCAGTTTTGCCGCGCCTATGACCCGACATGGCATCCATTCCCACCACCACTATGATGATGACGTTCACTCCTTAGCACTTTACCAGAATTGTGAGTTTCTGTACTTTTACCTTTACTTTTATTGCACGTTGGGGACAACGTGTGGTTCAAGTATGGGGTGATTGAATACTATGGTCTGTAATAACTTTGTGATACTTGCTTGTTTGATTGTCCATCGTACTTTGCATCTTTCATTTTCTATGTCACATATTTCGTTATTCGCTTGCATTTGATAGCTTTGATTCAAAAAAAAAATCGGGAAAATTTAAAAAACTTTTGTGCTTCTAGGATTGGAGATGTCCTCAATGAAGAAAATTAATTGTGAATTGGATTTTTGATGATTTTTATGTGTTTAAAATGAATTGTGAACGATTTGAATGTTTTGCTAAATTTTCTTGCAAGTTTGATAATTTGGAATTTGATCTAAATCATGTTGAGAAATTGAAGGTTGAAACCGCTTTATAAGTTCTTGCACTTCTAAGTGATATGATTAAGGCATTTAGGTTTTGATTCCTTTCTTCTTCTTGATCACCTTTTAGCTCCTTGTGAATATCTATATTTATGCCCCTTCTTACCCATCCAGAAATTAGGATGCAATTGCGCGAAAGTGTGAAGTTTGAAGTTGAAAGTGGTGAATTGTGTTAGAAAATAGGTTTGGGGAAGTCAATCATGATGATGAGTAACTCGGCACCATTCATATAGTCGGGTTTTTGTGTCTTGCCAATGTCGGATTGAGCGATATTCCTAACAAGTCATTGTATGTGCATCATGGTTTGAAAATTGAGTTAATGTTGATTTCCTAGGCTTCGGCTATTGTGCACCTCTGTCTTTGATCTCAAAAAGTAAAGTAAAAGAAAAATTTGTGCTGAAAAAGAAGAGAGAAGCTCTTGTTGGTGGATGTTGAAGCGTGCTTAAAAAGTTTGTGATGTTATTGTCCTCTTTCCTGGATTTTGCACTACATGTCCTATACATATCACACCCTAACACCTTTCTTGACCTTTATTTGAAAGACCTTAAGATCTTTGAGATTATTTTTTGACTTTGTGGTCCAAATTGGATTTTTCCCATGATTGATTTTGATTTTGCTTAAGGTTATGATGCTTGATTTGAAACTTTTGCAAGTTGTGATTGTTCTTTTCAAGACATGAGTCTTTTTGTTCACATAACGGTTTTCGGAAAGCTATGAAACAAGTGTGGAGAGCGATCTTTGAATAGAAGCACTAATACAAAAATATTGTGTTTTTCCTTGTCTTTGCATTCATATTTCATACATCTTTGTATTCTAGATTTGAACCTTGCTTGGGGAAAGGCAAGAGGCAAGTATGGGGTATTTTGATAGCATGAAATATGACGAAATTTAGATGTGCATAGGTAGTTTTTCCCTTCCTTTTGAGTGCATGGACATACATTCATAACACTTATTGAGCATATTCACCTATTATCTTAGAATCGAGATCTACACAAGCTTTGTTGTGATTTTATGTGAATTGGCGCTGAATTGAAGTAGAAAGGAAGCATTTACACAATATTGGTCGATGAGGAGTTCATTGGGAAGCATTGGAACATCATAGGAAGGAGTATGAAATGAAGCAAAGGAGAAAAGCATGGAAAAAGAGGAACCACGGCCAAGAAGGAAGTTCCACGGCCGGGGTTTTGATAATTCTTCGAATTTCACACGTGGAAAGGAAGGTCAAGAGTCGCCACGGTAGGAACCACGAACGTGGTTTTGATGATGTCACCCGTGCTTTTCTTCGGAAAAGACCGTTCCGTTATTGCCACATCAGCAAGAAAGTAAGAAGCCTTTTAACCTAATTTTATTCTATAAAAGGAGGTTGACGGCTGCATGTTGGAGATTGGATTGCTTCATGTAAGAGACTTAGTCTTCGAGAGATCCCGCACCTGCGCCTCAATCGAGACGCAACTGCCATCCACCTTTGAAGCTGCAATGGGCCGCCCCTGCGCCTTGGTTGGTCGCCCCTGCTGGCCTGTGAGCCACCCCTGAAGCCAGGCCATCCACCCATGCGGTTTATGGTGGGCTGCATCCGTCTTCTTTGACTCGAGCCCTTGCTTTTTGACCCTCCTTCCTTTATATCTTCTCCTTCTCCTTCAGATGAGGGTTTACCCCATTCTCTCTCCTGTTTCATCTCTCTTACGAACTTCTTCTCCTCTCTTCTTCCCTTGGATCTCTTCTTGATCTTTGTTCGAGTTTGAGTGAGTTTGTGTGCTTGTGAGCTTAGATTTGTTGCTGATTGTGATGGTTGTTATTGTTGTGCTTGTGATGGAGCCAGCCTTGAGGTGTTGATGGAGTTCTGCTCCTGTTTAGGTTCAGTTTGGTGAGATCTCTCTCCTTCTTTCCTTTCTTTCTTCTTTTACTCCTTTCTATGCTCTTTCTTTTCTCCTTAGCTTAGGATCCATAAGATTGATCTTGTGGCAGCCTTGGTTGGCTTCCTTTGATGCATATATGTATGTTTATGTATATGTATGGCTGTTGGATGAAGAAGGAGTGAAGAAGATCGAGTGAGGAAGCAAAGGACAACCGGTGGTGCACTTTCTGCACACCAGCCGCCCCTGCGGCCACCTGCACCAGCTTGGTGTTACACTTGGTTCTGCAGGTGTGTCTTGCTTCTAGGCTTGCCTATGGATGGTATTGCCTCTTCCTTTCCTCTTGTGAGAGTGTAGTAGCATGCTAGGGCTAGAGGATAGTGTTTGGATGATATATGATCATGATATGCCTTGTATGGCTTTAAGGACTTAAGTTGATGTTAGTTGAGGCTTGAGGTTGAGTATGATCCCTATGGATCCCTTTGGGTCTAGGTATGACCCCTTTGTTGAATAGAGGTTAATATCTTTCTATCCCTTGTTATTAGGCAGTGCCCCTCTCTCAAGATTAATGGTTGATCGTGGTTGGGTTGTGTACGAGGTTGAGGTAAGTCCGTAGGACTTACTTAGCTACCATCCTTATATTGGGTGTTTGCATGAGTGGTGTGTGCTTTTTTATGGTTGCTATGATAGCATGAGATGTCGTTTATAACGACCTATGTTTTATTGATTGCCCTGTATGCGTGGGTGTGATAACCTTTCCCTTTCATCCCGCCGTGGAGTCTGGGAGGTTCTCTGATGTCAAGCCAGACCGGTTTATTGGAAGGGCACAATCCACTCCCATAGGGTACACGGGTTGTGTCACCGATACTAGTACGGCTGGATAGTAGGCTCAGAGGCGAGGGTTGTGTGACCGATACTAGTACGGCTGGGAGGTATCTACTATGGCTCGTTATTTGCGCATTTTGAAGAGCTGGATTTGTCCCTTAACATCATGCTAGAGAGTTTAGGCAAAGATTGGAAAACCTTGCAAGGATCTATAAGTTCGGAGGACTTTTACACATCTATGCAAATGGAAATGGTGAAAGCCAATGTCATAGAGGCTGAGGTATCTACTATGGCTCGTTATTTGTGCATTTTGTATCCTTTCTTAGCTAATGAAATTGATTTGTACCCTTATAATACTATGGTAGACTTCCTACATTTGCCCATCAAAGTGGAAAAGATGTCTAAGGGAACAAATCAAGCAAGCAATGCTAGTTTCGGAGCTACAACTTCATGGAAGCAACAAAACAAATGGCTCCACAACTCAAAAGGACGAGAGCCTACATCCACTAACTAAGAAAATATAGGTCAAATTTTGGATCAAGTAGGATCAAGGAAGCCTTATACACCTCACTCATCACCTAGACCCTTGAATGAGCCTTCAAATGGTCCTAAAGGGAGCAATTCTAACTCAACTCTTCGTTCTAGTGATGTTGTATGTTTTAAATATCAAGGTATAGGTCATTATATGAGATATTGAACTAATGAAAAGATTTTATTTATCAATCAATTTGGACAATATGAGAGTGAGGAAGAGCATGATCATGATGATAACACCCACCTTAATGCATTGGATGAAATTGGTAGTGATAGCGATGAATGCATTCAGTATGTGCATGGAGAATAATTCATTTCTAGGAGATCAATGCATGCTAAGATAGCCCCATGTGAGGATAATCAAAGGGAAAATCACTTTCATACTACATGTCTTGTTAAGGGAAAGGTGTGTAACATGATTATAGATGGAGGTAGTTGTTGCAACATTTCTAGTACCCATTTGGTCAAAAAATTACAAATTACTACATTTTATCACCTTAGGCCATATAAGTTGCATTGGATTAATGATTGTGGTGAATTGAAGTGAACAAGCAAGCTAGAGTTACCATCACTTTAGGTAGATATGAGAGTACAATTACTTGTGATGTTGTACTCATTCAAGCGTGTCATATTCTCTTAGGACGTCCATGATAATTTAATAGAAGAACTAAGTGTAACGACCAGTTTTTTTTCTCGTTACGCGTTGATAGGGTTAGAGAAGTTTAGGAAACGAATAAAAATTTAGTGAGACTAGGACATACCAGTTTATTTATGGAAGTCATTTAATTAAGTACCTTGTTCTAAGTTTCGGGACGAAACTTATTTTAAGGGGGTACTGATGTAATATCCGGAAATTTTATTCCGTTTAATTCCGAATCAATTCGGACTTCGAGCCGTCGACGGTTCCCATTCTATCTAGTATTTCTTTCTTCACAAATTTTATCATTTTATGTTGAATTTAATTCACATAAAATGATAGAATTATATCAAACCCTAATTCTTATAATTATTTATCATTTTATGTAGAATTTAATTCACATAAAATGATAGAATTATATCAAACCCTACCTCTTATAATTATTTATCATTTTATGTAGAATTTAATTCACATAAAATGATAGAATTATATCAAACCCTAATTCTTAAAATTATTTATCATTTTATGTAGAATTTAATTCACATAAAATGATAGAGTTATATCAAATCCTAATTCTTGTAATTATTTATCATTTTATGTAGAATTTAATTCACATAAAATGATATAATTATATCAAACCCTAATTCTTATAATTAATCCTTAACGACGACTTTAGACGAGATCATGACAAGGCTGAGACGAGAATGTGACAAAGCTGTGACGAGACCATGACAGAGCTGAGACGAGGTCATGACGAAGCCCGACAACTCTGTGACGAAGTCATGCATGGACCTAACAAAGCCATGACGAGTTTTTGACAAGTTTTGACAAACTTTAAGCCCACTTATTTCTTACCTTATTTCAGCCCATTGTTCTTAATTGGATTTATTTTTCTCATCCCTTACCTTAAACCCTTGTTGGCGGATCGAAACAGCCCAAGAGGCCCAGCCAGAAGCAGCCCGAACTCAGCCCAGAACCGTCAGCTTCCCCATCTGCTTGTAACAGCCGGAGGTTACTGTTGCCTGCCTTCCTTCATTCAATTTCATTTATCGGCTGTCCAGATGCACGTAAACCTCTCCTCCCCTTCTTCTGTGTCGACATTCAGATCTCAGCAGCCCATCGAAGCACCAACCTCGCACAGCAGCAGCCCTCTTCTGTGCACTTCGACTCCAGGAATCGCTTCTGCACAGGCTGTTCGTCTCCAGGACTTGGTTCTGGATACAATCAACCCTAGAATCGAGTAAGACCCATACCTCTTTTGGTAACCTTTCCCTCCATATATATGACCTATTAGATGCTACAAAATCTGTCATAAACTCAATCAGGTCGAGCAGGAGAAGCACTGTAACAGGATTTATTTTTCTGAATTTTCAAAACTGTGTCCAGTACCCAACTTCAGAATCAGATTTAGGTATGAAATACTCCTCCTTTTTGACTGAAATTTTAATATGATATAGTTGGAATATTTTTGTAGAACATGTTAAAATTTTAGAGGAATCGGAGTTAGGGTTTGAGAGTTATTGTGTTCCAAAGTTGACGCCTCATGCAGTTTGTATATATGTGCTGGGTGTTGGGGAAAACAGCAAGTGATGCTGTTTTGTGAGATGGTTTTGAATAAGCTCTTGATCTCCGTTGGGCTTGAATTTTGGATATGATATAGTTGACATATTTTTGTAGAACATATTAAAATTTGAGAGGCATCCAGTGAGTGGTTTGGGATTTATGATTTTTCAAAGATTGAGTCGTAAGCAGTTTTTCTATTGTGCTGAAATTCGGTTTTGTGAGATAGTTTAAAATAGGATTTTGATCTCTTTTGCGGCTGAATTTTAGATATATTATAGATAAGATTTTATAGTAGAACGTATCAAAATTTGGGATAAATCCAGCGAGTAGTTTAGGAGTTATGATTTTTCAAAGTTAAGACAATGTGCTGTTTGTTAAGTGTTGTAACCAACTTTGAAAATTTTTGTAGAAGTGATGGTTGAACAGTTTTAATAAATTCTTGCTCCTAGGAGTAGATGAGATATCATAGATGATCTAGGAAATTATTTCGGAATTTTTATAAGATTATTCGAATTTTATATTTGAAGGCGAAGTTGGACCTTAACGATCTTTCCGAAAATAAGGAAATGGGTAAATTGCCAGTTTGTAACCAAACTCATCTTTAGGA
This sequence comes from Fagopyrum esculentum, assembly GCA_033239045.1. Taxonomy (NCBI): domain Eukaryota; kingdom Viridiplantae; phylum Streptophyta; class Magnoliopsida; order Caryophyllales; family Polygonaceae; genus Fagopyrum; species Fagopyrum esculentum. Next base: position 119,418,939 of record BSUD01000002.1, read on the forward strand.
GTTAGAATATGACTCTTTAGTCTCAAATAAAAGTTTAGACATAAATTATGGATTTTTTAGAAGTTTCGGGACCAAGGGTAAAAGAGTCATTTTACCATAAATTAATACTGTAATAAATTCCGTTCTATTAAGACCTACTATCTTAGAAGTCTTAGACTTCTAATCACCTAGAAAGTGTGCTGACACACTTGCCTTCTTTGACAGGCCACTGAATCCCTACTGTACAGATCGATTTGTGAATTAGAAAGTCGAGATCTGATTCAGGTAAGTCCACGGACTTACTTAGCTGGCTTCTTGTATGAGTGTAATGTGTATGAGTGGTGTTTGTTAGTTATAATAAATAACGAAACCGGATTAGGCCGACTTTATTATTTACGTAATTGACTCAAGTGTATGATAACGGGTCGTGACATCATCTGCCTAGCTCTTGCGAGAGTCTAGGAGGTCCTCTTTGTTGGGATGGCACATAGACCCTTCGAGCATACGAGATAACGGGTCGTGACATCATCTGTCATTTGTTTAGTGATGCCTTTTGGCACATAGACCCTTCGAGCATAAGAGTAACAATACTTTGCTACAAGCATTAGTCATGTCAAAAGGCATCACTAACCAATGAGCATACGAGATAACGGGTCGTGACATCATCTGCCTATGTCAGTGGTTAGTGATGCCTTTTGACATGACTAATGCTTGTAGCAAAGTATTGTTACTCTTATGTTGAGTCGTCTTCCTCTTTGTTGGGATGGCACATAGACCCTTCGTCCTTCTAGTTGAGTCCCATTAGATCATCCTGTCATTTGTACTGGACGTCCTCCTCTTCCTCATGAGGTGTTTTTATAGCATGTATTATAGTCTATATTTTGGGATTGGTTTAGAAGTTTTATCTTCATAAAATTTGCATGTATGGATGTATATTCTTTGATCATTATGTTGTTTTGTTTACCTTTGCAAGAATCGAGGTCTATACCTAGTTTCGTTGTGATTGTAGGGAAAAAAGCACGTTTTGGAGAGATATAGAGCTAAGGAAGCTAAGGAGTCATTGGAGCTAAATCATGGAGAATTAAGGAGCCACAAGACAGGCTCAGAAACCATGAAAATGAGATAGAAGATTGATTTTGGAGCAAATTAGAGAGATTTACACGTAATTGTGATTCACCTCGGGTGACCACAGTCTCACCTCGACCGAGGTGATCTTCAGGATGGGCTGGACCGAGGCGAATAATCCACCGGCCACGAGATCTTAATTTTTTGGCTGAGATCTTCTATTTTTGGAACGTAATTTTCTATATTTTTGGATGGATTTCTAGAAGGAAGCTTATCTTTTTGGCATTTGAAAGATTGGAAGATATTCTAAGGAAGGAAATTGCCTTTGAAGATATTTTATCTTATGAAAGTGATTCTCTTATATAAAGAGGTGTATTTTCTAGATATAAGATATCTCGGAGCAGTAGTTCTCCAGATCAGGAAGCAAGTTGAAGGAAGTTTTGAAGGTTGAAGAATCCAAGGAAGTTAGTTTTGAAGGAAAATTGAAGGAAGTTGTAAGATTTTCTTAGTTTGGTTTGATTTGTTGTCTATCTTGTTGTGATTGAGGAACACAGTTTGATTGTTTGATTAAGTTATTGAGACCTTTGTGTTAAGGTTTCTTGTTTGAATATTGATTACTTTCTTATATATTTGATTACCATTATTATCATGATGATTGTTGGCTAACTTCTTTATGCGATTCTAGGGTGATTGGTTGAAGTTTGTGGGAAAGACGATGAAAGTATGAGCCTTTACCCCAGTGGACCCTGAAAGCTCGAGCCTTTACCATAACCGACGAACACCTCGGTCAGTCATGGAACATCTCGACCGAGATGGTACATAAACTAAGCGAGGCGAGACTTTTCCTTATCCTTATTTGAGTTGAGGTTTCAGTTTGCCAAATCCTATCCTTGTTATACCTTTCCTGGTTCAACGCAAGCGCAGGATGAGACGTACCCGGTGATACCTTTGTTTATATACCAAAGATCATGAGTATTTGGAAATAAATGTTTATCCTTTATTGGGGTTTGAGTGTGCCTTCATTCCATCTTTGAAAGTTAGCTTGAGACTTACCCGGTAAAAGTTAATTCTATCCCCTTGGGTGGTGTGTTGGTTTGAGATTACAGTTCCTTTCCTTAGCACCTTGAGACTTACCCGGTTAGAGGATCTTGGGTTTGGGATAATGAGTAGTGAGACTTACTCGGTGATCTATTCCCACCTTAGAAACACCTTCCCCTTGCAAACCTCAGCTTTGTCCACGATATCTTTTGAGATCTTGAGTCGGAACCACAACTGGATGCTTTATTCTCTAGAATCCGCATTTTCTTTACCTGATTATTACATCATCTTTGATATCTTTGCTTTGTTTCTTGTTTTTTATTAACAACCTGAATTACCGATCTTTGTTTCACCATAGTCCTTGTGTTCGACCCTGGAGTATTTTCCATTATTACAATTGATCCGTACACTGTGGGTTCGCATATTGTTTTAGGCTTATATTTCAGGCTATAAATTTAAAGTTATATCGGTCACCATACACACACGTCGAGAGCAAACAAGTTTTTGGCGCCTTTGTCGGGGACTTGGTCAAGACCAAGTTCAGTATTTGGTTGTCTAACTTGGAAGCTTTTACTTTTGATCTTTTTCTATGAGTTTTCGAGTTTTCAGGATTTCCAATGGTTGCGAGTCGCTATGAACCTTCATTTCATCCAGTTTGGAGAGGAAGACAACTTGCTAGGGTGGACCATTATGAATATCTGTTACGGTTATTTGCGTTCATCGAATTTAGTGACGAAAGAGAAAGAGAAGAGGATATTGAGGATAAGCTTGCGATATGGGATGAGTTGAATGTCCCTAAAAAGGTTTATGAGCAACATCTTGAAGATCCGCTTGAATCAAAATGGGAGAAATTGATGAAGAAGATGGAGAAGCTGGAAGAATGCCTCCTATCCTATGCTAAGCCGAATGAGGAAGAACTACAAGTTTCGAGCATTCCTCCGTTTGAATCTGAAGCTCCTCTTAAAGTCCTCATTGAAGAAAAGGAAGAAGTGGAAGACCTCGATCCAATTGCTGAAACTGGGATCGAAGTTGAAGAAGAATCTACTGAAATGGAAGAAGAGAAAGATGTAGAGAACCTTGGCCAAATCATTGAAACTGTGACCAAGGTTGAAGAAAGATCGACTGAGTTGGGAGAAGTTTTATGTGTGGATTGTCATCCTAACTCAAATATCGTCCCAAGTCTTGAAATGCTTTACAAGGTACTTTCTCTTACTCCCTTTGAAATTCCTATTAAAATGTCTAATTTTTCCAGGAATGCACCGAAGAGTTGGAGGTCTTGTCCGAAGAAACCTCCTAAGGTCAAGATGAAACCTCCCTTGAATTTGTTGAAAGAAGATGCTCCTTGGACTACGAGGAGTAGAGTTAACAAGCACTTCACTGCTAGGGCAACGAAGCATCTTTTATTCAATTATGGGGTTATTCACGTAACAAAAACCATACGTCATCCCCAAATTAGAGATGGGTAAGCTACTAGAATCCTCGAGAAGTTGTTTTCTCGATCAAGGAAAGGATGGGACGAAAGACTGAGTTATGTCACATGGAAGAAAAGGAAGACCGGTAGGATTCCGGTGAGAACCAAACCGTACAAGCTTGTACGTAGGAGATCCTACCATTTTCCGGTGAAATTAGGAACATGAACCTTTTTGGAAGAGTTTTATTGTGGATGTAATGAGCACTCCAAGATATTCGTGGTACATTGAGTAAATCCATGCGGAAAGGTCCAGCTAGCAACCTTAAACCAAGCGCTTCTTCGGAGGCAACCCAAGGTAATGTTTTCTTTTCCCTTTTTCTATTTTAGTTTAGATAGTTTTCTTCGTGTTTTGTGCGTCCTCCTAGATAGGAATCAGGTACTCTTTAAGAAGAAATTACAACTCATGAGCTACAGGGAAGGATTTATGTTCGAGAAGTTGAGAAAATGGAGCTTGATTGAGATACATCTCGGATGCTGTCAGAACGCCTCAACCGAGATGTTCTTTGCTTCGCCAACCGAGATGGTCTTATCTGGGAGTTGTTTCTTATTTCTTTATGCAGTTCAGCTATGTCCGGTGAGTACTTATTTCTTATGACTTATATTTGACCCATTGGGACAATGTGTCCCAAGTATGGGGTATTTGTATGACTTGTATGACTCTCTTGATCTTTGATTATGATCTTATTTGGCTCTATGTGCTTATATGTCATTACATGCATATATACAGGTTTCTGTTTGAGAAAAACGTCAAAAACCAGTTTGAAAAAAAAATGTTAGCTCGACCGAGACGTTCTTAACCAAACGAGGTCGTGAAAACCAAGGCACATCTCGGTTGAACACCTCGGACACCGTCAGAACACCTCGACCGAGATGGGTTTTTAACTGAAAGATTTATGAAACGTTTTGTGCTTCTATTCTGGATATGACCTCGATGAAGATATTTGTCTGCAGATTGGTTTTGAAATCTCTATATGCTCGAAAGGTTTTATGATATGTTTAAGTTGCTAAATGCTTTGTTTGGAATTCTAGCATGTTTAATACTTTGTTTTAAACAAAATTATGTTGGATTTGAAGGTTGACACCACATTATGAGTTCTCTCACATTCTTCTTGGGATGATTAAGGCACTTCATTCTCTTATTCTTCCTCTTGATCATGCATTAGCCCCTCATATACATATTCCCCTCCCTTTATCTATCCGGGAATTTGGATGCAGTTGACGAAAAGTGTGTGAAGTGAAGTTGAGATCTTGGCTGAAAGTGTTAGAAAGAAACTAATTAGGTTTGGGGACGTTGATCTTGATGATGAGTAACTCGGCACCATTCACATAGCTGGGTGTTTGTGTCTTGCCAAAGTCGGATTGATCGATAGTCGGATTGCCAAAGTCGGTTTGAGGTATCTCGAAAAATTGATGATTGCTGATCTCCTAGGCTTCGGTTATTGTGTACCTCTGTCCATGTTCCCAAAAAGTAAAGTAAAGTGAAAATAAGCAAAGCTTATTGGTGGAAGATGTTGTGATTCAATAAAAGTGAAGTAAGATCCTATTCCCGGATTCTAGCACCACCTTATCCTATATACATCCCACCTTGACACAGTTTTTGACCTCTTTTCGAAGCCCTTGAGACCTCAAGTATGATGATTGACTTGGTGGTTTAAACTGGATTATACATGATTGATTTCGATAAATATGATTTATTATGCATTCTATGATTTTATGCAAAGATAAACAACTTTCTTATATTTATAAAATGTTTTGATCATGTCTTGATTTTATTTGTCATGAAGCATTCTCTTAGGGTGATCTATGAGTGGAGCGCACCACCAAAATGTTTTGAAAAGTGTTTTTCATTGATCTTTTTGATGACTTATAATTCATTCTATCTTGTATCTAATATTTTGATCTTGCTTGGGGACAACCAATGGACACGTATGGAGTATTTTGATAGCATGTATTATAGTCTATATTTTGGGATTGGTTTATACGTTTTATCTTCATAAATCTGCATGTGTGGATGTATATTCTTTGATCATTATGTTATTGTGTTTACCTTTGCAAGAATCAAGGTCTACACCTAGTTTCGTTGTGATCGTAGGGTAAATAGCACGTTTTGGAGAGATATAGAGCTAAGGAAGCTAAGGAGTCATTGGAGCTACATTATGGAGCATTGAGGAGCTACAAGAAAAGCTCAATAACCATGGAAATGAGATGGAAGATTGATTTTGGACAAGATTAGAGAGATTTACACGTAACTGAGATTCACCTCGGGTGGCCACAATATCACCTCGACCGAGGTGATCTTCAGGATGGGCTGGACCAAGGCGAATAATCCACCGGCCACGAGATCTTTATTTTTGGATGAGATCTTCTATTTTTGGAAAGTGGATTTCTATAATTTAGAATGGATTTTCTGGAAGCAAGCATATCTTTTTCGCTGATTTATTTGGAAGATTGGAAGATATTCTAAGGAAGGAAATTGCCTTTGAAGATATTTTATCTTAGGAAGGTGATTCTCCTATATAAAGAGGTGTATTTTCTGGATATAAGATATCTCGGAGCTGCAGTTCTCCAGATCAGGGAGCAAGTTGAAGGAAGTTTGGAAGGAATTTTGGAAGGTTGAAGAATCCAAGGAAGTTAGTTTGAAGGAAAGTTGAAGGAAGTTGTAAGATTTTCTTAGTTTGGTTTGATTTGTTGTATTTCTGGTTGTGATTGAGGAACGCAGTTTGATTGTTTGTTTGATTGTTTGATTGAGTTATTGAGACCTTTGTGTTAAGGTTTTCTTATTTGAATATTGATTCCTTTCTTATATATATTTGATTATTGTTATCATGATGATTGTTGGCTAATTTCTTTATGCGATTGTAGGGTGATTGGCTGAAGGTTGTGGGAATGACGATGAAAGAATGAGCCTTTACCCAAGTGGACCCTGAAAGCTCGAGCCTTTACCTTAACCGACGAACACCTCGGTCAGTCGTGGAACATCTCGACCGAGATGGTACACAAACTGAGCGAGACGAGACCTTTCTTGATCCTTATGTGAGTTGAAGTTTCAGTTTGCCAAATCCTATCCTTGTTATACATTTTCTGGTTCAACGCAAGCCTAAGATGAGACTTACCCGGTGATTCCTTTGTTTATATACCCAAGATCATGAGTGTTAGGTAATAAAGATTTATCCTTTATTGGGGTTTGAGTGTGCCTTCATTCCATCTTTGAGAGTTAGCCTGAGACTTACCCGGTAAAGGTTGATTCTATCCCCTTGGGTGGTGTGTTGGTTTGAGATTATAGCTCCTTTTCTTAGTACCTTAGACTTAACCGGTGAGAGGATCTTGGGTTTGGGATAGTGATTAGTGAGACTTACCCGGTGATCTATTCCCACCTTAGAAACACCTTCCCCTTGTAAACCTCAGCTTTGTCCACAATATCTTTTGAGATCTTGAGTCTGAACCACAACTAGATGCTTTAATTTCTAGAATCCGCATTTACCTGATTATTACATCATCTTTGATATCTTTGCTTTGTTTCTTGTTTTTTATTGACAACCTGAATTACCGATCTTTGTTTCACCATAGTCCTTGTGTTCGACCCTGGAGTATTTGCCGTTATTACAATTGATCCGTACGCTGCGGGTTCGCATATAGTTTCAGGCTTATATTGTAGGTTATAAATTTAAAGCTATAGCGTTCACCATAAACACACGTCTGAGAGCGAACATGTTTGATTCGTTGCTCTTGAGTTACTCTTATGTTGTGTTCTAGTCCTAAGGGTTCTCTTGTGGATGGTCCCATATCAAATACTAGTGTAGCATGATTTGGGGATTTTCAGCCCAAAACGTAGCAAGGGAACTACTCACTCATCATCGAAAATTTAAACATAGTAACAGCAGAAACAAGTGACATGGTTACAAAGTGGACAACAAACGAGGAATGTAGGGAAAAAATGGACAAATTTGGACTTAGTAATCCAAAGCTATGACCAAAACAAGTTGAAAATACGATCTAGCTAGAACAAGAATGAAGAACATCAATGCTTCTCATTGATTTGAGCCCAAATTTAGTCATTTCAAGCACCAAAGTATTGTTTCTACTGTCAGTACTACTAATAGAATTGTAGGTGAAATGCTAACTTTAATTTGTCTTTGAATGGTAGATCTACAATGAACAAAATACTTCTTTTATAGGCCTAAAAGTAATGGTCTCCCCCTTGAAAAGTGTTCGCTCCAAAACGTGTGTGTGGATGAAGGAAATTAGTTTTAAATTTATACCAAGAATAGAAGTAATTAGTGAACCTGCAGTGTACGGATCAATCGAAGTAATAGCAAGTATTTCAGGGTCGAACACAAAGATTTGTAAAACCAAGCAATAAAGAAATCTAGTTGGACAAATTGCAAGTAATAAAAGACAAAGACAAATTTTGTGTAAGTATTGGGAAAGCGCAAATTCTAGGGATCAAGGTATCCAATTGTGGTTTTCAATTCAAGACTTCTACCGATCTATGGACAGAGTTGGGATTGCAAAGGAAAGGTGTTTCTAAGGTGGGATAGATCACGTGGAAGGTCTCACTATCCACTATCCCGAACCAAAGGTCCTATTATCGGGTAAGTCTCAAGGATCTAAGGAATGGAACTATAATCTCAAACCGACCACTCAACATAAGGAATAGAACTAACCATCACCGGGTAAGTCTTAAGTTAATTCACAAAGGCAAGGGGAAGGCATACTCAAACCAAATAGAGGGTGTTGAGTCATCTATTACCTAGAACTCATCATTGTTGGCAACAAAGAAAGGGAATCACTGGGTAAGTCTCTTCCCAAGCTTTGATATAGGCTAGAAAGGTTCAACAAGGCTAGGATATAGGCAATCTTTAACCTAGGTTCAACAATAAAGCATGAAAGGTACGACAGAAGAAAATCGGTCTGTTCTTGTATAAAAATCGCTAGATTTTTCACCAAGAACACGTCGATTTTTCTTCTCTGCAAAGGTAAAAACAACTCTCAGGATCCAATCTCAACGTGAGGCTCAGTCTATCATCATCTAAACCCCAACCTTCAACTAATCACCCTACAATCACAGAGGGTTTTAGCCAATAACACACATGATTAAATCAAGATTGAAAATATAAATCAAGAAGATAAAGAAACTAAAATAAACTTGAATAAAAACGAGAAATCTTTAACAAAGGTCTTTGGTATCCAAAACTAAGAAAAAGCAATAGAAAACTCTGAATCTTGCGTTCCAAAAGTGAAAGAATCTAAAAAACCAAATTAAACTCAAAGAACTTCACTAATAATCTTCAATCTTGAATCTCGAATGCGGAATGTTGTTTCTCCTTCTCCTTGCTGCTATCTTCTTAGGGTTTCTTGATGTGAATTCGTATGACCTAGGTGTTCCTAGACATCCTTTATTTATAGAAGAAAGCTAGGGTTTTGAATCTTATCTTTTGACAAAATCTTATTAAAAATCGGTCTATATTTATAAAAATCGGCCGATTTTCTGTTGATCGACCCGAAGTTTCTTCTCTGAGGCATGTTATCTTTTAGCTTCGTCTTCTATCTTCCTTTATGGTATCTTATCATATCTTTTCCTATCTTTTAAGCTCCTTAGTGATCCACCATGTTGCTAAGTCCATTATTGATCCATTCCGCATCCAAACTCCACCATTTTGCTTGTAATTACATCAAGAACTCGTGTAGAACTCTATTCTTATAATGCATATGAATATGGACTTAAAGGCTATTGATTCTTGCCAAATGCATTCAAAACTGAAGTGAAATAATCGCAATATGTATGAATATGATAGCACATAATTCATATCATCAGAAACCAAGTTGATCAAGTTGTTAGGAAGTTAGTTATACAAGTGTCACAAACTCGGTGTGGGTATCTCGAATGGATGAAACTTCTTAGGTCGAGTGGGTTTCTACAAAGCATTGACAGTTCCACCGACTTAACTTTGTCTGCCTTGCTCGAGTAAAAACTTTGCACTTATGTCTTCTTAGCTCTATGAACTTGAACTTCTTACTTGAGTGGATGGTTACTTGATGTTCCACACCAGCTATGTGGAACTTCCTTACAACTAAGTCTTCTAAGGTCAATTGAAGTGTCTTCCTTGCTTGAATTGCTTGTCTTCTTTGCTCGAGTTCTGATGAAAACTCAACCAACGTTGACAACTTCACCTCCAATGCTTCTTAGCTCGAGTTTAGTCTTCTTCCTTGCTCAAGTTAGGCTTCATTCGATGGTCCGTAGTTGGGGTTTTCTTTGCTCCATTGCTTCATGTAAATGTCCAAGCTTGCTTTCTTTCTTTCTTTACTCCAATGAGGTAGATGATGATATGATGATTGTTCCTTAGGATGGTTGGCATGTTGAATATGTTCTATTAAGCACCATTTGAGGTCTAAAATGCCTATATACACACAAGACAATGGAGTAGACATTCTTTGATATTTAAAGTTGTAGTTATGATGTAAATGCCTAAACAAATCAAAACAAGGGGAAATCACATAAACACATCTATAAACATACCACGAATACATGTTGTCACAACCAAAAGCCAAGTTTTGAGGTGGAGATCAAGCAATTGATGGAGAAGTTGATAGTGAAGGATGAGGCTCTTTACCAGGGTTAAAAGATATTAGAGAAGCAATGGGCTTCTCAAGCTTCTTCAAATAGAACACAAGGCACTCTACCGGGAGATACCGAGGGGAATCGAGAGGAGACATGCAACATGATTTAAGATGAAAGTTGCAATGGAGTCACCCTAAGGAGGGGAAAGAATATGAAAGTTCTTCAAAGAATTCCTATGGAAGCATCTCCTTCAAAGGAACTAAGGCCTACTCAACAAGATAAAGGGAAATAAAATATCATAGAAGTTGAAGAACAAGCAAGTGAAGAGGCTAGTAAAGAAGGAGTCCAACAAAAGAAACTAGCTTCAACTCATCATATGCCACCTCGTTCATTCTCAAAATAAGAATAAAGGTATGCTTGACAATCCATTTAGAAAATTCAGGGAGAGGATAAGCAAGCTCTATCTCAACATTCTCTTCGTCGAGGATTTGAAAAGTATGCCTTCTTTAGGAAACTTCCTTAAAGACATTTATCTAACAAACAAATTATTGATGAGTTTGAGGAGGTAAATATTACTAGGGAGTCAACCTAATATATCAACCACCAAAATATTATGGTAAAGAGGGAGGATCGGGAACAATTTAGTGTTCTAATTGATCTTGGAGAAGAGAGATTTGAGGCATTATATGACCTTGTAGAAATTGTGGGTGTAATTCATATATCTCTTTGAGAGAGGATGAGTTTGAGAACACCGTACCCAAACAGGTCAAGATGATTCTCTTCTTGGCGGATAAGTCGCTCAAACTTTCTTTGAGGATATTAGAAGAAGTGTCAATCAAGATTGAAAGATTTATATTTCTAGTTGACTTTGTAGTACTTGATATAGTAGAGGCTAAGAGGATACCGGTTATCTTAGGAACACCCTTCATAGATACCGCCGGAACTCTCATTGATGTGAAGAACGGGATATTGTCATTCACCATTGATGATGTGTGCATCATATACAAGTACACAAAGATTTTCAAACCTCCTAGTGAAGATGAGAATGTGAAGCTCTTCGAAGTTGAAGATGAGTTCAAGAGAAAACTTGGAGATTCTAGTGATGAAGAACCATTCAACCTAGATGAGTTGAAAGTTGTGAAAGTTTAGGTTCTACAAGAAGGATATGATCCTACACTCAAGAAGTTGAAGCAAGAAGAACAATCAAGGCTAGAAGACAAGTCATGAACTAAAATGATTTGAAACAATTGGTGAATACGAAGATAGTTTAAAAGGATCAAGACAAGCTTGCATCATCAAGTTTAGATACGGTATGAAAGAAGATTTGAATCTAGGTCAAGCCTATGACCTTAAATAAGGGCGCTTAATGGGAGAAAATCTATTGGTGTAGTTTCTTTTTCTTTTGATTTGGTTTTCTTTTGAAATAATGTCTTGTGTGTATGTCACGATCCCTTAGACAGGGAATGAAAAGGAGATGAAGAAAATTGAAGAAAATCACTCAAGAAAAAAAAGAAGAAGGAAAGAAAAGTCCAAAGGAGAAGCAAAGTGGCCAACATCGAGTGGAATTTTTACTTACCTCGACTGGAGCCTCGAGTTTTCTTCTGGTCGTCTTACTCGATCGAGTGGCTAGAAACTCGAGCAAGGAAGACACTGAGCTTACCTCGACTGAAAGTAGTTGTAAGTACATTTCTCCTCTCTAACGGTCATAAACGCAACCCAAGCCCTACTTACGTTCTTCTTCTCACTCGAACAAGAAACCCCCTTACCTCCTTACTCCATTGATGATCCTAAGCTCCAATTTCAACCAATAACAATCAAAATCCAAGCTTCTTTTCGTCTCAAACTCCATTTTAAACTTATTATCCTCCAATCTCTACCCATTTCTCCATTTATTCCCCAAATTTCAAATATCTCCATCTACATAGTCACCATAGTTGAAACCTTTATTCTTCTTCACAAAACTTCATCTCTAACCCTTCTTCAACCATTTGCTACCATCTTCCTTAACAAAACCCATTTCCACCTCTAATCCATTTTTCTCTCTCCTCTATTCCGAAAACTTTCACCATTGCCAAAGCTTTGAACGTTTTTCAAATTTATTTTGGAACCATATAAATTGCATCATCCAAGTTATGATGTCTTCATACTTCTCTTATTTTACTCAATTTAGCTATGGATGAAGCAATATTGAGGTATGAGTTGATTTCTTAAGTTTTGAATAATTAAGTGATATGCATTTGATTATTCAATTGGATACTTGAACATGAGCTTGATTGAAGCATTATCATTATAAAATCATTTGATCATTAACTGGTTTAAATCTTTGTTAGTGCTTGAACAAATGAAATCAATTATCTTCATAATTTTGCACATTTTTACGTGTCAATTGGTGATTATTTGTTCTTGGAGTTTATGTGAATTTTTAAATTGATTATTGAGACATGAATAAGTGTTGGATATGAGTTGTCATTGAATATTCTTGTATTTGAGCTTATGTGATAAACCTTATCATGAATTATATATATATATATATATATATATCCTTACTCATATGTAAACAGTTCTTACCATGTGAACATGTAAACACCGAATATATGTGACTATGCCGCTGAATATATGTGACTATACCGCCGAATATATAGAGTCAGGTCCGGCGAATATTTCTTCCATTAATAACACGATTTTTTTCCCTTTAATATCGCCTAATCTCAACTATCTATTTAACGATCTAACGGATAGAGATTTTTCTCATTTTACATGGTAAGAGTTGTTTACATGGGAGTCAGCCTCTCTCTCTCTATGTGTGTATATATATATATATATATATATATATATATATATATATATATATATATATATATATCAATTGTATGATGAATATTTGTCTTGGATTTGATGATTCTAGTGCTACTAATGAAAGTGTGTTGATAGTAGAAAGCATGAGATAGTCTCTTTCATGAATTGAAAATCTTATCATCTTTGAGCTTATTAAGCACTTGATCATGCAACCTATTTATCAAGCATTCTTATGTTATAGTTGATTGATTATTTCATCCTATTCCATTGAGATACATCTATTATATCTTGCACTCACGGGACTTGACATCACTATCAATTTTTTCATGTTATAGTACCAATTTCTTCAATAACAAGATCCTACCTTGTTAATTCCTTGAATAAAATGGGAAGAAAAACAAAATCATTACCTTCACATTCTAAGAAATCCAAAGGCAAGAGGTCTATCCAAGAAAGTGAGAGTAAGGGTGAGCAAGAATCCATGGTTAGCCCACCTGTTTCGTTATCCAAAATCAAGATAGTGATTCCAAAAACCAATAAACCGGATCATGTAAGGTGAGTAACCTCAAGATCCAACTCATAATATACATTAATCGTGGTTTGATCAAATGTATGGGTATAGATAATTACACCAAGGCCTTGTTTGTAAAGTTTGGCCTAGAATCCTTTCTAGATTGGAATGAGGAGACCTACAAACATTTAACCCTCAAACTCCTTAGTACCTACCAAGCTATTTATCCACCAAGAGAGCCTATAAACCCTAATCTCTTTCCATCTTGGAAATCAAGACCGAGCCCTTACCCTTGAGGAGATCCAAGAGATCTTGGGTATGTCTCTTTTGAGGAATACTCAAGCAAGGTAAACTATGAGTTTTGGAAGACCATTGGTGCAATAAAGTTTGTGGCGGGTAAGACTAAGAGCTCATCCATCTATCACTCTACCATCTTCCTATTTTTAGAATCCTTAGTGAGTCATTTTTAAGCCAAGTGGATAGTGTTCTTACCCCCACCTCGGAAAATTTATCAATCATGTGGTGTGCCTTTCATGACATTGTCCCTAATATACCCCACATCCTTGGAAAATTCCTTGGAAGATTGGAGATTAAAGAGTAAAGGCTCAATTTGTATTGGAGGATTATTGTCTAGAATCACCAAGTACTTTGAAATTCCTCTTGGTCGATTTACATTCGCCTCACCCATTAAGTATCATAAGATAGACCGTGCTCTCCTTAAGTTCAATAATATTGTGAAAGTAGCAAGATCCGGGTTGGTGAGAGTTTGAGTCTTGACCACCATGCTACCTTGGTATCCTTGTTGTATCGTGTTCTCATCAAGGAATAGAGAAAGGTATTGGATCGAGTTGCTTGAAGAGCATGACCGTGACGTACTATGTCCAAAGAGAAGACGAAACCAAAGATGGTGGTGGTGTTGGTGGTGGTGGTGACCTCAAGGAGGAGAAAGGAAACCTCAATGAAGATGATGTTTCTATGGAAGATGCCCAAGGTGGTGCATCTTCTTATAGACCTCGTGATGAAATTCATACCAAATCAATACGGATGAAGTTCGTCAATTTATGCGAGGATAACAAGCATGGATTGATGACTACACAAGGAGGAATAATGAGGATAGAACATGGATGACAACCCAAGATGAACGATATGTTGCTCTTAAAGTCTATGTTGATAATCAAGTTAAAGCCCTAGATGAGATCCAACTTGAGCAAAAGGGTGTTTGGGATGATATCACCACCATAAGAAACAATGGGAAGATTGGTACAATGAGTAGACCACACTTACAAGTCAAGACACCATGTGTAACACCCCGAATTCTCTGAACTCGGGGAGCTACTGGTTAGAACCTCACAATGGGTTCCGACCTCAGTTTGGCAACAACTTTACTAGGATCTTACAATAAGACACAAATAAAGCAAACCTAAATTCATAAAGCGATGGTTTAAATGTTATGAATAAAACAACATACGTCTAACAGCCAACAAGTACTTAAGATATCAGAAGTCTAACTGTCATCATACTATAAAGGAAACATCAATATAAAAAAAACCCAAACCGATTATAGGGAGTACGGAGACCCGGTTGACCACAACTTCCAGATCACTCAGCTGCTGCTCTAAGCTGTGGTAAGTCTAAACAACAAAATAAATCAACTGTTAGCTAGCAATCTAAACATTAGATAAATGAAAATAGCACACACACACACAATAGAAAAATTAAACACATATCATGCTCTTAGAGAATCCATTTTTATTATCTTTATGTAGGTCATTCACTCTTACTAATGATACTTATTTTGTCACACAAGGGATTCCCAAACCTCGCCTCCACCCCTGTGTAATCATCAAGAATAGAACAGATGCACCTCACCTTGTACCTGCACGGTCTGGGTATAGAGAACCTCCCAGTCTCGTGTCAGAGCTGGGTAGTGATGTCACCGCCCGTTATACATACACTTGGGCCATAAAAATAATAAAGGTCATCCTATGCACGTTATAATTATTAAACAAACAATACACACCACTATCGACATTCAGCTAACATCTAGAAACTAGCTAAGTAAGTCGCAAGGACTTACCTGAATCAAATCTCAACTCTCTTAATCTCAACTCGGTCTGTAACCGTAGAAACTCAATCGCATGTCATAAAGGCAAGTGGATCAATAATGTATCCCCCTTCTTATAAGTCTCAAACTTCTAAGATAATCAAATCGTTTAAGAGAAATTACTAAATTACCCTCATAAGATAAAATGACCATTTTACCCTTGTTCCCGAAACTCTAGAGAAATTTCATAACGAAGTTCCAAACTAACCTTTGGAACACCAAACCACCCTATAACTCTCACAAGGAAATTTGTTAAAGATTTAGAAGAGTTAAGCAATTTCTTGACCTTTAACAAAAGTTGCTAGGGTCCAACTTTGACTTAAGATATGGGGCTGGAATAAAAATTATAAAATTTCAATAAAACTGCCTAGGTATTCTATGTTATGAACTCTACTCATAAAAGCAAAGAGTTCTCAAAAATACCCAACAACAACTCCTACACAATTCTCTAAAGTTAGTTCCAAAATCCAGAATTCTATATTTAGCCGATAAACCTGAAATTTTATAAATTGCTTCATCAGCCAAATTTGGAGCCTTATAGATCTAGATCCGACCTTTGGATAGGCTTCAACTTTTGATACAACCATCTATGCATAACCCTCCATAAGATACCAAAACTTGAACGGTGGATTATATTTCTAAGGTATCTAAACAAAAGTTAAGACATGACTGCACAACACAATTTCTGGACTCCAGAATAACTAAGATCTGCAATTTTACCAAACTGCTTAACTAGCCTAATTTGGAACCTTGTAAATTTAGATTCGATCGTTGGCTCGACCACAACTTTTAATACATCACAGTATGCATCTCACGCTATGTTCCATCAAAATTTCATGTCCATCACATAGATCTAACTTATTCATATCGAGGTCCAAAAACTGCATCAACATGAAATGTTTCCAACACTTCGAAAAAATTCAGCAACCATCTAGAAAACTGCATACAGTCTTGAGTTTAAAAAATCATAACTACTAAACCTCTCTTTGGAACCTTCTCAAATTTTGATATGTTCTTCTATGAAATCCCAACTACGACATATCCAAAATTCGGACACAACAAAAGGGTTTTGCATACCTAATTCTGGTCACAAAGTTGGATGCTCGATAGAGTCGGAAAGTTGAGAAAATGCAACTGTTCCTTGAGTTGCTTCTTAGTTGTAGTATATGGGTTTCAAAAATGGTTCAGAGGCAACTATTAGCACACACACACACACACACACACACACACACACACACACACACACACACACACACACACACACACACACACACACACACACACACACACACACACACACACACACACATATATATATATATATATATAGAGGGAAGCAAGGAGGGAGTGTCGACATACTCACTTACGAGCCTTGACCGAAGATGAGGCATGGCTACTACACGTAGTAGCAGATGGGGAACAACAAAACCCAAGACCTCTGGGTGCGCGAGAGATCCTGGGCATCAACCGTGAGGGTGGCGAAGGACTTCCATTGGAATTGGATTTATTGTTACTTCTTGAAAATGAAGGAGAAGGATGGCTCTGACTCCAAGCGGCTACTCGTGGTGGACAGGGCTGCTTTTGGCTGGGGTAACGTCTTCGTTCAAGGCAGAGAAGGAGGCGGATAGATTAATGGTATGATTAGAGTAAGGAAGATAACCAAATTGACTTACCTCGACAACCAAGCTCGCGATGGTGACCGAAGGCGGAGGGTTATCCTCAGGAACGTCCGTGTGCAGGAGAAGGCGGTTAAGACTAGATCTGTTGCGGCACGAGAAGGCGGGCAAGACTGAGATATTGTTGTTATCATGCATGCAAACGAACGAAGGATGGCGACCACGGTGTGAAGGAGGAAGGCACGCTATTGCTCTCACGTGAAAACAGGAGGCCGGAGGATTCATCCATCTATCACTCTACCATCTTCTTATTTTGGATCCTTAGTGAGTCATTTTTTAGCCAAGTGGATAGTGTTCTTACCCCCACCTCGGAGGATTTATCCATCATGTGGTGTGCCTTTCATGACATTGCCCCTAATATACCCCACATGCTTGGAAAATTCCTTGGAAGATTGGAATTTAAAGAGTAAAGGCTCAATTTGTATTGGAGGATTATTGTCTAGAATCACCAAGTACTTTGAAATTCCTCTTGGTCGATTTACATCTGCCCGCCTCACCATTAAGTATCATAAGATAGACCCTGCTCTCCTTAAGTTCAATAACATTGTGAAAGTAGGAAGATCTGGGTTGGTGAGAGTTTAAGTCTTGACCACCATGCTACCTTGGGATCCTTGTTGTATCGTGTTCTCATCAAGGAATAGAGAAAGGTATTGGATCGAGTTGTTTGAAGAGCATGACCATGACGTACTATGTCTAAAGAGAAGACGAAAACAAAGATGGTGGTGGTGGTGACCTCAAGGAGGAAAAAGGAAACCTCAATGATGAAGATGTTTCTATGGAAGATTCCCAAGGTGGTGCATCTTCTTAGACCCCGTGATGAAATTCGTACAAAATCAATATCGATGAAGTTCATCAATTTATGCAAGGATAACAAGAACGGATTGATGACTACACAAGGAGGAATAATGAGGATAGAGCATGGATGACAACCCAAGATGAATGATATGTTGCTCTTAAAGTCTATGTTGATAACCAAGTTAAAGCCCTAGATTAGATCCAACTTGAGCAAAAGGGTATTCGGGATGATATCACCACCATAAGAAACAATGGGATGATTGGTACAATGAGTAGATCACACTTACAAGTCAAGACACCATACATCTTGTAAGTTTTAATTCTTAAACTTTAATATCTTTTCTTTTGAATTATGGACAATACAAAACTTAAGTAAGGGGTATGAGAATCCTTACATTCGTTTGTATATATGTGTTTGCATTTTTATATTTTCTTTTTCATTTTTTGTTTTTAGTCATATTTGTCAAAAATCCAAAAAAAATTAAAAAGGTTTAAATCCAAAAAAATGAAAAATATTCAAAAATTGTGTATGCTTCTTACATTTAATGGTATGATCTTGATGATGAAACCTATGTTAAAGTAATGGCAATCATTTGAGACTTGTTCGTTATAAAGCTGGTGAATTGAGTATAGAAGCATGTTAAATAGTCATTCATGAAATGTATATGAAAGTTGAATTTAGTTATGCACTTATAAGTTTCTATTGGTTGATGATTGACTTAGTGAGTCCTATGTTCTAAAATTTGAGCTAAAGTCACATACTTAGGTTCATGATAGTGTGTATTTGTTATGAGTTCTTAATTGCTCGGCCTAGGGAAGCTTACATGAGTTGACACTCACTTGACAGAAAAATACTAACTCGTAAGGCAAAAGACATACGAATGAAAAAAGTAAAAAAAAAAGAAATACTAATATCACATCAAAGTTCAAATGTCAATTTGTTATGTGATGAATGCTTCTTTTTCTTTCCTTTTTTTCTTTTATACCAATGAGGCCAAGTATGCACAACGATGAATGCACAAGTGAATGTAAATCATATCAAAAAAGAGCATGAAGATTTTATTTGTTAGGCCAAATCCAAGAAGAAAAGCATTATAAATGACCCGTTCATGTTTGATTGCACCTAAGTATATGGACTTTAGCTACTTTGTATTCATATGGTTAAACTATACAAGCCAAGTACAAGCTTCATAAAAAACCTCTAAGTAGCAAGCATGAGTTGTCTAAACTTAGGATTCTTGACTATAGGTTTTATGAGTAAGGATTTAGCACACATTCTTTCATGCTTGTTTTCATACTCATTATTCTTTACTCTGTCTTTTGTCATGCCATGGCACTAATATTTTGAAAAGTGATCAATCATTTGAAGCATACTCCAAAAAGATTTTCTTTGTTTGTTTTTCTTTCTTGATCCTTTGCATTTGTTCTTACTTAGTGACAAGTAAGAGATGAGTATGGGTATTGTTTTAGCATGTTATCATGATATATTTCTAGATGTGTTTTGTGTGATTTTACCTTTGTTTTGCATGGTTTGGGCATTCACATCTTAGCTAAAGTTTTAAATTTCAAAAGAATGTCTACTCCCTTTGGTTTGTGTCTTTATAGGTGTTTTGGTCTCAAATGGAGCTTAAATGAAGCATTCAATCTTCCAACCATTCTATGGATCAATCATTAACTCATCATCAATCCCATGGAGCAAAGGAAGGAAGAAAGGCATACAAGGACGTTTATATGAAGCCAAAAGAGCTAAAGAAACCCCATGGATGGAGCATCGAGTGAATCCAAACTCGAGCAAAGAGGAATGTTTTTATTCAACAAATGAATAATTTGGAATAATTGTCAACTAAGCTCGAGTTTACCACATCACTCCAGAAAAGAAGATAGAAAACTCGAGCAAGGAAGACACCTCACTCGACAAAAGAAGACAAAGTTGTAGAAAGTTCAATGTTACCCAAGTGGAACCTCGAATGGCCTTTCACTCGAGCAAAGAGTACACTTCCACTCGAGCAAAGAAGCCAGAATCCAAGAATGTCAACGGCTCTCAAGTTTACAACATCACTCGAGCAAAGAAGACACAAAAACATGAAAGAAGAAGACATGACACTCGAACAAGGAGTACAAGACTAAGTCAGTGGAACCACTAGATGCTCAAGAGAAACCAACTCAACCAAGGAAGACCAAGCACTCGAGGTATCCTAACATCGAGTATGTGCAACCTATGTAACAAACTCTTGCAACTTGCTCCACTTTCAAAGGGGGGTCACAACTTATAGGCCTATATAAGGGGCATTTGACTTCTTGTAAATGTACCAATTCACATACATGTTCCTCTCTCTTATACTCTCTTAGTTAGTACTTGGTCTCTAAACAACATTTGGAGGTTGAATTGACGTAATTTTGGATCAATCAAAAGTGAAGCATTGGTGTCCTTTATTCTTGTTCTTGCTAGATCTTATTTCCAATTTGTTTTGCTCATAACTTTGGATTGGTATGTTCAAATTCATCCACTCTCCTTCCTACATTCCTCATTTCTTGTATGATTTGCAACCATGTCATTTGTTTCTACTGATACCATGTCCATATTTTCAATGTGTGAGTAGTTCCCTTGCTAGGTTTTGGGGTGAAAAACCCCAAATCATGCTAGACAAGTATTGATCTTCAGTTGTGTTCATGATTTGAAGGAAAACTAAGCATGTTAGTAGCATATAGGAATGATCAAATCTACTTCATGTTGGATTTATTTTGAATGTCAAATGTTAGACTATCACTAGTTTAAATTGTTCCCTTAGAACATTGCATCTTTTCATGCATTAATGAACGATGTTTAGATTAATCATCCAAGTTGAGACTTATAAGTAATATGATGATGATGATGATGTGAAATGTTGAGATGCTTATCATGCTAGAGTAGAGAGATTATGACCGAAAGAATTATTTCTCTACTTGTGATGTTATTGTCCGAATTATGGTGATATTAGAGATTGTAAGCAAATAGAAAACGCCATGTTTTTTTTTTGGTGGGAAGGAGAGTCAGTGGTCTCCGGCGCATCTAGATGCGCTTTTATTAATAGAAAAGGGCTAAGTAGTCAGCAAGCGGGGGATAGCCCGACCCCTAACATCATCCAACAAAAAAGTATTAACACCCTCCGGCGGGTCACGCAATACAATGAAACCAAGAGGTAAGTTAATAGCAAAACTAGCAACAAAATCCGCAACTCTATTCGCCTCGCGGTAGGCATGACGAAACTGAACGAGCCAGTCTCTTCTTAAATAGTCTTGGCACATATGTACCAGACTAGCAAGCGGGTGGTAATGGGCAATGTGCGTCTTAAGGAGTTGAGTGACTAATTGGGAATCCGTTTCCAAGATCACCAACCTGTAACCTAACTCTCAAGCCAACTTAAGGCCATGCATCACTCCCCATCACTCAGTCATGGGGACTGTGCACATTCCTAAATTGATGCCAAACCCACTTAACCACTCGCCTGCGGAGTTCCTAATCACACCAGCCGCTGACGAGAAGCCATTTGCAATCTTCGCTCCGTCCGTGTTGATCTTCACATACCCTTCTGGAGGTGGTTCCCAAGTGATATGGACGACTCTCTTCTGGTTTCTTCTAGCGGTAGACACTCTTCTACTCCAAACCCCGATGTATTCATTTGCTCGAGCTTTGACAAAATGACTTCGCTCCCCATTTGAGGTTGAGTTATTGAAGACCTTTTCGTTCCTCCACTTCCAACTCCACCAAAGACCCACTGCAAAAATTTCACTCCACAAACAAACATTATTGAATTGAGTGAGATTAAGAAGATTACCTCTGATCCAAGAAGCGAACGGCAACTCGAAGAATCCGGGATTCATATCATCTGCTCGCAAAGAGCTCCACATGGATTTAACTTTAGTGCAGTCTCGGAATAGGTGACTTAGGGTTTCCGGGAAGTTATTGCAACATGCATAATAATTGACATAAAGTCATATATTGTGACAAAGCTCACCTGATTACTCATGTTAACTTCATATTTCCCATCAATGATTGAACATCACTTGCTTGAGCATGCTACTAGATATGGGGTGGGATAATAGCCCCAAGCCTAGTGTTTCCTCCATACTTGATACTTTATTGTCTTACTTGTTACTCAAACCTCCAAATATTTGATCTTTTTTATAACCATTTTTACTTTCTTTTACACACTTAGACCTTCCTCTTAAACTTGCTACCTTCAAACTATATAAATTGTTCTCTTGGGATTTGACCTTGATGAAAATATTATATACATGCATTGACAATGACCGTATATTTGTAGGAATATGTGATTATTGAGGTGTCTCCTCACTTCACATCAACGTGTTTTCTCATTATAGAAACACGTAATAAATGTTTCATATTCCTTAAAATCATTATTATACAAATTACGTAATCTCAATAAAGTCGTGGCCCCCCTTGTCCTGGTCTCGCTCCACCACTACAAGAAATAGTGTTGATTTTGTCACCGATACCCCAACAACCAAAAATTGTTGTTGGTGTTAACTTTGTCATCGATACACCCCAACAATCAAAAACAGGTGTTGTGACCAATACCTAAACACCAAAAATATAGGGTTTTGGTGTTGTCGTTAACACCTTAAACACAAAATACAAAGTGTTGGTTTTGTCATCAACACTCCAATCACTAAAATGTGGAGTTGGTGTCGTGATCAACACCTAGACACCACAAAAACTATAGAATTGGTGCTTTTATCAACACCTAAAATAAACAAAAACAAGGGTGGTGGTGTTGTCATCAACGCCCTCAAACACCAGAAATAAGGTATTGGTGGTGTCAGTGACACCCAAACACCAAAGTCAAGAATGTTGGTATCGTCATCAACACGTCAAATACTAAAAAAGATATTTTTTTTAATTAACACAAAAATCACTGAGAACAAAGGTTGTAATGTTGTCACCGTCGACTAAAATCACTAAAACATGGCATTGATCTTTCACAAACACCTCGAACACCAACTAGATTCATTTCATATTTGTGACTACGATACATACATCGTTCGCCAAAACCTAAATTAATTTGTTCTTTATAATTTAGAAACGATATTCATCATCAAGATCCAACTTATCGTGTTGCAGCCCTGATATAAAATCTTATACGATTTTTTTTTGATGTAAAATGATACTTAATTTCGCCGCCATTATTGTTTATTAATTTTGCAGTTTGTTCATTATCAGAAGATATTAGATGTTTTTTGGTGTCGGTGCTTTTTTAATTGAATCAATGCGAACTATTTTGATGCTACTTCACTACTGCATAACTCATGTTTCCATCATCTCATTCTCTACATATATTTTTTTTCTCCTTTCATTGATTGTTGTTTGAATATGAAACATGTGTAGTCGTGTAGACTAAATAATGTTTTCCCAAATCATCCATTATCCAATTATTGTTCCCATCTCTACACCTAAAACTAGCCAGCGCTCATATGATATGCGAATAGATATAGAAACAATTTGGTTTATTAGACTTTTTGTAGTTTTGTGTTTAGTAAATGTACTCCTTGAGAGAGGTGTGTGTAGAGTTTGAGAATAAATACAAAAGGTTGGAGTATATTTAATTAAATGAAACATTAAAAAGTTTAGTTACTACTATAGTTTTTTAAAAGACCTAGTTATCAAAATTGCCCTAGATATATATCGATCAAGTATAGCGTCCCTTATTTTTAACTATAAGCCTTATAAGACTTTAGAAAACAATGCCCCCAAAATAGCCCTACATGACCAGAAGCACTACACCACTATCATCGGACGTAAAAAAGTGACATGTCTACTATTTTGACTCTACCTTTGCTTCGCAAGAAAGAAAGAATCCGTAGGAGGAATCGTCGTACTATCAACAAGATGTGATTCAACTCTCCATATCATATTGTTGGCTTTACAGACGGTAGAATATGTACCTATCGATAAACTTATCACCACCTAAAAATATAACTACACTTACTAATTCTAAGTCAGATATTCTAGAAGATAGGAACATTTTGTTTGTTAGGTTGAACAAACTAAAAATAAGATTTGGTGGTTATTTGATAGAAATTCATCACAATAACATATACCGCGTCCTTTGTTACAAAGCTCACACCGCTACAACAACGTCAATTAATACCGGTAACCAATATTGTTTATTGTAAAACTAAAATCAATTGATCTGAGAGTCGCACACCAGTTAGATAATGATGCCAAATTGTTTGTAATTTTTTTTCTAAGTAAAGGTTGGTTGGATACTAGTCCTCACGAAAAACTAGTATCTAATCAACTCCTAGCACACCCCTTTTTCAAAGTATATTATTTTCACCTCGGTAGTTTGATAATAAGTTTGTACCTAAACATGTATACCTTGGCCTAACTTAATATGTTGCCTTTTCGATTCACCCCCTTCACCATTTGGAACAAGTTTAAGAAAAAGGGTTGTGATGCAAGGTACAAAGTGCGAAAACAATAAAAATTGGCATATGATATGAATTTCTAGTGAAGAAATCATGCTACAGAAAAAGAGGACCTAAGTTGGTCAAAATAAATAAGGATCGGCGACCGGACCACGAGGATAATCCAATTTCAACTACAAATGGACTATTCTCTTACTTCTTAGATTTATTGCACCACAAAAGTCAAAATAATTTCTCACCTTGTTTTTCATATCCCAACTAACGTTACAACTCTATAAGAAAAACATATGATTCATGTTACATTTGTAGGGAAACGAATAAGGGGGATTGAAAACAACGCGGAAAGATTATAATTATTAATCATTGTATATGTTTTGAGTTTGAATGATATTTAATGCATATACAAATGTGAAAGAGAGTTATACACATTCCCTTGAGTGCTCATGAACTAATGAGCTTTGATTTATGCCTATTATAATGATATGTGTGATGATGACTTGGTTTGTTTGGTTTTGATCCTATTAGTTGAAAAGGAAGTACGAGTCCTTCACATAGAGGTATCTTCGGTTCTTACCTGAGGACAAGTAAGGCTCAAGTATGAGGTACTTGATAACATCCATTTTAGCATCTTTTTTACCCTCGTTTTTATTCATCTCTTGAGCATATAGTGTAGTTTTGTATTGTTTTTTTGGTATATTTAATTTCCTTTTGTGTTTTGGAGATCTACTCGTGTGTTTATGATATTACATGCATTCTAGGTCTTTCTGGAGCTAAAATGGAGATATTAGCAGAAGAATGTCATCAACACATTAAGGTTCTCCCTACGATCAAGGAATTCGAGGTCATGTTTGAATTGATTTAGATCCGAGAGTGAAGATACGAAGAGTAGCTCGAGGTTAAGCTTTTGATCGGCTTACCACTACCCACAAATTGGCTTATTTCCCATCATTTTCCATGCTCGTGATCTTTCTCCAAAACAATCAGTAGTATATAATAGGCTCTCTCAAGGATAATTTCTTAGGGGTCAATAAAAACTCTTGTAAATAAAAAACACTCAAGGGTGTTTTTAATTTAACCCGTGAGAAAAAAAAAGTTGCATATATACTATTTTAAATTTTAAAATATTCTATCACGGGTTTTATTTAATCCCCTAGAAAAATGATCGTTAAACTATTAATTTGAATCTCGTAACCTATTATTCTCGGAATCAACTAAAAAACCGCCCTAATACCTAATTTAATTTTAGAGAAAATTGTCTAAACAGTACTCCATCTTTTAGGTTGACTAAACTTTAGTACCCATCGTTTAAACTATTAGAACGTTACCTCACCTATTGAGCCCGACCAAAGATTAGTACAGCGATCATTGTGCACACGTTAAACTATCTAAACAAAGATGAAAAAATCAACAACAAAGAATCTTTTTTCGGTAGGTATGACTGACTTTTTTTCTTCATTTATTCCGTTGCACTTATGATGTATAGGCTAGGGTTAGGGTTGGCTATGGTTTTTGTTGTTTGGTCTAGTTTTCTTTGTTGATTGTGCGATTGTATGTATTGGTGGTGGAAATGTTAGAATAAGTAATGTTTTTCTCATTAGCTCATGTTTCTATCAAAATCATTAATTTGAAGATGAAGAAACATGAGAATTCTGTAAGTTAAACTGATGAAAAAACCTACAGTATGTATTCAGTCTAATTAAAAATTACTAGCCCATAATTTAAGAGTCTATATAGGCTAATAGATAAAATATGGTAAGAAGGAGGCTTATTTCCCATCATTTTCCATCCTCGTGATCTTTCTCCAAAACAATCACTAGTATAGAATAGGCTCTCTCAAGGATAATTTCTTAGGGGTCAATAAAAACTCTTGTAAATAAAAAACACTCAATGGTGTTTTTAATTTAACCCGTGAGAAGAAAAAAAAAGTTGCATATATACTATTTTAAATTTTAAAATATTCTATCACGGGTTTTATTTAATCCCCTAGAAAAATAATCGTTAAACTATTAATTTGAATCTCGTAACCTATTATTCTCTGAATCAACTAAAAAACCGCCCTAATACCTAATCTAATTTTAGAGAAAATTGTCTAAACAGTACCCCATCTTTTAGGTTGACTAAACTTTAGTACCCATCGTTTAAACTATTAGAACGTTACCTCACCTATTGAGCCCGACCAAAGATTAGTACATCGACCATTGTGCACACGTTAAACTATCTAAACAAAGATAAAGAAATCAACAACAAAAAATCTTTTTTCGGTAGGTATGACTGACTTTTTTCTTCATTTATTCCGTTGCACTTATGATGTATAGGCTAGGGTTAGGGTTGGCTATGGTTCTTGTTGTTTGGTCTAGTTTTCTTTGTTGATTGTGCGATTGTATGTATTGGTGGTGGAAATGTTAGAATAAGTAATGTTTTTCTCATTAGCTCATGTTTCTATCAAAATCATTAATTTGAAGATGAAGAAACATGAGAATTCTGTAAGTTAAACTGTTGAAAAAACCTACAGTATGTATTCAGTCCAATTAAAAAATACTAGCCCATAATTTAAGAGTCTATATAGGCTAATAGATAAAATATGGTAAGAAGGAGGCTTATGTCCCATCATTTTCCATGCTCGTGATCTTTCTCCAAAACAATCAGTAGTATAGAATAGGCTCTCTCAAGGAGATTTCTTAGGGGTCAATAAAAACTCTTGTAAATAAAAAACACTCAAGGGTGTTTTTAATTTAACCCGTGAGAAAAAAAAAGTTGCATATATACTATTTTAAATCTTAAAATATTCTATCACGGGTTTTATTTAATCCCCTAGAAAAATAATCCTTAAACTATTAATTTGAATCTCGTAACCTATTATTCTCGGAATCAACTAAAAAACCGCCCTAATACCTAATTTAATTTTAGAGAAAATTGTCTAAACAGTACTCCATCTTTTAGGTTGACTAAACTTTAGTACTCATCGTTTAAACTATTAGAACGTTACCTCACCTATTGAGCCCGACCAAAGATTAGTACATCGATCATTGTGCACACGTTAAACTATCTAAACAAAGATAAAGAAATCAACATCAAAGAATCTTTTTTCGGTAGGTATGACTGACTTTTTTCTTCATTTATTCCGTTGCACTTATGATGTATAGGCTAGGGTTAGGGTTGGCTATGGTTCTTGTTATTTGGTCTAGTTTTCTTTATTGATTGTGCGATTGTATGTATTGGGGTGGAAATGTTAGAATAAGTAATGTTTTTCTCATTAGCTCATGTTTCTATCAAAATCATTAATTTGAAGATGAAGAAACATGAGAATTTTGTAAGTTAAACTGTTGAAAAAACCTATAGTATGTATTCAGTCCAATTAAAAAATACTAGCCCATAATTTAAGAGTCTATATAGGCTAATAGATAAAATATGGTAAGAAGGAGGCTTATTTCCTATCATTTTCCATGCTCGTGATCTTTCTCCAAAACAATCACTAGTATAGAATAGGCTCTCTCAAGGATAACTTCTTAGGAGTCAATAAAAACTCTTGTAAATAAAAAACACTCAAGGGTGTTTTTAATTTAACCCGTGAGAAAAAAAAAAAGTTGCATATATACTATTTTAAATTTTAAAATATTCTATCACGGGTTTTATTTAATCCCCTAGAAAAATAATCGTTAAACTATTAATTTGAATCTCGTAACCTATTATTCTCGGAATCAACTAAAAAACCGCCCTAAGACCTAATTTAATTTTAGAGAAAATTGTCTAAACAGTACCCCATCTTTTAGGTTGACTAAACTTTAGTACCCATCGTTTAAACTATTAGAACGTTACCTCACCTATTGAGCCCGACCAAAGATTAGTACATCGATCATTGTGCACACGTTAAACTATCTAAACAAAGATGAAGAAATACACAACAAAGAATCTTTTTTCGGTAGGTATGACTGACTTTTTTCTTCATTTATTCCGTTGCACTTATGATGTATAGGTTAGGGTTAGGGTTGGCTATGGTTCTTGTTGTTTGGTCTAGTTTTCTTTGTTGATTGTGCGATTGTATGTATTGGTGGTGGAAATGTTAGAATAAGTAATGTTTTTCTCATTAGCTCATGTTTCTATCAAAATCATTAATTTGAAGATGAAGAAACATGAGAATTTTGTAAGTTAAACTGTTGAAAAAACCTACAGTATGTATTCAGTCCAATTAAAAAATACTAGCCCATAATTTAAGAGTCTATATAGGCTAATAGATAAAATATGGTAAGAAGGAGGCCTTGAACTTAAAGACGATCTGAACAACATGCATTCTTCTTACCAACTAGACTATTAATAGAGTGATACTACTATAATTTTTTTTTGTAATGAGGCCCCCTACAATTCGAGGCCATGTTCAAGAGAAAAGCTTGCACCGGCTCCGAGCCGGGCCTGGGTGTCACCATTAGGATGGTATGACCATTTTCTATGTGAGAAGTGAGAAGCGAGAAGCAAGAAGCGTACAGACTTTATAGACTCAAAGTGTATGCTTTTACATAATGTGTGTTATTTTATGAAATGAAAGTTAAAAATCAAAGATGGATTTGATGTGTAATATTATTATCATTAGACTATTATAGTAGACATTTGCACAGCAAAATCCATATTGATCATTATCACTTTCAACATCAAACGAGCACACGGATTTTTCAACTATGTAGTGTAGTAGATAAAGAAAATCAAGGATTATGGCAAAACATAAGGTCTTTTAACAATAAAACACAAATTGAGGGCAAAACAAACAATTACACAACAAATTTCATGTTGATCATTAGCAGTTTCTATGGAAATATATAGAAATATATGCCTTCATATGTAAATCGATAAATAAGAGGGTCAATAATGTAAATAAAGGAGTTTGTTACAGGTTGTTAGTAGAGAGTATTAATACCTCGATGTAGTAGAGGGTATTAATACCTCGATGTAACAATGAAACTTAAAACAAAAAATATAGATGGAATTCAATTCATGTTCTTCTTAAAATGATATTAGAGCTATTGTAATTTTGCGCGTGAGAGATCTTGCTATCCTTCCTCTGCGATTAAGTTCGATTGCAGATTAGCTAAAGTTCCACAAGTTGTGATTCAGTTTTAAATCACAAATTGTGTTCTTGTTTAGCTTCGATTACAGATCTTTGTTCATTTTGATTATGACAATCATGAATCGAAATGATCTGGTGGTTGAAAAATCCATGCCAGGAAACACTAATGATCCTTTGTACCTTGCTATCTCAAATAATCTAGGTATGCAATTGGTTTCTACATTGTTTGATGGCCTGAATTTCTTAAGCTGGAAGAGGAATATTAGAATGGCTCTTGGAGCTAAATTGAAGTTAGGTTTTGAGGACAAATCATGTGCAAAACCTAAAGATGATGAAGATAAGATATCGAGATGGATTAGAGCGCGCAGATTATATGGTGAGATGCTGGCTAATTCACTTGATGAAAAGAGAAATTGCATCTAATTTCTCTTATGTTGATTATGCGAAGGAATTATGGGATGGAGTTGTTGAGTGATTTGCAATCTCTAGTGCACCTCTTGTGGTGGAAGCTAAGGGACGATCATAACATCTAAGGAGGCAATAGGAGGGTTGTTGCACATCAAAGAGCAGAAGAATCGATGTTTCTGGAGTTCAGACGCGGGGGCGGATCATGTGAGCCGCAGGGACGGATCCTATGCACCGCGGGGGCGGGTTCCGTAAACCGTAGGGGCGGCTTCTGAGTTCCCTGGTCGCGTCTCTTCACCAGTAGGTCATCGATCTCTTGATCTCTCCTTTCCTTTCCACATCTTAGAGTTTTCTTCATGTTAGTATCATGTTAGGTTGGCTTAGCATAGCTTGATATGGAATGTCAAGTAGTGGCTTTGAACCCTAGGGTTATCTTGTGAGAGTTGTTGGTTTGTTGGTTGTTATGTTGTTGTAAGATCATTTGGATATTCAAGGTTAGTGGTTCATATGGTAGTATGATCATGATGTGAGCTTATATGGCAGTGGACTGAGGGTGTTGACCTAACTTATGAGTTGAATGATCTTATGAAGATCATTAGAACTAGAAGTCTAAGGACTTCTAGCTTATTAGAGAAATGTTGATATTTATGTCTTGTATTGACCAGGCGTTGTGTACCTTCCCATGGAAAGTTCAGAGGGATTCTATCGGGTTTAGCTTTGAGTCGGGTAACTCCATGGACTTACTTAGCTAGCTTTTGCGTATTAGTTATATGTGTATTGGTGGTGTGTGTTAAGTTATGTTACAACAATAAAACTGGAATAGGATGACCTTTGTATTTTGTATTTCAAGTGTAAGATAACGGGCGATGACATCACTGTCTAGCTCTTGCGAGAGCTAGGATGTTCTCTGCGACTAGCCCAGGTAGGTAGACGATTAGATGCATCAAAACCATTCCTTGCTGGTAACAGGGATAGAGGCGAGTCTCGAGGATTCTCGTGTCACAAACCAAAGTTTAATTAGTAAAGGGATAATTGAAATAAAGATAATAAACGGATTTGTGTGTATGCATGTTGTGTTTGCCTGTCTTCTTTATATGTATATGTGCCTTTACCTTTATCCTAATGCTTAGAATGCAACTAACGGTTTTATACCGCTTCATAGATGCCTTGCAGGTAAGGGAGGCGGTCGAGTGATCCGGTGGTAAAGAGCAGCCGTGGTTCCGTACATTCTAGGATGGGATCAGATATTATTATGTTGTCTTAGACTTTCATTATGATGTTTGTTGTTTTGAGAACTCAGCTGGAGTTTCCGTTTTGAGTTGTATTTCGGATTGTCATCATGCATTGAAACTCTTTCGTTTGCCTTTTTATTTATGTCATGTTGTAAGGTCCGGTGAAGTTGTTGTCAGGCTAAGGGTCGGGACCCATTGTGAGGTCCTACCCCGTAGCATCCCGAGTCCCTCGGATTTGGGGTGTTACAATCTCAAATACAGTTGGTTCAAGTTGATTGGTTATCCTGATTGGTATAAACCTAAAACTGAGAGATTATAAGTTATACCTCGTGGAGCAAGCTCTTTTGTTGCTAATATTACTGAAGTTCCAGTCTCTAATTCCCCTCTAGATTGTATTGATGAATTTGCCAAAGGTCTTGATCATACTTTGGTTTCAGCAGTTTTCCAAGAGGTTGTAAAGATGATGCAAACTAGGAACAACAATTCTACTGCTATCACTCCTACTAATGTTGTCAATTTTGCTGGTAACTTGATAGCTTTTATTGTTCACACACCTTCAGTGTCTATTTCTTGGATCATTGACTCAGGGGCTTCAATCATATTTCATTCTGTAAGGATTTAGTCTCTAAGATTCATTCTCTTGCAAAATCCATTTTCATTGGATTTCCAGATGGTACAATCAAAGAAGTCTTCTAAGCAGGGACTGTTTCTTTATGTTCTTCTCTTCTACTTCGAGAAGTATTGTTCATGCCAAACTTTAGGCACAATTTATTATATGTGCCTAAACTAGTTGAAGATCCTACTTATGAAGTTGTTTTTGACTCTTCTACTTGCACATTTCAGGACCTTACCAGTAAGAAGGTTTTGGATATTGGACAAAAGGAAGGAAGTTTATACAGACTCTCTATAGATTGTCTTCCCCTACAATCTACTTCAGCTTTTGGACTTTTATCCTTTAATAATAAGAATGTGCCTTTATTGCATGCTAGATTTGACCATTCTTCTATGAGCAAATTGAGACAACTAGACAATTGGAATATTGCATATGACACTGTCATTGATTGTGCTACTTATGTGCTAGCCAAACAACATGAACTTCCTTTTCCACACAATGTTTCTTATGCTCGACATCCTTTTGCTCGTGTTCATCTTGATTTATAGGTCCCTTATCATACATAGTCCTTATGTGGTGCTAAATTTTTTCTTACTATTGTAGATGATCATACTAGGTGCACATGGTCATTTCTCATGTTTGACAAAATTCAAGTACATAGACTTGTGTCTTATTTTATGATATATGTGCAATTTCAGTTTCATATATTGTTATGTTCAGTGTTTTAGATCAGACAATGGTGCTGAATTTCTTCACCATAAGTTCCATGATTTATTCAGACAACAGGGCATTCTACATAAAAAAAATCAGTGCCTATATACCTCAATAAAATACTAGAGTTGAAAGAAACACATGCATTTGTTGAAGACTACTCGTGCCATTAGGCTTCATGGCAATTTACTTGTCAAGTTTTGCATATAATGTATTCAGGCATCTACTTACCTTATCAATTTGATGCCATCTTTTTTGTTGAACTTAAAAGTTTCTTTTAAGATGCTACACAGTCAAAAGGCATCCTATGACCATCTCAGAGTCATAGGTTGTCTTTGTTATTCCTAGCTTCCCCTCAAAAATTTCAGCCTGTCTCCAATTTATGTGTCTTTATTGTCTATCCTCCTAGCTAATAACACGATTTATGACTTAGGTTTAGGTAATCATTTAGATAGATTTCGCACTCATTCATGCATGGTTTAGCACTAGTTCACGACGTTTGCACTCAATTCGCGTATTTTGCCGAGATAGACGTCTACACGGACTTGTGCATTGCTTTGTAGGTATTTTGGGAGATTTAGGAGCTAAATCGATACGTTTGGGGATCGTTCATCAAGATGACAAACCCTCGGACTCATTAGGATGCAAGCTAGGAGCTAAGGAGGACTCATGGAACCTTGCCAACACAAGCCATGCACTAGATCATAGCTTAACGAACCAAAGCAACGCTGAAGCACCAAACCACGGTTCACTGGAAGTCCACGACCGTGGAACCACCCGTGGTTCTTGCCAGGTTTTCGTGACAGCTGTGCCACGATCTCTTGGCCAGCTCTTGCAAAGTTGTAGTATAAAAGTGGTTCTGCATTGGCTGAGAAGGCATCTTCCATCTAGCATCTTTCAATTGGGTATTCTCCCATCACTCTACACACACAACAATACTCTCAACAAGAAGATTCTTGGAAGAAGGAGGTAGAAGGAAGCTACCATTGGAGAAGAGCTCCATTGGAGAAGAGAAGAAGAGCACACCATTGATAGACTTTGATAGCTTCGTAGTGAAGAATTTCGGAATCGATTTCTAGAGTTGTATGAACCATTTAAACCTTCTTTAAGAAGGGTTGTGAGTCATTCTAGTTCCATTTTCAGCTTGGTTTTGTTTACTTCACTTGTTCATCTCTTTCTCTTCATTATCTTGCAAATGGAAGCCATGATTTTATGTTTGATGATTTCGAATGCTATGATGAATGTTGTAGGCTAAATAGATGTGATTCTAGGGTAAGGAAAGGATGGTTATGGCTAGGACTATGATAGGATGGACTTAGATTTGCCCTTGGATGAGTCACTTACTTAGACGTAGCCACTGTTGAAGTCCACGGATTGTTCTTGTCAAACCACGGCCGTGGACTTGGTAGAACAGCCCGTGGTTTTCCCTGGTTCGATGGATCTAGTTTAGTTAGTTAGAATATTGAAATCCTAGAGTTTGTTGAGTTAATTCTACCCTAGGGTGACCTAGTGTTACCAACTAAGTCTTAGAAGAGACCTACCCGGTGATTCTTACTCTTAGATTCCAAAGATGACAAACCCTAGGTAGTGGTGAGCCTCATAAGCCGCCATTGGACTAAGTGTGCTAGGATAGTTGCTTAGGACTAACCCTTTCGAGACTTACCCGGTAAGGATAGGTTAGATCTCTAGGTGACAATCCGGTTTGTGTAGAATTGCGTCCCTTAGGTTCTTAGAGACTTACCCGGTGATGAGATCTTAGGGATGGACTAGTGGACCATGAGACCTACCCGGTGATTGATCCTAATCTAGAAACACTCACTCCCAACATATCATAGTTAACCCAAGGAATGATTAGATAGCTTGAGTCCTATGCCATAACCGGAATTTCCAACCCCTAGAATCCGCTTTTCCCTCTTTGATTTACATCTCGTGTTTAGTTTGTTTGTTTGTTAGCATAGTTGGCTTTTTCATTTTGCATGATTTGTGATCTTTGATTGATCACCTAAAACCAACCAAAAACATTGAGATTTTCATTTCTTTATTTCTTTCTCTTTTCTTAACCTAGATCTTCACTAAACTTAATCATAAATCGAATCAATCTCACCTTAGTCTTTGTGTTCGACCTCGGAATACTATCCCTACTACAAACGTCCCATACACTGCGGGTTCGCTAGGAGTTAGGATAAATATAACGAGAATATAAATTTAAAGCTTATTGCGTGCACATCACACTATTCCTAGACGTAACAAGTTTTTGGCGCCGTTGCCGGGGACTAGGTCTAGATTGAGTCTATTTTGTGATTGTTTATAGTGTAGATCTTTCTTGTTGCTTTTGATCTCTCTTTGGTTTGTGTCTTTGCTTTTCAGGACATCTCTTACTCTTTAGGTGTATGCGAAGATCTCGTGGCAAGGATTTAGCTCCATTCGATCCCGAACCGGAGAAAACCCTTAGATCTAGATCCAAGAGTATTAAAAAGGGAAAAGAGATGGCCGGAAGAGATCTCCAAGCTGAATTGGATGAAGCTTTAGAGCAAATAAGGCTAAGAGATGAGCTCTTGGAGGAAGAAAGGAGACTTGCTAATGAGAGGCAAGAAGCAACTAGGAGGGAGATTGATGAGATTAGGCAAGCCCTTGTACAAGGGGAGCTTAATCGTCAACAACCTCCACCTCCTCCACCACCACAACCGCAGCCGGCAGCGAATGTTAGGGTTGTACCCATTGCTATTGAAGAGCCACAAACTTTGGGGAGACGTATAGATCCGGCACAAAGAGCACACCATCCGGGTGTGAGCTTAGGAGATCCCGCAACCCACAACTACGAGCTCCGCCCTCAAGTTCTACAAATGATCCGGCATAATCAATTTGGAGGGATGGAAGGAGAGTCTCCTCATCAACACTTGATGAACTATGAGATTTTGATGGAGACTCTTAGACCGCCAAGATTGGAGAGCAACAACCATAAGCTTAGGGCTTTCTCCTTCTCTCTTAAGGATAAAGCCTTGGCTTGGTATCAATCTATTCCACAAGGGCGAGTGAGTACTTGGGAGGAAATGACAACCGAGTTTTTGACTAAGTTCTTCCCACCTTCCAAGACTACCGAGTTAAGAGGGAAGAGAAATGCCTTTGTGATGAAGGATAGAGAGAGTTTATTCAAGTCTTGGGAGAGGTTCAAAGATCTTCTCCTAGATTGTCCACACCATGGCATACCGAAAATTGAGCTATTGGAGATCTACTTCAAGGACTTGATGAAGATAGTCAATTCAAGCTTCAATCTCTTTCCGGTGGGACTTTCATGGAGAAAAACGTAGATGATGCTTGGGAGTTTGTGGAGAAGCAAGCTCTAGTGATTGAGAAATACTCCCATAGGAAGAGTGAAGGGAGAAAGGCGGGAGCATATGAGGTGAGTGAAGTCACCATGAGCAATTTCAAGCTTGACGCCATCAACAACGAGCTAAAGTCCTTGAGGGAGTTGTGTGCTATAACTTTGAAGAACCAAGCAACTCCTCAAGTGCTTCCACAAGCTAACCTATCTTCTAAGGAGGAAGATGTGAATTACATGGGAAGGGGCAACTACAATAACTACCAAGGCCCAAGGAACTTCAACAACAACCGGCAATTCAACAATTACCGGCCCAACCACAACCATCCCGGGTTTTCTTACTCTAACCCGGATGGAGCCTTGAATCCTCCCGCTTCCACAAGCACAACTCCACCACCAAAAGCTTCACAAGAACCTCCACCCGGATTTACTCAACCTCCAAAAGATAGAACCGAAATGATGTTTGAGCAATTGCTTGGAAGGTTGAGTGGTCTTGAGAGCACGGTGACTTCAATTTCTAAAGCTCAAAAGGTGTTGGAAGCACAAGTGTTCCAAAAAGCGGGTGAAGCACATAGAGATCCGGGAAAGCTTCCCGGAAGGACCGAAGACAACCCAAGAGGCCAAGTGTTGGCCATCACTACAAGGAGCGGGTTGAGTATGAAGGATCCTTTGCCCAAGGACAATGCTAAGGGGAAGCAAGTGGTGATAGAGGAAGAGACTTCGCAAGAAGATAGAGGCAAGAGCGAGGATGTAGAGCCAACTTATGTAGCACCTCCTCCATACAAACCGCCACTACCGTTCCCACAATCACGAGCAAGAGCTCGCTTGGACAACCACTTTGGTAAATTCCTTGAACTAATGTCTAAATTGCATATTAACATTCCGTTCATGGATGCTATTTTAGGAATGCCGGCATATGGAAAGTTCTTGAAGGAGATACTCTCCAACAAAAGGAAGTTGGAGGATTATGGGGAAATTAGAATGACCAAGAGGTCCTCGGAATTGATCCAAACAATGAAGGAGGAGATGCCTCCTAAGCTAAGAGATCCGGGTTCCTTTTGTGTCCCAATTGGAGTGGGAGATGTGAAGTATGAAGCCCTTTGTGATCTTGGAGCAAGTATAAGCATCATACCGTTTGCACTTTGCAACAAGGTTGGGCTAGGAGAGCCAAAACCGGTCAAGATGACCCTATATATGGCGGACCGTTCTATCACCCACCCGGTTGGTATCTTGGAAGACATACCGGTGCAACTCGGGAAGTTCTACGTGCCTATTGATTTTGTAGTCTTGGACATTCCGGCGGACTATCCGGTTCCCATCATCTTAGGAAGACCCTTCCTAGCCACTTCCGGGTGCCTAGTGGATTGAAAGAATGGGGTTCTCTCCTTAAACATTGGAGAAGAGAACATCAAGTTCAAATTGTCCACAATGATGAAAGGGCCAACCCTTGGTGAGGATGTCTTCAACATAGTCGAGCAAGAGGAGTCTAGAGAAGTTGTGAGCTCGATCTTGATCAAGGACCCCTTGGAGAAGGTTCTTACCCTAAGTATGATGGAGGAAGGTGTTGAGGAGGCTTTCAATGAAGAGATCAAGGCCTTAGAAGCATTAGAAAAGGAGACAAGGACTCAAGTTGAAGGCCACGAAGAGGTGCTGAACAGCTGTGAGTTCCACGGGCGTGGAATGACTTCCACGGCCGTAGAACTCTCTGTAAAGCCCCAACAAACGAGCCTGGCAAGGTCCACGGCCGTGGAAGTAGAGCCAACCGTGGATCCAACCGTGGTTTCCCCGGAATCAGACCTCAGTGATGATCAAGCTTCAAGGAGCCTTGAAGGGTCTTCATTTGCTTTGGATTCATCTCATCCAACGTTATTTGGATCATCTCCACTCGACAAAGGTCCTCCTAAACTTGAACTCAAACCCCTCCCTTCTCATTTGAAGTATGCTTTTCTTGGTGATAATTCACCATATCCGGTGATTGTTAATGCATGCTTGAATGATGATGAACTTGCTAAGTTGTTGCATGAGCTAAGATTGCATAGGAAAGCCATTGGCTATACTATTGATGATTTGGTTGGCATTAAACCTTCTTTGTGTATGCATAAAATATTGATGGAAGATAACCACAAACCCTCTATTGAACATCAAAGGAGATTGAATCCTATAATGAAAGAGGTAGTCAAAAAGGAAATCATTAAGTTGCTAGATGCGGGGATAATCTACCCTATCTCGGATAGTAAGTGGGTTAGTCCCGTTCATGTAGTTCCTAAGAAGGGTGGGATGACCGTAGTGACCAATGAGAACAATGAACTAATCCCAACTCGGACGGTTACGGGGTGGAGGATGTGTATTGACTATAGGAAGTTGAACATGGCCTCTAGGAAAGATCACTTCCCTCTCCCTTTCATTGACCAAATGCTAGAAAGGTTAGCTCAACACTCTCATTTTTGCTATTTAGATGGTTATAGCGGATTCTTCCAAATCCCTATCCACCCCGATGACCAAGAGAAAACCACATTTACATGTCCATGGGGTACCTTTGCATATAGGAGAATGCCATTTGGGTTGTGTAATGCACCCGCCACCTTCCAAAGGTGTATGATGGCTATCTTTTCGGAATACATTGAAAATATCATGGAAGTTTTTATGGATGATTTCTCTGTTTATGGTTCTTCCTTTGATAATTGCTTGGCTAACTTGTCATTAGTATTGAAAAGATGTGAGGAGACAAATCTTGTCTTGAATTGGGAAAAATGCCACTTCATGG
Source organism: Fagopyrum esculentum (assembly GCA_033239045.1). Lineage (NCBI taxonomy): Eukaryota > Viridiplantae > Streptophyta > Magnoliopsida > Caryophyllales > Polygonaceae > Fagopyrum > Fagopyrum esculentum. Next base: position 119,457,462 of record BSUD01000002.1, read on the forward strand.
TAAGTGAAGGTATTGTGTTAGGACACTTGGTGTCTAACCGTGGCATTGAGGTTGATAGGGCCAAAATTGAAACGATAGAGAAGTTGCCACCACCTACCTCGGTGAAAGGGGTAAGGAGTTTCTTAGGGCATGCCGGTTTCTACTGGAGGTTTATTAAAGACTTCTCTAAAATTTCTAAGCCTCTACTAACCTACTAATGAAAGATGTTGAGATTGTTTTCTCCAAGGATTGCCTTGAGGCTTTTTGTAGGTTGAAGAACGCCTTGATCTCCGCACCTATCATGCAACCTCCGGATTGGAGTTTACCATTTGAGATCATGTGTGATGCAAGTGATGTAGCCGTTGGGGCCGTTTTGGGGCAAAGAAAGGATGAGCGCACACATGCCATTTATTATGCTAGCAAGACGCTAGATGATGCCCAACTCAATTATGCTACCACCGAGAAGGAGTTGCTAGCGGTGGTGTATGCTTTTGAGAAGTTCCGCTCATATCTTGTTGGAGCGAAGGTCATAGTTTATACGGATCATGCTGCGATCCGTTATCTCCTTACCAAGAAGGATGCAAAACCAAGGTTGATTCGGTGGATCCTTCTTCTTCAAGAGTTTGATTTGGAAATCCGGGACAAGAAGGGATCCGAGAACTCCGTGGCGGATTACCTTAGTAGACTCCCACTATTGGAGCTTGAAAAAGATGACATCACGATTGATGATTCATTCCGGGATGAGCAATTGCAAATGGTGGAAGAATGCTTGTTCCAAGTGTCTAGAGGAAGTGAGCCATGGTATGCCGACATTGTGAACTATCTTGTGTGTGAGGAAGTGCCTCCCGGATTGACATATGCCCAAAGAAAGAAGTTCTTCAAAGATGTGAGGCACTACTATTGGAATGAGCCACTTTTGTTCAAGAGAGGGCCGGATGGAATGTTTAGAAGATGCATACCGGAGGATGAGGTGGAGAGTGTGATCCACCATTGTCATTCTTTGCCATGTGGAGGGCATGCTAGCTCACACAAGACATGTGCGAAAGTGTTGCAATCGGGTTTCTTTTGGCCGAGTTTGTTCAAGGATGTGCAAAGCTTTGTGGTAGCTTGTGATGCTTGCCAAAGGACGGGCAACATCTCAAGGAGGAATGAGATGCCCTTGAACAACATACAAGAAGTGGAAATATTTGATGTGTGGGGTGTGGACTTCATGGGACCATTCCCTTCTTCATGTGGCAACCTCTATTGGCGGTTGATTATGTATCAAGATGGGTGGAGGCAATCGCCTCTCCTACAAATGACGCCAAGGTTGTGGTGCGGTTCTTCAACCGAGTGATCTTTCCTAGGTTTGGAACACCAAGGGTGATCATAAGTGATGGAGGGAAACACTTCACCAATAGGAACTTTGGGGCACTTTTGGCTAAGTATGGGGTGACTCATAAGGTGGCAACACCTTACCATCCCCAAACTAGTGGCCAAGTGGAGATCTCCAACCGGGAGATAAAAGGGATACTTGAGAAGACGGTCTCTAGGACGAGAAAGGATTGGGCTATGAAGCTCGATGATGCCTTGTGGGCATATAGGACCGCTTTCAAGACACCAATTGGCACCACTCCTTACAAGTTGGTCTATGGCAAGTCTTGCCACCTTCCGGTAGAGATGGAGCATAGAGCTTATTGGGCCATTAAGTGGCTAAATTTTGACCTCAAGGAGGCGGGAGAGAAGAGGTTGCTTGATATAAACGCTCTTGAAGAGATCCGGTTGGATACTTATGAGAATGCCCGGATCTACAAGGAGAGGACCAAACGGTGGCATGACAAGCGCCTCATCCCGAAGGAGTTGAGTGAAGGAGACCTTGTCCTTCTCTTCAACTCAAGGCTGCGGCTTTTCCCCGGAAAGCTCAAATCAAGATGGACCGGGCCATATGTGGTGAAGAAGATCTTCCCCCATGGAGCTATTGAGATAGGAGGGGAGCATTGTGGAAATTTCAAGGTGAATGGGCACCGGTTGAAGAAGTATATCCCGGGCGCTCCGGTGGACATGATTGCTCCACTTCACCTCGAATGAGACGCCCCCGAGTTTGGTCAAGCTAATGACCTTAAAGAAGCGCTTGGTGGGAGGCAACCCATTGGTAACCTTTTTCCCTTTTTCGTTTTGTTTTTGTTTTAGATTTTCTGTTTTTGTGTGTTTTGTGTGCTTTGTGTGTGCTAGAACCTTAGTAGCATTGGAAGCCTTGCTTGACATATGAATGATGATGATGAACCCCTCATCAATTATGGGTGGAGCGGACGCGGAACTTGGACGGCTAGCGGTGCCTAGCGCGGGTCCCGATGCCTTGATGAATAGTTAGAGCTCTCTACCATATGTTGATAGGATCATCCACCATCAATTCACTTGAGAAATCCCAAATACCATAGCAAACCATTTTTACATTGTGAAAACCTTCTTTCACTCTTCTTTACTTCATTTACACATTGGGGACAATGTGTTTCTAAGTATGGGGTGGGGTTTGCATGATCCTTTGCATGATGAGCATCTAGGATAGTTTAAAATCTTCACATGTCTTGCATTGTACATATTCATTTCGAAAATCCAAAAAATCAGAAAATTTAAAAAAATTTTGTGCTTTCTAGGCTTGGATATGACCCTAATGATGAATCTTGTCTTGTGGATTGGCTATGGATGGCCTTATGTGTTAAATTGATGATTGCATATGTGGACTTGAAGTACTTCCCTTGAATTCCATGAATGATTTGTGATCATGATGTTTGCCTAGAATGGATAGAGTATTGAAAGTCAAAATTACATGCTAGTTCTTGCACACCATCTAGGAATGAATGAGGCAATTCATCTTTCTCTATTTCTCATCTTGATCATGTTGTTTGAGCACCTCAATTTATATAAATTTGACCTCTTTTGACCCATCCGGGAATAGGAGCATGTTAGTATGTTGATGTGTGTGAAAAGCAAGTGTGGGGTGAAGATGTTGATGAAAGAATGCCATGAATAAAATGCTGAATTTGTTGTGAAAGTGTAGACAAAAACATAGGTTTGGGGACGTTGGTTTGAATGACAAGTAACTCGGTACACTTCACATAATCGGGTGTTGGTGCCTTGCCAAAGTCAAATAAACCAATAGTCCTAACGAGCTTTGGTATGTGTGCCCGGTGTGGATGCACCTCGAAAAATAGAAAAAGCCCGAGGATGGCTAATCACCAAGGTTTCGGCTTTTGTACACCAATGCCATTGTCTCAAAAATAAGTGAAAGAAAAAGAAAAGAAAGAAAAGATAGAGAAAATATACACTTGAGGGAAGTTGATCGAGGACAAGATTGTGGAGTTAGTTCCATTCCCGGATTAGCATCACATAGCCTAGAAAAACCCCCACCTAATCACAACGTTTTCTTGGCCTTTTATTTCATAAGTCCTTATGACCTATTTGCATGTTTGTAAGACTTAGTGATCTAGATTGGATATGCTCTTGATCATCTTGACTTCTTCATCCTTACATTTCATGCATGCTTTCGAGTTAAGTACAATTGTCTTTCCATGCCTTCACTTGTTTGATGCATGATTGCTTGCCCATTGCCATGAAACATGACTTTGAAGGTGATCCAATAGTAGAAGCACAAACCCAAAAAGATTTTGCCATTTTTCTGCATACATAAATCATGTTATCTTGTAGTCTATAGTTGGGAATTTGCTCGGGGACGAGCAAACCTTAAGTATGGGGTATTTTTGATAACATGATTTATGACTTAGGTTTAGGTAATCATTTAGATAGATTTCTCACTCATTCATGCATGGTTTAGCACTAGTTCACGACGTTTGCACTCAATTCACGTATTTTGCCGAGATAGACGTCTACACGGACTTGTGCATTGCTTTGTAGGTATTTTGGGAGATTTAGGAGCTAAATCGATACGTTTGGGGATAGTTCATCAAGATGACACACCCTCGGACTCATTAGGATGCAAGCTAGGAGCTAAGGAGGACTCATGGAACCTTGCCAACACAAGCCATGCACTAGATCATAGCTTAACGAACCAAAGCAACGCTGAAGCACCAAACCACGGTTCACTAGAAGTCCACGGCCGTGGAACCACCCGTGGTTCTTGCCAGGTTTTCGTGACAGCTGTGCCACGATCTCTTGGCCAGCTCTTGCAAAGTTGTAGTATAAAAGTGGTCCTGCATTGGCTGAGAAGGCATCTTCCATCTAGCATCTTTCAATTGGGTATTCTCCCATCACTCTACACACACAACAATACTCTAAACAAGAAGATTCTTGGAAGAAGGAGGTAGAAGGAAGCTACCATTGGAGAAGAGCTCCATTGGAGAAGAGAAGAAGAGCACACCATTGATAGACTTTGATAGCTTCGTAGTGAAGAATTTCGGAATCGATTTCTAGAGTTGTATGAACCATTTTAACCTTCTTTAAGAAGGGTTGTGAGTCATTCTAATTCCATTTTCAGCTTGGTTTTGTTTACTTCACTTGTTCATCTCTTTCTCTTCATTATCTTGCAAATGGAAGCCATGATTTTATGTTTGATGATTTCGAATGCTATGATGAATGTTGTAGGCTAAATAGATGTGATTCTAGGGTAAGGAAAGGATGGTTATGGCTAGGACTATGATAGGATGGACTTAGATTTGCCCTTGGATATATCACTTACTTAGACGTAGCCACTGTTGAAGTCCACGGATTGTTCTTGTCAAACCACGGCCGTGGACTTGGTAGAACAGCCCGTGGTTTTCCCTGGTTCGATGGATCTAGTTTAGTTAGTTAGAATGTTGAAATCCTAGAGTTTGTTGAGTTAATTCTACCCTAGGGTGACCTAGTGTTAGCAACTAAGTCTTAGAAGAGACCTACCCGGTGATTCTTACTCTTAGATTCCAAAGATGACAAACCCTAGGTAGTGGTGAGCCTCATAAGCCGCCATTGGACTAAGTATGCTAGGATAGTTGCTTAGGACTAACCCTTCCGAGACTTACTCGGTAAGGATAGGTTAGATCTCTAGGTGACAATCCGGTTTGTGTAGAATTGCGTCCCTTAGGTTCTTAGAGACTTACCCGGTGATGAGATCTTAGGGATGGACTAGTGGACCATGAGACCTACCCGGTGATTGATCCTAATCTAGAAACACTCACTCCCAACATATCATAGTTAACCCAAGGAATGATTAGATAGCTTGAGTCCTATGCCATAACCGGAATTTCCAACCCCTAGAATCCGCTTTTCCCTCTTTGATTTACATCTCGTGTTTAGTTTGTTTGTTTGTTAGCATAGTTGGCTTGTTCATTTTGCATGATTTGTGATCCTTGATTGATCACCTAAAACCAACCAAAAACATTGAGATTTTCATTTCTTTATTTCTTTCTCTTTTCTTAACCTAGATCTTCACTAAACTTAATCATAAATCGAATCAATCTCACCTTAGTCTTTGTGTTCGACCTCGGAATACTATCCCTACTACAAATGTCCTGTACATTGCGGGTTCGCTAGGAGTTAGGATAAATATAACGAGAATATAAATTTAAAGCTTATTGCGTGCACATCACACTATTCCTAGACGTAACACTAGCCATAAAGGTTATAAGCTTTTTGATATTCAATCTCAGAAGATTTTTGTTAGCAAGCATGTGATCTTTAAAGAAGATCAATTCCCATTCAGATCTTCTTTTGATACTTCAGCTACTCCTTCTTCCTCTTCTTTTCCTTTGTTATCCCCAGTTTTTGATCCTGATGATAATTTATTTTCCACTCCTAATCCTTCTCCACCATCTTCTTATGTATCTAATCACTCAGATCACTCTCATACACCTTCCTTTGCCTCTCCTCTTCATGTACCTTTCTCCATAAAAATCTCCCATTCACCATCACCTTCCCCCGATCATACTTCCTTTTCTTCACCTGTAGATTCTTCTTTGTAGCCTAGAAGAACTACTCGAGTATCTCATAAACCTTCTCGATTGAAAGACTATTTTTGTGCATCTACACAGTTGACACCATCAGATCCCATATCATTTCTTCCCTTCAGAATCATAATTACTCACCTGATTTTATTCACTTTTATTGTCTAATATTGTATACATTTGAGCATTCTCATTATAGCCAGACAAAGGATAACCCTATTTGGGTCTAGGCAATGCAGAAAGAACTTTCAACTCTTGAGACCAACCATACATGGGATTTGACTTCTCTCCCACATGGTCATAAAACCATTGGTTCTAAATGGGTTATAAGATTAAATATAACCCAGATGGTTCTGTTGAGAGGTGTAAAGCCAGATTAGTGGTCAAAGGTTATAATCAGATCAAAGATAAAGATTACAAGCATACCTTTTTCCCTTTTGCTAATTCACCACAGTGAGGGTTATTTTGGCTTTAGCAGCTGCTCACTCTTGGCCTCTTACACCAACTTGATATCAATAATGCAAATTACATGGTTTTATAGAGGAAGAGGTATATATGACTCCTCCACAGGGTTACTCCAAAGCTACTCAAGGTCAAGTCTGTCACTTGAAGAGATCCTTTTATGGCTTGAAACAAGGTAGTCGACAGTGGAATGTTGAATCACTAAAACTCTTCTTCTCCTTAGCTTTCAATAGTCCAAGCATGATTACTCCTTGCTTGTCCAACATTCTTCTTCAGGGATAACCATTTCCTTAATTTATGTTGATGATATGCTTCTTACTGGGACATTACCATCTATTATTCATGATGTCAAGAATGCTCTTGACAATGCCTTTACCATCAAAGATCTTGGCTTGGCTAGATTTTTTCTAGGAATGGAGATTTCTTCAACTTCAAGCTCATTCTTGATTCTGGAGAGTTATTTTCTGATCTTGAATCTTACAGGCGATTAGTGGGAAAGTTACTATATCTTACTCTTACTAGGTTGGATATTTCTTACACAGTTCAGCAACTTAGCCAATTTTTAGCTTCTCCTCGAGTCCCTCATTGGTCTGTTGCTACATATTTGCTTAGATATCTTCGAGGGTTCATTAATCAAGCCTTATTTTACCCTGCTTTCTCCAATTCCTTTATAGCTTACAGTGATGCGGATTGGGGATCCCGTGCATTCACTTGCAGATCTATCATTGGTTATTGTTTGTTCTTTGGCAAAGATTTGGTTTCATGGAAATCTTAAAAGCAGAAGACTGGCTACAAATCTTCATCTGAGAGTGAATATCGAGCAATGTCTACCACTGCTAGTGAGATAGTTTGGCTTGAAGGTTTGATGTTTGATATTCACATCTCCATCTCTCTTCCAATTTCCATGCATTGTGACAATAAAGTTGCTTAACACCTTGTTGTTAATCCTATTTTTTATGAAAGAATCAAACGTCTTCGCCTTGATTATCACTATGTTCGTGATGAAGTGCAGAAGGGCTTCATTCAAAATGTTCATGTCAGTTCTTCCATGCAGCTGGATGATATTTTCACAAAAGCTCTTGGAGAACAACAACACAAGTTTCTCGGTGTCAAGCTTGACCTTATTTCCACATGTCAAGCTTGAGGGGGGAGAATAGACATAAATAGAAATATATGCCTTCATAAGTAAATGGATAAATAAGAGGGTCAATAATGTAAATAAAGGAGTTTGTTACAGGTTATTAGAAGAGGGTATTAAAACCTCGATGTAACATTAAAACTTAAAAACAGAAAATATAGATTGAATTCAGTTCATGTTCTTCTTCTTAAAAATTTGAACCGCCTTTTCCTGTTGCTTTTTTTTTTCCCGTTTTGTTAAAGTAGGCATGGAAGAAAGAATAAATCCTTTAAAAGAGGGCACATGGGTTAAACTACATTTTGTTCAGGTGATTTTGTGAAAGGATTGATTAAGTTTGTATTTTATTTATAAGATCCATTTTTGTGAAAGAATAACCACAAGAGTGATCAGAACAATCGTAACACCAACTATGTTGAATATTTATTTCCTTACCAATGGTAGAATACAAATAAATAAAATCTGATTTTTCATAAAATCATATTGAATATCATAATTAAAAGTATTGAAACTATTATTGAAAGTATTAATATTGGGTTTACATTCCACATTCCTTGCATTAGGTGGATTTTAAGATTAGAGGCCTCATTTATATGGCAAAGTTTTCCTCCCTTGTTATCTTCTGTAATAACAACGATGGTTATACATTTGAATGTTGTGTGCTTTGGCCCAATGCTTTTTCTTATCGTTTCTATAGTGTTTTTGATGATTGATTTTCATGTTGCAATCAAATGGAATGGTTTTAGGGATTATTCACTGAAGATAGTGAATGACATCAAGCGGAGTCAACATCATTTACATGTGGAAGATAAGCACCACTGCTACAAATAATGTAAGGCTAACTTGTTAACAGTTAATAATCAGATTTGATAGTGATTAAAAGAAGATAAGCACCACTGTTGCGTACAGTCATTGTTATATTATATCTCAGAGATTCAATGTGGTACATATACTTTATATTATAATATGGAACGTGAATTAATATAGGGTTGCAATGGCTGCAAATGCAATTCTTCTCTTTCACATTTACATGTGGAAGCCATGTTCTATGGAAAACCACACGTTGGTTCTGTATATACCTTTTATTTTGCTTATTATTTGCTTGGATGCTTTTGTTTTTCAAGTTCTACTATGATCTCCCATATTTATAAGTGAGACAGTTAAGATCTTTGTTACAAAAAAAAACCCAAGAATACTTGAGTTGAATAAGATTCTGTAAAACATGTTTCATGAGGCACTTGTAGAGTGTGGATATGAATTGCAAAAGTTAGGCATGTTTCATGAGGCACTTGTAGAGTGTGGATATGAAGTGACTGCTATTCAAGGTTCCTATCTCAACAAGACATAGACAAATTAGGAGTTGGATGCAGGAGCAACCCGAAGCTCAACATCATCTAGTGGCAAGAGAAGGAAGCTAGTGTTAAGGAGAGGATGGGAGGAGAAGAAGAGGAACCAAGTCATCACATAGAAAGCAAGGAAAGCTAGGAAGAAACACTTGCATGGAAAGAAGAGATGGATCAAGGTAGATAGATCTTCATTTGCAAAGCCAGGAAACGTATGCATGGAAGATAGAAAATGAATACAAGATCACGTGTCAAGAACGAATGAGCGTCCATGCATGTCCATGCCTGATCACATGTAGGAGAGGAGGAAGTCATGCACGTATGGGCAAGAATGTGTGTGGGAGAGGAGGAGAATGGGCAAAAAATAGTGGCTGAATTCTACTCAATATGGATCTTATTTCCGGTACATGGGTTTTGTTTTATGTTTTTGGGTTTTTTATCTATATTTTTCCAGCCCATGTTTTATAAAAATCCTAGCCAATACGGTTTTGATCCATTACCTATATAAGGCATAGGATCCACACGTATTTCAGTCGAAAAATTTTGATATTTTTTAGTATTTCTTTGCACGGAGTTCGTGTGCCACCTTGAATCACCAAATTGGTGCTCTCAATCATTCACAATCCTCCTTCTTGTGCTCCAGCAATCATTTTCCCTCTTGTGTAAGATTGTAGCGGAAGGCTTTTGCGATCATTGTTGGGTGTGTGTTAGGGACTTAGTTTACCTAGTGTGCTCCAAGTTGTTTCATAGGGTTCGACCTTGATCTATCCATATGTCGATATGTAACACCCCAAATCTCAAACTCGGAGCGTTACGGGCTAGGACCGCACAATGGGTCCCGACCCTAGCAATATTACCGGACCTTACAACAACACACAAGTGCTAAAATATCTAAATCGAAATATAATAGATGCAATGTCAAGCAAACCAACAGACTCTCAGTCGAGCAACAATAATCATAAGCAAAATCCACTATACTACTAACGTCGATACAAAATGAAACACATAAACCAACACCCGTCCTATCACGTTACGGAACCCCGACTGACCACATCCTCCGGATGACTCAGCACCTACCCTATCTTGCAAGGCATCTAACAATACGGATAAACCGTTAGCTAAGTATAATATAAAGGAGAACACTTAAGCACAACCACATATAAATCATGAATGTAAACATAGATCATACTATCACATAATTCCTTATTGTTTTCTTTCTTAACATCATTCACATTATCCAGTTACACTTGTGGCACGAGATGTCTACAACTCTTGCCTCTGGTCCTTTATCCAACTGGAGTGGATCGGCGCACCTCTTCGTATACACCATGGAGTGGTTCAGTACCCTCCTAGTATATCACGTCTAGCCTAGTCGCGAAGAACTCCTAACATTGGAAGACCCAGTTGAGGAGTTGATCTCGTGGCAGTTCCAGAAGTAGGCCGGCCTGCCGATCAAGAATATGGACAAGTCAAGTCTAGCTCATGAAGGAATTGGTTGACTTGATTCATCATAATCTTGTATGTGTTTCTTGGCATTGTGACATTAACGTACGTAACATATTGCAAGAAAGTAGTGACCTTTATTTGACCGTCTATAAAAATCAAGTGTACTAGGCAAAACATCGCAATTCATGGACTCTTTTATCAGCTTGAACGCATTCTTAATCATGTTTCTTCAAATGAAAACGATGCATAAATTGTATTGATCCCAAGATCTGCTGCCATTCATCTTGACGCAGAGCTTTTTTAAGAGAGACGTAGATGGTCTGTATATTGCATCAAACTCCAGATGTCTTTCTCTGCAGATTCCTCTACAATCTTTATTGTTTTCATGGGGTTGTCCAAATAATTTATGATGAGGATTTATATCTGGAAGACAAACAAAAACATTGTTAGAATAGCACCATAACTTCATCTGATGGAAGGTGATGATTTACAATGATGTCAAACTAGAAGGGAGAAGAAGAGATTGTTAGCTGTAGCTTATAACAACATAATTTCATTAATCTATTCCTTAGAGAATTCACCCAACACCTCTTCTAACAACTACCATGAAAGGTTATAACCTTTTTCCGAAAATATATTGGCAACTAAAGTTGATTTGTAGAATACACTCGTCCTAAATGCATAGCCTATGATACTTGAAGTGTTTATTGTAGCCATACCTGAACTTGATTGTTTCCAGATCATCGTGATCCCACAGCCATCAGAGATACAAACATGTTACATATTGAGGTTTTACTGAAATACAAGACGATGCTCTATAGAAACCATAGTGGAGGTCATAAGAGTGTCTAGAAATAAGATACCTTGGAAACACATTTCCCATATCTCGAGTCTGCTGCTCCCCAAACCCTCTAATGCTCATCTCTCTCTCAGCAAGCTGGAGTATTGCTGCAACATTCTTCAAGTGCTACAAGCCTCAACTTGTTAGTGCATATAAGAATTCCTATCTCTCCTGCTGCAAATCTTTCCATTGTTTCCTCAACTTGTTTGGAGTATTGCTGCAAATGAGCAAGAGCAACAAACAGTAAATATCATAGCCCACAAAAACAACTACAAATGAGGCAGCATGATTTAGATTTCATCCAGGATTGTATGCTTTCAGGATGAAGAGTTTCCTTGCAAAGGAAGTCTATGCCAAAAATTGAATGAAAGACTATCTGGGCAACAAAAGATAGCAGCTGTATCACAAAATTCATGAGCACGATATAGCACAAAGTTGCATTACCTAAAATACGAGGTAAAACATAAAAAACTTGACCTCCTCGATCCACTTCATATTTGATTGCTGAAACTACCTTTTCTTTACTGAATGCTGCAATTGGAACTCTTTCGGGAGGAGAGGAGGTGTGGTGATTAAACTGAAGGAGAAAGAGGATTATTAGTATAAAATGTTGCAATCTTCTGAGCTAGTGAGTGGGTAAACCAAGGCAAATTATAACTTTTCTCAATGTTTTCTAAAGTTTTATGTGTCTAAGTTTACTTACACAAACCTTGAGTACAATTGCGAGGAATTTTCACCCTAGCTTACAGTGCAGCTAATCCAACACTCAAGATCTTCAAAGAAAAGGCTAAATAAATGGCAACCTTCAACCGTTAGTTATTCTTTGACTACTTATAATATGACACCTGTTTCATACTTTCATGTGTACAGTAATTGATTACTGTTGATAAAAACTATTGAGTTTTCTACTCTCTCCACCATGTTCCGGGTTCTTCGCCCTCTTTTCTGGTCTTCTTCAGGAGATTTCCCCTATGCTCGCCGTGGGCACCGTCGTTATCGGTGTTGTATGCGTGATGGTGGCTCTTCTAACCTTCGTACCAAATCAAATTATAATCAAATCACGGAAATACGAAAAAAATTTTATAAAAAAA
>BSUD01000002.1:119469882-119485597 GCA_033239045.1 Fagopyrum esculentum
AAAAAAAACATCTAATGTGGAAGATTAATTTAAAACTTCTGGTGGAATATTACAGAAAAAATTATAAAAAAAAGTATAGATATGTATGTAAATAATTGTAACTAAAAAAAAGGTAGCATAATGTATAAAAGTTAACTAGTATAATACCCGTACCTTATGCGGATTTTGAAAAAAATGAGAAAGAATATTGTGAAATAGGTTTTTTTTCGTGCTTTTGTTTTGTATACTTCTCTAATCTAATCGACTTACCAACATTACTTTATTAAGGATAAATTTACTAAAAGAGATTATACTATGGACATACTTAATAGAATAATAATATTATACATATATAACAACATTTTTGTTTTTTTCCGATTATGTAATGAGTTTAGGGATTTTTTCTTGGTTAATGGGTAACAATTTAATTTTACAATTTTTTTGTATTTAACAACTCTTTTGTTTTTTTTTTGGATTATAATGCTTATTGGAGTATTAAAAATTTTATTTTAATTAATTATTTTTCGACTATAAATCTATTAGTTAATTAGTTAATTTTATTTTTAATTATTAAAATTACAAAAGATTTATGTGATCTACAAGCTAAAAAACTTAACATAATTAAACAAAAATTTAATTAATATAACGCGGTCTATATCTACAAGCTAAAAAAAAATTTAAAAAAAATTAATTTAATTCAAAATTAACTTCAAAGTCCGATAACTATTATCTAAAAATAACTTATTTGCCGATGGGTGGAAGAAAATCAATAAATAAATAAAATTAACATAAAAAAAGGTGTACACGTCAATTTTTTTTTTAATAACTTGAAAATAGATCAGATACACGGGGTTACGGTTAAAAATCAAATCAAGGGATGAAACAATAGAAAAACGATTGTTAATTATACAATTTCAAAAAAAATTGTGGGAGCTCCATTTCGAAATACTACTCTCACAACGCACCACGTAAACTGTCATGTATACTACTCTAGTAGTAGATATAGACTCGCCCATAACGTAAAATTTGTAGTTCCAAAAAAATAAAAAATTTTCGACAAATTTGTAAAACATAAATAGTTCTAAGGGAACCATGAAAAAAATCACGTGGAACGTTCGGAAAAAAAATCCGTTCAAATAAAAATCCTAACAGAAAATATAACTAAAATGAAAAAGAAATCAAAACCAATTTAATTAAAATCCATAATAAAAAGATATAACAACAATGGAAATCAATTTACCGTCAAAATGGAAATCAATTTTGTTGAGTAAATGAAAGTTTTTTATTTAAAAACTATCAAAAAAATCCAATGGAATCATGTAAAAATTTATTATATATTTATAGGTACTTTAAAAAAAAAAAACAACGTAAATTTTGATGGATTTTATCAAAAAATAATTGTTCGCTTAAAATCTGATGGAACATTTCGAAAATAAAATTCAATTCAAAATCAATTTAATTAAAACTCGCACATAACGTAAAGTTGTAGTTTCAAAAAAAATAAATTTTGTTCGACAAATTTGTAAAACATAAAAGTTCTAAGCGAACCATGGAAAAATCTGATGGAACGTTCGAAAAAAATCCGTCGAATGAAAATCCTAACCGAAAATATATTAAAAGGGAAATCAAAATCGCAATATATTTTTATATATTTTTATAAATATTTATTTATTAAAAAAATGATTTGGTTGTTAAGGTGATTTGATTGTTAAAGCTAATTCGATTAATTTTTTTATTATTATTAAAAAAAATGATTTGATTTCTATAAAATTATTATTTTAATAATAAAAGATTTTATGGTTAAAAAATTAGTGTAAAAAATAAATATTTATTGGCTTTAATTGTGGGAGCTCAATTTCAAAAATCCTGCGTCCACAGCGCGCCACGTCATCTACCCGTGCTGTGTTTTAGTAAGTATACTAGTTTAGCGCCCGTGCCGTGCACGGGTATTTGAAAATATATTTCTTACAGTTTTTTTTGTATGAGTAATTTTTTATAGATTTATTTTTCTTATTATATTTTGTTGATTTGATTACGAATGTTTATGTTAAATAGTATAAGCATATAAGAAAAATAATAACAACATAGTTGTTGACCCAGTTCGGGGCATACCAAGCCAGGAGTGTCCACTATCTCTGTATTATAAAAATCACAATATTAATAATGTCAAAAAACAGTTAAAATTGTGTACATTTTAATATAATAGAAATCACGATGATAACCTTTGACGTGAAACCTCGAGCACATGCGCGACAGTCCGATCCTGAAAAAGAGAAGAAGATAAACTTTATATAAGTGTAAGCTCAAGGACGGGTTATGATCGCTTGATATTATTGATTGAAAACGAAATAAAATGAAGAAGAAATTCTAACGTACCTTAAATTATGTTCCGAAAAACTTTGTCAAATACAACATTAGTTGTAGTATCTTGAACCTTGCCCTTAGGGTCACATATCATAATCCTTAATCCATCCCTGCTCGTCACTCTTGAGATAGCGACATATAATTGGCTGTGACTGAAGACCGGTCTAGGCAAATATATTTCAACCTGTGCAAGGGACTGACCTTGACTTTTATTTATAGTCATAGCAAAACATACAATAACTGGGAATTGTCTCCTTCGAAATTTAACAGGAATTTTCAAGTCTGTGGGTGTAAGAATTGTTCGCGGAATGAAGACCTTATGACCTATATTGTTCCCAGATATTATTTATGCCTCGATGATTTGTTTTCCAAGTCTCCTAACTATCAGTCTGGTTCCGTTACACAACCATGCAGACTGATCAATGTTTCTCATCAACATAATTGGAATTCCAACTTTCAGTCTCAAGACATGGTTCGGAAACCCAAAACACTTGATGCAGTTCAAGAACTCGCTCGAGTAGAAACCATCATCAAGAGAACCTTCGCTTGGACATATACTATCTGAACTCAAGTACTCTGTCACGTCTCCAGGTATCAATGATAGAATATACTTATTAACCTTCTCAACAATCTCATTGGTAGGGGCGAGAATAGCTCTTTCTTGAAAGTAGCTCGGTGGATCCTGAATATTGTAACTCAAAGGATATACATGGTCAACAATAGTTGCAATCTGGTCACCTGTAGATGCAAGTAGGAGATCTTCAGGGATGGTAATATGAGCTTCTCCATTAACACTTTCACCTTCCGTGCCATCTCCAATGCCCAATATCCAATCTGAAAACTCCTTAGCCTTTCGAGCTTCTAATTCAGTAACTCCACGTATAACCCTCGTGTTTTGAGTTAATCTAAGGACCGTGTAGTGATCCCACAAATATGACGCATTGATTGCAGCAAATACAATATCATGTCTACTTCCATGACTTACAACAGGCAATATTTGTCTAAAATCACCACAAAAAACGACAACCTTACCACCAAACGGGAGAAGTGAGCAGTCTGGATTATAAGATCGCATGACGTCCCTTAAACTTCTATCGAGCGCTTCAAAACAACATTTGTTAACCATGGGTGCTTCATCCCATATTATCAGCTTTGTCTTTGACACTAACTCAATCAGATTCGTACCTAAACATATAAGATTAAAACATTAATATATTGTTCAGTGTAATATGAACAATATATTAAAAAAGAAGTTTTAATAATTGAATAATAAGGTTTATACCTGCACGAATGTTGCATGTTGAACTTTCGTCAACATTTATTGGGATGTCAAACCTCGAATGAGCGGTTCTACCGCCTGGAAGCAAGAGAGCTGCATTACCACTCGAAGCAACTGTTAGAACGATCTCACCTTTACTCTTCAAACCAGCCGAAAGAGATCTCCATATAAAAGTCTTTCCTGTTCCACCGTATCCATAAAGAAAAAACACCCCCCTTATCAGCGGACACAACACACATAATCTGATCATACACTCCCCTCTGCTCGTCGGTGAGACTGGAAACCAATCTGTCATGGTCCAAAGATAACTGGGATCGATCATAGTTTAGTTCATCTTGAATTAGTCTATTATGTTGCTCCATAATCAAGGCTTCGTCACGATAAGGCATAGACTTATTCGTCTTCAAACTGCCGCCGTTCCTTTGTAAAAGTTTCTCTATCTCAACCAAGGCGTAATTTTGCAGCACGGCATCATCTAATTTCAAATCTACGTACAAATAAACCAAGTTAAACATGTTTACTTACCTAGTACAAAATATACTAAACAAATTGAAAAAATAATGCAAAACTCGAATTAAATTCATATACATGAAAGAAAGCATACCATTATTACGCAACACCCTTCTCTGTCGTGCAAGAATATCATCAGATAAGTACTTCCATACTTCGGCCCAAACCAGATGAGGCGACGACATGCTACCTGAGAGATACAACATGACGAATAAATTCCGAAGATAACCAGCAGTTCCCCAAAAACTTGCTTCTTTTATACCGTCAATGTATTCCCGGTCGTCATCCAACAACTCCATAGTATAACATGCTTCCCTAAATGTGGCATATAGTGTACCGTTGATTGTCCGAATTTCCTCGTAGCATGTAGGACCCTTAATATGATTCAGCAAAACCCTCAAGTAGTACCTCTCTCTAGACCCAGGTGCAACGTGGTATATTCTCCCTAGTGTATATCCCGCACCTTGTGCGGGTTTGTTAATAAAATAGCTTATCATATTACATTTTTTTACTATATTATATGTTGTTAACTTTATTAGTTATATGTTATGAGCTCGTATAATAACGCGTCAAGTGTTACATAGTAAATGAGACCACGTAACCCATGTGTTGATCATTAATAAGTTTTATACTAATAAATCTTTTTAAAATCTAATTTATTATTTAATAAATAATAATTTAAAGAAAAAGAATAATCATATAATTTAAAAATACCATAATCTGATACGAATTCAATTAGTAAAAAAAGATTAATTGGTTTAATTTGTGATTTAGTAAAAAAATTTAATCCGAGAAAAAACATAGGAGCGCCACGTCAGCATTAGTTTCGTATGTTTTAGTAAAATATGCAGAATATAGATGTATATTTAGTATATTGATAAAATAAGAATTACGAATTTAATAGTTCAACGGTCCAGGAATCAGTAGGTTACAAGGACCCACAAATTAGTAGATCACAAGGACCCACAAGAGCACAACGACCCACAAATCATTAGGTCACAACGACCCAAAAATCATTAGGTCAAAACGACCAAAAAATTAGTAGGTCACAATGATTACATACAAATACTAATCCGATATGATTAAGTATTATATTTGATTCTGACCAAAAGGTTCAGAAATGTATGAATTTTATAAGCCTCAAACACTCTACATCTATTTATACATGTTTTCGAAGTGTCATCCTTTCCTCATAATCGATGTGGAAGAACAAAAATCATATTTTACAAAATAACTATGGTTTAATTAAAAAAAGATTTATTAGCTTAATTCGTGATTTAGTAAAAAGATTAATCCGAGAAAAAACGTGGGGGCGCCACGTCAGAATTAATGTCTTTTGTTTTAGTAAAGTATATAGAATATATATGTATAATTAGTATATTGATAAAATAAAATTTACGAATTTAATAGTTCAACGGTCCACAAATTAGTAGGTCACAAACGACCCACAAATCAGTAGGTCACAAACGACCCACAAATCAGCAGATCACAAACGAACCACAAATCAGTAGGTCACAACGAAAATTAGTAGATCACAATGACCCCCACAAATTAGTAGATCACAACTCATAACGACTCACAAATCAGTAGGTCACAACGACCCACAAATAAGTAGGTCACAACGATTCAAAAATCAGTAGCTCAGTAGGTCACAAACGACCCATATATCAATAGGTCACAAACGACACACAAATTAATAGGTTACAACAACCCACAAATTAATAGGTCACAAGGACCCACAAATCATTAGATCACAAGGACCGACAAATCATTAGGTCACAAGGACACAAGCATCAATAGGTCACAACGACCCACAAGGTATTAGATTAAAACGACCCACAAATCATTAGGTTAAAATGACCTACGAATTAGTAGGTAACAACAATCCACATTTAAATACTAATCCGGTATGAATAAGTATTATACTTGATTCTGACCAAAAGGTCCAGAAATGTATGTTTTGTATAATCTTCAAACCTTATAAGTCTATTTATACATGTTGTCAAACTATCATATTTCTCTAATAACCGATGTGGGATAACAAAATTTATATTTTACAAAATAATTATGGTTTAGTAAAAAAAGGATTTATTAGCTTAATTCGTGATTTAGTAAAAATTTTAATCCGAGAAAAAACGTGGGGCGCCACGTCTGAATTATTGTCTTTTGTTTTAATAGATTATATTGATGTATATTTAGTATATTGATAAAATAAGAATTACGAATTTAATAGTGCAACGATCCACAAATCAGTAGGTCACAAACGACCACAAATCAGTAGGTTACACTGACCCACGAATCAGTAGGTCACAACGACCCACGAATCAGTAGGTCACAACTACCCACAAATCAATAGGTCACAACAACCCACGAATCAATAGGTCACAACGACCCACAAATTCATAGGTCACAACTACCCTCAAATTCATAGGTCACAACGACCCACAAATTCATAGGTCACAATGACCCACAAATCAGTGCGTCACAACGACCCACAAATTATTAGATCAAATCGACCCACAAATCATTAGGTCAAGACGAACTATAAATCAGTAGGTTACAACGATCCAAAAATCAGTAGGTTACAACGACTCAAAAGGTCTAGAAATGTATGATTTGTATAATCTTCAAACCTTGTAAGTCTATTTATACATGTTGTCAAAGTGCCATTCTTCTTTGATAACCGATGTGGGATAACAAAATTCATATTATACAAAATAATTAAGGTTTAGTAAAAAAAAAAGTTATTGGCTTAATTCGTGATTTAGTAAAATATTTAATCCGATAAAAATGTGGAGCGCCACATCAGCATTAGTAAAAAAAGGATTTATTAGCTTAATTCGTGATTTAATAAAAAGTTTAATTAGAGAAAAAACGTGGGGTGACACGTCAAGAATTAGTGTTTTTTGTTTTAGTAAAGTATATAGATGTATATTTATTATATTGATAAATAAGAATTACGAATTTAATAGTTCAACGGTCCACAAATTAGTAGGTCACAAACAACCTACAAATCAGTAGATTTTAAGGACCCACAAATTAGTAGGTCACAAGGACCCATGAATCAGTAGGTCACAACAACCCACAAATTAGTAGGTCACAACGACCCACGAATCAATAGGTCATAATGACACACAAATCAGTGGGTCACAATGACACACAAATTAGTGGGTCATAACGACCCACAACATATTGGGTCACAACGACCCACAAATTATTGGGTCACAACGACCCACAAAGCACTGGATCACAACGACCCACAAATTATTAGATCAAATCGACCCAAAATTCTATAGGTCAAAACGATCAAAAAATTTGTAGGTCAAAACGATCCAAAAATTATTAGATCAAAACGACCAAAAAATCATTAGATCAAAACGCCCAAAAAATCATTAGATCAAAAGGACCTACGAATTAGTAGGTAACAACAATCCACTCCACATACAAATGCTAATCCGGTATAATAAGTATTATACTTGATTCTGACCAAAAGGTCCGAAAATGTATGATTTGTATAATCTTCAAACATTTGAGGTCTATTTATACATGTTGTCAAAGTGTCATTCTTCTCTGATAACCGATGTGGGATAATAAAATTCATATTTTACAAAATAATTAAGGTTTAGTAAAAAAAAGTTATTGGCTTAATTCGAGATTTAGTAAAAAATTTAATCCGATAAAAATATGGAGTCTTAATTTTTATTTTACAAAATAATCAAAGATTCTGATTCTGATTTAGTAAAAAAAAGATTTATTAGCTTAATTCGTGATTTAATAAAAAGTTTAATTAGAGAAAAAACGTGGGGTGGCACGTCAAGAATTAGTGTTTTTTGTTTTAGTAAAGTATATAGATGTACATTTATTATATTGATAAAATAAGAATTACGAATTTAATAGTTCAACGGTCCACAAATTAGTAGGTCACAAACAACCCACAAATCAGTAGATTTTAAGGACCCACAAATTAGTAGGTCACAAGGACCCATAAATTATTAGATCACAACGACCCATAAATTATTAGGTCACAACGACCCACGAATCAGTAGGTTACAACGACCCATGAATCAGTAGGTCACAACAACCCACAAATTAGTAGCTCACAACGACCCACGAATCAATAGGTCGCAATGACACACAAATCAGTGGGTCACAATGACACACAAATCAGTGGGTCATAACAACCCACAACATATTGGGTCACAACGACCCACAAATTATTGGGTCACAACGACCTACAAATCAGTGGGTCACAACGACCCACAAATTATTAGGTCAAATCGACCCAAAAATCTTTAGGTCAAAACGATCCAAAAATCTGTAGGTCAAAACGATCCAAAAATTATTAGATCAAAACGACCCAAAAATCATTAGATCAAAACGACTAAAAAATCATTAGATCAAAAGGACCTACGAATTAGTAGGTCACAACAATCCACTCCACATACAAATGTTAATCCGGTATAATAAGTATTATACTTGATTCTGACCAAAAGGTCCGAAAATGTATGATTTGTATAATCTTCAAACATTTGAGGTCTATTTATACATGTTGTCAAAGTGTCATCCTTCTCTGATAATCGATGTGAGATAACAAATTAAAATTCATATTTTACAAAATAATTAAGGTTTAGTAAAAAAAAGTTATTGGCTTATAAATAATAAAAATAAAAAGGAGATTTGACTATAACATATAAAATCTTGGAAAATCTAAAAAAAAAAAAAGTTACGTACAATTTTGAATAGACGTTGTTAGGTTAGTAAAAAAAGCTTTCCTCCCATAAAAAATAAAGATTTATTGGCCTATAAAATCTTGGAGAATCTCCAACAAAAAAAGTTGCGTATAATTTTGAATAGCAGTGTGTTAGTTTAGGAAAAAAAGATTTTATGGCTTAAAAAATAAAAATTTATTGGCCAAAAAATTGTGGGAGCTCCATTTGATTGCTGCTTCCACAGCGCGCCACGTCATCAAAGCATGTACTCTGTTTTAGTATGTATAATAGATATAATAGATTTGGTTTCTATAAAATTATTATTTTAATAATAAAAGATTTTATGGTTTAAAAAATAGTGCAAAAAATAAAGATTTATTGGCTTTAATTGTGGAAGCTCAATTTAAAAAATCTTGCGTCCACAGCGCGCCACGTCATCAACCTGTGCTCTGTTTTAGTAAGTATAATAGATTATGGAAAATAAAAAATAAATAAATAAAAGATTTGTTGTGCATTATTAAATCGAAACATTAAGTAAAAGTAATTATGCAAAAATGATTTTTTTTAAAAAAAAAATCGATTTGATAAGATTGAAAAAAAAACTAATTGCATTGTTAGGATCGTATTCGGTTGTGATTGATAGGAATCACTTATAAAAAATTTAATTTGATAATTTAAAAAAAAGGGTTTCTGGCTTTAATTGAGAGAGCTCGATTTCAAAATTCTCACCTCAGGGAGCGTCACGTCAACATCAGTGTAGTCTAGTTTAATAGTATATATAGAATTAGATATTGAATGTATTGAAATATATGATTTGCGTTCATTGTTTTCTTAATTCATCAATATTCCACTATTAGATACAGCAGCACGCGCTTGATTTGTAACCTTGGTTTGATTTGTGACTCATATATGTGTACAACGAGACCTGCATGTTGAGAAACTTTAGTGTACTAACTAAACCCGATCTAAACACGAAACTCAAGCTTCAGAGTTACGTAAACAAGAGACAAACCCATACGGAGGATGTACTTTGAACTGTGTGATTCCTAATAAATTCTTCTCTTATATGTGCCTTTCCCAGCTCCCATTTGCAGTCGGTAAATTTAGTCTTGCATAAATGAAAGTTACATGCAAGACTGAAAATGGAAACTGTGAAAGAACTATTACAAGTCCAGTCCAAACTTTCTATGAAAGATCTAATAAAAACTAGATTTAAAGTTGAACTACTCGAACACAAACTTTATCTCCTTGGAAAATCATGTATCAAATAAATTTTACCTATCAATATACCTTCATTTTTCATGAGTAAGGTATATTCAACCAATTTTTTCTTGGTAATCATCATAATTTAGAATCATAAAAGAAAAGAAATGCAGAGATGGCATTCTCCCAAAAAGTACTTATTCACTCCATTGTTGATCCCTAAGAATGGTGATTTTCAAGGTAACCATGCGAATTTCAGTATCTGTAGGAAGTTGTTATTAGCAACCTCTTCAGACTCATCTTCAATATACAGAAGGGAACCTGATATTAAACATGTAGTCATCATGGGTATTTAACAAAGATGAAAAGTATAATAGCCATGAGTATTTAACAAAGGTGAAGAAGTTCGTTACTATAAAAATTACCACATGATTCAAATATATCAACACAAAACTGATTCAGAAAGAGAAAACGTTTGACAAATATGGTGAGGTGGCTTCGTGTATTGAGGGATCACACGAAGGATTGCGAATTGCCGCTGCACAACACAAATACAAAACAAAATTCCCTTTTGTTAGGCTCGAAACAAAACAAGTGAAAAGAGAAGATGGAACATGGATTTCTTTGAAATTTTATTTCATTTAAACATTAAAATAACCAATAGATGAATTGTAGAGTTTCCTCCACTTGAAGACCAATTTCCTGGATCTGGATCAAGGAAACAGACAACAATTGAAAACCAAGAAAACGAACAATGAAGACAAGGAGAGAATGAACTCCCTCCCGATTATCTTCCTTTTCTTTTCAGGATCAGTGACACCCTTAAGCTTAGTGAGAAACCTTTCTGTAGCATCAACACGGGTCACAGGAAAATGAAGATCTTTCTCAATGGTGTCTACAATGCACTCCTGCTCCTCAACCTGGATGAACCATAGAGACGCAAAACATTAAGATATAAAGGTAGCAATGCTTTAAATATCTTTCTTCTTATTAATGAAGAAGGAATTTTACCTCAATAAACCATTGTCAATGAAAACACGGTGAAGCCTATCTCCAATGGCTTTGTGAACAAGAGTAACAGCAACTGTTGAATCTACACCTCCAGAGAAAGCACATATAACATGATCATCAGGGCCAACATTGGTCTTGATAGCCTTAAGCTCTTCAGTCATTACATCTGAGTGATACTGAATGCCAAAGAACCTCCTTTTCCGATCCTCAATGTTGGTTTTGATAGCCTCGGTAGAAACTTCATCATCTTGAATTTGAAAATGTATTAATGGACCTCTGAGTGATATTTAATGCCAAAGAACCTCCTTCTCCGATCCTCAATAGCAGCAATAGCACCCTGATGACTACTCTCCACTACCTCAAAACCCTTAGGAAGATGTGTCACCTCATCTTCATGGATCATCCTCCTGCAAAACGACACCAACAAATTCCAAAGCCGGTATAAATCAACAAAATCTCACCTTCAACTAATCTGAATAGTGAGAATAATCGATTTTAAAACTCAAATTGCATTTTTAGAACGAAATTTGAAATTTAAGATATCATAGCGGTATCATAACCGGAAAAAAGGCCGCCGATTCTAGCTGAGAAGGCGAGGCTAGATACATATGGATTCTTCCACACCAAAGAAAAACACTGCCTGAAACGGAAACACTACAAATGAATGACTTAAAGGTGCAGCCACGGAAAGTTTAGAAATGACATGATTTTGGATAAAGACTAATCAACTTACATCATAGTGTTTAAGGTTAATTATTGCATAATGAAAAGGAATCCATCTCGAGACAACGACTTATTGCTTACCCAATCCTCACTTACTTAGGACAACATCTTTGGCGTAAAAACTATTTGACAAAGCTATATCAGCCTACATGTTAACCAAAATCGATATCAGATTAAAAACAATAAAAGCAAAGAAGAAATGGAACACATCAAAAGAACACAAATCATAAACTTAAATTATTCAAATGCAAACCAAAAATAAAAATCCAAAGAGCATGCCTTGCTCTTTCTGGAAATCTCATTTGTCATTGTCCCACATCTCTCATAAAATGAGCCACACTTGGCTGATAATTCCTTATATCTTTGCTTATGAACGATTGAAAGAGGAAAAAAGAGAAGAATAACACCACAACTACCAAAAGTATACCTCCTGCTTCTGTTCGTTCAACCCCTCCGAATCATCCTATGATTATACACAGCAAAGCATTTGCAGATCCATAAGCACAACTGAACAATCAAACATTTCAAAATCAAATCGAAACTACTCTATAACAACAAGCCAACTTCATACCTGCTTAATTCCACTAAGTTTCATCGAATCTGTCCTATATTCCTGCATCCAAAATAACAGGTCAATTTCAACAAATTAGAACATCAAGTACAGAGAAGAGGGAGAGGGAGATACAATAGAGAGGAGGCGTAAGAGTAGAAGACATCTGGCTTGGAGATGAAAAACATAATCTGGACAGATTATTATAACTTCGGTTAATTCATATTTATAACAAAATCTAGAAACTCGTAATTTCTTAAGAGATTTAAGTGTTGGTTTCATGTCAGCAAGCCCAAACTAATAGTTTTCAGCTCTACAATTCACTGTGTGCCCTTAATTGCATGATGAACAATGCCAAAGAAGATTTTCCAAGAATCAAGGATATAATATGAGTGGAAACAATGATTAAGATGCACGTGTAAGTATGTAACTCTAAAACATCAAACCCAGTTGAAGATTGAACATCCAAACAAAGTGAACCTGACTTGCAAACCATCTAACAAAAATGGTTTGCCTTACAAAAAATAGGAATAAGGTCCAAGAAGAGAACATTAGGATGCAATGTTTTTGTACCTAACTAGTCATATGTATAGGGATTTCACTCGACTTATCTTTCCATTTAGTTGTTTTACTTTGTTATAATAAAATTTTTATTACATTTTGACATTGTTGCTACGAGTTTATGAATTTGATCTTTTATGTTCAAACAAGTCTTCGCTGGTTATTTAATTATGTTCTATATTTACACAAATAATTTGCTACTACCCTTGGGTAGTTCTCGGAGTTTTGAATTTTCTCAAACTACTGGATGTGGCATCCTTGAATTAAGAGGGGGTGTTACATGTAATTTGGACCGATTGGATACAAATTGTTAGAAATTTATGATTCCCGATGAGGTAAAGGCAAGAACAGTTGTCATGCTGGTGAGGGAGGTAAATTTTCCATCAAACGACTTATCGGGTGCAAAACTCATATTTGTTTCAACAAGAGCAAATGTTTGAAAATTCGCGATTTCTCGACTCATGATTATGTAAGTAGGTAACTTGTTGCGCTCACACTCGTATAACCTTACTTTTATGTGGGACTAAACACACACTTTGAAGTCTTTGATCGAAGCTCTCATTGCGTAACATATTATATTTATACACAAGCATCTCAGAATACATGCAAAAAAAATCTAGTTTTCACCACCGACATGACAAGTCCAATAGATATTCTAAGAGATTATTCTAGACTAACCTATCACTAATTTCTACTAAGACCATTGTAGATGCAAGTTTCTAATCAATATTATATATTAAGTTTTGAAGTTACAATATTAAATGGACATAAAACTCATTTTAAAGCTAAATACAAGGAGAGAGAATATTGTAAGGGTAAGAATCAATTAGATGGTGGTACTTGTCACATTTTTATTCATTCTTATAATGGAATAATGTGGATCTTTATGTATAATCAAATGGTATTGATTTTTGGGCTAATTAGGTAAGTAGGCTTTTTTAAGAATAGCATTATTAAGTAAGCCTTTTTAAGTTTTTAGTTTAGTAAATATACCTCAATTTTTTTTTAACCGTGGAAACCCTAACCTTCTATTCACCCTCTTCCCCTCTTCCTCTTTGCAAGCCTCCAACCACTTTGATTCAAAAACAAAATCGAAGATGATTCCAGTAATCGAGTTAGCTTGCGACTTCACCTCCCGCTCCGAGGACGAGTAGCTTGCGAGGGCGTTGGATGCTGCAGAGTTGTCAACCATGGCATTCCCATTCAGTTGATGGCTGATATGAAGTCACTCGTTGTGAATCTACTCGATTTACCGCCTGAGATTAAGCGCAACAACAAGGATGTCATTCCTGGGTTCGGCGCAACAAGGCGCCAGATCCGCCGCCGTAGATCTGATGACCTCGATTCCTCATCTCCCACCATCAACAATCATAGTAGGCGAGCTCTGCATCTCCCAATCGATCGAGGAAAGGCTGGTTCAAACACTCATAGATTTGGTGATTTGCTAGTATGTTTGGATCTAAGTAACTGTAAGTTCAGATCTGGAAATGTTAATCTACTAAACGTTATTTGCATGTAGTTGATTCGGGAGGCCTTCCATCTAATCTCTTGCTCTCCATGTGCTTTTTGATTAGAGATGAATTTGTGGGAACTCCTTTTTCCGTGCTGATACGCCCGGTTGTCAAATGTCCGAGTTCGAGTCTGTCTTGGCGTGATTGCTCATACGACTTGCTCTACCAGACTAAGACTATCAGATATTCAGATTCACCAAACCATCCTTATCATTGGTATGTAGACAAGCATCTTCATTTCCGGTAACGCCTTCTTGACTTCTCTTTGCTCCCATTGGTAACATGGATAACATTATATAACTGTAAATTAGTTAAGCATATTAGATCTAACTTGTTTCCTATATTTTTGCTGTTAAATTAGTGAAGCTTAGGCAATTAGAAAAAAAACATGTATGTTTTGTAATGCAAGTCTCTTGTATATGATATTGTTGGAGCATTATTATAGATATAATAATTGTTTGATTAAGCAGATCTTCTCAGTATAGTTAATTCTGTTCCTATGTTTTCTTAATGACGTCTTGTTCATTGATACGTTATTTTTGGGTTCTGGTATAAGTTTTTTTGGTTTAAGTTTTCTGGTATGAAAATATGGTGTAAAAAAAAATCTGGTATGACAAAATGTAATTTTATGGTATGTAATTTTATGGTATGAAAATCTGGTGTAAAAAATTCTGGTATGACAAAATTCTTGTATGACAAAATTCTGGTATGAACTTTTCGTATGATAGTTTCTGGTATGAAATTCTGGTGTGAGAAATTCTGGTATGAGAAATTCTGGTATGAGATATTCTGGTATGAGAAAAAAATACAATTCTAGTATATGAAAAAAATACAATTATGGTATGTGAAAAATAAAATTCTGGTATGTGAAAAAATTCTGGTATGTAAAAAATTCTGGTATGTGAAAAAAATACAATTCTGGTATATAAAAAAATACAATTCTGGTATGTGAAAAATAAAATTTTGGTAGGTGAAAAAATTCTGGTATGTAAAAAATTCTGGTATGAAAAAATTCTGGTATCAAAAAATTTCTGGTATGAATATGAAATTCTGGTATCAAATTCATACAAAAAAATAAAAATAAATAAATAAATAAACAAAAGACAGAAAAAAGAAAATAAAAATAAAAATAAAAGTCACATTCATTTACGTAACATTTGAAAGATATGACTAAGTTCATGGATTTTTCTTTTTTTTTTTTTTGAAATAGAAGAGTTAATTATTTTTACCTACCATTAAATGAAAGTGGTAAAAAATTATGGGGTACATTTACTAAATCATATTCTCAAAAAAGCCTAGTATATCAAATTCTCCC
>BSUD01000002.1:119485607-119500045 GCA_033239045.1 Fagopyrum esculentum
ATTATTTTGCACATAAAACTAATATATTACGGATGTTAGGTATGGAGTTTAGTATATTACGTGACATTGTACATCTTACAAACGATGCCATTTAATTAATAATTTTATATGTACTTAGTTTGTTTGCTTGAGTTTCTATGTTTCAATCATAAATTTGAAATGTAATTTTTATGTTTTTAAGTTTTAATAAAGTGTTTTTCTATAAGAAATTATACACCGATCTCACTTATTATTAATTTCTTATACATGTTATATATAATTTTTAAATTAAATATGATTATAAATCAAATTAAAAATAAAAAAAATAGAAATATATTGTGTAAATAAATGTAGAGTTAAGAAATATTTGAGAAAACGTACTAACTCGCTCTTTTTTTTAGAATCTATAAAGTCTCAAGAACTTCTACTAATACTAAAGGCATGATGTCTAACTCTAAAGAGAAATGATCTACTTAGTTTGAAAGATGTCTAACTTTCAAACTCCTACTCTAACTAACTAAGGTCTAACTAAAACGTTACTCCTAAATCCCAAACATTCCGAGAACACATATTCACATGCAAAGCCATGTGTACTTCTTAATATAAATCCATAAAGATACACAAAACCCAAACAATTTCCAAGGACATTATCATAAACCTCTCCAAACTCTTCTATAAACTAACTATGCTTATACTTAACTTCGAAACATCACAAATCCGAATATAACCGTCGGATCACTCTCCAAACTTAATACATGCTACTCTGCATATCCATAAACAACTTATCAAAAATTCAAGTCTATCAGAGGTATATAACCCATTCAAATCTACATCACACGCAGTTTTCTCAACACTTAAAATAATTTAGCACAACTTATAAAACTGCATGAGGTCTCGAATTTGGAAAACTATAACTCGTAGGCCACTCATCGGATTCCTCTCAAAATTCAATAAGTTCTACTATGCAACTCCGACTATGACATATCTGATATTCAACAACAAAGGAAGATTCTAACTTTTCTAAAAACTGAACTCGAAGTTGACTACTTGTCACTTCTTAAAACTCATAAATGCATCAGCTCCTCAAGCTATCTCTCAAGGCTGCTATGGAAGGTTTCAATACACAAATGGGTGCTCTCATTAGAGAACATACATGGAGGGAATTGCAAAGAAGGGGGTGAGGTACTTACCCGACCAACGAGACTCGACAAGCTTGCGTGCACGAGGACGAAGAGAAGATGTGACTCTCTGTCACAAGGCGCACCCACGTCCTAGATCAGACGCACCCGCGGCTCTGGGTGGTAAGCCGCACTTGCGGCTTAGCCAAAACGCATCTGCGACTCTAGGTGATAAACCGCACCTATGGCATTGGATGGGCGCGGTTGCGGTCTGTGTGGCGCCTGCTGTTTCGCGACGACGAAGAGGAAGGGAGAGGCTGTCACAGGTCCTGATTGTTGGCTCGACGACACATGTTATAGGCTGAAATTGCTCCGGTTGCTGGCTTGAGGATGACGGCAAGATCGAAGGCTCAAGACCAACGTTCCCCTGCACAGATTGCTATTGTCGACAACGAAGACGAAGGTTTAAGGCCGCCGATTCCTTGCCCGTATCCTGCAGACGAAGGGAGAGAGGAGATCCGCCGATGTTGCTTGCAGACCAGGAGGCCCGAGTTGCGGTGGTTCCACGACGGTGCATGGAAGGAAGATTGTTGTTTGTGGTACGTAGAGGGGAAAAGAATGTCGACAGAAGGTCGTGCTCCTAGGGTTGTTGTTGTGTATGTGTGGTTGAGGAGGAAGAGGACGCAATGAATGTGGATGAAACGGTTGGGTTCACATAAGAGGAGTTGGAGGATAGGAAACTCTTAACGAGTCGGGCTGACATACCTTGATGGGCACATATGGTTTAGTAAGGACATGTTTACTTGCAGATTAGTTTATTTTCGATTTTATAAACTAAATGAGTTTATATGGGTTTATAGTTTATTTTCAGGGTTATTTCTTGATGGGTTTATATAAATAAACTAGATAAGGTTGTATACTTGGAGTTTATTTTTGGGTTTATTTTACTTCAAAAGACTCTCATGCTCCTAAAAAACCGAACAATAACGTTGAATACCCAAGGATGAACAAATAATATCAAGATGAAAAACCACATGCCAAAATAGGATTTTAAACAAAAATAAACTCATGGAAGCAAAAATAATCTTGGTTTGAAAAGTTTATTTTTGAGTAGTTTATAAACCCATATAAATCCCTAGAGAAGTAAACCAATCCATAAGTAAACACCTACAAAATTTAAACTCAGAGTTTATAAACTAAATGAAACACAAATAAACTACAAGTAAACAGGCCCTACAAAAATTAAAAAAAAAACTCTCTTAATGGATTAAGAAGAGATAGATCGGTTTTGCGTATTTTATGTGAGTAGAGTTCTCGCATAAAATAATAAAGAAAGAATTTGGCCTACTAGGCTCTTTTTGGCTTTTGTTAAAGAAGTTATACCCCATATTTTTTTACCACTTTCATTTAATGATAGGTAAAACTAATTAACCCTTCTATTTAAAAAAAAAATGTTTGATATTTGTTATTTGTTATTTAAGTGTAAGTTTTAATTTTTAAAAATTGAATTTGCTTTTTATTTTCTTTTATTAATTTTTTTTTCTCTTTTTTATTTTCTTTATTTTTTTTATTTTCTGGAATGAAGAATTTTTCACATACCAAAATTTTCACATACCGGAACTTTCACATACCGGAATTTCCAATACCGGAATTTCACATACCGGAATTTCACATACCGGAATTTTCACATACCGAAATTTCTAATACCGGAATTTCACATACCGAAATGTCACATACCGGAATTTCAGATACCGGAATTTCACATACCGGAAGTTATCATACCATACCAGAAGTTATCATACCATACCAAAAGTTATCATATCATACCGGACGTTATCATATCATACCGGAAGTTATCATACCAGAAGTTATCATATCATATCGGAAGTTATCGTACCGGAATTTATTTTTTTATTTTCTTTTATATTTTTGTGTTTTTTATTTTCTTTTTTTCTTTTATTTATTTTTTTGGAATGCATACCGAAGTTTCACATACCGGAGTTTCACATACCGGAAGTTCACATACCGGAAGTTATCATACCGGAAGTTATCATATCATACCGGAAGTTATCATACCGGAAGTTATACCAAACAAACTGATTTTATGTCATAGTTTAGAATAATAGAATTAAGAATTACATACCGGAGAATTACATACCGGAAGTTATAAAAATGGTATGAGCAAAAACGCAACATTCAGGTATCAACCTTGAAGCAACAAAAATGTCTATAAAAATGGTAAAACTTTCTTCTTTACCCAGAGACGATCAAGACCACTGTCAGCATCACCCTGAGCGAGCAAAGGTTGTAAATTCACCAGTGTAAACATCATTGGCATCCGGTATGAACTTCCGGTATAAAAAATTTTCGGTATGAACTTCCGGTGTGAAAAATTTCGTTATGAACATCCGGTATGAACTTTCGGTATGAACTTCCGGTATAAAAAATTTCGGTATGAACTTCCGGTATGAACGCATAAATGACAAGCACTTTTCCCATCCATATTATCACTCCGGTATATTAAAATGTATAATTTTTATAAAGATGATACAAGATATGTATGTTTTTGAATTAAAGGATACAAGGGATTCGTTTACACTATTTGTAGGTTGCACAGACATTTGAGATATGTATAACAGTGAAAGAGAATAAGCATATATATGAAACATATAAACAAAAAAAAGTATATATAAGAAACAAAATACACATATTACAGCAATTTGTTTATACACATCCACTAACTACGTATTTGTGTTACAACATGTGTTTTGACGATCAAAACTATTTTAAAGTGAAACTAGGAACACATAATTGATGTACACATGCATATATATTATATATATGATAACATTTGTAAGTAACCACACACTCCATCTGCATTGCATGCCATAATTAAATAAATGAAATCCTCCCCCTTTTTGTAAATATAATTATACCGCTCGATCTAACCCTTATATCCTCCTAACTTAACCAACTAACAGGATTTGAAATGTCCCACGACGACGGAGTCCTTGCTCCCATCCATCATTGCCTCCGAAACAGACCACAGCCGCTCAGCCTCCACCAAGTTACCTCCCATTTTCGATGTGGGAGCTTCGTTGCAATCGGCAAAGTATTTCCCGCTCGTGCTTCCTACTCTTGGATGAGTTGCAACGTAGCAAGTCGTTGCTGCAGCCTGGGGAATGCTCTTCAAAAGCTTCGAAGCTAGAAAGAACACCAAATCTGTCAACGCAAAAAGACAAATTAGTTAATCCTCATAATATATACAAGAGAAAACAAAGATATACTAATTATTTAATTAGCAATAATCACCTGTGATTACGCCTTCCCGGTCTCTGGTGAGCCTGGTTCTCACAATTCCTGGATGAACGCAGTTCACTGTCACATTTGCTCCCATCTCCCGAAGCTTGCGAGCCAGCTCCTTTGTGTGCAAGACGTTGGCGAGCTTCGACAGCGAGTATGCACGTGTGGCATCGTAATCGCTGCAAATAACACAACAACCAAATGCGAATCAGCAAATTTTCCACAAATATTTCAGATGACACTCTGTTTTTTTTGTCTCTTCTCTGTATTTCCAATTTTTTTTAGATGGATGGATAATTACCTTTTGCTTTTTGTAATGAGATTAAGATATTCAAATAAGTCGCCGGAAAACCAGCTATGGATAGTGGAGGAGACGTTCACAATCCTGCCTTGAACTCCGCTTTCCACCGCGGTTTCCGCCATCTTCTTCATCAGTAATTTCGTTAACAGAAAATGTCCAAGATAGTTCGTCGCGAACGTCATCTCTATTCCGTCCTCCGATATCGCGTGGTGGTGCGAAAACTTTCCGGCGTTATTTCTGTTCAAATCACAAACCACTCATTAAATCAAATGAGAAATTAAAATTAAATAAGAGATTAATCGTTCTTTCTCGAACAAGGTCCTTGTTCTTACATGAGGAGATTGAGAGGGAGATCCATGGATTCGAACTCCCTAACAAACCGACGAACGGAGGCAAGAGAGCTGAGATCGAGAGCCATAACGATCACCTGAGCCGCCGGAAACTCCGCTAAGATTCTCCCACGCGCTTCCTCCGCCGCCTTGTAGCTACGCGCCGGCAACACCAGCCTTGCCCCGCGCTTGGCTAGCACGCGTGCAGTTTCCGCTCCGATTCCTGACGTCGCGCCTTTTTAATTTAAACCGAAAAAAGTAACGGAGAAAGTTAGAAGACCGTAAAGCTGAAGGATGAATGATTAGAAGCATGATTAGTTTGATGATTAGCAAATTCAGAAATGAATGGGTGCTTTTTGGTTGGGGAGGAAAGCAAATATACCGGTGATGATGGCGGTGATGTGGGTGAGATCAGGGCAGTAGTCGGTAACGTCTTCGGCGGTGGACTTGGAGCCGTAGCCGCTTGAGCCGGCAGAGCCGAGAAGGTACTTAATGGCTTCCAGCATTTTTGTAAATTTCTGGTATTAACTGATGAGATTAATTAAGAGAGGAAGATCAGAGGTGTCAGAAGTGATTTGCAGGGATGGATCGTTGATTGTTGTGGAGATGGAAGAAGATTAATAAGGTGAAGTTGGGGTCTCTGCTTTTTATAAGGGGGTGGGAGTGGAGGAATCAATTTTAATTTTGTCATCGACCTAAATACTTGATTCATATTATTTATTTTAATCCTGCAAATGCATTACATTTTTTTTTTTCGTTAATTGTGTGTTTGCTACCTCCCAAGATGATTAAAATATAGAAAAAATTTATTTAATAATTTTCCAGTACAGCTTAATTTTTAATTGAAAGTTGTAAAAATAAATATATACAAGGCCCACCTTCTCTTTTTCTTTTTTTTTTTTTTTGTTTCAGTTTAATTAAATATGTTTCTCTTAGCTTTTTTCAGATTATGTGAAGATCCTCCACTTTTTCCATTTATTTTTGTATTTACTTGAGTCAAATTGTGGTTACGACTTGGGTTTGCATGTTTCCATTATCTCAGTTTCATACAGTCTCGGTAAATACACATCTTAAATATAGAGGAATTTGTTTTTTTTTGTTTTTTTATTTTTAGTTTTCGAGGTTTCATTAAACTTATAAAGATCGTCAAAATTGTATAAGCTTTGTAGTAAGTGTTTAAATATTTAAGTTTGTGTTATGTATAGATATTTTTTTTTTTTGTCTCATTAATTATATGAAGAAATAGTTTTGAATTTTATTGTGATGGAGAAATAGTTTTGAAATTTATTTCATTTGCTATTAGTAACAAAAAAACTTAGCAGAAATATCTATATCTAGGTTAAAATAAAGTTAATAATAATATAATTTTTTTCAATTAAACATCCTACTTTATTAATAAATAAAAAGATAAATTTATAATGAAAATTGAAATGAGCGATAATGAATTAAGAAATGTAAATGTTATGAGAAGAACCGGTGGGTGGGTTGACCACTAGAAACGTGAACCGGTCGGCGAAAATAATGATACGGTAAGGAGTAAGGAGATTATAGAGGCGCCGAGGACGGCGGGCACGCGAACCCAACATAAAAATGGTCAAGGTGGGATTGCACGTGAGGTGAGGAGGGGCTTTCACTTTAATTAAGGATTGGGTCAAATCTTCTACGGCCTCTTGTGCCTTGAGAGTTGAGATTAAAAGGTTAAACTTTTTGGACGGGTCAATCATTCTTCCCACGTTCAAACTTGCAACTTTGTCAACTCTAAAACCCTACCACCCTCATCCTACGACTACAAATTTTTTTCGGTTATTGATATTCATACCTACAATTACGCACCGCGTAGTTGTGGTCATTTTTTCTTAATTTTTCGAAACAAATGTTTGATATGGACTACTACGCATCCGCCATGTGTAGTCGTAGTCATTTTCCTTTAATTTTCGAACGAAATGACCTTGTTGCTACACATACGTCATGCGTAGTCGTAGTCGGGGTATGAGTAACACGTTTCATGTGTTACGAATAGCAATTTCGCTTTTTTATAATAGAAATCGGTTCAAAACGCTAGACGACATGTCATCTAGTGGATCAAAATGTCGAAAAAGATCAGCAGACGGACAAATTGTTGTTAAGAACCCAACAAAATATGAAAGAAAATACACAAAAATACATCAAGAAATTCCGAAAGCAAAAGAATTTTGAAGGAAAAAGAGGAGGATCCAATCAACGGGAAGTGGAGCACAACATTCGTCATCAAATGAAGTACACAAGAAGTTTGGGGAATAACTATTAACACCTCAAATTTGGACTCGCAACATAGTCATCAAGAATCGATCACAAATTCAAGCCCCCTCTTAGACAAACCACTCAAAACGTCACCAAAACATGTATCAAACAACGAAGACGACTCAACAAACACGGAAGTCTTGATATATAAACGTGTATAACTTTGGCGGTTATAATTTAATATTTTTAAGAAGAAGAATTGTTCGAATAAAATCAAAAGTTTTGTAGAAACTTCGTTAAACAATTGTTGCTTTATCATCTTGTTGAATTTGTAACTTTGTTTTTGAAAGAATTGGGTAGAGTAGGTCTTATGAGCTTCTGTTTTGTAGACCCCTCTAATTTTTAACACTCTAATTGACTTACCACTATTACTCTATAAAGGGTAATTTTACTTAATGAGTTTGTGATATGGGTACTCTTAATAGAATACTCGTGGTAACAGGGCTGGTTAGCCATTTTACACTCTGTTTTTCTTTATTTTTAAAAACTTTTCTTCGGAGATAGCATAAAACAAGGAAAGTGACAAGTGGGCCAAAAGGCCCAATTGATAACTACACATCTAGGGAGAAAGGCGTATGTCATATGCAAGAGAACCGTGGCCAATAGCCACTACATGTCGCCGTACAATGAAACACACGAACACGGTGAAGGCGAACAAGAGACGGTGTTGTTGGGTCCGAAAAAAGCATGTGAA
The DNA here is from genome assembly GCA_033239045.1 of Fagopyrum esculentum. Classification (NCBI taxonomy): domain Eukaryota; kingdom Viridiplantae; phylum Streptophyta; class Magnoliopsida; order Caryophyllales; family Polygonaceae; genus Fagopyrum; species Fagopyrum esculentum. The sequence continues at coordinate 119,493,612 of BSUD01000002.1, forward strand.
GCAGGAGTACACATCCAATGACAAACGAAATCATATCCAAAGACTATCAATCATCATCGACTTTTAGGTTTAGAGTTTTTTGCTCATCGAACAATGACATTCAACTAGAAGATGCGTCGTCAGAGCCATTGTTTACCTTTAAAAGCAACAACAATATACCTTCTTTCTCATTTGATTTTTCGATTTCTTAATTTGTTTTTTTTTTGTCGGAAGAGAATCTCAACTAGAGCACAAGAAAGCTACTTCTTGGTTTCCCTCTTACAAAAAAGTTCAGATTTGATTGAGAGTTGAGAAGGTGAAGAATCAATCTCCGGTGTTTAAAATCTTGTTGTCGATTAAAAAAAATGACTTTGTGGATTTTACTAGTTACACGACAATAATATCAAAGGAATATATTAAAGTGGTGGTAATTGGGTATCAATTTCGGAGGCGTGACGGTGTTAGGGTAGTAGTTTGTAAATCTGATTGTTTTAGTGTTTTGTATCAAAGGCGGTGGTAAAGGTAGTTTAGAAGAACCAGATGCACCGGTATGCAGGTTGTTTATGATTCATTATTATATATGGGTGTTAGATGGAACTTCCATAACTTAGGATTAATCAAAGTTGAAGTCTTCTATTAAACCCCTTTTTGTTGATAATGGTGGTAGAAGAACTGATGAAAGCGGTTTACATGTAGATTAGACTGAAATGGTGGTGTTGGCGGTAAACCAAATGCACCATTGTCGAAAGAACATTCGGGATTATCCATTAGATGGTATTTGGAGAATACCCAGAAGAGCAAAGTTAGAAGAGGGGGGGGGGGGTGATGTAGGACCATCCTCGACATAAATCATACAAGGACCAATCACTAGATCATCAAGGAAGATCAAGGAGAGTTGGAGATGAAGAAAGTTCGACCAATGCTCAGGAAAATCGGCCGAAATAATGCCCATGAAAATCATCTGAACTTCTTACCTGTTTTTTTTTATTTTTTTATCTATGAAGCGTGTTAGAAGATCCGGCCAAAAATCTTTTAAATTTGACAAGTATCTTTTATATTTTATTTCCTTAAAGTTGTCAAACAATCTTAAGGAAGTTGCTAGTTTTGATCCTATTTTTGGGACTGTTTATTTTTATATCTTTAAAATATATCTTTCCTAGATTATCTTTTAGAAGATATCTTTTCTTAGTTTAGATAGAGGATCTCCCTTATAAATAGTCTTAGAGGGGGAGATTGTTAGATAGCTTAGTTGTGATTATTGATTTTCACATTATTGTGAGAAACTTATTACTTCGCTCACGGGGTTTGCATTTTATCATTTATGTTCAATCAATAGGAGAGTTTTTGATTGAAAAGTTGTGAGTCTTTGCTAAGTTGTTCTTGTGTGTGTTGATCTTTTTGAAGGTTGGTGCTACAAGTCAAACTAGTCCCTCCTTGTGCTTGTCTTATATAGAAGGCTTGTGTAAGGTTAAAGAAGGAAGGGTGAAAGGTGATTTTTTGTTAAGGGTTTTGATCTAATTGATTTCAAGGTTCTTTGAAATCCTATAATAGTCCTATCTTCCTATATTTATCATCTATCAATCTATAGTGTCATTTTCTGATCTTTCCATGTCATTCATATTTCCGCATTCTAATTTCTAACAAAATTTCGGTCTATTCTTCATAAATATTGGCTGATATTTCTGGGGATTCATCCGAGATTTTCATTTTGTTACGATTTGAGGACTTTCAATCTAGATCGGGAAACTATGGCTTTCACCCCGTATCAAAGTGGTATCAAAGCTAACTGATTGAAGTCCGAACGTCAATCAAAGGTTTGATTTTTATTTGAGTCTTCTTTGAGTCATATAAACTCGAGTCTTTTCTTTTTCGCTATCTTTGTGAGATTATTTGAGTTTAATGTGCGTTTACTTGTGCAAGTTCTAGAAGAGAGAAACGTCATAGCCCAAACACAAGCCAACCATTAAGCTCGAAACCTCGCCAACCCAAAGTACAAAAAAACTTGCGCTTCAAGTTAAGATCTTTTCTAGTAGTTAAGATCTCTATCCTTTGTTAATCAACGTTACAAACACTTCTCCAGCAACTAAAGATCCCAAGGCAACCAAGGAGTAGCAGCCCCGAAGGGAGATTGTTGAACGTCAAATCAAAGCGTCGATTTTCCACAAAATTTGACCCAATCCTAGGAAAATCGTCCAAACTTTAGGTCGATTTTTGCTACTGTTGTCCAATTTTCGAGATTTCTTTGAGGCACAATTTGAAGAATCAAAGTGCACCTTGAGCAAGAGTCCAACAAGGGAAGATTTTCTACAATAACCTTGAAACAGTTAAGAGTCATAGCCATACCCAAAAACCAATCCCGGCTATCTCTCTTTCTAACTTTGCAAACTTAAGGTACATTCTTTCTCTCTTCTTAATCTCTTGTGTGCCTTTCTTTAGCCTTTTATACTCTAAACACATTGAGTCTTTCTTTGGGTGTGTTAGTTAGTATCTATACTTTCTATCATACTAGTCGTGTCATACTTGCAATATTCTTTCTATCTTTAACCATTGTGTGAAGAGACTTACAACAGGAATTCTTTCACTATCTTTCTTCACAAGAAAATTTCTTCTGAACACAAGTTGACTACTTGAGGCAGCCAAGGAAGTTCTAGTGGAAGCTAGTGCATTATTTAGTAAAGACACATTGATTCATCCAAATCAACCATGTCAAACCAACTTGCGATATCACAACAGAGTGTGAGTGCGAGAGAAAATAAGTAAGGAACCCTCATTTTCACTAACTTCACTCGTTTGTTGTTACTTTGTATATTTGTGTAGGATGCCTAAAAGTCCACAAGGGTCACAATGGGGTGACCTAACTAATCCTGAAACCAATGACCAATTTTTCCAACTCATGAAGATGGTATCGGGAATAGCTGAACGGATGGACCGGCTGGAAACTCATCACAGAGAACAAATTTCGGCCAAAAAAATTGACCCTAGCCCGAAATTTCATCCGAAAATTTTCTTTGGAATGGGTGAAAGCTCAAGAAACCGTCCCATACCTCCAATCCCAGACCCAAGAAACCTCCAAGGGTCAGGTACGCATTATCCGAATCCGAGTTTCCATGCACCTAACACTTTAAATGTTATTTATGAATGCCAGGACATGGAGGAGAAGAATGATGACGATAGGTGGAGAGGTTGCCCTAGGCGCAATCCTCGTCCTAGGAGAGGTCACGACTTGGAACCTTACAAACCTTACCAAGATAAGGATGGAATGAGCAAGGTGAAGGTCAAGATTCCGAGTTTTGAGGGCAAAGTAGATCCGGACGTTTACATGGAATGAGAGACTAAATTTAAACAAATTTGGTCTTGCCATAATTTTAATGAGAAAAGGATGTCCCAACTTGCTGCATCGGAATTCCAAGGACATGTCCTAGGTTGGTGAGATCACCTCCTCAAAGAAAGGAGACGAACACTAGAACCGGAGATCCATACTTGGGGGCACATGAAAGGGGACACATGAAAGCATTGATGAGAGCAAGATTCATACCTCCATACTATGCTAGGGAAGCAAGACAAAGGTTGGAGAACTTCAAGCAAGGAACCCACATCGTAGAAGAAGCCTACACCACCATGCAAATGGCGATGATTAATGCCAATGTCCACGAGGATGAGGAGTCTACTATGGCTCAATTTTTAAGAATTTTGTATCCATCATTAGCTAATGAAATTGATCTATATCCTTATGATAATATGACTAACTTACTACATTTTTCTATTAAGGTGGAAAAGACACTCCAAGGACGGACCCAAGAGGCAAACTCATGGCACCAGAACAAATCTCGGACCAATCATGAAAAAATCAGCCGAGATTTTGAGCGAGTTTTCCCCCAAAAAGAGACTCGAAGTAGGAACGACAGCCAAGGAGACTTGAGATCTTCATCATCCAATCCCCAACATTCTAAACCTTTTAATAAGCCTTCAAAGGACCCTAATGGGAGCACTTCTAACTCTACTGTATATTCTAGAGATATTGTGTCTTCTAAATGTCAAGGTAGAGGTTATTATAAAAAGGATTGTCCTAATAACAAGGTTTTATTCATTAATCAACAAGGGGATTATGGAAGTGAAGAAGATCCTAAAAGTTCTAGTGAAAGTGATGAGAGTTGCGAATTTAAGCATGGAGAATCGTTGATTGTTAGAAGGACCTTGCATGCTAATTTTTCTCTTAGTGAAAATAACTAACGAGAAAATCTCTTTCATACTACATGTCTTGTAAAGGTAAATGTGTGCAATATGATCATTGATGGAGGTAGTTGTTGTAATATTGCTAGTGTTGAAATGGTTACTAAATTGCAACTTCCTACATTTTATCACCCTAGACCCTATAAATTGAAATGGATGAATGATTGTGGTACTTTGAAAGTCAGCAAGCAAGTTAAGGTGACTATTACCATAGGCCATTATACTAATGAGATTCTGTGTGATGTAGTACTTATGCAGGCTTGTCATATTTTGCTAGGTCGGCAATGGAAATATGATCGGAAAGTGGAGCATGATGGACATACTAACAAGTATATGCTTATATTTAGTGGTAAAAAGGTGAAACTAAAACCCATGACTCCTTTACTGATCATTGAGACCTATGAGAAGTAGAAGAAAGAAGGAAATGAACAAGCATTGGACAAAGAAGTGGGAGAAGGATACTCCAGTGAGGAAAATCGCTGCAGCCAATGATGCATCATTTGCAAGAGCTCTTTTGGTTGACCAAGAACCACGACAGATTGAGCACAACCACATGGATTTCCTGGTTATTTATTATTCATGTCTTTGAGTGAACTCATTGAACGATGTGTGCTTAAGAAAGCTAGGATTTATCACTCTTCTCTATCTTTCTGTTATAATGAATATACGGTTAAGTTATTTTCGTTAACTTCTTTTGATATTATACCGTTGTCTTTCGGGAAGCGAGTAAGTGTTATTGCAGGAATGTTAGTAGAGGACAAAGGAGATCAAAAGGACATGACATTGCTTGATCCTGGAGATCTTAAGGAATCACCACCACGAGAGGATGGAATTGCAATCCACTCTCATTTAGCATCATCAATAGCAGAGTACGGATGCTTACTTGACATTTTGGCCATTCTTAAAGTTAAATCTCACCCGGGATTTATGTTTGATGACCGAGATTCCTTATTGTTGAGTGTTGCATTACTTGTTTTCAAAGCATGAGTTTTACAAACCTCCAAGGATTCTCTAGGTGAAGGGGTACTGCAGTCCCTACCACCACAATACTTGAGTTCCGATGTGACTAGTGATGATCAAGAGGGAAATTCGAGGACAAATCCTTTTCAATAAGGGGAGTATGATGTGGGACCATCCTCGGCATCAATCATACAAGAACCAGTCACTAGATCAAGGATTATAAGGCTCCGAGAGGAGACATCATCAAGGAAGATCAAGGAGAGTTGGAGATGAAGAAAGTTCGACCAATGCCTAGGAAAATCGGCCGAAATAATGCCTAGGAAAATCGGTTGAACTTTTTACCTTATTTTTTTAATCTCTAAAGTGTGCTAGAAGATCCGGCCAAAGATCTTTTAAATTTGACAACTATCTTTTATATTTTATTTTCTTAAAGTTGTCAAACAGTCTTAAGGAAGTTGTTAGTTTTGATCCTATTTTTGGGATTGTTATTTTTCTATCTTTAAAAGATATCTTTCCTAAATTATGTTTTAGAAGATATATTTTCATAGTTTAGATAGAGGATCTCCCTTATAAATAGCCTTAGAGGGGGAGATTGTTAGATAGCTTAGTTGTGATTATTGATTTCCACATTATTGTGAGATACTTGTGACTTCGCTCACGGGGTTTGTATTTTATCATATCTATTCAATCAAAAAGAGGGTTTTGGATTGAAAAGTTGTGAGTCTTTGCTAGGTTGTTCTTGTGTGTGTTAATCTTTTTGAAGCTTGATGCTACAAGTCAGACTAGTCCCTCCTTGTGCTTGTCTTATATAGAAGGCTTATGTAAGGTTAAAGAAGGAAGGGCGAAAGGTAATTCTTTGTTAAGGGTTTTGATCCAATTGAGTTCAAGGTTCTTTGTAAGTCTTATAATAGTCTCATCTTCCTATATTTATCATCTATCAATCAATAGTGTCATTTTCTTATCTTTCCATGTATTTCCGCATTATGATTTCTTACAAAATTTCGGTATGTTCTTCATAAATATCGGCTGATATTTTTGGGGATTCATCAGAGATTTTCATTTTGTTACGATTTGAGGACTTTCAATTTAGATTGGGAAGTTACGGTTTTCACCCCGCATCAAGGAGGGTTGTGAACAGTAGAGAGCTATTTTGTTATCCATGAACTAATATGAAATCCAGTTTTGCATTGTCGAAAGAACATTGGGGATTATGCATTAGCTGGTGTTTGGGGGTTAACTAGAAGAGCAAAGTTAGGGGAGGGGGG
>BSUD01000002.1:119500210-119540634 GCA_033239045.1 Fagopyrum esculentum
GGGGGGGGGGGGGGGGGTTGTTGTGAACAGTAGAGAGGTATTATGCTATCCATGTACTAATATGAAATCCAGTTTTGCATGTTGCTAGTCTTAAGCCGCGTTTGTTGCACACGAATACCCATTTTCCAATAAAAATTATGATTGTTTCAAATTTCGAGTTAATTCTAAGTTTTCTTACTTGAGATTTGTTCGTTTGGAACTCTGTTTTTCAAGTTTTACTATATATGTTTTGGGTACACATTGTTGTAAGTTTTTTCTTCTAAGTTATTAGTTTAACTTTGTTAGGTCATATTAACTAAAAGTGCTGCTCATAGATGAATTTTCGATTTTTTTGGTTGTTTGGTTAGATTGGGTTTTAGCGAGCTTGGTATTGTTAGTGATGAAGTTTATGGTTATTACATGGAAGATGATAACATGTGAACATATAAGCTCAGACAACTTGACACCATTCTAAAACAACTCAATGTCTAACTACGTTGACACCATCAACAAAGTTATTATAAAGTCATAAAGTATTGAGTCCATACCTTAAAAGTTTCAACATGAGTTATACATGACAAAATATTTTTTTATATCGCTTGATGTTTTGAATTTTTCTTTGTTTTTCTTTGAGTCACCATTTTTGTTGGAAACAACCGTTCATTGTGCCATGGAGTAGGAAATCAAATAGGCAATAATGCAACTATTAGGCAGTGAAAATGTTTGGTTTTGATGACATCTTTTAGTTAAGTGAAAACTTTTGGACCGTGTTGGTTGTCTCTTGCATTCTGTTCATTCCTTGATTGATTCCCAGGTGGACTTGGAACTACTTTGTGCGGGTCATAGTATAATTTGAACCTAAAATTGGTACACACGAGACAATTCAATGAGTTTCGATGACCTTGTGTTAACTAGAAATTGGTTCACCGATGTTTTAGGTGGACCGGTTTCGGAGTACACAAGAAGAACTTTGGGCTTACGTTGAGTTATTTGGAAGCTTGCTCGTGTTACGGGTTATGTCTAACTAGGCCTAATTGATCAAGGTTCAGCCGTTTGGCAACCCATGGTCACGTGCTCCTCACGAGAGGTTATAGATGACAAAGCGTCAAATGCGACACCATTTACCCACGTACTTAATTAAGCTCTTATTCGTACTCCGTGCCTCTAGTATCTTCTGATGTCTTCTCCAAAGAAACCCTAGATCTACAAAAAGGAAGCACAAAGAGAAAAAGTGAAAGTGAGATCATAGCCGAGTGCTTCATCGGAAATCTTCCTTCGTTGTCAAAGAGTGTTCAAGTCCGCTTCACTGGAAGCTTGCTTAAAATATTTGTTATGTTACACACTTTTCTTCTCCTTTTTTCTTTTTTGCTTCTTCTTCGTCTTTCTTTTGGTTATTTTTGGAGATATATTATAGTTTTGAACGGTACTTGTGTTTCTCTATAATATAGGTTCTCTCGGTATTTCTACATAGTGAATTGGACTAGATTTTCCTCTTGAGAACCTGCAAAGTAGGTCTTTAAACTGAACTACGTCACCAAGTTTTTGTGTTTTCTTTCTATTCTTGAAGTTTTAAGGCAATATCACTCTAGATTTGACTATTTTGTTTTAAAAACTCTTTAGTTAGATCTTCAAACTAATATAAGAGCTTTTCTTTTAAGATTTTTCTTAATATTTGAGTTGGAAAGGATTTCTTGAACATAGACCACCACTAACCGCGTGCCCATTGATCTAGGTTCAATACATTTACAATTTTTTAATTTCCACGTCTTCTATCTCAAATTTGGGGTCTGTGAAACTCGATTTCCTTCGCTTTCGCTTCTTTTCTAAATCTTGATTTAAAACTCTTTCCCTTTTGTTTCTTGTGTGTGTAACATCCGGGCTTTTCACATCACCGCCCCCGCGGCGACTATGGCACGCGGAAGCGGCCAGCTGCTCTTGTCGTGGTCACTGCGTGGTCTAGCCGCGGGTGCGGCTGACCCCGGATTGCGTACGATCCGGGATCAAGCCGTAGTCTGTGAAACTCGATTCCTTCTTCTTGCTTCCTTATCTTCTTCAACCTTGAGTCAAGTTGCAGCCTTTTCCGTGTGAACCCCTACAGAAATCTTGTAAGTTATTCATTCCTTTCGTTCCTTTTCCGTTTCTGAGTCTCTTTTCTGCTTCTTTATTCTTCCTTCTTCTTCTTGGTACAAATCAAAATCGAGTCTTGATTCTTATATGTCCTTCGTTGGTTGTTGTGTATATGGTCCAAGCTCATTTGATTGAGTGATTTCATGTGAGGATCGAGGAGGAAGCTTAAGCCGGCCTAGATAGCGTTCTGAAGTCAAAGAAAGCTTCGACGTTCATCTTTGGAAGTTCATCGCCCCCGCTGATGAACTTACCCGCACCCGCGTCTGTCCGAAGCCGCCGCCCCCGTGCCTTATTGTCGCCGCCCCCGCGGCATCCGTAGTCCGTTGCCGCCCCCGTGCCTCTGTTCACCTGCGACTGCGCCTCCACTCCAGTGGCTACCGTCTTTTGGTAAGTCACTTCCCTCCTTGCTTCCTTATCCATCATGTTAGGCTAGACCTAGATGAACTAGGGTTAATGCCAATTAGTGGCTTGTGGATTCCTAAGAGTTTGGTTATGGTTTGAGAATCTATGAGCTTGTGTCGATGATGTTGATCATTGAGGATCTTGAGACTAGGAATCGTGCTTCCTAGCATGTTGGATATTTGATAGAGATCATTGAGACTAGAAGTTGGAATCTTCTAGCATGCTGTTGTAGACCTTGTAGAGGTCAATGATGCTAGAAGTGCAGACTTGTAGCATTTGAGAATGGTTTTTAATTCGTGATGCCTTGTCTAAACAAGCATAGATCTTTTCCTGTGGGAAGCTGAGCAGATTAGCTGATTTGGGTTACCTTTGATTCATTTAAGTCCCTTTGACTTACCTAGCTGCATTCTGTGTATTAGTTTGACTGTATTGTGGTGTTTGTTTACCTTATCATTATAACGGAAAACCGGATTGGGACGACCTTATACCGTAATTGGCCCAAGTGTATTATAACCGGGCGGTGACCACTTGTCCAGTTCTACAGGAGATTGGGAGGTGCTCGTGCTACGAGGTCCACATGTAACGGATAGATGCATCTGATCTATTTTTGTCGGTAACGGAATCAAAGACAAGTTTTGGGAGATTCTCGTGTCACAAAAGAAGTTGAATTAGTAATGGATGGCTTATTAAAAATAATGACCGGCTTGTGTGAGAGCATGCTATATGTTTATATTATATGTGTGTTTGTGCCTTTAATGTTAGTTTGATACCGAGAATGTTAGCTAACGGTTTATACCGTCGTTGCAGATGCCCTGTGTAACACCCCGAATCCGCGGGATTCGGAGCGCTACGGGTTAGGACCTCACAATGGGTCCCGACCCTTAGCCTGACAACAATTTCACTGGATCTTACAACACGACACAAATAAAGGCAAAACCGAAATTCATTTTAATGCAATGATATGAACCCCAAAAGAAAACAACGAAAGACTTCAGCCGAGATAACAACGCTAAAGGCAACCGCCATGCACACGACATACATAATACCCTAAACAATACATAGAAACAACTCCCAAAACCCATCCTAAAATGTACGGAACCCCGGCTGCCCACTCTTCTGGATCTCTCGGCCGCTTTCCTAACCTGCAAGGCAATCTACAACAATATCGGTATAAAACCGTTAGCTAGCATTCAAGGCATTAGAATCATGGTATTGGCACATACACACATAAGGCATCATAAACACACAACATGTTCCAAAACACACAATCCGGTTTATTATCTTTTTTTTTTTTAAAGTTATTCCATTACTAATTTCCATTTAGTTGTGGCACGGAAATCACAAGGATCCCGCCCTTGTCCCCTTTCACCAAACAGGTTTGGGCCAGATGCGAATCAGCATCACCTGTTGGACTGGTCGCAAGGCACCTCCCGACCATCCCCATTTTGGGCCGGACATAGTGGTCACCGCCCGTTATCATACACTTGGGCCAAATATAAACATATAAAGTCAGTGGTCCTATTACCGGTTTAGATGTTATAACATAAGCAATAAACACACACATAAACAATAAACACACACCACCAAACACGCATTGAAACTAATACAGAGAATACGAGCTAAGTAAGTCCGAAGACTTACTTCGTCCCAAAGATAATCCCGCTAACCACCGCTCTCAACTTCCCGTAGGAAGGCACTCAACACCTGGTCAAGACAAGGCACACAATCAACATCTCTCTCACATGCTAGAAGTCCTTAGACTTCTAGTCCCAATGATCTCGCAAGATCATAAACCAAACCATACTAGGATACTCTCGCTCTAGTCCACAACCTCAACAATCATACAAACTCAACCCCTAAATTCTCACAAGCTCAACATACAACTTAAAGCCATAAACAACCTCACAAGATAATATCAACTCCTCAAGCCTTACAACATTTCACAATCCTCAAACACTCACCTAAGGTCCATAACCACTACTTGGTATTCACTCTAAGTTATGCTATAACCAACCTAGCATGATACTACTATTACTACTAAACATAACTAGATGGAGGAGAAACAATACTCACACGACGTCAAAAGACGGAAGTCGTTTAACGGATGTCGACTTGGACTCGTTAGGCCTTTATCGGGGCGCTTCCGAACCTAGCACCAAACTAAACAAATTTAGCATATAAGCTAAATTTGAACGGAATAATTAACATATATAAATCTAAGGAAACCCCACTTTTAAAACCCAAGTTAAAAACCGTGAATATATATTCCGGGCAATTTGTATAACATCATAACCCAAGGTAAAACTCGTTTTCAAAGTCAACATTAAAATCCCGTAATTACATCTTTGAGCCATAACCCACAATTAATCCAACAAGGGCATAATATGTAGTATATTATAAATTATAAGAATATCCCGGTATTTAAAAATCTAAGGTTAAAGACCGGGAAAATGTTTTCCGGGGCAATTTATGAAGTTCCATAAACATGGGATATATTCCCTAATTAAAACCTTGGGCAAAATCTGTAATTTCACATGCAGAGGGTAATTTTGCAATTATATAAAACTTGGGCCAAATCTGCAATTTTACAAAATAACAGGGGGCCCGATTTAATTTTGAAGAAGGGTTCATCTCTTCAGCCAAACGCGATGGACAGAGGGAGAAGGTGAGCGCGCAGGCGGCGGCGAGCAGTGTTGCGCAGGGCTCCGGCGGCGAGGAGCAACGCAGGGCAGCGGTTCCGGTGGTTTGCAGACGGTGCGAGGCAACACTAGGGCGGCTCCCATGGGCAAAGCTGTGGAAGGGCTTCCCGATTGAGCTCATCGACAAAGATAGGGCAGCATCGGCGAGGCTGGCTTCTTCGGCGGCAGACTCAGCCCGGTGTGGCTATTGAAGGCAGCGGTCAAGCCCTTCCGACGTCCTCCAGGGTTGACTGTTCCACGGTTCTCCGGAGGTGTCAGAAGGAGAGCAAACAGAGAAGGCGAGATTGAATGTTGTTTCTTGAGAGGCTGCACTGGAGGGTGGCAGGCGGCGGCTTTCCGGAGTCGTTCCTGGCAGCTGTAGATGAGGATCGACGAGGGCGAGGGTGGAGGGTTCGTTCTTCTCCGGTGGCTCGATGTGGAGGAGAAGAGAGTTGCAGAGGGTGGTTTGAGAGAGTGGTGAGTTGGGAGATAGGGGAGAGGGCAAATAGTGGGTGTCCTTGAGAAGTTGAGATGACGATTGAGTGAGGCAGTGGATCAGGTGAGGGTCGAGGGGTCGGGCTAGAGACTAGCAAGTGTAGGCTGCACGGGCAGGGGTAGAGCAAGGGTCATGTGCTGCAGAGGGAGTATCATCACCATGGGTAGAGAAGGGGGAAAGAGGGAAGAATAAAGAAAAGTAGAAAGAAAAGAAAATAAGAAAAGAAATAATATAACTCGATCAAAATGAGTCGGAACGGGACTCTCGAATTGGGAAAAATTCCCAATTTTTCCGACAAAATAAACGGATAGACGTACACGGAACCAAAAATAAGAAAATGCCTGGAACCTTCCCGCCCCTTTTCCGAAATTAAATAAATATACGGAAATTATTATGAGGAGCGAGTATATACTTAAACTTCACAAAAATATACTTTGCGACGTATAAATCGATCTCGTAACTAAATTATGAGATTTAAATAATAATAAAATACCGTTAACTTATTAATGTAACATATACCCGAAACATAAAATTTACGACTTAAAAATACTCGTCAAACATACTTGAGATATTAAAATATATCGATAACTGTCGGAAAAATAAATATCGAAATCGCACCCAATAAACAGGGCGTTACACCCTGCAGGTTAGAGATGTTGCGGAGTGATCCAGATGAAGTGGTAAGCCGGGATTCTCGTTTATTATAGGACGAGATCGGGGTTGTTGTTTTTGCTTGATGTCTTTTCGGTTTGTTGTTGAACTCGGCTGAGAGTCTTTCACTTGGCAATAGACAGAGGACTGGACCATACAATATGGGAGATGAAGCTTCGGGATTTAGGTGTGGTCAGACGCCGGGACGCTTTGGGTTCCAGCAGGCGGTGCAGAGTTCTGAGAGGGGACGATAGTGTCACAACTATGTAGGTGTTGGACACGTGCGGGCTGATTGTAAGAAGACACCGGTGACCTGATTTTTATGTGGCAAGCCCGGACATAGAGTTGTGTTTTGCCAACAAGGCAAGGCACCATCACAATAGGGTTTGTCACTTGCTAGCTTTGCAGGAGGCCGACAAAGGCCGCCTTAGTATCAGTCACAGGGGCAGCAACAGAGGGCCCCAGGTTACCCCGCTCCCCAGGGTTCTGCTCAGGGACAGGGAAGGGGTGGAGGACGTGGTGGTGATATCTCAAACACGAGGGGTGCTCCGGCCAGAGTCTACGAGATGAGGAGTGTAGTGGAGCCGGCAACTCCAGCGACCACATGTACCATTCTTATTAATGGTCTTCATGTTCGAGTGCTTTTTGATACGGGTGCTACGCACTCTTTTATATAAGGCATATGTGAATAGAATGACTTTAGCTACAGTAGAGGGAAACCCTTATTTATAGGGTTACCCGATGGAGGTAAGATTAGAGGTAATCGGGAGGCTCGTGATTGTTCTATCCGGTTAGAAGGTCACGTTTGGTGAGCTGATTTCTTCGCTATGTACTTAGTACATGAAGAGGTCATTTTAGGCATGGATTGAATGGATCGACATAAAGCGGTTCTGGACATTGGCAAAAGGACCGTGATAGTTACCACGGAGTCCGGGATAGTACATGAAGAGGTCATTTCTTGAGCATGAGATCTCGGAAAGACTGGTACAGTCATCAGCGCAGTCCGAGATGCGAGACTTATTAGACAGGTCTGTGATGCTTTTTGGTGCTATGCCATGAAGGATAGTTCAAGTCCGACACTAGAGGAGATTCCTGTAGCGAGTGAGTTTACCGATGTATTCGGAGAGCTACCAGGATTTCCATCACAGAGGAATGTGGAATTTGCATTGAGTTAGAGCGTGGGACGAGACCGATCTCGAAGGTGCCCTACCGCAAGGTGCCTATTGAGATGCTTGAGCTGAAGAAGCAGCTCGAGGAGTTAGCTAAGAAGGGCTTCATTTGTCCTAGTGTACCTCCTTGGGGTGCGGCCAACCAGTACTCTTCTTCAAGAAGAAAGACGAGTCTATGAGGTTAGGTATTGACTACCGAGAACTAAACAAGGTGACAATCAAGAATAAGTATCCATTACTGTTCGCCACTTAGCGTGCGTGCAAATAAGTCTTAAATTTATAAAACTAGAATCAAGCAAGCGAACCCGCAGTGTACGGATCGACGTAGTTAAGCAAGAATTCCAGAGTATCGAACACAGGGGTTTGGGGGGTTAAATCCAGTTATAGATCGTCAAGCAAGTAAATGTATGAGCTTTGCAAATATTGGGAAAACAGCAACCCTAAAGATCCAGGTATCTAATTGTGGCAATCGATTCAAGATATACTAAAGAACTAAGGACAGAGTTAAGAGTTGCAAAGGTATACTAAGGTAAAGCAATGTACGGTGAAGTTCCAAGACTTTATATGACTTATCTAGAAATACTCTCTATAAAGGTTGTTGAGGCTTCAGTATAGAAAGGATCTAAAGACAAGAATTAATATCAAATACCCAGACTTGTAACCCAAGGATCAAGACTAACTAAACCGATTAAGGTTGTGACACTCGAAATCGAAGTAGAGGTTGTTGAGGCTTCACTACTACCTAGAAAAGGCAAGCCAAGACTAAGTTAAAGCAAATCTTTAACTTTGGATTAAAGTAAAAGCAAGGTTCGTAAATCAACATAAATTACGGGTGGATCTTGAGTTCCACGGCCGTGGAACCTCAAGAACAGGCCGTGATTCTGGCTCGTCGGCGAAATCTCTCTAACTCTCAGGGTCCAGTCTGTTTATGATCGATCTATCATCATCTAAGCCACAACTATCAACCCTTCACCTTAGAATTGCTAAAGGGTTTTAGCCAACAACAGTCATTATGATATCAAATTCAAGATTAAGAAGAATGAAAGATGAAAACCTTCGAAAACCTTCAATAAACTTCAAATCAATCTCAAATCCACAAACAAAGGTAATGATGTATATCAGATTTGGAATAACACAAACAAATCACAATCCTTGATAAGAACGAAGATCGGAATGTCAATCCGTCTTCTAATCAAACCTAATGACAAAGCGCAACTTCCAAATCTTCAAGCTTTTGCAAATCTCCGTTGCAAAATGGCATTCTCCGCACGTCCAACTGAAACCCTAGGCACGTGCTAGCAGGCGTAAGCGAAGGTCCCGAAATCTCCCTCCTTCAGTCCTTTTATAGGGGAAGATAGAATAAGTGTCCGGCCCATGTGTGTAGACAATGTGTCTATATTTTATTCGTCAAAAGATTGCCTAAATCACGGTTATATGGAATTCCACGCCCGTGGTTTAGAGCGTGGAATTGGATTACGGTTCTTCACAACTTCCACGACCGTACTTTATACCGTGTAACTCTCTGGAATGCTCCACGCTCATGTTGTCAAGTTCCACGGCCGTGGTTTAGAGCGTGGACTTCATTACAGCCGTATTTTAGAGCGTGGAAGCATGGTTGCTCGTAATTCCCTTTGTTTTGTGCCATTCTTCATCCTAGCATCTTCCTTAGCTTCTTTGTGGTGTCCTCAATCCTTGGATATGCTCAATCCATCTCCATCCTCTCATAATTCGTTCGGTTTTAGCTCTTATTCGCCTACAATCAACACAAAGCTTATGTAGACCTCTATATCGACAATATAGACAAACTAGCTCACAATTGCTTCAATGCTTTATCAATGAACACTATAATGGATGACATACATCTAGAAAACGTGCCTAAAATATCACAATATTTCATGCTAACAAAATACCCCATACTTGCCACTTGCTTGTCCCCAAGCAAGGTCTTTCAAAGGCTTTAAAACTTAAGTTAGGATGAAATATGGATGCACTCTCAAAGCAAAACGTATTTTAAGTAAATGTGCTTCTAGTCGATAGATCATTCTCAAACCTTGCTTCATTCGTTCATAAGACTCTCATATACATAATCAAAGAATAAAGAGGAAAGAAAACTCATGAATTGATCAAACTTCCATGTAAACATCATAACCTTCAAACATTATCAAAATCAATCATAAGAAACTTCAATTTAGATGACCAAGTCATATATCATTCTCTTGATCTTAAGGGCTTTCAAGTAAGGTCTAGAATGCGGAAAAGGAGAGGAAGTTATAAGGAGTGTGGTGCATGAATCCGGGAAACTGGATAACTAACTCTTTTCTTTTTCTGTTGCGGTTTTGCAACACTTTCAACTTAGAGCTTTGCTCTCTTCTCTTGCACATAATTTTTCGACTTTACTTTTGTAGTTATGGACAGAGGTGCACAAAAACCGAAGCCTAGGAGATTGGCGGTTCTCAATTTTGCGAGATGCCTCAAACCCTTGATGCACATACCATAATCCGCTAGGAATATCGCTCAATCCGACTTTGGCAAGACACAAACACCCGGCTATGTGAATGGTGCCGAGTTACTCATCGTCATGATTGACTTCCCCAAACCTATAAGTTCTTTCTATTCTTTGAATGCAAAAATTTTGCTTTCATGGCCCTCCCACATCAAACATGGCAAATATCAACTCCTCCACATTCCCGGATAGGTAAAGGAGACCATTATTTCATTGAGGAGCTAAATGATCAAAGAGAGAAGAAAGAAAATCGAATTGCCTTAATCATTTTAACAAGAAGTATAAGAACTTATCATGTGATTTCAACCTTGATTTCTCAATATGATTTAGGTAACATTCTTCACATTATGAAACTTGCAAAAGAGGAATAACTAACTCATTCAATTTCTGTTCAATTTACTATTTGTTTAAGCATGCGATTGTCATCAAAACTCAATTCACAAGTAGTGATTATCATAGAAATCATCTCAATTCTTAGAAGCACAAAATTTTCAAAATTTTTCAATTTTTATGGGTTTTTCAAGAGCTTTTTCATGCAATGCGATAATGAAACGTGTAACAATAGAATGAAACATGCAAAGTGTTCTCAATCAAAGCAAGCAAAGTGAGTAGAGTTATTACAAACGAATAGTCACACCCCACCCCATACTTGAGACAAACATTGTCCCTAATGTTCAAAAAGAAAATAAAGAAAAGAAAGAAAGAAAAAGAACTCACAAGACGGTGGTGGAGTGGCTAAAGCGGTAGATCATCATCATCACTGGGGTGCCGGTGGTGGTGGAAACGGGAAGAAGCCGGGATCATAGTTCCGCCCAAACTGCTGGCGGTAAATATCTCTCATCATGCGGTCATGCGCGTCGGCTCGTGCATCCCTAGCATCTGCACGGATCTCCAAGGCTCCGACCCTACTGGAAAGATCGGTGGCCCACTCCGGCAGCTGCTCATACCATCCCGGCGGCTGGCTATACCATGCTGGTGCGTATGACGGTGTTGGTGCAGGTGGTGGCTGGGCATGCCAAGCTGGTGGAGCTCCCATCCACTCCGGTTGAGTGTTGTACCACTGAGGAGGGGTCGCCATCCATGTCGGCCTCTCACTCACGCTGGCGCGGCGAGAGGAAGAACCAGAAGCTCTAGCGGGGCGGGGAGAGTGTCATCATCCCCTCTCATCTCCTCCTCATCTATAACCGGTGGCTCAGGGGGAACGTAAGGAGGGGCTACTAGTCTGTTCGTATGCATGGCAGCGAACGTCTCCTTCCAGTTATGGCGTCCGGCCATAATGGAATACTCGGGGATCCATGCTACTCCTCTACCTCCTCTATCCTCCTAAGGCATGGCAGATGTAGGTGGACCTCTATGTCTAGGAAAGATAATGCCTCTAGTCATGAGGCTCTAAAGTCCTAGAGGTCTAGCAGCTATCCTAATGCATGCAGAAAAGTCGATCCCCAGCTGCCTAGCAATGTGGGTGACCATCCCACCATATCCTATATTGCCAGCCCTCTTGTTCTTTAGCTTACTCATAGTAGAAGCTAAGAGGGTGGCACAGTCAGCCTGCCTGACGTGCCACATGCAATACAACAAATAAAGCTCATCCGTCTTGATCTTTTGAGGTGTCTCCGTCCTAGGGAAGAGACACTCAGAAAGCACTCGGTGGGCAATCTTCAAGGATAAGTGATAAATCAACTTAGCCTTGGTATCAGCTGGTTGCCAGTGGTCCTCGCTGGCATATACCATGGCGATTTGCTCCCAAAAGTCTTTGGCGTATACGCCACTAGGGAATCGACCATTGAAGGTCTCATGGAACCCAAAAAAGGTTCCAAACTCAGCAATCGAGAACTCGTAGTTCTCCTCCATCAGCCTAAATGACACTGTACGGTCTACATGACTATGCTCGAAGGTGATCACAAACTCCCTAGTGATCTCCTCATATGCATCTTCCCGAATAGTGGAGAAGACGATCAACCCAGCTCTATCTAATAACCAAGTAATGTCGTTAACCACATTTAGTGGCTCTAACTCCTCAAGCAACAAATACCTAGGTCCTATGACCGCTCGCTTCTCGATCCTTTCTAAGGCATCGAGGTAATCCTTGTGGATTCTAGGAATTCTAGGTGGTGGGGGTGATGGCGGTTCACTAGGAGGTGCCTGAGAAGAGGAGGGACCATCACCCTTCCTTTTCTTGTTCCTATTCGACATTCTTCTAACAAAATCCATCACTATTCAAAACCACGGTCTGTTCTTCAGAAACCACGGCCGTGGAATGTCCAGAGACCGTGATTCGGTTTGAAATTTCTCAAAACTCAGCAAATTGACACCAAATTCAACAACAAGCAGCCCTAGACTAATTCCAATCCAATTTCAATCAGTTCTCCTAAAATTTCTTGCAAAAACTGAGGCAAATCGACAAAGTGAGAGAAGAGATAAAAACCTAGGTTTTCGGATTTTAAAATCCAAATTCTATCTTCTCCGGTGATTTGCCGCTCGAATCGTTGTTTGGATCTTGTAGGTGATTGGATTTGCTTCAGTTTTGGTCAAAGAATCGTTAGAAACGGTTAACGAACGAGAATTTGGGAGAGGGTGGAAGGCAATCGGCGATTTGGGGCGTGGTTTTGGGTGGTGTTGGTTGTGTTTGTGAAGAAACGTGGCTTTTATAGTGGCCGTAAATTTTTTTGAAAATTACGGTCACTCGGGGGTTTCCACGGCCGTGGAAATATACGGAACCGTGGTTTTGGTGATTTTTCTCAGGCTTTTACAAATTACGGTCACTATAGCTGTCACGGCCGTGGTTTTGGCCGTGGAACTCTCTGTAATGTGTCAAAGTCCAAGTTTCGTCAATTTTCTTCAAACATTTCCTTCTCTCTTTCTCTTCGACTAATCCTACATCCAAAAACACGAACATACCGGAAGGTATCGAAGGTAAAACAAAACAAGAACGTCTAAACTATTCTAGTCTATGAATCAAAAACAAAAACGTAAGTGCAATACCTTGGGTTACCTCCCAAGAAGCGCTTGTTTAAGGTCCGTAGCTAGACCATATTCGCACTTATTCAAGTGCGGTGGGCGCGAACTCTTCAGCTTGGAGTTCCGGTGTATACTTCTTGAGTCGTTGACCGTTCACCTTAAAACTTCCGCCCTTTTCACCTCATACTTCAACTGCACCATGGGAAAAACACATTTGATTAGATAAGGTCCAGTCCAACGAGATTTAAGCTTACCTGGAAAGAGACGAAGCCTTGAATTAAAGAGGCGAACTTGATCTCCTTCTTTGAGGTCCTTTGGGATGATATGCTTATCATGCCAACGTTTCGCTCTTTCTTTATAGATCTTGGCGTTTTCGTAGGCGTTCAAGCGAAGTTCTTCAAGCTCATTGAGGTCCAAGAGAGGCTTCTCTCCTGCTTCCTTCATGCTGAAGTTCAACCACTTTATTTCCCAATACGCCTTATGCTCCAATTCTACCGGCAAGTGACAAGACTTCCCATACACAAGGTTGTATGGTGTTGTTCCGATGGGAGTCTTATATGCAGTCCGGTATGCCCATAATGCGTCATCTAGCTTCAAAGACCAATCCTTCCTTGTCCTTGAAACCGTCTTCTCTAGGATCCCTTTAATTTCCCGGTTTGAGATCTCCATTTGTCCACTAGTTTGTGGATGATAAGGGGTGGCAATCTTGTGAGTCACCCCATACTTAGCTAAAAGAGCTTCGAAGCGTCGGGCAATGAAGTGAGAACCTCCATCACTAATCATAGTCCGTAGTGTCCCAAATCGTGGGAAGATGGTCTTGTTAAAGAACTTAACCACTACCATGGCATCATTGGTGGGAGAGGCAATTGCTTCAACCCATCTCGAAACATAATCCACCGCTAAAAGTATGTATTGGTTTCCACAAGATGATGGGAAAGGTCCCATGAAGTCTACTCCCCAAACGTCAAAGATCTCCACCTCTTGAATGTTATTAAGAGGCATCTCGCTCCTCCTAGATATATTCACTGTTCTTTGACAAGCATCGCCGTGGGAAACAAAGGTTTGCACATCTTTAAACAAAGTAGGCCAAAAGAATCCAGATTGCAATACCTTAGCGCTAGTCTTGTTCGAACTAGCGTGTCCTCCACAAGGTAGTGAATGACAATGACAGATGACACTTTGCATCTCATCTTCCGGTACACATCGCCGAATGATGCCATCCGGACCTCTCTTAAAGAGGAGAGGTTCGTTCCAAAAGTATTCCTGAACATCCTTAAAGAACTGCTTTCTTTGTGCATAGGATAATCCGGGTGGTAATTCCTGGCAAACCAAATAGTTAACAAAATCAGCAAACCATGGTTCGTTACCTTTGGTGATCACGTCGATGCACTCCTCTATGATGTGTAAATGCTCGTCCGGAAAGGAGTCATCTATAGGTAGATGGTCGTCTTCTAGATGTGGTAGACGACTCAAATGATCCGCAACAGAATTTTCCGAACCCTTCTTGTCACGGATCTCTAGATTGAATTCTTGTAGGAGAAGAATCCATCTAATCAGCCTTGGTTTCGCATCTTTCTTCGCAAGCAAATACCGGATCGCAGCATGATCCGTGTACACAATCACCTTAGCACCTACAAGATAAGAGCGAAACTTTTCAAATGCATATACAATTGTTAAAAATTCCTTTTCGGTAGTGGCGTAGTTGAGTTGCGCTTCATCTAGCGTCTTGCTAGCGTAGTAAATGGCATGGGTTTGTCCTTCCTTTCTTTGCCCAAGCACAGCCCCTATGGCTACGTCACTTGCGTCACACATAACCTCAAAGGGAAGATTCCAATCCGGAGGTTGGATAATCGGGGTTGAGATTAGAGCTTCCCGAATCATATTAAACGCATCTAAGCATTCCTGCGAGAAATCAAAAACTGCATCCTTCATTAATAAATTAGTGAGCGGTTTTGATATCTTGGAAAAATCCTTTATGAAACGCCTATAGAATCCAGCATGTCCTAGAAAACTTCTTATCCCTTTCACCGAAGTTGGGGGAGGAAGCTTTTCTATTGTCTCTATCTTAGCTTTATCCACCTCAATCCCTCTACTAGAGACTAAGTGTCCTAATACAATGCCTTCTTTCACCATAAATTGACACTTCTCCCAATTAAAAACTAGGTTGGTGTCTTCACACCTTTGTAAAACAAGAGCAAGGTTAGAAAGACAATTATCAAAAGAGGAGCCATAAACGGAGAAATCATCCATAAAGACCTCCATGATCTCCTCTATGTACTCCGAAAAGATAGCCATCATGCATCTTTGAAAGGTGGCTGGGGCGTTGCAAAGCCCAAATGGCATCCTCCTATACGCAAACGTTCCCCACGGACACGTGAATGTGGTCTTCTCTTGATCGTCCGGATGTATCGAGATCTGAAAGAAACCACTATAACCGTCAAGATAGCAAAAGTGTGAGTGTTGTGCTAACCTCTCAAGCATTTGATCGATGAAGGGTAGTGAGAAGTGATCCTTCCTCGTTGCGTTGTTTAGCTTCCGGTAATCTATGCACATCCTCCATCCGGTTACGGTTCGTGTGAGAATGAGTTCATTGTTTTTATTGGTGATGACCGTCATTCATCCCTTCTTTGGAACCACCTTTACGGGACTCACCCACTTGCTAACGGAGATAGGGTAGATGATACCTGCATCAAGTAGTTTAAGAATTTCTTTCTTGACAACCTCCTTCATGGTCGGATTTAACCGCCTTTGAGGTTGTCGTGAAGTTCTAAAGTCTTCTTCCATTAGGATCTTATGCATGCATAGTGAAGGTTTGATTCCTACTAGATCCTCTATAGTGTACCCTAAGATTTTCCTATGTTTCTTAAGAACAACCATGAGCTTACTATGTTCATCAATACTCAAATCGGAACTAACAATTACCGGAAAGGTAGAATTAGGTCCTAGAAATGCGTACCTTAGATGTGTAGGAAGTGGCTTCAATTCCATCACTATAGGAGTCTCTAATGTCTCTTGAGGAGTATCCGATGCTTCCTTAGAAGTGTCTAAGGATGTAGAAGGTGCTGGAGAAGAGTCAAGAGAAGTGGTGGAGAAGATACAATCTCCTTCAGATTCACCCAAAATTACGGCTACTCTGTTCCCTCCACGGCCGTGGTTTTGGGCGTGGAAGTCAATTACGGGACCTCTGTTTGTTCCACAGCCGTGGTTTTGGCCGTGTAACTTACTGGAGTCCCCTGAATAGCTGATTACGGTCATGTTGGTAGATTCCACGGTCGTGGAATAGCACGACTGGCCGTGATTTCTGACGTTTTCTGACCCATCGTAGAGTTTCTCATATTCTTCTTCACACACTTCTTTTTGCTTTTCTAAAGCTTCTACTTCCTCATTACATTCCTCTTCTTCCCCTACATCCATAATGCTCATAGAAATAACTTTTTGCAAGGGATCTTTGAAGAGAATCGAACTTACCTCCTCTCTAGATAGCTCTTCGTCGTGGATGTTGAATATATCCTCATCGAAAACTAGCTCTTTCACCAAAGTAGAGAGAACGAACTCTACCTTTTCTTCTCCTATGTCGAAGGCGAGTCTAGCATTCTTGCAATCAACTATGCAACCGGATGTTGCAAGAAACGGTCTTCCGAGTATGATCGGGACCGGACTATCTGTAGGAATGTCAAGCACAACAAAATCTATAGGAATATAGAACTTACCAAGCTTGACCGGGACTTCTTCAACTATACCGACGGGACGAGTTATAGATCGATCCGCCATGTACAACGTCATCTTCACCGGTTTAGGTTCGCCTAAACCGATCTTCCTGCATAAGACAAGCGGAATGATGCTCACGCGCTCCTAAATCACATAATGCATCATATGTGATATCTCCCACTCCTATGGGAATACAAAATGACCCCGGATCCTTCAGCTTTGGGGGCATCTTCTCTTTCATTGTCTTGATGAGATCCGATGAATCCGAACTCATCTTGACCTCTCCAAAATCCTCTAATTTTCTTTTGTTAGAGAGGATCTCCTTTAGAAACTTTCCATAAACTGACATACCTACAATTGTGTCCATGAAAGGTATATTAATATGTAGTTTGCTCATGAGTTCAATAAACTTACCGAATTACTTGTCTAGATGCCTCTTGCTCTAGATTGCGGGAATGGTAGGGGAGGTTTGAAAGCTGGAGGAGGAACATAGACATCTTCCTTCTCTTTCCCCTTTTCTTTCTCCTTTTCGGCGGGGACTTCTATAAACTTAGGTTGCGGGTCGATGGTTGTTGCTCCGCTCCTAGTGGTGATTGCCATCACTCTTCCCTTTGGGTTATCCTCCGTCTTTCCTGGAAGTTTTCCTTGATTCCTAGGAACTTCTTCAGCTTGACTAAACATTTGGTTTTCTAAAACCTTTTGGGCTTTATCAACCTTAGTAATATGATCATCGACCTTGATGATGCGAGTCTCCAATCCTTGAAGCTTTCCCAAGATTGTTTCCAACATGGGATCGGATTTCTCTTTCCCCGAAGTTCTTCCGCTATTAGATGCTTGTTCCTGGCTTTTCAAGGGAATGGAAGAAGAGAAGGTAGAGTTAGTGAATTTCCTGAATTGGGATAAGAATTACCGGAATTGTGCTGTTGGTTGGACCGCCAATTGTTGTTGTTTGAACCCCTATTGTTGTTCCAGCCGTTATTCCGGTTTTTGTTGTTGTTGTTCCAATTGTTCCGGTTGTTGCAATTTGTATTCTCATTCCCATTGTGGTTATTGTTGTTTCCCAAA
The DNA here is from genome assembly GCA_033239045.1 of Fagopyrum esculentum. Taxonomy (NCBI): domain Eukaryota; kingdom Viridiplantae; phylum Streptophyta; class Magnoliopsida; order Caryophyllales; family Polygonaceae; genus Fagopyrum; species Fagopyrum esculentum. The sequence goes on from BSUD01000002.1 coordinate 119,517,947, forward strand.
TAACCCACATCTTGTCCCTTTTGCTTTGGGAAATTTGTTTTAATGGCTTCCTTCAACTCTTTAATCTCGGTATTGAGAGAAAAGATTTGAGTTTGAGCGGCTTGTGATAATTTTGCTCCTTGCTCCACTTGATTTGCTTCTACTTTCCGGTGAGAATACTTTTCTATGACTCGGGCTTGCTTCTCAATGAAGTCCCAAGCGTCATCTTCCCTCATGTCCATGAATGTACCACGTGAAAGGGATTGGAGCTTGAATTGTGTTTCCACATCCAACCCCTTATAGTATATCTCCAATAAACCCAACTTTGAAATGCCATGGTGTGGGCAATCTAATAATAAGTCCTGAAATCTTTCCCAAGATTGAAACAAACTTTCATTAGATCTCATAGAAAACGCATTAATCTTACCTCTCAACTCCGCCGTCTTGGATGGCGGAAAGAATTTGGTGAGGAATTCCGCGGAAAGATCCTCCCATGTGTTAAGTCTCCCATTTGGAAGAGCTTGATACCAAGATAAAGCTTTCCCTTTCAAAGAGAAGAAGAATGGCTTGATCTTGTAGTTGTTGGTGGTTGCATTCTTTGGCTTCATTGTCTCCATCATGACCTCAAAATTTTGTAAATGTTGACGTGGAGATTCAGCACTCGTTCCTCCAAACTGATTTTGGCAAACGATGGTGATAACTTGTGGGTTGAAGCTAAACCCTTGCATATCATCAGCATCAAAGTTCACACCTAGGCGGCGTGGTTGCTGAATGGGATCCATCCTTTGGCCAAGAGTCCTTGGCTCTCCATCTACATGAGCAGCTCTCGCATTCCCAGCTGGAGCACGACGATTGGCGGCTGCCCGTGGAGAAAATGGGTTCACATTGATCGTCGGATCAATGTCTTCTAGTGGTGGCATGGAAGAGTCGCTATCCTCATCGGATGAATGGGCTCTAATCGATCTTGATGACTTCCTGCTCTTCTTCTTCTTAAGATCGCTTAATTCCACACTTATTTGAAATATCATATCCGTGAGATCGTCAACTTTCGATTGATGATGCTCCGATTCCTCCTTGCGAGTCCTCTCGCTCCATCTAAGTTGAGCTTGGGATTCCGCTAATTCATTTTGGTAATCTCGTTCTTTTTCTTCAGCCATCTTTCTTTCCTTGAGCTTCTTCCTCAAAGTCTTCTCAAGTTCTTGATCAAGAGGTAAAAGGTCTGTGTTGTTCCTAGACCTGCACATAAACCTAAAGTAACCTGCAAATATCACTCACAAGAGATATCGAATAACAAGAGCTAAGCTCCCAAGCTTGACAACCGGAAACCGAATTCGGCCTAGACCAAATCCTCGGCAACGGCACCAAAAACTTGTTCGCCACTTAGCGTGCGTGCAAATAAGTCTTAAATTTATAAAACTAGAATCAAGCAAGCGAACCCGCAGTGTACGGATCAACGTAGTTAAGCAAGAATTCCAGAGTATCGAACACAGGGATTTGGGGGGTTAAATCCATTTATAGATCATCAAGCAAGTAAATGTATGAGCTTTGCAAATATTGGGAAAACAGCAACCCTAAAGATCCAGGTATCTAATTGTGGAAATCGATTCAAGATATACTAAAGAACTAAGGACAGAGTTAAGAGTTGCAAAGGTATACTAAGGTAAAGCAATGTACGGTGAAGTTCCAAGACTTTATATGACTTATCTAGAAATACTCTCTATAAAGGTTGTTGAGGCTTCAGTATAGAAAGGATCTAAAGACAAGAATTAATATCAAATACCCAGACTTGTAACCCAAGGATCAAGACAAACTAAACCGATTAAGGTTGTGACACTCGAAATCGATGTAGAGGTTGTTGAGGCTTCACTACTACCTAGAAAAGGCAAGCCAAGACTAAGTTAAAGCAAATCTTTAACTTTGGATTAAAGTAAAAGAAAGGTTCGTAAATCAACACAAATTACGGGTGGATCTTGAGTTCCACAGCCGTGGAACCTCAAGAACAGGCCGTGATTCTGGCTCGTCGGCGAAATCTCTCTAACTCTCAGGGTCCAATTTGTTTACGATCGATCTATCATCATCTAAGCCACAACTATCAACCCTTCACCTTAGAAATGCTAAAGGGTTTTAGCCAACAACAGTCATTATGATATCAAATTCAAGATTAAGAAGAATGAAAGATGAAAACCTTTGAAAACCTTCAATAAACTTCAAATCAATCTCAAATCCACAAACAAAGGTAATGATGTATATCAGATTTGGAATAACACAAACAAATCACAATCCTTGATAAGAACGAAGATCGGGATGTCAATCCGTCTTCTAATCAAACCTAAGGACAAAGCGCAACTTCCAAATCTTCAAGCCTTTGCAAATCTCCGTTGTAAAATGGAAATCTCCGCACGTCCAACTGAAACCCTAGGCACGTGCTAGCAGGCGTAAGCGAAGGTCCCGAAATCTCCCTCCTTCAGTCCTTTTATAGGGGAAGATAGAATAAGTGTCTGTCCCATGTGTGTAGACAATGTGTCTATATTTTATTCGTCAAAAGATTGCCTAAATCACGGTTATATGGAATTCCACGCCCGTGGTGTAGAGCGTGGAATTGGATTATGGTTCTTCACAACTTCCACGACCGTACTTTATACCGTGTAACTCTCTGGAATGCTCCACGCTCATGTTGCCAAGTTCCACGGCCGTGGTTTAGAGCGTGGACTTCATTACGGCAGTATTTTAGAGCGTGGAAGCATAGGTTGCTCGTAATTCCCTTTGTTTTGTGCCATTCTTCATCCTAGCATCTTCCTTAGCTTCTTTGTGGTGTCCTCAATCCTTGGATTTTCTCAATCCATCTCCATCCTCTCATAATTCGTTCGGTTTTAGCTCTTATTCGCGTACAATCAACACAAAGCTTATGTAGACCTCTATATCGACAATATAGACAAACTAGCTCATAATTGCTTCAATGCTTTATCAATGAACACTATAATGGGTGAAATACATCTAGAAAACGTGCCTAAAATATCACAATATTTCATGCTAACAATTACCCCATATCGACGATCTTTTGGATCAGTTGCATGGAGCTTCTGTGTTTTCATGGATCGTTCTCAGATCAAGATATCACCAGCTGAGACTGAGAGAGCTGGATGTAGCCAAGACGACATTTTGGACCAGGTATGACCACTACAAGTTTGTAGTGATGCCATTCGGGCTTACGAATGCGCCCACCATTTTCATGGAATTGATGAACAACATATTCATCGACTTCCTAGACCAGTTCGTAGTGGTCTTCATCGACGATATTCTGGTGTACTCTCGAAGTTGAGAGAAGCATGCAAGGAACTTTAGGATTGTACTCCAAATCCTGCAGAATAGGGAGTTTTACGCTAAGCTCTCCAAGTGTGGGTTTTAGATGCCTGAGGTGGTCTTCCTAGGTCACATAGTTTCCGCCGAAGGGATCAACGTTGATCCGGCAAAGATTGAGTCCGTTGCATCCTGGACGCATCCTGGGAACGTTAAGGAGGTACGCAACTTCCTAGGGTTGGTGGGATACTACCGCAAAAATGTAGAGGGATTTTTGGTTATCGTCCGACCACTTACTTCCTTGTTGAGGAAGTCTACCAGGTTCGTGTGGTCCGACCCGTGTCAGCATAGTTTTGAGGAGTTGAAGAGGAGGTTGACTTCTGCTCCTATCCTAGCCCAGTCAGAGGGCATTGATGATTTTGTGGTTTACAACAATGCATCCAAGATAGGATTGCGTATGAGGAGAATTACCCCACCCACGACCTGGAGCTAACTATTGTGGTTCGTGCTTTGAAGATTTGGAGGCATTATCTATACGGATGTATGTGTAAGATTTTCACAAACCATAAGAGTTTGAAGTACATATTCAGTCAGCGGGAGTTGAATAACCGCTAGTGGAAATGGTTAGAGGTGATCAAGGATTTTGATATGGAGATTATATACCATCCGGGGAAGGCGAATGTGGCCGCCGACACCCTTAGTAGGAAGACTCCTCGGGAGATGGTGATAGTTCGACTAACGGCTCAACCTCAGTTACAATGAGAGTTGATGTGGCTAGAGGTGGATATCCATTTTCCGGATGCAGACAACCACCTATCCACTTTAGAGATGGTACCTGACCTGTTAGGAGAGATCCGACAAAGGTAGGAGAGTTGCCCGACTTTAGCATGGATTCGAGACAGGATGTCTCGAGGTGACGCACCATAGTTTTCCGTCGGTGTTGATGGATTTTTTAGATGACAGGAGCACATATGTGTGTCGTCAACCGACAACTGAGACAAGGGATCTTACAGGAAGGTTACGCGACACCTTACTCAGTACATCCCAGTACGAGTAAGATGTACCAGGACATCAGACGTTCCTTTTGGTGGGGCGGGCTGAAACCAGATGTGGTGAGATATGTAGCTCGGTGTGCGACGTGTCAGTAGATCAAGATTGAGCATCACTAGATGAAGAACCTTTAGGTGAATATAAAGGATAAAACATACTCTAGAAGGGGGGTTGAATAGAGTATGGAAACGTTTCGCAAAAACATATCTCAAGGCTTTGAAACTGATTTCAAAGGCCTTGATGTCGATCTGAGCTCTTTTAACACACTTTGATTGCAAGGGCTTTGAAACTGATTTCAAGGGCCTTGACTTTGTAAACATGCAAAACAAAGTTAGTCAGAATAAAGCAGATATGGTGCGGAATTGAAAAGATATACACAAGGATATGTTTACGAAGTTCGGCTCTAAATAGCCTACTCTCCATCCCAGGGTATAGCCGTAGGATCTAACTATCTATTATCAGCTTCAAAGAGTCCTAGATACAAACTAGAAGAAATCCCCTTCTTCTTTCACTGTAGCCAACGCTACGATCTAGCTCCAACTCTTCACCTTGCTATAATAGCCTAGTTACTTCGCAGAGTAACACACACTCTAGTATAACACTTTTTAGATATTCCAATGGAGCTCTCGAGTTTTATGTCTCTCTAGGGGATAAAGCTTTTCGTAAAAAAGAGAAAGAAAAACTTGTTTGATCGAATGAAGATGCTTTGGATCGCTTGAAGACTTTGAATGTTTCCGTGTAAGCTTGTGTTTCTTGTTCTTCAACCGACATCTTCATTTATAGTCTTCGATGGAGAGGTCTTCTAGCCGTTTGGGAAGATGACCGTTGAAGATGATTCTTCTTCTCCATGAAAGCCACTTCTTGGTTGAGATGAGTTAGACGTTATAGATCTTCTATCGTCTTCATCTCCTTAAGCACGTTAATCTCCCTTGTCTGTAATCTTCTCATACTTGTTTGTGAAGATATCCAAAATCCGTTGAGAGAGGATCTTTGCACTTATGGTTGAGGATCTTTGCGAGATCCTGTTTTGAATCAAATCTATTTGGTCGGTTGAGATCTTCATTGAGCGTATCTTCTTGGTTAGCATATCTCCTTAGAAGATCTTCTTTGATGCTTGGTAGATTTAGTTTGTTGAATTTTGAATTCCTTCCACCCTCTTGTGTTGTTCCGATTTCAAGGCGTTTGCTTCTGATCCCTTGAAATGGTTGTCAAGGCCTCTTTCTTGAAATTCTCTAAACTCTTCGGTTGTCCCTTGTATCCGATTTCAAGGCCTCCGAAGGTCCCTTGAAATGCGTTTCAAGACCTGCACACATTCTAGACGTAACACCCAAAACAAACCAAGCAACTAGACATATAATCAATAAATTGTAAATATTAAAAACCACTTCATTTAAGTTTAAGTCTTTCATCATCACCTATACAAATATATAATCAAGGTGGAGTTTTTACCGGCTAAGTGGAGAGCTAGACCCACTTCCATAACCCTAGTGGAAGTGGGAAGATATATCTATGGATTTCGTTACCGGTTTGAGACCGAGCCGGAGTTTTGACGCCATTTGGGTCATAGTGGATCGACGGATGAAGACCGCACGTTTCTTTCCTATCAAAGAGACGTGGCCGGTAAGTCGTTAGCAAAGGAGTTCACTAGACAAATAGTGAGACTCCATGGAGTAGCTAGGACCATAGTCTCTGAAAAGGACAGACGATTCACTTCAAGGTTTTGGTAGCAGGTGCCTGCCGCCCTAGGTACAAGTCTATAGTTCACAGCCGCCTAACATCCTCAAACAGATGGTCAGTCTGAGAGGACCATACAGACGTTGGAGGATATGTTGAGATCCTCCGTGCTAGACTGAGGGCATGTGTGTCCAAATCACCTCCCTTTACTTGAGTTTTCGTACAACAATAGTTGGCACGCATCGATCGAGATGGCTCCTTATGAGGCGTTATACGGACAGAGATGCCGTACCCTGCTATGCTGGAATGAGCCACGTAGTGCTAGGGGAATAGAACCCGAGCAAGTACAAGATGATATGGCCTGAGTGGTGATGATCCGAGAGCGGATGTTGGTAGCACAAAGCCGCCAGAAGTCCTACAGTGATAAGAGGCGCAGACATCTGGAGTTTAGAGTGGGGGATCAGGTATAGTTGAGGGTATCCTCGACATGAGGTGTCAGGCGTTTTGGCGTCAAGGGGAAGCTGAGTCCCAAATATGTCGGACCCTTTGAGATCCTTGAGCGAGTTGGAGAGGCAACATACAAACTTGCTTTGCCATCGAGAGTAGAGGGTGTTCATCCGGTCTTCACTGTGTCTCAGTTACGGAGTACGTATCAGACCCAAAACACATTGTCAACCATTATGATCTAGTGGTTGAGCCGGACCAATACTTTCGTAGAGCACCCAGTAACTATCCTAGAGCATAGTACGAGACACTTGCGATCGAAGGACATACCGATGATGAGAGTTCAGTGGTCGATTCAAGGAGTTGATGAGCTTACCTGAGAGACACAAGATAACATCCAAAGGAACTATCCAGAGTTATATGTTGAGCAATATGTACCGATAGCATCGACGGGTGAGTTCCTGTTTCCTTCTCGTTGAGTTTGTGTGCATATGTGTCATAACTTGATTTATTGGCCCATTGAGGGAATATGAGTTGTGATCGGTGGTTTGCTATGTTAGTTTGAGTTGGTCTTATGTGGTTTTCTTCAAGTTTCGGGACGAAACTTCTTTTTAGGGGGATCTTGTAACATTCGGGTTTTTCACGTCACCACCCCCACGGTAACGATGGCCCACGGTCGCAAGGCGTGGTCTAGCCGCGGGTGCGGCTGACCCCAAATCGCGTACGATCTATTTTATCTTCTTTCATTTATTAGAAGAGTCGATCTTCTAATCTTGGGCCGTCTTTCCTCTATCTTTTAACCTTTTTTATACCTTCCTTTCTTCCTCTACCCGTACCTCTTTATATTCACGTTTTCTCCTTTGATTCCTTCTTCTTACTTCCTTGTCTTCTTCAACCTTGAGTCAAGCTGCAGCCTTTTCCTTGTGAACCCCTACAAAAATCTTATAAGTTCTTCATCCCTTTTGTTCCTCTTCCGTTCCTGAGTCTCTTTTCTGCATCTTTCTTCTTCATTCTTCTTATTTACACGAATCAAAATCGAGCCTTGATTCTTGTATGGCCTTCGTTAGTTGTTGCGTATGTGTTTCAAGCTCCTTTGGTTGAGTGTTGTCATATGAGGAATCTTAAGTCGGCCTTGATAGCGTTCTGCAGTAGAAGAAAGCTTCAACGTTTGTCTCTGGAAGTTCACCGCCCCCGCGGCTGAACTTACCCACACTTGTGGCTGTCTGAAGTCTCCGCCCCTCGCCTCCTTGTCGCCGCCCCTGCAACATCCGTAGTCTGCCGCCACCCCCGCGCCTGTGTTCACCCGTGGTCGTGCCTTCACTCCAGTGGCTACCGTCTTTTTGTAAGTCACTTCCGTCCTTGCTTCCTTATCCTTTCGTGGAGTTAGATCATGCTAGGTTGGACCTAGATGAACTAGGGTGACTGTCAGCTAGTGGCTTGTGGATTCCTAAGAGTTTGGTTATGTTTGGGAGCCTTTGAGCTTGTGTTGATGCTTTTGATCCTTGAGGATCTTGAGACTAGGAATCGTGCTACATAGCATGTTGGAGATCTGATAGAGATCATTGAGACTAGAAGTAGGACTCTTCTAGCACGTTGATGTAGACCTTGTAGAGGTCAATGAGACAAGAAGTGCAGACTTCTAGCATTTGGGGATAGTCAGGATCAACCCATTTGATGACACCTCGTACTTCATAATAGGGGCTATGTGAAAACCATCGGAGTTGGATGTCATTTCATGATGACCTTTGAGATATTCCCGATTTCAACCATCTTTCATTTGGATTTGGACAATCATGTAAATTGAAAATTTGTATCTTTGAAATAGCTTTCTTGTTTGCTTATCCGTAAGATTTGTTTAATTGAATTTTTTTGATCAAAATAATCGTAATTGTAAGAATATCAAGCGAAACAACATATATTTAAGACCTCAACAAAATAAAATATATTGAATATATATCGCTAACTCAATAGAACTTTTAGTAACGAAAATTTAGTTTATATATAAAACTAATCAATAATATTGTAGTTTTATTAAATAGATCACTTTTATATATATATATATATATATATATATATATATATATATATATTGTAAAATAATAAAATAAATAATATTGTTAAAACAATAATCAAATTAAATTAAATTTTAACATATTTTAATTATTTAATATAAAAATAAAATATTTTTTGTATATGTTTAAGGAAAAATGATGAAATTAGAGTTTGTTAAGATCTCGAATTTGAATGTGAATTATTTAAATATTAATATAACTAATTAAATGTTAGTGTGATGTGTATTAGCGAATAAACATCAAGTGTAACATTGATGAGATACCTATACGAAATTTGCGTCAAGTATTAGTTTACGGGTTTCTTTACTAAATAAGATAAATGTTTAGTTGGTATGTATCGTTATTTATGTTGACTCTCCTTCTAAGTCAAGAGAATCCAGTAAAGGGATGCGATTAAAATAATAAATACAAAATAACTAATAAACGACTTGCCCGATTTTTAGATGATTTACTAATGATTAACAAATAATACAAGTACATAACTACTTTAGTTTGGAATCAAGCGGCTCGTATCATTGTAATTATGATTGTCTGAGCTCTTAAGATTATCTTATACATGAGTCTAAGATGGGCGTTTGAAATAGATAGATTGATCATCATATGATCATGATTAGGAAAAGTGCTTTGATTTAATGATGTTCAAGTTGGTATGTTATATGTGCCACAATACACGTATCCCCTTACAATTAATCTTTATTTTTCGTTATTTATATATACGATTGGGTTCAAGTGAAAGAGATTTTAGGATTAAAAGTAGGAAAAATCTACAATTATTCGATCAAGTAACAATTGTTCAAATATAAATGTAGTTTTTCAATTAAAAATTGTTCAACTTTATGATCAATTGTTCAACCTTATTCGAAATTGTTCAACAAATTTTTGTTCAACTATATGATCAACTGTTTAATAAATTTTCAATTAAAAATTGTTCAACTATATATATATATATATATATATATATATAATTTCAAGTGAGAATAGAGCTTATAGATAAGAATTATGAGGATTGTGAGCCATTTTAAATCAAGGGCTTCCACACACTCATCATTAATGACATTTTTGTAAATTGACTTAAAAATCTGAAAAAATATGCTTACGTTCAAACATAGGCATCAATATTTATACTTTTATATGTCATTATATATGTTTTTATATATTGGTGTTCATAGTAAGCATGTCCACGGGTCACCCGTGACCCGGCGGGTTTCGACCCGGCGGATTACGGGTACGGGTAAGGGTCGAGGTGATCCTTACCCGTGACCCGGCAGGTCATTAATTTTGAAAAAAAAATTAAAAAAAAAACTCAACGGCTAAATAGACGTTGGCGGGTCGACCCGCCAGGTCAACTTTTTTTTTTTTAAATCTGTTTTTAAAATAAAAGAGTCAACCCGCCGACCCGCCGGGTCTGACCCGTGACCCGGCGGGTCGCCAACCCAGCGGGTTGACCTTTTACACGGGTCCGGGTCCGGGTCACCCTTCCCAGACCCTCGACCCGGCGGGTCCGACCCGTGGACATGCTTAGTTCATAGTATTTTTATTCATCAAAGTGTCATGTTCATTTATTCTATTGTGTTTATTTTATAATGTATAGATGTTCATTTACAATATATAACCACAAAACATAAAAACTCATCACAAAACATTAAAAGATGATCATAATATATTATGTATGTGTAAAAGTTATATATATTTCATCGGTATTCATATTTTTATACGTCATTGTTCATGCTTTTATTCATCGGTGTTCATATTTTTCTATGTCATTGTTCATGTAAATATTATAGACTGTTTTTCTATGAGGCGTTTTATCGAACAATTTACGTGCACAATAAGAAGAGCATAAGATTGTTCAATTGGAGCTATTAGACCAACTCATCATATATGTTTACATGTATTTTCTCAATCAAACCTATCAACTGTACTCAACAAACATTAAAAGTATGTGTTATGGCTTCAACATAACCCCGAGCAAACCTGAAGACACCGGAGCGGCCCACAATGGGCATCTCCCTCACCTTATCCATCACCAAATTCCTCCCCAACACGTTGATCGTACTTCCGTTATACTTTCCCTCAAGGAAGGCGAAGTTCATCGCCATCAAAAGGCCGGAGTCGTGCTAGGAGGCAAGTGAGCACAACCCCTATGCCCTCCACCACAAGCCTCGACCTCACATCCGGCGCCTCCGTCAAGGGATCGTCGACCATGGCCACTGCTCCGAAGAATGAGGGGGCCGACGAGTTGGACTTCGAAGGCAGGAAATGTAGTCATTTTCATGTGTACATATTCTCGTAAGGAAGATTGGTGTATTGTAGACTTTACAGTAAACTGGTTTGCAGAAAAAGGAATCATGTATGCGTACGTTTGTGTGCTTTGTTTATTGTAATTACCAAAATACCATTAATAATATCTTGTGTGAGAGCCCTTGATTTAGAACTCATCTGATGGTTCACAACGCTCCTTATTACTATCTGAAAGCCTCCTCCTCACCGGAACCGAACTCTATATATATATATGATCATATAGAAAGGGACCTTAGGATCAAAAATCAAAAAATTCACAATCCTTGTATCAAAATAATCAAGGGTTGGACGGAAGTACATGACAACTATAATTAGGTAACCAAATGATGCGAAATCATGTTAATGTCCACACTTCAAATAGAGATTACAATACCCGTGGTAGCTTACATAAGCTTCATGGGGTTGCGTCCCAAACGTATACAAGCTTGGTTGTCGGATCTATCTCCCAAATTGAATCGTTAATCCAGTTACTACCCTCCTTTACATTTCGTATTTTGGGTGACCTTGTGCAACCAAAAATTCAATTACAAGACAATAATGCATATGTAAACATTCATCATTCATTCTTAATGATAACCGAAAGATAAAATGTATTACGTTAATAAGAGATCAATAAAATTAAGGGGGATATTATTCTCAAGATTATAGCGTCAGCCATAGGACAACCGCTTAGGTTTGATGCTAATACACTCGGTGCTTCTCGTGGCCGTTACGCCAGAGTGTGTGTCATGGTTGACCTAACTCGACCACTTAAGGGAGATATTATTCTCAATGGTAAGAGACTCCTACTGGAATATGAAAACTTACACAAGATTTGCTTCTACTGTGGGTGCTATGGTCACACCGAGGATATGTGTGTTTACAAGGCCAGGGAAAAAGCTCAGGAAGTTCCCTTGGATGGTAATATGGAGAAGCAATCATAGGCTGGTCCTTCGGCGGAGTCTATGGAAGTCGTGCCTCCTCCTGCTGCTGCCCTAGATGGGGATGAGGACGGTCACGGTCCATGGATGGTTGTACCACGCAGGAGGCAGTCGAGAACACAAGTGCCCCAAGGGGCTAAGATACAGAAGGTTAACGCTAATAATAGGGATGTGGGGCAGTCCTCTGTGGAGCAGGTTCCCTCGGCTGCGCCTAAGCCAGTTCAACCTGATGCCTCCCCCTCGAGCTCACAGAAAGCTAATGCTCGCAAACGACTTCGGCCCGGTAGGTTTGGTTCTGGACCCATAAAGAATGGGCAATAGTTACATCCTGTGCATGAAAGTATAGTCCTGAGTGCTGATCCAGTTCAATATGTTTCGATACTGCAACGTAATGTCCCTCCCCCACCTGTTTTCTGGGAGTTGAGCAGTCTGTTGTGAGCAATCCGAGCTCGAAGACCGTAGGGGCACCTGTTGCAAGTAATGGCAGTGTGGGCGACATATCCATGGTGGATGCCCCTTGTCCGGCCTCGTCCAATCAGACATGATTCCCATCGGCGGGCCTCTTTCCAACGGTCTAATGATAGGTCTGTTTTGGAATAGCTATGGAACTGTGAAACGTAGTTTTCGTAGATCAATGCGATATATGATCCGCAAGCATAACCCGCAATTTGTGGCCATCTTTGAGACCCATTGCGCGGGGGATGTCGCTGAGTCTATCTGCAATAATATGGGCTTTGATTCTTCCGAGCGGGTTGATGCTGAAGGGTATAGTGGTGGCATCTGGCTACTCTGGAATGCTGGGGCTTGTTCTATTTCAATCAGGACTGTAACCAAACAATATATTTTTACAACCATTGATTCTGTGGAGGGCTCCTACGGTTTGATTACGGCGTATATAGCGCCGGATCCAAGTAAGCGGGGAGCGGTTTGGTTTGATATTAGCAGTCTCATCTCCAATGCTTCAATGCCTATTATCTTAGGCGGGGACTTGAATGTTACAGCATCGTTAGATGAGAGTTTGGGGGGTGCTAGTCGGCTCTCACCTTCCTCCTTGGCGTTTGCGCAATGGCTTAGTGAAAATCAATTGATTAACCTGGGTTATACTGGCTCCCCTTTTACATGGTCTCACGGTAAGTCGGTCTCTACCCGTATCTCTAAACGTCTCGACCGTGTTCTTGTATACCCCGAGGCGAGGATGCTTTGGCCTAAGGCAATGGTCCGTCATCTTCCACGCCTATCCTCAGACCACAATCCTCTATTACTTTGTTTGGATCCGTTTGCCTCTTGTAATCCAGGTCGTAGGCCGTTTCGTTTCCAGGCGGCGTGGCTCCTTCATCCGGATTTTGAAAGTATCATTTCTGGTGCATGGGAACGTCTATCGAACCACCCATCTGCCCTTAGGAAACTTCGTTTGTTCCTGGGCAAGTGGAACAAAGAGATATTTGGTAACATTCAATCCAGGAGGGACTCCTTGACGAGGAAATTGGCTGAAATTAGCACAGAACTGGCTAGCTCTCCCTCGGACGACTTGATTGCCCAAGAGAGACAACTGGACGTCGGTCTGGAATATACCCTCCTCCAGGAGGAAGTTCTATGGTGTCAAAAATCACGACAGCAATGGCTGGCTTGCGGGGATAAGAATACGTCTTATTTTCACCTTTCTATTGTTATTCGTCGTCAACGTAATAATGTTGATGCTCTCCGACTCGATAATGGTGATTGGTGCTTGGATCAGACGTTACTGGAAAGCCATGCAGTTCGGTATTACAAATCTTTGTATGGGCCCTCGGGTTTGGATCAGCTCGCTTCTCTGGAGCATGGAGGCTTCCCAAACCTTATGTCTGAACAACGAGCCTCTCTCCTATGTACAATCAAGGATGGTGACATCCGTGCTACGGTGCATGAGATGGGAGCTTTGAAGGCCCCTGGCTCCGATGGCTTTCAACCAACTTTGTACCAAAAATTGTGGGGCTCGGTGGGTTCATCACTTACTCGGCTTGTCAGAGAGTTCTTTGAAACAGGGTTCATGCTGACCTCGACTAACGAAACACTAATTGCGCTCATTGGGAAGGTTGCTAAACCTGAAATGATCAAGCAGTTCAGGCCAATTAGCCTTTGTAATGTATCCTACAAGGTTATCTCTAAACTCTTAAGCACTCGCCTTAAACCTCTCATGTGTCATTTGGTCAGCCCCATGCAGGCCAGCTTTATTCCAGAAAGAGTTATATCGGACAACATCATCCTTGCGCAAGAGGCTATTCATACTATGAAAAAGAAACGAGGAAAGAGAGACTGGATGGTTCTGAAACTGGATTTAGAGAAGGCTTATGACATGCTGAGATGGGAGTTTATTCTGGATACTCTTAAGGATATTGATCTTCCGGATGTATGTGTTGAGAGGATGATGCAGTGTATCACTTCGAGTACTATGAGACTTCTATGGAATGGTGATTGTACGGAAAAGTTCCCAATGACTAGGGGGGTACGTCAAGGTGATCCCTTATCCCCCTATATCTTTGTTCTCTGTTTAGAAAGACTCTGGCACTTAATTAATGTTGCGGTGAGTTCAAGATTATGGAAGCCTATGTCCCTTGCCCGTGGCGGACCATCTATTAGCCATCTTTTTTTTGCGGACGATATACTACTATTTGCGGAAGCTTCTACTCAGCAGATGACGGTTATAAAGGACATCCTTGATCTGTTCTGTGGAGCTTCTGGTCTGCGCATAAGTCTGCCCAAGTCCCGTTTCTTTTTATCGCCAAACGTGCATGGAGACCTGGAACGTCGGCTCAGTGCAAGCAGTGGTTTTTCTTCTACTCGGAACTTGGGTCTCTATCTGGGAATTCCTTTAATTCACGCTCCTGTTACAAAAGAGATATTTAACCCCCTCATCGAGCGTATCTCATTGAGATTGTCTGGTTGGAAATCGAAAAAACTCAGTTTGGCTGGGAGAACGACCTTGGTTAGATCGGTGCTTGCTAGCATACCTCTACACTATATGTCACTGTTATCACTGCCCTCAAATGTCACCAATAAGATTGATCGGCTTTGCCAAAACTTCATTTGGGGTGGTAGCGAGGGGAACCGTAAAATTCATCTCCTAAGTTGGAGCAAACTTTGCCGCCCGGTGGATAGTGGGGGTCTGGGGTTGAAGAGAGCGGCGGAGGTTAACAACGCTCTTCTGGGGAAGGTGGGATGGCGAGCTTTCATGTTGCGTGACCAGCTTTGGTCCAGGGTTGTGCTACACAAATACTCTCTATCACATCGAGATTGGCCTTGTTCGATTGCTATAAAGTCCAGTGACTCATTCGCCTGGAAGGGTGTGGCGATTGCGTACAATAAGATTATAGCACCCAACATTGGTTGGAACATTAGGAATGGTCGGAAGGTCCGTTTCTGGAGCGATGTATGGGCTCTCAACGAACCTCTTGCTAACTCTAGCATTGTACCACTGACGCAATGGGAGCTTGATGCCCGTGTTTATGACCTATGCGATGAGAATGGGTCGTGGAACATCCCTTATCCAACTGCTAGACTGTCCCATTCTGTCCTCCTTCGCATAATGTCGCTTGGAATCTCGTTTGATGACTCTGAGGATTGTGCCCGTTGGCTCCATACCACTAATGGTGCTTTCTCCACTACTTCAGCAATTACGGTGATGCGTTCCACGCTTCCTCAGGTCTCGGGTGGTGAGGGATTATTTTACCATGTCTGGAAGCTTAAGGTTCAACAAAGGGTTAAATTTTGATGCTGGCAGCTTGCATGGAAGATCCCAATGACGAACAAAGAACGATACCGTCGCCATTTAGCTGATTGTGCCAATTGTTTGGCTTGTCCGGCTGTTGAAGAATCCCTCCTCCATCTCCTTCGTGATTGCATTTTTGCTAAACCAGTTTGGCAAATGTTAATTCCCATCGAATTTCAGGAGAGTTTCTTCTCTCTTCCCTGGGATGACTGGTTTCTATTGAATATCACTCTTAAGCGTGAGTTCAGTCAGGGCACCTGTTGGCGGGAGGTGTTTGCGACTACCACGTGGTGGTTGTGGAAGTGGAGGAACGTCAGGATCTTTAACGAAGGAGCAATTCCGAGGGATAAGGTTGGATACATCCGAAAGTTTATTGCGGAGTTTGAGAGGGCTTCAGGTATGCTTGGTTCTTTAACGAACGTGTCTGCTAGGGAGAGGTATGTGAGCTGGAAGAAACCAAAGGTTGGTTGGGTGAAATTGAATTCTAATGGGGCCTCTCGGGGAACGACGGGTGAGGCTTCTGCAGGTGCAGTCATACGTGATGAGGCGGGTGACTGGATCTGTGGGGTGGCGTGCAAACTGGGGTCTGCTTCGGCACCGAAGGCTGAGCTTTGGGGTGTCGCTTTAGGTCTGGAGCTGGTTTGGGACCTTGGGTATAGACATGTTGAAGTTGAGATGGACTCATCATTGGTGGTCGGATTTCTGCAAAAGGGGGTGTGCGATACACATCCGCTTGCTAGCCTGGTGGCACGCTGCCAAGGCTTCCTCATTCGTGACTGGAGTGTCACTATTTCTCATATCCTTCGAGAAGGCAATAGGGTGACGGACTACATGGCCAATCATGCCTTCTCGTTGGATTTTGGAGTTCACCGCATTATGGCTCCGGATTCCTCTATTCGCACTTTAATTCTTGATGACTTGAGGGGAGTGTCCCTCCCTCGTGTTTCCCGATTGTAATTTCACGTTTCTAATAAAATGCCTTAGGGCGGGAGCCTCTTTGCTCCTTTTCATCAAAAAAAATAAAATAAAATTAAGCTTTCTTTCAACTTTAGACATATTTTGAGAAATGGTAATGCACAAGAACAAAAACCTAAAGAAATGACCAAATGAATTATTGAGACTGAAACACACTATTCAAAACCCTAACATATTCGAATAGAAAACCAAGCAAATGATGAATCTTCGAAGCTCAAACACACTCATCCCTAGCAGATTTGAACCGAAAAAACTAGTTTGAAATGAAAGAAAGCCTGACCTAAACATATGTCGATCTGAATGAAACTCTAGTGCATATATGAGACGGAAACCCTAAATATATGAATCCAATCCAAACGACAACGGTGGCGAGATAAACATACCCGATGTTTGGCTCCGTTGATGCCCTTGAGATGGCCGAGTTTGGTTTCTTTTCTCACCGGCAATGCCCTTCGTAACCATTGAACTCTCGTTTCATCGTCACCTCCCTATTCTCTGGACTTCTCTCGTTGTGGTGTTTCGAATGAATGACAAGGGTATGGGTGTAATGAGATTTGAGAAATATTCCTTAATCTCGTAGGATGGGATGCTAGAATCGTTGTTTTGAAGCCCCTAAAACAATAACCACAAAACCCCAAAATCTAATACTAAACAAATAAAATTATTATAAAATCCTCAAAACTACAACAACCTATCTAATACTAAACACAACCATAGTACGCAACTTTATTCTCATCGTGTCGCACATGGTTCTAGTGACACCTCTCGAATCTAGTTGTTAACCCGAATATCTTTTCCACAATCTGCATCGTCATATTTTATGGACATTCTTTTCTCCTAATCTTGAAAATAAGGATCAAACAATCACACTAAAAAACTACTTTCATGACACACCTTTGTAATACCACCACCATAGCCTCGATCAGCTCCACATCCAGCCCCAACTGAATCCACTTAGCACCAACCATGACTACTCTTACTACATACATATTTATTGTCATACAGCGGTAATTAATGAATAAACTCTATTAACAAAAATATATGCGTTGTTTAATAAGTTTTGCAATTACTTTAACATTTGTTTTATGGTACTATATTAGGAGAACTATTCAAAACAAATAGAGTTAAACAATATATACAAATATTATTTCATTAGAGTTACATGATGTTCAAATTTTTAGACGTCGACAATACTTACAAAGCGAGTTAACCGAAAAATGGGAATTTTCTACGGTAGAAAAAGCCGTTGGTGCAAGGTTTTTATCTTGGATGATTCTGAAGGAATGCAAATTTGTTATAGATTATATAAGTAGAGATTGATAAATAGAAAGCTCGAATATTTCATTGATCGATTATTGTTTATATACACGTATGTAAAGGCGCAGTGTAAACTAAAAAATAAATAGATAAGACCAAAGATATTTGGATGAGTTGGCTAAGTAGGCACTTTTTGTCTATTGTAGTATAAAGTAGGCCCTTTTTGTATCTTGTAGACAAACTAGGTCCCTCTCATTTATTAATAAAGATTAATTGAAAGGGTTAATTAGTAATTTTAATTTAGCTGAGTCCAAGTCCATATTCAATTGATGATCAGTCGGCCCAATTCGAGTTACATAAGTCGGCCCAATTCGAGTTACATAAGTCCATTACAAAATATAAATGTTGTAGCTAGTGAGTTTCGAACTCTGGACGGAAGCCCCTCCCGCCCACCCTTATACCAGCTGAACTAATTGAACTTCGTGTATTCTCTTGTTCATACACGGTATTAATACATAATGCTTGATACACAATTTTAATACCAAGTCCGTCGTTTACACAAGTCCGTAGTCATTTAGACTACATATTTTATAAATACGGGATATTGACTACGAACTTGTGTAAAATATGTAGTCAATTTAGATTTTTTTAAAAAAAAAAAGAAAAATAAAGTTGGGTAAAAATTTATAAATAATAAAATATGTAGTCAATATCCCGTTTACACAAGCCCGTCTTTGTTTCAAGCCCATTCTAGTTACAAAAGCCCAATTATATGTATAAAATATGTAGTCAATATCCCGTCTTTATAAAATATGTAGTCAATATCCCGTATTTATAAAATATGTAGTTAATATCCCGTATTTATAATATATGTAGTCAATATCCCTTACATAAGCCCACTACAAATATAAATGTTGTAGATTTCTAAAAAAATGGGGTAAAAAACGCAAATATAAAATATAGATATTTTTTGTAATTTAACCTAATTTTAAACAAACCCTAGCTTCTTCCCCTCCACACAGCAACACGACGCTTCTCCTCCACTCAAGCTATTAACGCCGTTGGTCGATGTAGGTGATTGACCGATTCCTCCAATCAAGGGACATCGTTAGAGGCGGATTTGGGCTGTGCGGGCCGAGGCCGGAATGAATGGGTTGGGCGGCGGATCTAGGTTGGGTTGGGCGGTGTTGTGTGGGGCTGTGCGGCTCAGGGTTGTGCGGCGCGAGGCCGGAATGAATGGGTTGGACGGCGTATGGTACACGTGGACGCTTGTTTGTAGTCAGATCCAGAACCAAAAGTACTTCTACAATCCGCGTGACATGAAACACAAGGGGAAAACGCTAAATCACTTTATTCCGTATGTAATTGAGGAGGCGAAGAAGTTGAAGGATGAACAGAAGACGATTAAGCTGCATACAGTCAGCGACGAAAGTATTTTGGAGCGGGTTGAATCTGAACCATCCGGCGACATTTGAAACGATCGCGATGGATCATGATGAGAAGAAGAGGATAATGGAGGATTTAGAGAGGTTTGTGAGGAGGAAAGAGTGCTATAAAAGAGTCGGAAAAGCTTGGAAGAGAGGATACCTTTTGTACGGACCGCCTGGGACAGGGAAATCGAGTTTGATTGCGGCTATGGCGAACTATTTGAAGTTTGATGTGTATGATTTTGAGCTTGGGGCGCTGAACAGTAACTCCGACGGCGGCAATGAGACGAAGAAGATGAATGACCGCGAGAAACCCATGGATGTGAAATCTGACGGTTGGACGATTTCATAGGATTATATTTTACGTTTTCCCTTTATGCCCCTTAAATTAATTTATTTTTAATTTAAAAATTTAGGCAAAAAATAGAGGGGCCTAGTTAGTTTACACTAAACAAAAAGGGCCCTATTTCACCAATTTTCTCAAGATATTTATTCTAATCTCTAACAAAAATTTCCAAAAGTTTGGATTTAATATTGAATTTAGCGTTCAGGTTTAAAAAAGAATTTATAAGTCAACAACCTTCGAGTTTGTAGATGCTCTATTGTGTCATTGATGTCATCCAATTATACATTATTTTCATCTTTTTTTACACCCATAATCATATATAGTATGAATTTGCTTTGTTCTATATTACATTTCATTTGCTTTGTCATTTTGGAGAATTAGTTGTGCTTTTATTAAATGTAGCTGTTTGAGGGCTTTTTGAGCTTAAATGGGGCATAGTTAGAAGAATGTCTTTTTTTCACCTGGTCGAGTCAATCCAGAATATTAATCGAGTCACACGTTTCAAGAACTTCATCAACGTACGACTGAAGATCTTCCTTTCTCTATTTTCTATATCCTTAATTTTGAGCTATTTTTTCCTCTTACATTTTATATATGCGATGAAGGACCATCCAAAATATACCCAACAATTCCTCAAGGTCCTACAACTGAAGGACTCATCACTAGAGTTGGAGCTAAGGAACTCCAACAAAAAGTGGCAACCATAATTATGTCCTTACTCCCTAAGGATACTACCAAGAAAACCAACATGAGCAAGTCATCCCTCATCACAATGGTGACCTTTCTAGCCCATGGAGACGAGGAGATGGAACCATGCACATGTGGGGATGATCCCATGCAATCAAGAGAGGAGTCCTTAATATCTAGACTAGAAGATCCAAGATATACACCTTTTCTTCTACGGTATACTATATTTGATGTTACGGGGTATTCGCCCGTGTAGTTGGCCCAATTTTTTGACGCCTGAAAGACTCGATGGAAAAGGAAAACAAAGAATGAAAGGGAAAGATAGATCAAGGTTGAACCCTAAGAAGCTACCTGAAAGCACAAAAGGTCACGATCGGAAGGATCGTCCAAATACAGAACCAGCGAAGTTTTGTAGAACTCTTTCCACTACCCCAAACACAATAGGCGTACAAAGACCCTAAAACACATGGAGGTTTCTTGTAGCTAGTTGAAGCATCCTACTTTTCCAATGGCAAGTAGAACACACTCAAGCATGCCCAAGGGGGGTGGGCAAGACATCTCTTACTCAAGTTTGCTCTTTACTCCCTGAAGACGACGGTTAACAACCGTAGGGGGATAACACAACGTGTTTATCAAAAGTGTTTATATTCCAAGATGAAAAATAATGAGGCACAACCATCCTATACATAGGAGTGGAAGACGTCTAGGGTACACAAGAGACGTGGTATGGGCTTTGCAAAAAGCCCGTGATTCATCTAGAAGAAGATAAGATCAAACCCTAAGAAGATAACTCATAATTAAACAAGTCTTTATGGGCTAAAAACCATAACATTTATTCTTGTGGGCTATGTACTATTGATCCATTCGTGTAGATGGGATACCCATACGCACGGCTGGCCCGTTCCCATGCTTCCAAGGTTGTATGGATTGTTCGGTGGCTTCCTACATGGTTGTGCATGGGGAAGCTCCTCCATTTGTGATGTTGATCTCCATTTCCAATAACCGGTCTGCATCTCCCTTCTAGAAATGTTCCGAGAAGTGGTCTTCATTTTCCTTTTAGAAATGTTCCGAAAAATGGTCTTCATTTCCTTTTAGAAATCTAGAAATGATCTGGGAAGTGGTCTTCATTTCCCTTTTGGAAATGTTCTGAGAAATGATCTTTATCTCCCTTCTAGAAATGTTTTTCATTCTTCTACTGGAAATGATTTTCATATCTCTATGGAAAATGTTATTCTTTTATCTCATAAAAATGATTTGACTATTCCCCCTCTTCTTCTGAGAGTGCTCTTTACTCCTTGCTTCCTAGCTTCCATGGTTGTGGTCTTGAAGCTTATGTCTCTTCTTTGTCTCCTCCTTGGAGTGCTCTTCGCTCCTTGTTTTCTAGCTTTCATAGTCATGTCCTTGAAGCGTGCTAGGTTCGGAGATGCTCCTGCATCACATGGTATTCCAAGAATGCCTTGGTGTTTGATCAAAACAAAATTCCGATAAATATCCCCGTGAGACTAATCATGACCCACGTCTAAAGATTTTTGTATGAGGCATTCCCAGCGGGAGCTAGAGAGATGATTATATATTAGTAGTTTGTTTTACTGGAGTTTTATTATGCTCTATATTTTGATGTATTTTATTATCTATATGAGAACCGGGCTTGGTTTTAGTCTACTAATGGTTATGCCCAAGGTGGATTGCAATTGTCTTGAGGTTTGGACACTTGTTTGGCTTGTGATTGTCTCTATTTACTTATGGCTTTGCCGAAGGTGGACGAGTCCATGAGTTGTGCCGGTTTTGGATATACTTTTAGTTTCATCAGTTTTAGGGTAGTAGGTATCTTCAGGAGAATTGCATGCCTCTCTAGAGTACTTTGTGTGTGTATGTTGTCTTGGATCATAGACCACATACTGCATGCATGTACATATACTTTATTCTTTTAGTATTATTGGGCCTTAACGGTCTTGATTATGTTGTTTTACTTTTCTATGAATATACCTTTACCTAAAAAAAGAGGAGTCCTTAAAGAAGTAAGAGTGAAGAAGATCATTATAGGCATTTATACCATTAAGCTCTTGAACATATTAAAGGTTTATTAACCTTTAAGCTCTTGAACATATTATAGGCATTTCATGATATACACTGCCAAAGATATTTTATTAACCTTTAAGCTCTTGAACATATTAAAGGTTTATTGTTTTGTTTGTAATTAGTGTAACTAGTCTAATACCCGCACCGTGTGCGGGATTAGCTTTAATAAATTGTAAAACAAATCTAACTATTAATTAAAAGTGAGATTGAAGATAATATTATAAGGGAAAGTAAAAGATAATAAAAACAGAAAGAGATATTTTTAAATAAATGATAGTTTACATGTTCTTGATAAAAAAAAAGGTCTTAAATGAAACTGAACGTTAAAACGACCCGTAATATAAAAATATATGGAATCATGGTTTATGTAATTAAGTTTTTTAATATATATATATATATATATATATATATATATATATATATATATATATATAT